>JAKSZU010000002.1:123197418-123797418 GCA_026018925.1 Tupaia tana | reverse complement strand
GAGCCTGGGAAATGTGGATTATCTTCTGAAGGAGACTCTGAAGGTCTTCCCTCCATCTTTTCTGTATTTATTACTTAAAAAAATTTTTTTGTTGGATATTTCTTATTGTGGTAAGATGCCCATTACATAAAATTGCCATCTTAACCATTTTTAAGTGTCTAGCTCTGTGGTATAAGTACATTTATATTGATATGCAACCATAGCCACCATCCATCTGCAGAAAACTTTTCATCTCGTAGAACTGAAACTCTATATCCTTTTGAAAAAATAACTTTCTGCTCTTCTTTTCCCCCGTCCTCAGCAACCAGCAATCTACTTTCTGTCTCTATGATTTTGACTTCTTTAACTATTTCATATAAGTGGAATTGTACAGTATATCTCCTTTTGTGACTGGCTTATTTCACATAGTATAATGTCTTCAAGGTTTTTTTTATGTTGTAACGTGTATTAGAATTTCTTTCCTTTTACAAGGAAAACTATGAGAAGCTAAAAAAAGAAATTGAAAATGACACACACAAAAAAAGGAAGGACATCCCATGTTCATGGATTAGAAGAGTTAATATAATCAAAATGGCAATTCTACCCAAATTAATCTACCTATTTAATGCAATGCCAATCAAAGTACCAGACACATTCTTCACAGATCTAGAAAATACAATCTTAAAATTTGTCTGGAATCATAAAAGACCCCATATTGCCAAAGCAATTCTACACAAGAAGAGTGGAGTGGGCGGCATCTCACTCTCCGATCCAAAAATATATTACAAAGCTGTGGTAATAAAGACAGCATGGTACTGGCACAGAAACAGACACGTGGACCAATGGAACAGAATAGAGTCCCAGAAATAAGTGCCCAAACATACAGTCAACTGATCTTTGACAAGGGGTACCAGTCAATCCAGTGGGAAAATGAAAGCCTCTTCAGCAAGTGGTGCTGGAAAAATTGGACTTCCACTTGCAAAAAGATGAATCTGAACCCCTACCTCTCTCCTTTGACAAAAATCAAGTCTAGGTGGATCAAGGATCTAAATCTAAGAACTCAAACTATAAAGCTACTCCTGGAAAACACTGGGGAAACTCTGGGAGACATTGGTGTAGGGAAAGACTTCCTAAAGAAGACCCTCAAAGCAGAGTCGATTGGCCCCAAAATAGACAAATGGGATTACATCAGACTAAGAAGTTTCTGCATGGCCAAAGACACAGTAGTTAGTGTGAATCGACAGCCCTCAGAATGGGAAAATATTTTTCTAAATTTTGCATCAGATAAGGGACTGATAACCAGAATACACAAGGAACTTAAAAAGGTATTTGGAAAAAAGATGATCAACCCTATTAAAAGATGGGAGAAGGAGATGGAAAAACATTCTCTAAAGATGACATACGAATGGCCAAAGGGCATATGAAAAAATGTTCAACTTCCTTCATCATAAGGGAAATGCAGATAAAAACAACAATGAGGTACCACCTAACACCAGTCAGAATGTCTAATATTAAAAAAACAAAAAATGATAAGTGTTGGCCGGGGTGTGGTGAAAGGGGAACTCTTTTACACTGCTGGTGGGAATGTAGATTGGTCCAACCACTGTGGAGAATAATTTGGAGATTCCTCAAAAATCTACAGATAGATCTGCCATATGATCCAGGGATCCCACTCCTCGGTATCTACCCAAAGGACAGAAGAATTCTTCATTGGAAAAGTGCTTGCACATCGATGTTTATTGCGGCACTATTCACAATTGCTAAGTTATGGAACCAACCCAAATGCCCCTGTATGGAAGAATGGATTGAAAAACTGTGGCACATATACTCTATGGAATACTACTCAGCCATAAAAACCAACAGAGCCCTGGCTTTTTTTTTTTTTTTTTCTTTTTTGGAGAGGTTTTTCGCTATAGGGCGCGTGCGCTCGCCAGACAGACAGAGAGAGACATAGAGACAGAAAGCGAGAAATCACCCCCCAGGGGGGATGGTCACGCCGCAATCCCTTCTCCTCCATTCTCCTCTCGGGATCTTGGGCACGCACGCACACGCGCCCGGCGTGAGTTTTAAGCCACCGGGTCCAGGACGCGAACCGCGGTCGACTACGTGGGAGTCCAGCGACATAGCCATTACGCTAACTGCTGGTTCCCCAGAGCCCTGGCTTTTGACAGAAAGTGGAAGAATATGGAAGATGTACTGCTGAGTGAGGCAAGCCAGGCTATGAAGGAGAGGCATTGTATGTCCCCACTTAACATATACCATTTGTCTTCATTCTATGTCTGAAACTGATTGACTAACAGTTGAACAAACACAAGAGATGGGTGTGAATGTCAGATGAGGTGTATGTGGAGGAGTGGGGCCTAACGAAAGACATTTGGAGAAGGGATACAGATGTAGAGCATTGACGGGATGGGGAGGTGTGGTGTTATCTGCTGAAGATATTTTGATCAACGGGTCTGGGGAGAAATGTTCACATATCGAAATGATCTCATTGTGAGCCAAACAATATGATTGAAAGTATATACAAAATAATAATAATAATAATAATAAATAATGTGAAAAAATAAAAATTAAAAAAAAGGAGATAGGGAATCAAGGATGGGAAATATGTACATATACATATATATACATATATATATATATATGTATATGTATATATACAGGAAACAAGAAATGGAAAATTATTTGCTGACGGTAACATGTATGTTGATGTGCTTGATTGAGACAATATACAATGTACTCTAGATGGAAAATCTCACTTTGTATGCTGTAATGATGTACAGTGAATGAATGTAAATAAATAAATTTAATTTTAAAAAAAAGAATTTCTGGGACCAGCAGTTAGCGTAATGGCTATGTTGCTGGACTCCCACGTAGTCGACCGCGGTTCGAGTCCCGGATCCGGCGGCTTAAACTCACGCCGGGCGCGTGTGCATGTGTGCCCAAGATCCCGAGAGGAGAATGGAGGAGAAGGGATTGCGGCGTGGCCATCCCCCCTGGGGGGTGATTTCTCGCTTTCTATCTGTCTGTCTGTCTGGCAAGCGCACGCACCCTATAGCGAAAATCTCTTCAAAAAAAAAAAAAAAGAATTTCTTTCCTTTTTAAGGCTGAAATATTCTATTGTATGTATATACCACATGTTGCTTATCCATTCATTTGTCAATGGACACGAGTTGCTTTCATATTTTAGCTATTGTGAATAACACTACTATGAATATTGGTGTAAAAATATCTCAAGACTCTGCTTTCAAGTCTTTTGGGTATAAACCCAGAAACTTGGGTATAAACCCAGAAACAGAATTGCTGTATCATATGGTAGTTTCAAAAATAAAAAAATTTCATTTTTTGAGGAGCTACCATATTGATCTTCACAGTGGCTGTAACATTGTACATTTCCATCAACAGTGCAGAGGGGTCCCAATTTCTCCTCACACTTGTTAACATTTGTTATTCTTTTGATAGTAGCTATGCTATTGGGTGTGAGGTGGTATCTTATATCTTTGACTTGCATTTCCTTGATGATTAATGGTGTTGAGCATCTTTTTATGTGCTTATTGGTCGTATGTTTATCTTTTTTAATTTTTTTTTGAGAAATGTCTATTGAAGTCTTGTGCTCATTTTTTAATTTAATTATTTTGTTCATGCTGAGATTTTTTTTTAATATCAATCTCTTTTCAGATAGATGATTTGCAAGTATTTTCTCCTATCTTTTAGCCTTTTTCACTCTGGTGATGGTGTTTTAATATGCAAATTTCAAAATTTTCATTAATTCTAATTTGTCAATATTTTTGTTTTGTTTCTCCTATCTTTGTTGTTGTATTTAAGAAATCACTGCCAAATCGAATGGTGTGAAGACTTTGCCCCATGTTTTTTCTAAGAGTTTTATAATTCAAAGTCCACACACGTAGGTCTTTGATCCATTTTGAGTTAATATTTGTATATAGCGTTAAGTAAAGGTCCATCATTATTACTTAATGTGTAGATACTCACTTTTCCTAGCATCATCTTTTAAAAACTGTTCTTTTCCCATTGACTGGTTATGGTGCCCTTGTCAGAACTCATTTGACCATATATACCAGGACTTATTTCTAGGCTCTCTAGTCTATATCACTGGTCTATATGTCTGTCTTTCTGCTAGTTTCACATTGTTTTGATTACCACTATAGCTTTGTAGCAGAAAGTTTTTTTTTTTAGAGAGTTTTTTGTTTGTTTGTTTGTTTTGGGCTATAGGGTACATGTGGTCACCAGAAGACAGAGAGACAGAAAGTGAGAAACCACCTTCTGAGGGGATGGCCATGCCGCAATCCCTTTTCCTTCATTCTACTCTTGGGATTTTGGGCACACATGCACATGAGTCCAGTGTGAGTTTTAAGCCACCAAGTCCACGACTCGAATCATAGTTGGCTACGTGTGAGTCCAGTGACATAACCATTACACCATCTGCTAGTCTCATGTAGCAGAAAGTTTTGAAATTAGGAAATGTGAGTCCTCCAGTTTTGTTCATTTTCTTTCTCTATTTGTGATCTCTTGAAATTCCATATGAATTTTAGGATGAGTTTTTCTCTTTCTACAGAACTATCTTTGAGATTTTGATAGATTGTACTGATTTTGTAACCACTTTTGACAGTATTGACATTCTTTCTTTGAGAGTTTTTTGCTATAGGATGTGTGCACTCACCAGAGAGAGAGAGAAAGACAGAAAGTGAGAAATCAACCCCTGGGGGTATAGCCATGCCACAATCCCTTCTTCCCCATTCTCTTCTTGGGATTTTTGGGCACACATGCCCACACACCTGGCGTGAGGTTTAAGCTGTTGGGTCCAGGACTTGAACCATGGTCAACTATGTGGGAGTTCAGTAATGTAACCATTTCACCATCTGCTAGTCTCAACAATATTAAGTCTTCCAATCCATGATCACGATATGCTTCCATTTATACCTTAATTTGTTTTAGCAATATCTTGTAGATTTTATTGTATAAATCATTCACCTCTTCGGTTAAGTTACTTTCTAAGTATTTTATTCATTTAATATTATAAATAGAATTGTTTTAATAATTTCCTTTCCATATTTTTTATTAGTGTGTTCTGAAGATTTCTAAACAGGGGAGCACTATGAGCACTAATTCTGAACTTTATAAGGATGCTACTGGTAGAAGGAAATTTAACATGAGGGAGACAGGAGATTGTCCACATAAAAGTGAGCTGGTCTTTATGTTTCCAAGGCTGGGACTGGGTAGACTGTCAAGGCTAGGGTGAATATCTATTGATCTATTTGGAATTTTGGCAGCTGGGAAACTAGGAGACTGAGAAGTAAGGTATTAACATGGGAAAGCCCAGAGAAGGGAATTAGAGTAGCTTTTTTTTTGCCTCTGGCTTCTCTGACAGGAAAAGAGAAAGGTAGAAGTTACTTTAAAGCGAGGGAAAGTGAAGTCTCTCTCCTTCCTTAATTAGTGCACAAACTGTTTGTGGGATGTGAAGGGATCTGGGATGGGAAAAGTGAAAGAAATACAGTGGTACTCAGGAAAATTAGCTAGCCAAGACTGAGGGGAGAACCCAGTGACCTTAAAGCTCACTTAGGGTAGGAATACGAGACTGTGTGGGATGAACAAACTCCCCACTCTGTGGGTTGGCAGGTTTTTTTGTTTTTATTTTCCAAGTCAAAGTTGAGGATTTTATCTTATTTATATCCATATCCCTTTATTATTAGTGGGCATGCACACACACACATACTCAGTTGAAAATTTCACTTTTTTTAAAGAGAGATTTTTGCTATAGGGTGCATGTACTCACCATACAGGCAGAGACAGACAGAAAGTAAGAAATCACCCCTAGGGGGATGGCCACACTGTAATCCCTTCTCCTCCATTTCCTCTTTGGATCTTGGGCACGCATGCACACACATCTGGCATAAGTTTTAAGCCACAGAATCTGGGACTCGAACCATGGTCAACTACATGGGAGTCCAGTGACATAACCATCACACCATCTGCTGGTCCCATGGCACAGCCATCTTAATGACTGCCAAATGAGTGGAAAAAAATCAATAGCCTCAGTTCTTTGCTTCCTTTCTTTACTTTTAGGACAACGTGTTCATCTGGTTTGCCTTCTACCCTTCTAATTACGTCATCTCAGTCTCCTTGGTTGGTTCTTCCATCTCTGGACTTTTAAATCTCAGGGTGTCCTTCTTGGGCCTCTTCTATTACACCTACTCCTTGGATGATCTCACCCAGTATCATGGCTTTAAATGCCGTTGGTAATCTGGTGACCCTATATTTACATTACATATCAAACTGTCTACTTAATATCTTACTTGGATGTGTAATACAAATCTCTAGTATGTCCAAGGAACAAAGATTCTCTCTTCACCCTCCATCTCCCATGATTTCTTATCAAATTTTAGGCAACACTCTCCACCTTGAAGTCACTTGTGAGTCTACGTTATCATTCCCTCAGGACGACTCATATCCAGTCTACCAACATACCCTATCAGCTCTATCCAGGTCCCATAACAGAACAATTCTTATCACTTGTGACTACCACCCTCCTGGTATAAGCCACCAATGCTTTGCCTCAGGATTCCTGCACCACTGCCAAAATGGCTCTCTGTTTACCTTCCCCTGCTTGAATATTCCTTCTCTAGTGGCTTCCTATCACATTTGGATAGCATCTAAGCATGGCAGACCAGGCTTTGTCTGAGCTGACTCCAGCCTCTACATCCTGTCACTTGTCCTCTCAGTGAGTAGACACACCCATATCATCTGACTACAGATAACATTCCCCTCCTCAGAACCTCTTTCTGGAATGTTCTTATTTAAGATATTCTGACTCACTCTTTTATTTATGTAAATGGTCTTTCCCTGATCACCCTTATCATTTAGCTTTATTTTAATTTTTGTAGCCCTCATCATTACATGACATTGTATTACATGCTTGCTTCATACTATGTTTTCATTGCTTATGTGAACATTGTCTATTGCCTCTAGAATGCATACCCCAGAAGAAATTTTATTCCTTATTTATGTATCCTTAGCATCTTGAAGAGTATCTGGCCCATGATAAGTACTAATGAGTATGTATTCAAAGAATAGATGGAAAGTATGAGTTGAAGCCTAACAAGGACTTGGCAAGGTAGAAGGATCAAAAGCCAGGGGAATTGTGGACATGAGTGAGTTGGCGAGAACATAGCTGGTATAATTGGCCATGGATTCTAAAGAAGATATGGAGGAGAGAAGTCAGGAGGCTGGGTAAACAGATAGATGGTGAGATGGTCAAGAGATCAGTGAGTGGGTGCAGAGGGAGTCAGAGGAAAGAGCTCACAGTCTAAAAGATATTCTGTAGAATGGGAAGTGTGACTAAATTGAGTAATTACAAGTTTTCTCAAAGCAGTGGCTACGTTTCCCTTGTTTTTCTACCATCTGTGCCCAGTATTGAGTTTAGCACATGTTAGACACTCAATAATCCATTGGTGAATAAGGAAATCTCATTTCCAGGCTCTATGAGTGCATAATTTTATTCTGCTTTCTTGTATTTTCCAAATGATGCAATGAGAACATATGGTTCTTATGACATGTCTGTATCTAACAATGTTTTCCTTTCATGTCTTACCTATGGACAACTCCCTCCCTTATAGAAATTGGGGGCAATGCAAATGTCACCTGAGTTGGATGCAAAAGATTTGATGTTGCCCAGAAACCAGTAGCAGAATTAAGATGCAATCCCATCATTGAAACATGAGCAGTTTAACTGGGTGTTCCCCAAATTCTCCTCAATTTTTGATTTCAGACTCATACTAGTTCTAAATGCCTCTGTAGGACTTACAATTTTTTTTAAATTTTCTCTTTGCAATTTCTACTATATCTTTTCAACTACTCAACATTTTCCAGCTTTATTGCTCCTATGGTCCTACATGCCACATCCGTATCAATCTAAGTATCTCCCCAAACCAAGACATTCTCTAAGTTACGGAAATTCTTGCCCTCAGCAAGGCTTTGACTCATGGGAGGCATGCAATAGAAGCCTGCTGAATAGATCTGAGCAATGCCCAACACAGGGACAGTGAGACAAGAGGAGATCAAGCTTTCTGCTCTGTGGACCTGAGCCTCCTTTCAGAACAGTTCAAGTCCTGCTTCTGCAGAAGTCTTTCAGTGTGTTCTCTTTTCTATTGTATGCTCTTTCTCAAGGATATGGGTAAAAAAGGCCAGCCCAGTTCTCAGAAAAGGAAGGTCAAGTCTTCTGCCAACAGGAAAGAATAAGCATTTTTTTAAAAAAAATTTATACTGACAACAGCAATCCAGCAAAATGCATGACCAAAAATTGGCACAAAAACTCAATCCCCTCACTGTTACATAGCTGAAAACTGAAAAGAGAAGTCAGTCAATTTCTGCAACTTCAAGTTTTCATTACATAAAAAGAGGAAAAGAATCATGTTAAGAGATCACCAAATGACCTAAATATGTGGATCTAATTTTCTTTTTAAAAATTTTTTTATACATTCAATTACCTTTTTTAGCTTACAAAGTGAGTATTTCAATATGTGAACATTTCTCCCTAGTCCAGTTGATTAAACTATAAAATATTTTCAGCAGATAATGTCACATTTCTTTGTCCCCTTAATGCTTTGCTTCCGTATTTTTCTTCTAAATGTCCTTCCTCAATGCCCTATTCTTCCACATACATTATATCTGATATTTACACCCATTTATTGTGTTTGTATATCCTTTAGTCAATCAGTTTCAGTCATAGAGTGCGGACACTCGACATACATTAAGTGGGGACATACAATGTCTTTCCTTCATAGCCAGACTTGCTTCACTCAGATGCTATTTGTTTTCATGGAGTTTGATCACAACCTCCTGTCCATAACTCTTATTTCTGCCAATTCCTTTTCCCTCTTCCTCTCTTCTCTCTATTGAGTTTCAGGCTGAACATAGTATGTAACAAGTATATCATATTTAAGGTGTTTCTTGGTTCTAGAAATCTATCAAAAATGGTGCCAGGGGCCAGCTTGGTGTCACGGTGGTGACAAGTGAAGCTGGATCCATACAGAAGATTACAATCGAGTTCTCCAGTCCACCTGTATACACCAAGCGTGCCTGCCCACAATCCTATCTGGCTGAGAGGGTGGAGGAGGGGGAAAGGTTGTGGCCTAAGACCTTGTGGAGGATGCTTCTCTTTCTCTCATTCTCATGAAAGAAGTAAAATAACAATAAACATGGTGCTAGGAATAGAGGATTCTGCAGGGATCCTGCCCTTTTTCTGAGATGAGAAAAAGACTAGTAAAGTATGGTTCTTTATTCATTCTACCCATTCTCTCACCTGGCCATGCTTCAAACTTGAGGGAAAAGAAGAATCACAACTTTGATGCTTTGGTGGAACTGTACCCAGAATACTAATAGAGGTATTGCTCTTCTGACCCTAGGTTTGAAAAGAGAAATGGACAGAAGTCAGGAATAGAAATAAGCAAGTACAACTGGAAGTAGGAATAAATTTCTCTGAGAGGAATATTTTGCCAGCCTTTGGGCTATAGAAATCTTGTCTTTTTATATCTTCACAGGAAACTGGGTGTGCAAGAATGTCATTGATGACAATTGTGGGTGGTGAGGGGCTACAGGGGGAACAATACCCCAATAATAGCAACTTTGGAATAACCAATATCCTTGAGAACAGTACCAGTAGCTCAGGCATTAGGGGATATTCAGTGATAGTGGCCTTTTAGCATAGATACCAGTGCCTCTAATATCTCACACAGCCTTTGATAGCTCATCCAGCATGGGCAATGTGATATTTATGAATAAAATCGCAGAAGGTCACATCAGCTCAGTGAGCTAAAATACAGTTCAAAGAAACAAATGGTAGACATTACAGTCACTGGGATGACAGGAATTGTCAGCTGGCATTTACAGTGCTCAAAATTACTGGGGTGGAATATAAGGGGACTGAAATAGTCAGTGAAGGCCAGCCATTAGCATGGTGCTTCAGGTAGCTGGATCTCACGTAGTTTACTGCATGGTTCGAGTTCTGGATCCAGAGGCTTGGAAAATACACACACACCAGGCATATGTGCATGCATACCCAGAATCCTGAGAGGAGAATGGAGCATTAGGGATTTCAGCATGGCCATCTTCCTAGGGATTGCTCTCTCTCTCTCTTCCTTCTCCCTTTTCTCTCTCTCTCCCCCCTCTGTCTCTCCAGCAAGCAAGCACCCTATAGAAAGTTATATATATATATAAAAGATAGTGAAAGATCCAGAGAAATGCCATGTACAGATAGTACTGTCATTTTATGTTTATACAAAGTTGATGGACAGAGCTCAGAAAACATGAATTTTATGTTTTTGATGATGGCCAGAGAAACTGGTAGATGAGCATAGCTTGTAGGCTGTAAAGGCCCCTGCCCATATTGTGTTCCTATCTATGGTAATAGGAAATCTAGGGAAGAGCCTGAATTTAAAAGAGAATTACAGAGAGACCAGGCCATCAGAATAGGGCGATGTCTCCTAGGTTGACAAGGTGTAGAGGCTGGGCAGAGGTGATCCTGCAGATGATTTCCAAGGGTTCCCACTAGATGGCAGTGTTGGTTAGTACATGAGCCAGCAAAGGGTTCTCTAGGAGCCTTCCCAGGGGTTGAATGGGAAATGTCATTTCACAGGTGAGAAGTAGGTGGATCAGACAGGAAAGGAACTTGGCCTAATGCGACAGCAGCTAGCATTGTCCCATTTTCCCTGGCCTCAGACTTCTAAGACCAATGCAGTGAGCTCTGATTCGGCTTACGGGACTCGAAGTTATTTTTAACATCTAATCTTTCCTCCATCTACTACTAAAAACAAGACGTGCCAGCCTGAGGCAGATTGGTTGTTTTGATGGAATAGACAGGTCAGGGATCTCAGTTGGTAGACACTATGGCTCCCCATTGCTTATGAGATAAAGTTCAAATGTTGTAGCATGGCTTGTGAGCTATTTTCTCATGCTACAGAATTCCTGTACTTTTACTACAGTCTCCATATCATCTGAAGTTCCTTAAACTCTGTCATAGCGCCATGTAGGTTCTGAAACCCATTCCTTTGCCAGGCATTGCTTCTTTGGGAAACATCCTTTGACCTATCCAGGGTGATGTCATCACTTTACCTAATCTGAACTATTAGGAATTAGGGTGAAGCTGGTTAATGGCCGGGGATCCAGAAATGCCTGTACATCCTCCACTCACAATCCCTTATTAATCAATGAAGTCTCTCCTGCTCGTGACTCAAATCCAATTAGGTCTACCCTAGACAAAAAGGAAATGTTAGTGGTTTCAGAAAGAGCTCCACACAGCTGGTGAAGATTAGATGAGCAGGGATTATCTGATCTCTGGGATATTATCACTTATTTGTTGTTGTTGTTGCTTTGAGTATCAAATTCATTTTCTCCTAAGGAAGACTGGCTTCCTCCATCTGGTGGGGAACAGGGATTCTGTTGCTTATCTCTTACAAACGTCACTACCAGAAAAGAAAAGGCTATTTCCTATCAGGGTTTAGTTGGGGGGAGAGGAGGAGAAGGGATGACGCTTCTGGAAGGTGAGCTTATGGTCAAAACAGGGCCCATCATTATAGCTGCACTGATTGGGCTACAGTGGGTCATGTGCCTGCCCATCGACAAGGTGACAACCTTCTACTCAAACTTCATGGCTGAAATGGAGAAGTAAAGTGCTCTTACCAAAAACTAAAAAACTAAACCAAACCCAACCAAAACAAACAGGTAGTTGGGAGGGGAAATGGCACTGGGTAAGCAACAGTGGAAGTCCACTCCTCTGTTCCCCAGGTACCTAAGGACACACTTAAAAAAAAATAAATAAATAAAAGCATGATTCAACTCAGTGCCTTTAGATAGGTCAGGGACATGCAACCTTCCAAACAGGACTCTGAATTAAGCACAAGGCTTAGGTTTGAGGCATCGGTGGGACTTTCTATTTACTCACTAAACTAAAAAGTCATAGATAAGAAACCAATATACTCTGGAAAAGAGAACAAAGCTTTACCCTGCAAACAGGCAGAACTCTGGTGAGGTTATCCACACACAAAAACCATGAAACTTCCTAGAGCTTTCTCATTCCAACTGACAATCAGTGTACAGAATCAGGAACCCCTTAGAGAACAGGTCCTCCCAGGTTGTAAGCAGGACTTGGGAAAAGGTGGGTTGATTGGTGGAAGGGGTTGAAGTGTTCCTTCCTGGCCATTTTTCCACTACGTGTTCTGTTGGCCTGGTGAGTTAAAACTCAAGTCTATAATCAACTAGGAATGAGATCCTGCATACAGGGGGGGAAGATAAATGTCAAGGGGAAACTTCTTAGATTGCCTCTTAACACTTACATAGACTTTTATAAATTCCTGGACCATACACATGGGCAGATCTGTTGGTTCTAGAAGTTTCTAAAATGAATTAAGGTCATAGTGTCACAAAACATTGACCCCTTTTTTCCTCAACTCAAATCATTCCTAGCCTTATACATCAGCCTGGTGCTAGAATAAACATGTAAGTAGCACACATACAACGCCCATGATATTTAAAAAAAAAAAAAAAAAAAAAAGTACCTCAGATGGAAACTGTATGAATCCCCTTCTTTTATGAAATTCCTTCATGGATATTTACGTTCCAGTAACAAACTCACTTTCTTTGTTGCCATAGAGAAAATAAAACTCCTTCCCTTGGGGAAATGAAAATTCCAGAGAAATTAAAAGGAGAAGTCACTGTAGTTTTCTTATTTTGCTCAATCCCCATCTTTCTCAGATCATTTTCTGTCCTCTCTGTCCAGGTGTCTGGTGCCTGTGAATCCCTAGGGTGCCCTTGGTAGCTGACTTCTCATCAGCTTCAGCCAAGGACAGCCACTGACAGGAGATTGGCAGGTGGGAAGAGAGAGGTCAGCGTTTTTCTTCCAGCTTCATTCCTGCCTTGGGCCCCATTTCTGGCTGCACACTTGAACAACTATAGATCTTGTCCAGCAATTTCTCCTCCCTACTTTTAGCTCATAGGCTAAGATAACACTATTTCCTCTTCCTCCTTGTTATTTAAGGATATTACCAGGTTCCTGCCGATGCCAGCCTTGGGTGCCTCAACAATCCAGTTGGGTTCCTTTAACTCCGCCCATACCTCTGGGAGTCCTTCCATGAATGCATCTTTCTTGGAACTATTTGAGCTGCATCCTACTTCCTGCTGTGACCTTGATTGACACTGTGTACCTGGCACCAGGCAGCCTGGGGTAGAGTGGGCCTTTCTCCAATGGCAGTGTTCCGAGACATCTTCTATTGGAATGGATAGAATAATTGCAGCACCTGCACTGTTGAATTAATTCCAACTTTAAGTCTCATCTCTTCCACTTTTCCAAAGGGTAAGCAGGACCAACAGATGTCACCAACCCTAGACTCATACCATTGTAGTCCAACAATAGCATTTCCTAAACAAGGGTGATGTTTCCAGAACAGTACACATTACAGTCTCTAGACTGACATTGCTGATGCCAACTGTAGACGCTAACCCAGAGGTGCTATCCAGGAGAATTAAGGTAAAAAAAAAAAAGCAAAAGAGGGACCAGCAGTTAGCATAATGGCTATGTCACTGGACTCCCACGTAGTCGACCGCGGTTCGAGTCTTGGACCTGGTGGCTTAAACTCATGCCGGGAGCATGTGCATGTGTGCTCAAGATCCCTAGAGGAGAATGGAGGAGAAGGGATTGCGGTGTGGCCACCCCCCTGGGGGGTGGTTTCTCACTTTCTGTCTCTCTGTCTCTCTCTGTCTGTCTGGCGAGCGCAAACGCCCTATAGCAAAAACCTCTCCAAAAAAAAAAAAAAGGAAACCAAAAGAGAAAAGAAAATCTGGGTTTCAGTTTCACTGGAATGCCTGTTGTGTCATCGGTCATACTATTCACCAATACTCACCTTCCCCACTCCAGGCACATAAAGGGACTGTATTCCTGGTCCCTTGTGGTTGGGTGGGGTCATGTAACTAATTCAGTCAACTAATCATGAGTGGAAATGACTGGAAATGAAGTGTGCCTATTTGGTGCTGAGCATTTAGTTTCTGGTAGGAGACTCTCTGGAATGCTCTTTCCTTCTGGCATTATGACCTGCCAAGTTCAAAACGGTGGAAGCTTTACCAGCCTGGTCCCTGAGTGAGCAATAAGCAGAACACCCAATCGACCCAACGTGGACATGAAGGATGAGAGAAATAAACCCTGAGCTACCAAAATTTGGGGGTCGTGTGTTTCTACAATCTAGCCTGTCAACATTGATATAAAATATTTTTTAAACATAGTAGCCCAGTGAACTCATTGACCTTTAACGTTGCTTTTTCTCTTAACTGCAGAAGCCCAACTTGATCAATTCCATAGTCTGCCTCTAGTTCATGTTTCAAAAACCTAATGAAATACATCAGGACCTCTGACCCCCCTCTCTAAAATCATGGCTTGTTTTAGCCTTTGGTTTCCTCAGGCCTTGGCTGATTTTATTACCCTAGAAGCAGCACCATCTTCTACCGGTTTTCTGGCAGCATCACAACTAATGTTTCCCCTGTAGAAACATAAAATTCCTGAGCAGAATTTGAGCATGATTTTTTTTTCCCTGAGATGAGAGAGGAGGAGTTGTGATAGCAAAAACTCTTAACAGCCACCAAGGATTAAAGGGCTTATTTTGAACTGCACTTGCTCTGGTCCAGGCGAGAGTCCTGCTCTGTCCATTTGGAATAGCTTAGCCTATAAGGAGTCATTACATGTGCAATCACCTCCACTATTTAACATCCTAAAGTGAGTTTCCCTTGACCCTCGGAAAGACAATTTTAATGCAGGCCAAGACAAGATGCAAACTCAATTCATTTTAAGATCCTGAGCCAGCCATATACCAGAGACCTCAACCTTCTAATATAGTGCTTGACTCCCAAATTCTGTGAGTGTTCTTGCTTGATCTGCCATAATTAGAATTTAATAGCATTAGATGGTATTTCCATGGGACCCCAGAATGCCAGTCATCCCTCCAGTTCCCAATGTTCCTTAAAGAAGCATGAGGAGCAGGGGTAGAGAGAAAAGCAATTATCGTTAGATTAAGTGGACCAGGATCCTCCCTCTCTAGTACCTACTCTTTTTTTTTTTTTTTTTTTTGAGAGGTTTTTGCTATAGGGCGCGTGCGCTCGCCAGACAGACAGAGAGATAGAAAGAGAGAAATCACCCCCCAGGGGGGATGGCCATGCCGCAATCCCTTCTCCTCCATTCTCCTCTTGGGATCTTGGGCACGCACGCACACGCGCCCGGCGTGAGCTTAAGCCACCGGGTCTGGGACTTGAACCGTGGTCGACTACGTGGGAGTCCAGCGACACAGCTAGCCATTATGCTAACTGCCGGTCCCTCTAGTACCTACTCTTTGTAAAAGCTGGGTAGACGGTCTAAGAGGATGTAGAAGCCAGCTTCCTGTATAGCCCCCGAGGCTCCCTGACAACTGGTTTGCATGTTCTTATGTAGTTCCCTCCCACTTTGTACCAGGATTGATCTGTGTGACCAAGAGCACAGAGCTGAAGTGACGGCACACCGCTGTGGAGATCAGGCTATGAACAGCAGTGAGGTTTCTGTTTTGGATCACTTGCTCTGGGGGAAGCTGGCTGCCTTATGTTTTGTATACACATAAGAGCCCTATGTGGGAGAAACTGAAGAACCAAGGCCGGCCTATGACCAGGGGAGTGAACTGGCAGATTGCAGTGACAAGACGCTCTTGGGGGTTCTCTCTCTCTCTCATTGTCCTTTCTGCATAAGAAATAAATAAATGAACTTAAAGGAAAAAGGGAAGCACCACTTCAGGTGGAACTGAACGCTTTCAAAAACACCCTGCTCGGCCTGCTTAGGGATTATTTCAAGCAATGTCCAAGGTGAGTTTCCTTTGTGCTAGGCTGACAGAACCCTAGAAGTTACCCCTCTTCCGGTATGAAAAAATAAAGATTCTGTCACCTTGAACATTTAATATTTTTTACTGGAGGTTTAGAGCATAAGGAAAATTGAGAATGTACAACACATGAAGCAAATAATTCTTGGGTCCAGGAAAAATTATACTAAGCATACTTTAGTTTCGATGCAATTGAATCACCTTTATAATCTGGCAAATAATTTCTATAGAAAAGCCTACAATTTTCCTCTTAAAAGGTAGTTTTATTCTTTTTTCCCTCCTTCATATTAATTTTTTTTAAAAATCTGAAGTTAGAAACTCTGTTACCAATATCAAAACCATTGGTACATTTGATTGGCTGAAGCCAGTATTTTGAGTTTCTCGTGTGGCCATATTGTACACATAGAGAAGACCACCACATACATGGAAAGTTTTGTATGTGATTCTTTTAACTCATTATCAAAAGGCTGAGAGGTTTTTGTTGGTTTGTTTTGTTTGTTTGTTTCTTTGAGAGGTTTTTTTGCTATAGGGTGCGTGCGCTTGCCAGAAAGACAGAGAGAGAAAGCAAGCAAGAAATCACCCCCCAGGGGGGGATGGCCATGCCACGATCCCTTCTCCTCCATTCTCCTCTCGAGACCTTGGGCACGCATGCACATGCGTCTGGCGTGAATTTAAGCCACTGGGTCCGGGACTCAAACTGCGATAGACTACAAGGGAGTCCAGCGACATAGCCGTTATGCTAACTGCTGGTCCCAAAAGGCTGAGAGCTTTTTATTGATACATAATAATTTTACATGTTTATGGGTACTATGTGACAGTTCTATACTCATATACAATGTATAATAATCAAATTATGGTAATTAGTATCACTCAAAACATTTATCTTTTCTATGTGGTGAGAATATTTCAAATCCTCTCTTCTAGCTATTTTGAAATATATAGTATATTATTGTTTACTATAGTCACCCCACTGTGCAACAGAACACTAGAAATTATTCCTCTTCTCTAACTGTAGCTTTGTACCCACTGACTAACCTCTCCTCCTCCTCCAGGGTGGGATTACCCTGAGGCCAGTTTTCTACAATGGTTCCCAGAATGCCTCAGTGGAATTAAGCTTCAGGGGCCCATGATGGCAAGTAACACTCAGCTGCCTCCCGTCCTTGTCTCATTTTCCCACTCTCCAACCAGTGTTTCCTGGGATCGCATCCAAAATAAACTATGTGGATTCACATCTTAGTTTGGGCTCCTTCATAAACAGATGTTAAGACAAAGACATTGGGATTGCTAACTTCTTGTAACTAATCCCAATGTTTATAGCTCAGCTTCTGCTGCATATTTAAATATGCTGCCCTTGAATGGAAATAAGCATTATCTTTGGTTACAGAGAAGGTTCAGGTGCTCAGATATATGAACTAACACCTTTAATTGTCAATAACACTCAAAGGGGTTCTTGAACTTTAGACTTTACATACAGACAGGAGAATCGCTTTACAAATTACAAATAATTTATTTTATGATATGCATAGTCACTCAATCATTTTCAGAATAAGTAGGCATGAATAAATTTAAAGTGGCTCATGGGCTATTATAGTAAGCTTAGTTTACAAACATATTATTTCAAGCCACAGATGCATAACATGAAACTAGTATGATCAATCGTTTTTATTAGGAAGTTGAGACATCCTTACAGGACTTTTCCTTTTCTGTCCTGTTCTGCAAAACTTGCTGAGCCTTCTCCCAGCCCATGCTATTCCACACTCCATATAGGTCTGTGTTAGCTCTTTTATGTTACAGTGAAAAAGTTGAACTTCACATATACAAGTGACAGGACACACATAGGTACACTCACACAAAAATATGTATTTGTTCAACACTTTCACTAGCTATGTTTTTATAGTTTCTGGTTATCCATAATCAGCCATCACAGATTTTGAGTACAATAATTTATTTCCCTTCAATTCACTTTGTGAAATAATTTACAGCCACCAATATGCGACTCTCATTTTTGAGTGAAATGACAACTTCCTGTCATCTAGAAGCAGGGTGTAAATGAACTTTTACTGGTTAAATAGTGAACATTTTGCATGTTCAACTAGAAGTCCATATGACTTGGTCATCACAACAGCATGTGTGGATAACCCACAGCAAACACTGGGGTCTTTAAAGACATCATTTATTTTCTATTTTATTCAGAATGAGTTGATAAGTAAAGACTAGAGTCATTCTAGTCATTCTGATAGAGATCAAGCTATGACCTTTATTGCTGGTGGTGGTAGGCTGGAGAATGTGGGTTGGGTCTGAACCACAATCAAGTTTCTAAAAGTTCTTCCCTCCTCCAGTCCTGCCTACCTAGACCTTTCACTTCTAGATGAGAGATTTGGCCAATAGAGTAGATTTGGCCAGGACCTCTGGGTACAATATACAGTCAGAGCCTAGGAGAGGCCCTAGCTCAGCTGACTAACTCCACCCATGAACGTGGATGCAGAATGTGAAAGAGTAGGAAAAAAACATGCTATGTCAGAGCACTGACACAGTCACTCTGCCTACTAGTGAAGTGTGGCCCTGTAAATGTTAGATTCTGACCATAGCTAACATTTTTTTGCTTTTGCAGGAATGAGATCCTGGTGGCAAGTGTTCATTGAGTTAGCAGTCAATTTGGCACACATAGCAATGGGTTTTGGCAGAACCTTGTAACTTGTCTGTCCTTGACCTTGGCTACAGACAGAGCAAGGGTGGAAATTGCTAGGGGCATTCCAACAGACACATCTGATGAACTTCAAGAAACATCTTGACCCCAATTAGTAAGATCCAATCCCTGCTCTGCATCTGAAAGTTTCTTTAGCCTTCTCTGGGTGTGGTGGTGCACTCCTTATAGAGAAGTTCTTTAGCTCCTTCCCCACACCTAACAGCTAGTTCTCTGCATTAGAAAAGAAGATGAGATTTTCTCTTGATGGGATTATCACCAAGGGATACACCTGGCCTGGTATGACTAAGCCCTCATAGATTTGTAAATTGCTTCTTATTGTCTGTAACCTGGCAACCAATCTATGAAGTATCATGAAACATACATGTGTAATGTCTCCTTGTTCTATAAATAAAGACTTCCAGTTCATCTGGGTGGCACAAGTTGCTTGGGCTACCTAGGCTCAGACTGCCTGTGTCCATTTCTACTCTAAAAAAAAAAAAAAAAAAAAAAAAAGATTCTGACCTACTACATTAACCATTCTCCTCCTAGAAGTGTGAGGATGCTAAAGAGTAATGGACTTCTCCTCTATTGAGAAGTGGTGGCCCATTCCTTCCTGGTCCATGTCTGTCATGCTTCTGTGACTATTTCTCCACTGATTTCAAGTCCCCTAGTTAGAGCTACTAAATCTCTTTCAAATCTCATTTCTCTTTATTTCCTGTGCCATGCCCTTTGTTCTGGTTGCTAACATACCAGGACTAGCTGTTAGAGCCTTTTGTTAGTCAGCTTTGTTATCATAACAAAATACCATAGGCTGGGTGGCTTAGACTACAGACATTTACTTCTCACAGTTCTGGATGCTAGGAAGTCTAAGGTCAAGGTTCTGGCAGGTTAGGCTCCTGGTGAGGGCCCTCTCCCTGGCTTATAGGCAGCTGCCTTCTCATAGCAGAGCAACACTGAAAGCAAGTCAGCACACGTTCTGGAGGTCTCTTCTTCCTGTAAGGACAATAACCCCATCATAGGTGCTCCAACCCTAATGACCATCAAATATCATCACGCATTCAGCTTTCCTCTTCTCTAACTGTAGCTTTGTACCCACTGACTAACCTTTCCTCCTCCTCTAGGGTTGGGTTTCAACATACACATTTTTTTGATATTTACAGTGTCCTCTGCAAGTCATCTTTATTTGTCCCTTCATTTCCTTCATAGACAGCAACACACAGGCTCCCATACCACCCGTCTTTTATTTTTCCTAGGGGGGGAAGGTTTTTGCTATAGGGCGTGTGCACTTGCCACAAAGACAGAGAGAGACAGAGAGACAGAAAGCAGGAAATCACCCCTAGAGGGGATGGCCACACTGCAATCCCTTCTCCTCTTGGGATCTTGGGCATGCACACAAATGTGCCCGGTGTGAGTTTAAGCCACCTGATCTGAGACTCGAACTGTGGTTGACTACATGGGAGTCCAGTAACATAGCCATTATACCAACTGCTGGTCCCTGTACCATCTATCTTGTGGTTGGGTTAGGCCAACAGGAAGCATGAGCAGGAAATTAGTGTAGAAGTACAGAGCAGTTGAGGTGTACCTCTCCCTTCCTGCTGACCACAGATTGGCTCTGTTAGGTGGCCTCTCTCTCATGAATCCAGGTTCCACCAAGTTCTGGCAACTCAGCTCCCTTCTCTTGGCTCTGTGGGTTGGTTTGGTAAAGCCTCTACTGTTGACAGCTCCTGGGTACTGTGCCATCTCTTTCTGGTTACTTTGATCTCTCCAGACCTCTGTCAATAGTCCATCATTGGGATCAGCAGTTAGTGTAATGGCTATGTAGCTGAACTCCTATGTAGCCGACCACAGTTTGAGTCCCGGACCTGGTGGCTTAAACTCACACTGGGCGCGTGTGCGTGCGTTCCCAAGATCCTGAGAGGAGAATGGAGGAGCAGGGATTGCGGCGTGGCCATCCCCCCTGGGAGGGTGATTTCTCGCTTTCTGTCTCTCTGTCTCTGTCTTTCTGGTGAGTGTACACATCCTATAGCAAAAAAATAAAAAAAATCTCTCCAAAAAAAAAAAAAAGTCCATCATTAAACTTTAATTGAATTCTATGAGTGTGCCATGTTTACTATGGGAAGTCTGATATGCCATATAAATGGTCTCTCTGCATATAACAACCCAGAGCCACTTTCCTAAATTGCAAATCTGATTGTCATTCTGATTAACACACACTAATGTGACAAACTGCCTTGGGCTAAAACTCAAACACCTACAAGGCCCTGCACAATCTGTTTATTTTTGCATTCCCTCTTATCATCTTCCCCTTGGTTCTTTTTAGTTCAGCCAGACTGAACTTAAGAACTGCTCAAAACTTCCTTCACTAAATTGTTTATGCATATTGCTTTCTGCCTGAAATAGGCCCTCTTCTTCTCTTATCTTTCTTCCTCAATTCCAACCCTTTACCTGGATAGATCCTACTTGTACCTTAGATCTTATCTGGGATGTCACCCCTTCTTTATCAACACTATGGATTAGGAACCCTCATTTAGTTCCTTTAGGGCCTATTTATTGCCTATTTACCCTGACACACTGAAATTCCTCTGCCTGTGAGTTTTCTTGTGTACCATCCTAACTTCAGTCCCTGAAACAATGCTTGGCAAAGGGGTAGGACCAACCGAATTGGATGTTTAACAAGTCAGTAATTGCTGCATTTGTTAATTCTCTTGTTTTATGCAGAAATGATCTACTCCTTAGAAGTTAACTATGGCATATCACTAAGAATATTCTAGAAAAATGAATGTGATATATAAATTCCCAGGCTGATTATGATCCTGTAAGAAAGGAAGGAAGACAAGCAGAAAGGCAGGCTGGTCCTTTGGCCAAAGGCCACCCTACTCTCAGGACTTATTCTGATAGATGGTACACACACGTTACTTATAGATGGACTCTATATAGAGTCCGTCTACGTATGTAACCCTCTTTTCTCAAAGATGATAGCAATAGGAACACTTCGGTTTGGGGAAATCTCAGGGAACCAGAACTGGATTATGGATTAGCTATAATCTTGGATTGTAAAATATTAATCATCCAGCCATGAATAAATTGCTGTTTATTTATTAGCTACTTTAAATAATATAGTAAGTACTTAGAGAATCCTTCTCTCCTCCTATTACCCTCAAAATTAAGATTTTGACAATAATCTACATCTAACAATGCAGTTTTCTTCATCCTGTGCCCTAACTCTACCTGCTTCAGGTAACAACCATTCTGAATCTTATGGTTAATGCTTCTCTATTTTTTTTCTTTTAATTTTGCTATAGGTTGTGTATGCTTGCCAGAGGGTAGGGCGGGGTAGGCTGGAGAGCATACCCCCCAGATTGGATAGCCACACTGCAATCCCTTCTCTTCTGTTCACTCAGGATTTGGGGCATGCATGCACATGTACCTGGCATGTTTCTCAAACTGCTGGGTCTGCAACTCAAACTGCATGATCAACTATGTGGGATCCAGCACCTTAATCACCAATCATGCTATTGGCTGGCCCTCTACTTTCCTTTGTATATAACATTATGATTTCTATAAGCAATTTTAACTACAACAGCAAATAACTACAAGGTTTTATTTTTCACTTATGCTGTATGATCTTTGCCTTCCACAGGGAAGAATGCTTTTTAAAAATTTGCCAGAGATCACGTGCATTCACTTGAGAGAGATGGGGCAGGGTGAGTGAGAAGACACTCCTCATGAGGAATAGTCATACCATAGTCCCTTCTCCATTTTCCCCTTTATTTTGAGCACTCACACATGTATGCCAAGCATGTTTCTTAGGCTACTAGGTCTGGTACTTGAACCATGCTATCGATAATGTGAGATCCAACTGCCTTAACCACCATGCCACTGGCTGGTTCCCGTCATCTCAAAGGTTGATAGTAGCTGTGCCAGAGGGAAGAAAAAAGCTTTGAGAATTTGGAATTTCAGTGCTCTGGTATGGAGGAGATGCATGTCACTTTTACTTATAACTCATTGGCCAAAACTAATCCTACGGCCCAAACCTACTTATGTTTATAAGGGCCAGATGTACTTTGAACCAGAGGAGAGGAGATCCAGATATATTTGGAAGAGTTCAACTATTCAGCTTTAGTAAATAATGCCAAATACTTCAGAACCTAGCAATTCTTCTCCTGCACACATACACAATGTTTTTGGTTTTTAATAGTTATTAATTCTATCTTAAGCATCCATTGCTCATTTTATACTTCCAACCACAAGCTAGAGGAAAACTTGTGGATTTGCAATTTTTCCAACTCTTAGTACTCGAGCTTTAAAAATGTTTGACAATTGAATGTGTATAAAAGGGTATCTCAATATGAATGTGTCCCCATAAAATTCAGTATGGAAATTTGACTGTGTTGTTAGTCTGATTATGGGATTAAGAAGTGGACTTTGGAGAGGTTATAAGGACTAGATAAGGTCATTACCTACCGTGGAGAGCCATGACTGAATCCTGGGATTAATAAAGAGAGAGTGAGACAAAACAAAAACTCTTGCTACGTGATGCCCTGCACTGCCTTAGGACTTGGAAAAAACTCCCCACCAAGGAGAACCAAACCAACTGTGTCCCCTTGACCTTGGGCTTCCAAAACCATGTGTTAAATAAACCTCTATCCTTTATAAATTACCCAGAGTAGTATTTGCTCATTTGCTAGTAACCGAAAAAATGGACAATGTCTATTGTGAAAACAGAAAATAATTCATGTTGATAAGGACGTGAAGTAAAGAGAATCCTTACACATTGTGGGTGGAAATGTAAATTGGAACAGTCATATAGAAAATAGTATGTAACTTAAAGAACCATCTCATGCTGCAGGGAATAATAAATGCTAGTAAGTTAGTGGCTTTCTCCCTCAACATAGGTATTTTATCAGGTGTAATCTTGTTATGAGAAGCTTTTAATTTCATGAGAATGGTGGGAGTATTTAGTAGATAGGTAGGCCGATAACTTGGAGAAGGTACATTTTTAGATGTTTTTTCTGACTTATGACTGATTCCTAACGACTACTAGCATGGGAGAGACAGCCTAGGAGTTGGGGTCAAGGGGAAGGGCATTTGGGCCTTTAGTATGCCTGCAGGGATTAGTCTGAGTGCAGGCAAGAACTCTCATCTCTTGACTCCCAAGGCTGCTCACTCATAATACACAAACCATTAGACTTTTCATGTCTGATTGAAAAGAGCCTTGAGCAGCTAATAGATTCTGGGGATCGGCCATCAGTTGCATGTGGTATACCACTACACAATGGCTTTACCTGTCATTCTTCACCAGATATCCTGTGTCTGACTGAAGGGAGAAGGGAAGAGAAGAGCAGTTTTGGGTTGCCACTGAGGAAGCACTTCCTTTCATTACCCTACCCCCTTCAACCATGTTCATACTCTAGCCATTTCAAAAGATATGCCAGGGAGTCTAATATCACCGAGTGTACACCAACACTGTCTGCTGCTACCTGAGCCTTATATAGGTAAAGACTCCTAAATTAATTTCAGCTGTCATTTATGAAGGCTTTCAGAAATCTTGCAGAAATCTTCACTGCTTACTGACCCCTTCCCAAGAGTGAGGATGAATGATTTTATTTTCTATTTACTAGCAATATCCACAAAGTGTATGATATAGCTCTCTCTCATACTGTATGGCCTTTGGTTAACTGTCTCCCTTTCTAAGCAGATCACCTTACAAGCAAAACATCCCTCCATGTCTCAGTCTTCAGTGTGTAACACAACACCATACACCATTATTTAAGTTTGTTTATAAGATATTTCTCTAGGTAGCCTGTAGGAGACGACACTTACTTTTTTTTCGTAAGTTTGTTATTTCCATGTTAGAAAGGCTTTGTGTACCCAAGAGTTTGGAGGGAATGGAGAGAGAGAAATGCCTTTGACAGGGTGTTGTCTTGCAGTGGTCCCACTCCCCTGATTCTCACAATCCTGGGTATACATGCCCAGACCAGCATGTTTTCAAGTCAACCCAGAGATTCCAACCTGCAATCAGCCATGTGGTTTCCAGCACTGCAGTTCAGCTTACTACCAACTGCCCAGCCATGCTGGGCCAGAGAGGACTCTTTTATTTTTTTTTCTTTGCTATATAAAAAATATTTTATTGTGAAAGTTTTCTTTTTCCATTTTATTATTATTTTATAAATTCCATTGCTATACATCATTTGGCTTGCAAAGAGAATTTACCCAACATAAAATACACCTCAGACCAGTCTGGTTGAGAACACTATACAGGTTATCATCACCAGGTTATCAGCCATTACTGTGTCCCACAAATGCCTTGCCTCAGAGAGGAGTATTCTTATGCAGGGCCTCTCTCCTACCATCAGACCTGGGGTGGTAATGACTCCATGATTACTAAATATGTTTCAGCACATTATCCTTTGTGGTTCCTTTCTACCTTACCTTTGCTTTGTAGAGAGACCCCTTACGAATAAACCTTACTCTGATTCTCCTCATTCAATTGAGCCATCTGTATCAGAATGTTGATGTTTATGTGTGACTATTATAGCTCATAATTTATAAGATATCAATTTAAATACAGTTTATAATGTATACAATGTAGCTATAAAATAGTTATTGCTAACAGTTTATATAATAGTTATAAATACATTATATATAATATAGTTACAAATATACGTCTTACATTTTATAAAAGTAGTTTAATATTTTATTACCTTATATTTAAGATATTTCTTCTCAAACATAATGCATTAAGGGACCATGTGGTCTAGGGAATCAGATCTGGCATGTCAGAATAAGGGCGACAAGAGATGAAAAGCCACCTGGATTGTTAAGGGTGGTAACCTCACCTCAGGGACAAGCATCCTCATTCCTTGGTGTGTATCAGTGGGCTGAAGCCCCCTAAGCACAGGGCCAGGCTTCACACAGTCTGTTTGACAGAGAAGCCGGCACCTGCCAGGCTCAAGCCCAGCTCCTGGCTAGCTGTAGGTGGCAGCCCCATTCAGGCTGTGTGGCCACTTGTCTGAGGAGCAGCGACAGCCTAGGCGACTTGCCCCAAGTGCCCTGTCCCTGGCGGGTTGGGGGATGAAGAAGAACAGGGGCTGCTGTGACTCTGTCATGGACCATGCGGACTCCAGGCAGGGGCTTTCCCTCTGATCTCATCTTTGGGGGGAACCACAGCCATCCATCAGTGCTGACATCCCTGTTAAATATTTAAAATTTATTTTGCTGGAGCAACAGAAAGCTGTAATTAAATTTTACAGGATAACATGCTTCTGAGGAGAGCAAGTTCCTTCTGTGTCTGGGGACACTCTTCTCTCCCTTCCATGCCTTCCACAGGACAGCATCTTCAAGGAACCTTTAATTCCTCTCAGGCTGGGTCTGTAACTGGCTCAGGGTGGGGGCTCTGGCTGGAGGTGGTGGTGTAAGGTCTGACATAGTGGGAAAGAGCTCGAGAAGCGGGAGGGCCATGCGCTGGAGAAGAGGGGAGTGGAGAAGGATAGAAGCTGGAGGATAGAGGCTGAGTGTGGACAAACAAGCTCCTGCAGTTTGAGCTGATAGTATACGACTGGGGAAATGCTGATTGACATTCATTAGCATTTTACAGTTTACAAAACACTTTCATGTTCATTCTTATTAAACCCTCAACAGATCTGTGAGGTCAGATTATCAGTTATTAATCAAACAAGCTGAAAGTTTTGAGAACATTTCCCCAAAGTCACAGGCTCCATCCAGATCCAGTCTGACGACCCATCTTTCTACATGGTGGTCTCCCGTCACCAGTGACCTCTCAGCTCACCTTCTACTCCAGCCATGCTTTTCACAGCATATCTGAGGGGCAGCATCATGCCCCTCATGTTTTGCCCAGGGGCTTCTCTCACTTCTGATTCCTGAATACACAGCTGGAAGCTGCACCCAGGAACAGTTACCTCCAACTGTTAGACCAACCAGGAAATGAAGTCAGGAAAGATGTGCTCTTCTATTCTGTCCCTTGGGTAAACAATCCTAGGAGCTCTGCTACAGCTCACAGAGAGCACCAGTGAGAGCGCACAGTCATTTCCCACAGAGGTGAGCAACTTGTTAGATAGCATGCTTGTTGTGACCTTGCCTCCCTTCTGGTTCTACTTACCCTCCTTCCTCACTTGATTTCCTGGAACTACTTCACAGGCTTGAGTGCCCGCAAACAAGCCTGTGCTTCAGGCTTTGATTTGTGCGTCTTTCAGTTGAAGACTATCATGATCCTTTTCCCCAACAGGTCAGTTGGTGGGGGTAGGAGGATGCCTGGTACAGATGCTTTGCTAATTGCTGCCTTATTCGTTTCCTATGGTTGCTATGACAAATTGCCACAGCTGGGTGACTTAAAACAACAAATTTATTCTCTATTTGGAGCCTGGAAGTCTGAAATCAATGTGTCAGGAGAGCTACTTCTAAAAGCTCTAGGGGGTATTCTTCCCATGGTTTTTCTATCTTCTGGTTACTCCAGGTATTCCTCGGCTTGATACAGCATAACTCCAACTCCACTTGGCCATCTTTTCTCTGTGCCAAATCTCTCTCTCATTTCTCTTATTAGGGCCCATTCTAAATCTAGGATGACTTCTTCTACACATTTCTAGCTTAATTTCATCTGCAAAGTCCCTATTACCAAATAAGATTAAAGTTCTGAACTTTAGGATTTTAATTTATCTTTGGGCTACTATTCAACTAACTATACTACTCCTTTGTACAAAATATGGAGCTACACACACACAGGCACCTTATCTGAGAATTTCAGGATCTGGAAATCTAGAACAGAAAGTAGGCAAAGAAAGAGGTGTAAGCCCAGAGAAAGTGCTAGAACAGCAGCCAGGTGGAGCAGTGAGCAGATGTGTCCAATGTGTGGCTATCTCATGGAACCAAAGATCTTGCAAGTGGGAGCAAGGACCCAAGACGTTGATCCTTAAAACAAAATTCTCAAGGTTAAATAGTCCCCACTGAGATCACCCTGCACCCTCGTGGAAGAGTGGAATGTATAAGCTGGGGCGTGGTGGGCTGGACAGCTACGGGCAAGAGCAGCCCACTGATAGGAGACTCAAAGTTCAAACCCCAAAGAAAGGAAACAGGTATCTTCTGGAATTTAAGGACAGTGGTATGTCAATGAGATAGAAATATAAGCTCCTGGGTTTTTCCTAGAG
Organism: Tupaia tana; assembly: GCA_026018925.1. Lineage (NCBI taxonomy): Eukaryota > Metazoa > Chordata > Mammalia > Scandentia > Tupaiidae > Tupaia > Tupaia tana. The sequence goes on along the minus strand of JAKSZU010000002.1, from coordinate 123,769,699 downwards.
AGAAATAAAATGTACAAGATTGCATACTTAGGTGTAAGAAAAAGAAATGGAGAAAGAACAGGCTATGAAAAATTTGTAGTCTGCGTGGGCATTGTGCTAAGAGCTATCCAAAATCTAATTAAAAATACATAACAATACAATCAGACACTTAAGTTGCACACATTGATTATAGATGTAGTTATAAACTTTACAGAACTCAGAAAAGCATAAATGTTGCCTGTAATTAAAACAACCAAAAGAAGCGAGTTATATTTAATGTTTGTAAAAATGGATTTGCACTCTTTAATGTTTTAAATTCATCACACTTTGTATTTTCCCATGTCAAAGTACATTTCAGCATCATTTTTTCATGGCCATAGAGCATTCTGTTGTATAGAGCTACCATAATTTAATCACACTGCTGAGAATTTAAATTGTATTTCTATTTTTTTCTAAGCACTGAAATGACTGTTTTTATATACTTGTCTAATGACATAATACAAATTTGTAGAATGGAATTTGCTAAGGTTAAAGGGGGTCTATTTTTTCCCTGCAAGCCTAATTCTCTTTTACTGGGGTAAAATTTACATATAGAAAATATATACATATTAAATGTATGCCTAAGGAGTGCTGACAACAGTATATACCTATGTAACCACCACTCGCTTGTATAAACTATTTCCAGCACCTAAGAAAGTCCTCATGCTTCCTATTGGTAGTCAATCTGTTTCAACAACTTATAGGCAAACTCTATTCTGACTTCTAGTATAATAGATTATTTTTCCTGTCATTAAACTTCACATATTTGAAATCACAGCTTTTTTCTTTTGTCTCTAGCTTCTTTTACGGACATTAATGTTGTTGAGATTCATACTGTCACGTGTCTCAGCAATCCATTCTTCTATTATTTTTATGTTATATAAGTTTGTATTTTTATCATGCATTTTTGTTATTCCATTGTAGAAAAGACACCACAGTTTGCCTTCTCCTGATTTTAGTTTATGCCATCGTTTTAATTATTCTATTACATTACAAGAACATACCACAATTTGTACCACTGACTCACAATCCTGGCTTAAGAAAAGAGTATAAGAAAATCATTTAAATCCTAAAATAGTAGAGTCTAAAGGACTTTGATGTGGTCTGAATGCTTGAGTTCTCCCAAAATTCAGGTTCTTAAACCTAATCACTAATGTATTAGGAGGTAGGACTTTGGGGAGGTGATTAGGTCATGAGGATGGAGCTTTGTGAATAAGACTTGTACCTTATAAAAGTGGCCCTGTAGTGTTCCTTTCCACTTGTATCAACAGGGTGGTAAAACTTATTAATAAGAAATAGGCACTGAATATACTGATGCCTTTACCTTTGACTTCTCAGGCTATAAAACTGTGAAGAAATACCTTTATGTTTTTTTATAAGCTATTTAGTCTAAGATACTTTTCTTTTTTTTTAATTTAAATTTATTTGTTTACGTTCATTCACTGTACATCATTACAGCATACAAAATGAGATTTTCCATCCAGAGTACACTGTATATTGTCTCAATCAAGCACATCAACATACATGTTATTGTCAACAAATAATTTTCCATTTCTTGTTTCCTGTATGTTTTGCCCCCCCCCCCCCCCCCCCCCCCCCCCCCGCTCCTTGGTTCCCTATCTCTTACCCTCAGCCATCTCCCACTGTCTTCCCACACTGTCTCTGGTATCTATGTTTACTTTCTATACTTTTTCCCCCCATTTTTTGTTGAATTACTAAAGATCTTAATTAAACATTTTCATAGCAAACACAGGTGATATATACATTTCCATGAACACAAGTCTAACTTTAGGCATCCTATAAAGTAGCACCTAGCTGGGGCTATATAACTTAACTGCAGTCATCGAATGGATTTTTTTTTCCTGAAACTTTTCTTTTTTTGGTAACTTAATTTACATTCTTACCCTAAGCATCATCACAGCATACAAAATATGATTTCCCATCCAGAATATACTGCATAGTGACTTAATCATACATATTATTATTCAAAATTTTCCATTTATACTTCCTAGAATTTTTTACCCCTCTTTCTGACCCTCTGTCCTTTCCCACCCTCTTCTCCCACTGTCTCTGGTGTCTACAATTGTCTTCTATTCCTTTTCCACCCACATTGTATTGATCACACGATTTCTTAAATAATCTAACTACTTTCAATGGTAAGTTCATATGGTACTATTAAGAAAACCAGTTTTAACTTAAATTATAGAAATGCTAAGGAACTTTTCTTAAAGCCAGGAAACAAGTTAGGATTCTGTTCAAATGGTAGGTGCATGAACCTATCAGTCTCATGTACTTTATCTTCTGTTCTGGTTCCATTTTTCCTATTAAATTCTGGGATATAATATTCAACTCCAGACTTGTCCCTATGATTAAGCTGGCCACTTTCTTAGTTTTTGAACTCTTCTTTCCATGTGTCTGTATTTAATTTTCCTGATATAGCACACCCTTGAGAACTTCTTGGAGATCTGGTCTGGTGCTGGTAAATTCTTTCAGGTTTTGTTTATCTGAGAATGTTCTTGTCTTTTCTTCCCACATGAAAGATAATCTTGCCGGGTACAGTATTCTCGGCTGGAATTGCTTTTCTCTTAACACTTTGAATATATTTTCCCATTCCTTCCTCGCCCGCATTGTTTCTGATGAGAGATCTGCTGTTAGCCTGATGGAATGTCCTTTGTAGGTAACTTGATGTTTTTCTCTTGCCAATCTTAGTATCTTGTCTTTGTCTGTGGTTTGGGTCAACCTGGCTATAATGTGTCTTGGAGAAGATCTTCTTGGGTTGATTCTATTTGGGGTCCTTTGTATTTCTTGGGACTGGATCTTCGAATGCCTCTCTAGGTTTGGAAAGTTTTCTTGTAGGATTTCATGGAATAGATTATCAATGCCCTTATGGGTCTCTTCACCTTCCAGAATGCCAATTATCCGAATATTTGGACGTTTGATGGTATCTAGTATTTCTCGCATATTATTCTCAAATTTTTGGGCCATTTTCTCAGTCTTCATGGTGGATTTTTCTAGGCCAGCCATTTTCTCTTCTATGTCTGAGATTCTATTTTCTGTATGATCTAGTCTGCTTTTAATACTTTCAAGGGAGATTTTTACTTCCTGTATTATAGACTTCATTTCTAATAGTTCGTTTGACTCTTTTGTAAAGTGTGCAATTCCTCTTTTAGATCTTGCAAGAATTTCCTCACCTCCTGGAACTCGTCAACTTCTTTCTCCTTTCTCTTTAGCAGTTCATTGTCTCTCTTTCATCTCAGTTAGCTTCGCCATTATGAATGTTCTAAATTCTTTATCAGACATTTCCATGATTTGCATTGAACTGCTGGTGGATGAAGAGAAGTTATTCTTTTCCCTTGGAGGAGAGGTATTTTCTTGCTTTCCCATATTTCTTGTGGTCCTGCGGTGATTTCTTGTCATCTGATGGATGGTGTGTTTCTTTCGAATTCTTGAAGTTCAATCTGAGTGTTCAGGAGCAAGCAGAAAGAGGTGATCTGGAATCTCTTTGCTGTTCTGTTGTGATCGCTGGTGTAGCAGTTTCAGTAGATATTGAGGAATATGTTAACCCTAATAGTATTTTGATGTTTAGCTACAGTGCCCTTAGATCCATCACGCTAGCTTTGTTTGTTGGAGGCTGAATTATCAGTAGAAAATCTTCATTTTTCCTGTCCCCTGAAATGACTACTTTGCAGGAGCCATGAGGAATCTGCCTCTGCAGTCTAAGATACTTTTCCATAGCATACCAAATGGTCTAAAACAAAAGTGATCCTGTGAATAGAGCTAGAACTACCATAATTTAATCACACTGAACATGTAAATTGTATTTATTTTTTGAAGTGGGTATTACTGTAACAAATACCTAAAAAGTAGGAGTAGCTTTAGAACTAATGCCAGAGGAAAGAAGAAACTTGAGGTGCAAACTAAGAAAAGCCTACATTTCTTTGAACTGATTGTAAAGGGGGATTCTTTATTATTATTATTATTATTATTATTCGAGAGGTTTTTGCTATAGGGCGTGTGTGCCCGCCAGACAGAGAGAGACAGAAAGTGAGAAATCACCCCCCACGGGGGATGGCCACACCACAATCCCTTCTCTTCTTGGGATCTTGGGCATGCACACACATACACACGCCCGGCATGAGTTTTAAGCCACCAGGTCTGGGACTTGAACCGCAGTCGACTACATAACAATCCAGCGACATAGTCATTATGCTAACTGCTGGTCCCAAGGGGGATTCTGAAGAAGGCTTTGAAGGGACCAGCAGTTAGCGTAATGGCCTGCTGAACTCCCATGTAGCTGACTGCAGATCGAGTCCCGGACCCAGTGGCTTGGACTCACGCCGGGGGTGTGTGCGTGCGTGCCCAAGATCCCAAGAGGAGAATGGAGGAGAAGGAATTGCAGTGTGGCCATCCCCCCTGGGGGGTGATTTCTCGCTTTCTGTCTCTCTGTCTCTGTCTGTCTGTCTGGCGAGCACATGCGCCTATAGCAAAAACCTCTCTCTAAAAAAAAAAAAGAAGGCTTTGAAGAAAAAAATAGTTATAAAGTCTCTATTTTCTCAGAAAATGTCTACATGGTCATGAAGAGAACGCTGGTAGAAGTATGGATGGTAAAAGCTGTTCTTATGAGGTTTCAAATGGAAATGAGAAATGTTATGGGAAACTGGAGGAAAGATAATCCATATTATAAAGTGACAAAGAACTTGAATTATATTTGTATGGAAGAACTTTGGAGAAATGAAATAGAAATTTCCTCAGTTAAATATCCTAACAAAGTATTGACAGTACAATGTGGCTTCTCTTGCACGTTTATAGTTCAATGTAAGAAGAAGGAAACAATACAAAGATAAAATTTTTAATCAAAAGAGAACCAGATGATGGTGCAGCAGCAAGAAACAATGCTCTTTGAGGCAATCTTATATGAGAAGGTTCCTGGTTCATGATTTGGGGTTGACTGAAGGCTAGGGGTTGATATAGTGTCATGACCCTCTTGTGGTTGCTCTCTCCCTTACTCATGGAAGAAACGAACTTTAAAAAGGGAGGGGAGGATATTTGGACATTTTTCAGGAATGACAAAGCATGTTCAGGAAAGAACACCAAAGGTATGGCCGAATAACCATTTCATAAAGAAATCAGTCTATAATCTAAAGAAAAGTCAGGATTTGTTGTCCAAGACAATGGAAAAATGGCCCCTGAAAGCAATTCAGAGATCAGGAGGGCTGCCACTCCCATCACAGGCCAAGAGTGCTAGGACTTAAAGAGTTAGAACAATTTCGAAGGAGGAGCTGTTATGGCAGCACCACTTCACATCACAGGCTCTGCTTCCTGCACTTCATTGCCACACTATTTAGCTACCCCAGGTGCAGCTCCAGCAGCTCCTGAATAGCATGTGCTACATGGGGGTATGAGGGTATAGCTGCTTCCACCTAGATTGCAACAGATGTCCCAGAGAGCAGTGGCAGGCAGAAGACCAATGCAGGAGCAGGCCACTTAGGAAAGTTCCTACTAAGGCAAATCCCCAGTTGAACTGTGAGGGCATGGCCACAGCAAAAATCCCAAACCACTAGAGCCTCCGTGGTGATTCTAGTCTGGGAGAGCTGCTACCTAACTACAATCTGAGAACTGTGGCATGGGCTGTGCCTAGAAAAGCCATGGAGACAAAGGTGTCCAAAACCTTAAAGGTACAATCTCTACTTCAGTGGGTCCAGAAAAAGGAACTTTGTATCAAAGATTATCCTGGAGTCTTAATATTTAGGGTTACTAGGGCCAGCAGATGCTATAGTGGTTATACTGCTGGACTATCACATGATCCAGTACTGGACTTGATGGCTTGAAAATCATACTGGGTGTGTGTGCATGTATGTCTAAGATCCTGGGAGGAGAATGGAGAAGAAGGGATTGCAGCGTGGCCATTCCCCCACTGGGGGGTGATTTCTCACTTTCCCTCTCACTGTCTCTCTCTTTCTAGTGAGTACACATGCCCTAAGGCAAAAACCTCTATAAAAAAAAAAAAAAAGATTTCATGTTACTTTTCTGGTTGAGTTTTGAACTTGCTTACAACCTGGTATATCTTTCTTCTCTATTTCTCCCTTTTGGAATAGGAATGTCTATCCCATGCCTGTCCCACCATTATAGTTTGAATATGTGTAATATGTTTAATTTCACAGGTCCATAGCTGAAGAGAAATTTACCTAAGGGTAAATCATAACTTGAATCTCATCTATATCTAGTCTAGAGAATTTTAGATGAAACTTTGGATTTAGACTTTAAAGTTGATACTAGAGCAAGTTATGACTTTTGGTAATATTGATATTTAATAAATATATTTTGCATGTAGGCAGGACTTAATATTTTAGAGAGCCAGGGAGAGAATGTTATAGTCTAAATGTTTGAAACTCCCCCATCCCCAAATTCATGTTGAAGACTAATCATTGTAATGGCAGTAAGAGGTGAAGTCTTTGGGAAGTAATAGGTCATTAGGGTAGAGCCTTCATGAATGGGATTCATGCCCTTATAAAAGAGCTCCAGGGAGCTGCCTCAACCTTTTAACTATGTGAGGACACAATAAGTCAGCACCACCTATGAACCAGGAAGTGGACTGTCCCCAGAAGCAGAATCTGTCAGCACCTTGATCTTGAACTTCCCAGTCTCCAGAACTGTTAGAAATATATTTCCCCACTTAACATATACCGTTTGTCTGCATTCTATGTCTGAAACTGATTGACCAACAGTTGAACAAACACAAGAGATGGGTGTGAATGTCAGATGAGGTGTATGTGGAGGAGTGGGGCCCAACGAAAGACATTTGGAGAAGGGATACAGAGGTAGAGCATTGACGGGATGGGGAGGTGTGGTGTTATCTGTTGAAGATATTTCGATCAACGGGTCTGGGGAGAAATGTTCACATATCGAAATGGTCTCATTGTAAGCCAAACAATATGATTGAAAGTATATACAAAAATAAATAAAGTAATTAATAAAAAATAAAATAAAAAAAAAAAGAAATATATTTCTGTTTATAAGCTACCCAATCCAAGATGTTTTGTTATAGAAGCCCAAACTGAGATGGATTGTCATATTTTTACCCTGAAAATAAGAAGTTGAAGATGATCTGATACACATGGGACAGCTACTTGCTCTTGGTCATACCATTCTATAGGGTCCTCTAAGAATCCTTGGAAGCTTTGGGTCACAGGTAGCTCATTTACAACTTTCTTCAGTGAAAGGTGGAGAGGGAGGGGAAGAGAATTGGTAATATATAAGGGTTGGAATTCTGGATAATAGAATTTCCCCATGCCTGGTAATTTAACAACTCCAATACTCCAGGGGACAGTAACTCTGGAGGAGGTCGGTTAATTACTGCCAGGCTGTAGAATGAAATTTCCCCAAGACCCCTATTTTCTGGGCTGCATTTCATACCAATTAAAAGTCTAATCCAATGAGACTCTTTCCCAGCAAATTAACATCAGAGACTTTGATGAACTGATGCCTTTAATAGGCTGTGATATTTTGGTGGACTCAATCACAGCTGTAATTCTGTAATTCTCTTCTTTCTCAATGAGGTCAGGAAGACTAGATCATGGTGATTTGGGTCATTGGTTCAAGGTGGGCCAGAGCAGTGAGGGCAAAAGAGGATAGAAAGTTCAGTAAGGAAAAATACCTTCACTGAGTTCATTTTTGCCTAACTGTTTATGGTGAGCAGCAACTGACAGGGAATCAGTTATATTGTAAGATTTCATTCAATCATTTGGGTTATTATATACCAGACACTGGGGATAGAAAGATAAATGTGGCTGTTCTTATTTTCTAGGAACTAGGAGCTCATAAGAGGAAAAACTCAGACAACGTATTTCTCCTCCAGCACACATATTCATGCCCTAGAACCAGGACTCATTTCCCTACTTTAGTTATTCCTATGAAGGAAATCTTTATATCTAGAGTGTTCTGTTAATTACCTATATCTCCAAGGGAGTTGTCTACTTTAAGTTATAATATAGCCATAGAATTTAGATAAGAGAGCTGCAATAGAAGAAACAAACAGAGGCAAAGCCAACCACAGGATATTTTGTGTGTTTTTTGGGGAGGGGGGGGTCACATGGTATTTAAGAAATGGCTTGGGTGATGCCCTGATTATATAGTACTATTTGATATCCGCTCCTTAACAAAAATACTTTGATGACAAAAGTGCTATAGTAGACAAAAATCCTAAAGACATACTATTTTCTTGCCTTAATTTATAAATGGAATTTTAGCAAGTATTTATAGTATATAACAGCTATACCAGCACTGAAGTGGAAGAGAACATACAGAAACAAGAGAAGCTCTGGTTAAAAGAAACACTATCTCTTCAGAGTAGAGGATAAAAATATAGAATATTTCATTGTCTTAATTCCAGATAGATCCCTGCCTATAAACTATATCACAGTCTCCATAAGTACATACAGACTTCAGAGTTTGGGTTGATAATAAGACAGGGAAAGCTCATAGAATTCTAGATATTATGGACTTTAATTTTAATACTGGCCCTCATTTTCTGAATCCAAATCAGGGATATAGGGTTTTGAAGTATTTTTACTCCTGCTATAATCTCAGCCTATTGTTATAAAACTGGTTTAAAAAAATAAGAAAAGCTCTGAACTTCTACCTACCTTCTTCACTGGGGATAAGATTATGGGCGAGATATCTATGTAGCTATAGAGCTGTCCTTTATTTGGTGGTCATTGTGGTAGAAACGCTGGGGTTTCTAAATAAGTCTCTAAATTATCTAGCAAATTACCCAAGAAGATGTTGGAAAATATTCACTCTTGCCAACAGAAAAACTGATGAAGTGTCCTGGACTTTCTCAAGATAGGCTGTCCATCTTTCCTGTAAGTAGGTGACAGGTCCCCCCCCCCCCCCACAAAATAGTATAAGGAAAAATGACCAAACACACCCTTCATTCCCAAACCATCACCTGGTCTGAGCCCTTTCAGAAGAGAGCATTACCTTAACTTGTTTTGCACAGTTATTCAAACATGTCTTGAATGATCTCTATTCTATACTAGACTGCTTCCTCACAACCACTCTGGGTGTGCTGGTTCCCTGAATTCAACCTGTTCTCTTATCTGTCACATGGGAGGCAGGTTCAGACTGATAAGAATCAAAGGAGTATGATGGACTCCTATGGGTGAGAAGGATAGGAGGGAAAGGAACATAAACAGGAACGTGAAAGAGACACCCTCATCTTCCCCAGAAAACTTCCCTTCCTGTTCTACTTGGTAGCTTCCAAAATAGTTCACTGGGCCAGGCACTTTCATGAGTTCTACCTCATGTTCCAAATGTCAGGACTGTAATTACTTCTCCCCTCTAAGGACCCTGATATTTACAGAATCCAGCTCTACAAGCTCAACAGCCTTCAGCAGCCCAGAGAACCCCCAGGAACTCCTTTACTCATTCAAGCATACATTTTCTGAGCACAACCATATAAAGATTTATCCAAACATCCTGCTTGTCACCAAAGACAAAGATGGACAAGACTAACCTGACTTCCTTGAGGAAGCTTGTGGTCTTACATTGAAGTTTATGACCTGGACACTTTTCTGGTTTTCTCTTCTACCAAGATTTGGTAATTTCTGGTAAGTTCCACAGAGCTTCCCCATAGCCCTAATCAAATGGACCACATAAAGGTATGGATGCTAAAGACTTCCTGATGACCCGGGATTGTCTGTATTCCTTTTCACAAATGGTATCCTCCTTGTCTTCCATAATTTAATCCTAGGCTGTGAGAGGTGTGTCTTCAGTAAAATTGATCTTTCCCCCTTTCTCTCCTACAATAACTCTTACACTGAAGTTATTTAAATTGAGGAGGAATAAAAATATAGAAATCACAGGAGCCTGGTAATCCAGATGAGGAAAGCAGGGAGATTATTTTAAGAAATTATAATTCATTGCATCCTCCTATACCCTCAGTAGCCCCTCTGTACCACTTATCATCACCTGCCACCTGCCTTGCTCTGCTCTGCTCTAAAAAAACTGCCTAAAGTACAACCTCTTAGTAGAAGCCCCCTCCAGCTAAAAATGAGGATAGTGGAGGGACACTTCTATGTATCAGTAAAAGGAAGTTAGTGGGACCAAATGCTACAAAAATAGTACCATTGTATATAATGTGGTATATTATCAGCAAATTATGTATAGCTTGTATTTAACTCTAAGGGGCTGGACACCATTTAAAACTTTTTTTTTTTGGTGGGGGGAGGTGCTATAGGGCATGTGTGCTTGTGTGCTTGCTAGAGAGAGAGAAAAAAAAAATCTCACAGGGAGCGTGGCCATGCCACAATCTCTTCTCTATTCTCCTCTCAGAATTTTGGACATGCACATATATACACCTAGCATATTCATTGAGCCAGCAGTCTGGGACTTGAACCATGCAGTCAGCCATGTGAGATCCAGCTGCCTCAACCACCACACAACTGGCTGGCCCTGGATAGCATTTTAAAATTAAAAATTCAGAGTTTACCTTGTGAAGTTCACTCATAATTCTCCTCTATTCCTTCTCATGAACTCAGTTTCACTAAACCATCATTGTTTCTAACATCAGAGATTACACATGGGGGAGAAAGAACCCTGTAAAAGAGGTCCATTAAATCATTTGGGAGACTGTCGCTTTAAAAGACCATCCTTAAAAAAAAATTCTAAAGATGTCCAGACCATCTGCACTGTATCCATGGAAAGAATTGTGAGAGACAAGAGAAGTAGAGAGATTCCGTCTACACTATGTAAAAATGCAGCCAGACTGAGATCCCAGCCTGAGTGGAAGGAGCCAATTTAGTCTCTTCTGCCTAAACTTGAGCCTCACCACTTCCCAAAAGAATTGTGACTTTTCTTTCATCATTTTTTCTTTTCAAATTTATTTATTTTCCATTAATTCACTGTATATCATTGCAGCATAGAAAACAAATTTTACTTTGAGATGAACACAGCTGATGTGCCCTCTGTATTTGAACCAAGAGGCATACTTACTCAGTTTGTAGACAGTGCTGACAACAACAGAATCAGTATTAAGAAAGTAGGCTCAAGAATGGCATCTTGAGGCCAGCAGGTGGCATGGTGGCTAAGGCACTAGACCCTCACATGGTCAACTGTGGTTTGAACCTCAGACCCAATGGCTTGAAAATCATGCCAGGCTAGTTTGCATGAATGTGCAAATCCTGAGAGAATGGAGGAGAAGGGATTGTGCTATGGCCATATCCCTGGAGGGTGATTTCTCACTTTCCCTCTCACTGACTGTCTCACTCCGGGGAGTTTCATGTGCCCTATGGCAGAAACCTAAAAAGAATAGCACCTCACATACAAAAAGGTTGGTGGACATAGGTATTTTTTTTTGGAGAGGTTTTCGCTATAGGGCGCGTGCGCTCGCCAGACAGACAGAGAGAGACATAGAGACAGAAAGCGAGAAAACACCCCCCAGAGGGGATGGTCACGCCGCAATCCCTTCTCCTCCATTCTCCTCTCGGGATCTTGGGCACGCACGCACACGCGCCCAGCGTGAGTTTTAAGCCACCGGGTCCAGGACGCGAACCACGGTCGGGTATGTGGGAGTCCAGTGACATAGCCATTACGCTAACTGCTGGTTCCTGACATAGGTATTTTGATAAAACTTTTATACAAAGATGAAACATGCTTTAGTTTCCCTCTACTCTTCCCTGTAGGCTGTGCTTTGTCTTAGAAAAAAATAATGCATTTACAGGTAGGAGTAACTTTGCTAATCCTTCAAGAAGAAGAAAAAGTCTCCTATTAGCAAGCCTGTGAATATAGGAAGAGCCAGAACTGTCTGGAATCCAGGAAAAACTATCCTGCAGGGGGCACTGACTGACATCCACATAGAAGCCCTGTTCAAGTGAACACCACAATGGCACAGATGGTAAAGACTCACATTAAAAATCTAGAAGACTGGTGGTTAAAGTAGCTAGATTCCACATGCCAGGCATGTGTGCATGTGTGCATGTGTGACCAAAATCCCAAGAGGAGAATGAAAGAGAACAGACTGTGGTGTGGTCATCCCCTCTAGTGGGTACTTTCTTATATTCTCTCTCCTCTCAGCAAGAACATGTGCCCTGTAGGAAAAAAAAAATCTAGAATACAAGAGCCCACCCCCTAGCCTAGTGGTTAAAGGGAGTCAGATTCCACATAGCTGACTGTGGTTCAAGTCCCAACCCAGTGGCTTAAAACACACATTGGTCACATGTATATGAAAGGTTAAAATCCTAACGGGATGAAGAAATGGAGAAGGTATTATGGCATTACCATGCCCCACTGGGAAGTCCTTTATCCCTACCTTTCTCTTTTTCTATCTCTCACTGGTAAGCACATATGCCCTGTCAATTAAGAGAGGGGGAAATAAGAATCTAGCTTCAAGTAATACTTCCTTATCCATGGTTTCACTTTCCATTTTCAATGACCTATTGTCAATCATGGGCAAAATATTAAATGGAAAATTCCAGAAATAAACGATTCACAATTTTTTTTGGAGAGGTTTTTGCCATAAGGGCACATGTGCTCACCAGACAGACAGAGACAAAGAGACATCACCCCCCGGGGGGATGGCCACGCCGCAATCCCTCCTCCTCCATTCTCCTCTTGGGATCTTGGGCATGCACACACACGCGCCCGGAGTGAGTTTAAGCCACCAGGTCCAGGACTTGAACCGTGGTCGGCTACATGGGAGTTCAGTGACATAGCCATTTTGCTAACTGCTGGTCACTTCACAAATTTTTAATTGCACAGTGTTCAAAGCATCATGATCGACTCTTGGACTATTCTAGTTCATCCTGCCTGGGATGATGTAAACACAACCTGTTAGTCACTTAATATCCAACTCAGTTATCAGATAAAAAAATACATATGAATTTGGTATTATCTATGGTTTCAGGCTTCCATGGGGGTGTCTTGGAACATATTCCCTGTGGATGGAGGGCTATTATAATCCTTATACCTCTTTGGACTAAAATGTGTATTTATTCAGTGTAAGAAAACAAAGAATGAACACATTGTCTCCTTGCACCAATGTACATCTTGGTTCTAAGAAGTGAGTCTTTCACAAATAATCAAATGGCTGCTTCCTTAAGATCAGCTCCCCTTGTGCTTCAGGGCTGCTCCAATTCCCATGACCTCACCACAGCACAGTTGTAGGCTGGAGTGTGAGATGCAGCCCTCACTGCATTGCTCCTGCTTAGGAACTTTGGAGGTAAAGTGTGCATGCATGCTCACACAGACCCAGAGTTCTGATGTTTTGCAATACAATATATGGCTGACTAAGAAGCAGACAAAGGTGGGGTTTTAATTCATGTTTCCCTGGAAAAGATTCAATGCATGTAGTTTATTTCAGAAGTGCAGAAGAACTGGTGGTGGAAAGTGATCAAGGGAAGGAAAATAAAGCCACAGAGGGCCACAACACTAGAACTTAATTCCTCATGGAGATCCTGGGTGATAGTGAAATGTGAAAGCCTGGGAATGATCTCACTCAGACTGTGTGTGTCTGTTGGGGAGTGGGGGGAGTGGGGTTTGTACTCCAGCCAGCCACTGCTTGAGGGTAGCTCTTAGGGAATGCTAATTGTTTAGTGCTTTTCCCCTTTTCTTCAGAAAAGCCATCAGGCACACAGATGTAGAAATTGACAGTTGCAAGTTGTACCTAAGTATTCTAAAGGTCTGAGAGAAGTGGGAGACAAACTACCAGATTCTGCCCAAGCTCAGGTACATATGACTATATAGAAGCCTCCAAAAGGTAGAGCCAGTGAAGGCAAGGGCAAGACTATCTATGGCAAAACCAAGGGTCTATAGGACTTGCGTTTGTCTTTTCCTAATACTCTCTTTGCTCTTAGACAATGATCCTGGAAATCCTTCTTCCAAGAACACAACACTCATTTTAGAATAAGAAGTAATTGGAAAATGAGTTTCACTAGTCACTTTAAATCTAATATATACAAACCCAGCCATCTCATTATGAATCCTCTAACATGAAAATCAGCCTCCGATGTGAGTTAAACAGCAAGCTCTCTCCTGGTGGATTTAAAATGATTTAATTTGCACAGGTTCAAGAACATGTCTAGGGTGGGCACGACTACAAGCAGAATCTCAATTTGTAATACATTTTCTAGAATGTAATTTGGTTTTTTCTTAGACTTAAAGAAGGAGGTCAAAACATTTTTCATACCTATTATCTACCCTTACTTCTTCTAATAAAAATCCCTGATCAGACAATGAGATACAACAAGGTTTTAACAGTGAAACAAAATTGTTTTCAGAGATTTGGGTCAGAACAGTGTCCATTCAAAGCCGTGCAAAAAAACAAGATTGGTGCATATCACTCACAAGATTTGAAGAGACCTCAGAGTCTCACCTAACCACTCATTTAAGATTGTCTCAAAATCCTTTTTAGCAGCCCAGATAAGTGATGAGTCACTCCTCAACACTGAATGGAGGAGGGTCCTGATTCCCAATGGAGCAATCTATTATTCAGACAACCCTTTCATACCAATCTACTTTGTAATTTCTATCGTCAGGATTGTGCAAACAACTGACATCCCTCTTTTTTTTTTTTTTTTTGAGAGGTTTTTGCTATTGGGCACGTGCGCTCGCCAGATAGACAGAGAGAGATAGAGAGACAGAAAGCGAGAAATCACCCCCCAGGGGGGATGGCCACACTGCAATCCCTTCTCCTCCGTTCTCCTCTCGGGATCTTGGGCACACACGCACACGCGCCCGACGTGAGTTTTAAGCCACCGGGTCCGGGACACAAACTGCGGTCAACTATGTGGGAGTCCAGCGACATAGCTATTACGCTAACTGCTGGTCCCACATCCCTCTTCCATAGGGCAGCTTTCAAACCTGGAATGATGGTGGCAATGATCACCATTTCTTTACCATCTGCTGTGTGCTGGAGAGTCTACCTATGTTGGCTGCTGTAATTCTCTTAACATTCTGAGGAGGGGATCACTTACTGATTGGCTGTCATTGGTACATCTTGTCCTGCTCTGCTCTATACAGGGTCTTGATATGTCATGATTTTTCTGCCTCAGCCTCCTAAGTAGTTGGGACTATAGAGTTTCTAGAGAGTGTTCTGGATGTTGCATGCTTATGCTTAATTTGACAATGGACAATGCAGGTATTGTCTGGTTTGATAAAAAAAGGGATGTCAGCAAGATGGCAGAGTAGGAGGTTCCAGCACTCATGCCTTCACAGAAATACAAATTTTGCCAACCACCTATGGACTAGAATATATTTGTTGGAGTCCTAAAGTTTAGCTGAGAGGTTCTAACATCTCAGCAGAACAAGGTGACTGCAAGTAGTCATTGAAGAAGGTAAGGAGAGCAGTTTAACATTACCTGCATCAGCTTTCCCCCAAAGTAACACAGTTCGGTGCCTTTAGAAATGACCTTAAACCACAATTTCTCCTACAGGGAAAAGTGACAGTGAATTCAGTTCCCAGGTCCCCCAGCCTTATAGGATTCTTCCCAGAAGCCCCACTTCTGTTTTGCCTCACTTAGAACACTGAGGGGATGGCATATCTGAATCAGCGGGGGGAAGTTAGTTGCAGGAAAGAGTGAAAATATTTAGCAACTAGCTGTTGGTTCTGAACAATCAGCTAAGGACCCTGCTAAGGACCTCATAGTCCTCCTAAGAGGTCTGACAACAAACTCCAAGGACAGCTTGCTTAAAGAACCTCAACTAATCACCATGACTCCATACTTTCCTACCTATGAATGATGTTACATGTGTCTCTGTGCATGATGCTCAAAGATTTCTGCAAATACCATATAATTTCAATGGCATGTGTGACGCTCAATAGCTAACTTGACTCTGGTTTGGGAAAGAGTGGCACTACCTTAGGAAAAATAAATGGGAAAATATCAACACCAAGTCTGGTTTTGCAGAATCAAGAGAAGACACATCATTCTATAATAAAACTTCCCTTAAGAGAGAAAAAGAGAAGAGTAAGCACATCTATAGAAACAATGTGACACCCAGAATATTTAACGGGTGAAGACTTATTTCCCCAAAACCAATCAGTAAAGACAAGAGGATAACTGCTTTTTATATGTAGAGACAGCAATACAAGGTTTCAAGGAACACACACAAAAAAATCAGGGCTGTACGATATCACCACAGGAACAGAATAAAACACCCATGTCTGACTCAAAAGAAATGGATATCTATAAATTGTCTGAAGAATAATTCAAAATACATCTTGAAGCAGCTAAGTAAACTATAAGAAAATGCAGACAAAGCCAGTAAGTAGTGTGGCCGTTAAGGTGTTGGAACTCCATATGGCTACTAGCTTTAGTTTGAATCCAGGGCCTGGCAGCTTGAAAAACACACTGGATGTTTGTACCCAAAATTCCAGGAGGAGAATGCAGGAGAAGAAATTGTGGCATGTCTATCCCTCATGGGCGATTTCTCACTTTCTCTCTCATTGTCTCTAACCCTCTCCAGTGATTTTACATGCCCTACAGCAAAACAAAACAAAAGCAAACAGAACTAAATAAGAAAAACAATACATGAACAACATCAAAAGTTCAATGAAGATAAATCATTTTTAAAAACAATAAGACAAATTGAGGTGGAGAGTACAATATCTGAATAGAAAAATGTAATAGGTTCAACAGCTGACTTAAGCAGTCAGCATATCAATTAAAAATTTTCTGGACAAGAAAACAAAAAGTCAACTTAGAGAATAGGAGAAAATATTTGCTAATCTTATATTCGTTAAGTAGTTAAAATTAAAAAATATAAAAAACTCATACATCTGAATGATGAAACTACAATTTGAGGGACCAGCAGTTGGCATAATAGCTATGTTGCTGGACTCTCATGTGGTTGACCATGGTTTAAGTCCTAGACCTGGAGGCTTAAACTCATGCTGGGCATGTGTGCGTGCATGCCCAAGATCCCACGAGAATGGAGGAGAAGAGATTGCGGTGTGGCCATCCCCCCGGGGGGTGATTTCTCGCTTTCTCTCTGTCTCTCTAGCAAGTACACGTGCCCTGTAGCAAAAACTCTCTCCCCCCCAAAAAACACAAAAAACTATAATTTGATTTTATAAATAGAAAAATATGATTTTCTCAAAAATACATATAAATGGTCACCAGATATGTGTTATAAAAGTATGCTCAACATCACTAATTATCAGGGAAACACACATAAAATCCAATAAGATATCACCTCATACCCACTAGGGTGTTTTTTTTTTTTTTTAAAGTACCATTTAATCACTGTATATTATTACAACATATGAAATGAGTTGTCCCAGCATGAATATCTGTATATTAGTCCAAAATTATTACCATACACATTATCATCAGCAGATAATTTATCATTTTTGTATCCCTTAAATGTTTTGCCTTTTTTCTCTTCGATTCCCTTTCCCTCCCCCTCCCCCATTTCTCACCCTCCTCCCACTCTGCCTCTAGTATTCACAGTTGCTCTCCATGTGTTTATACCTTCTAATATTTCAGTTTCTGCCACAGTGCAGACATTTGGTATATATTGAGTGAGAACATACAATGCCTCTCTATTTTCATAGTCTGGCTTGCTTCACTTAGCATTAAATCTTCCATATTCATTCAGGGTCTCTTTTTAATGACTGAGTAGTATTCCATAGTGTATATATGCCACACTTAAAATTCATTCATCTGTTCATGGACATTTGAGTTGGTTTCATGTCTTAGCAATTTTGAGTAATGCCATAATAAACAAGGATGTGTAAGTGTTTTTTCAACTGAATGTTTTCCTCTCCTTTGGGTAGATAAAAAGGAGTAGAACTGCTGGATCATATGGTAGTTCTATCTGTAAGTCTTTAAGGAACTTCCACATTGTTCTCCAGAGTGGTTATACCAATTTATATTACCACCAACAGTGTAGGAGAGTTCTCTTTTCTCCAGTCTCACAAGCAGTTCATTTTTCGCTTTTTTAATCTGAATCATTCTGATTGGGGTTAGGTGGTATCACATTGTAGTTTTGATTTGCATCTCCCTTAAGTTAAGGAATATTGAGCATTTTTTCATATGCTTTTTGGATATTTGTATGTTTTCCTTAGAGAGTTGTTTTTTCAGTTTATTTGGCCATTTTTTAATTTGATTGCTTATCTTTTTGCAGGTAAGCTGCTTGAGTTCTCGGTATACTTTGGTTATCAGTCTTTTATCCGAGGGAGTTTACAAATATACTCCTCCATTTCGAGGGTTTTCTTGTCACTCTAATTTTTGTTTCTTTTGATGTGCAGAAGCTTTTTATTTTTTTTCTAAATTTAAAATTTAAAATTTCTTTTTACCCATTCACTGTACATCATTGTAGCTTGTAATATAAAATTTCCCAGCATGAATACACTGTATATTAGTCCTATTAAATATATCATACATGTTATCATTAACAAATATTTAAAAGAGAGGAAGAAAAATAAAAGTTTTGATGAGGACATGAAGAAAAGGAATTCCATGGACACGTTTGTGGGAATGTAAATTGTTACGGTCACATTAAAAACAGAATAGATGTTCTTTAAAAAATTAAAACTAGAATTTCCATCTGATCCAGCAATCTCACTTCTGGGTATATATCCAAGGAAATTGAAATTAGGATCTCAAAGAAATATCTGTAATCTTATGTTTATTGTACTCACAAGAGCCAAAATATGAAAACCACCTGAGTGTTTATCAATAAATGGTTGAATTAAAAAATGTGGTATCCACATACAATAGAATATTAGTCATCCTTTAAACAGAAATTATGCTATTTACAAAGATGAATGGACCTGAAGGACACAATGCTAAGTCAAAAGAAAAATACTGTATTAGTTCACTCTATGTGGAATCTAAAATCATCAAATTCATAGAAGCAGAGAGTGCAATAGTAGTTTGCCAGGGGCTGATTGGGGTAAAGGGATAGAAACTGAAGAGGTTGAGTAAGATAAGTTCTGTAGATTTACTGCCGGGGGCGCCAATCTGCCGGGGACCAGCCTCGGCGGGGGTGGGTTATCTCGAGGGAGGCGGCACAGGTGAACAGAAGACAGAGGTTTTGTTGCCTTTTTAGGCATGTCCTATGCCGGACACCCCCCAGAGATCACTCTCTGGGGAGTGACAACTTCTAGGAATCATCATGCCTTTTTATTGAAAATGTGTTACATGCAAGTAAATGGGAGAGGGGCTGCGTGCTTTCAATTATCAGCTCATAAAGGTTTTAACAAAAGGGAACATAGATTCTATTCAAGGTTGGATTAAGGGTGGGTGTCCGGCATTTCCGCAATTGTAGGTGGGTCTCCATAGAATGCAGTTTCAGGAAGGTGGTTCCGGTAAGCAGCAGCGCAGCAGCCCTCTTGTGATTACTAGGAATGGCTCTGAGAAAAGAAAATCTCAAGAATACATATTAGTTCCTATGGATCTTAATAAAGAATGATACTTACATAGTTTTATAGGGATCTAAAACTTGATTTGAAGAGTCCTAAAATATTTATCAATTTCGCTTGGTGAGGGCAGGGGGTGGTCCTGGGCCAGTTTTGGCCTAATCCTATTTTACATAAAGAAAGGATTAAGTTTACCTTAAATGTATTTTGAAGGGCCTTCCAAAGACTATTTCCGCCTAGATAGAACTTCAGCCCACCCTCTACTATGACCATAGAGATAAAGCATTGTAATTAATAGTAGGTGATAATAGCAAAGGGGAGTGGTCGGGGGAGTTCCTGGAAAATTTTATCATATACTCAGGATGTTTAAGAGAGCTATGCAATTCTTTTATAGTAGTAAATTGGGGAGTCAGAGGGGGGTCGCTTCCCAGCAAGGCTACCAGTTTTCTGGAGCAAATAGCAAGCAGCCTTGCTGACATGCTAATTGACCCAAGCTTTTTTCCAAGGTCAGGGGGTGCACAACAGTGGCTTTGCCAGCATATTGATCTGACTGGAAGCGGAGCTCAAAGGTCTGGGGGCTCAGACAGATCCTGGGGCCTCGCCGGGTCGGACTCCTCCAATTTACTACACAGCATAGTATCCATAGCTAACAATACTATCACCTATATTTAAAATACACCTTGAAAGGATGGTAGATCTTACGTTAAACATTCCTACTACAAGAAAAGAAGTAAATATTAAGAAAGAGGGCGTGAGGAGACTTCGGAGTTGATGGGTATTTTTATGACTTTATTGGTGGTAGTAGTCTCATGGGCATTGCTTATCTAAAAGTTTAATTAGGTTGATTCAACCTTTTATTTACTTATAATTTTTTTACACACAATCACTGTGTATTATTACAATGTATCAAATGAATTTTCTCATCATGAATACACTGTATATTGGTTCAAAGATATGACCATATACATCAACAGATAGTTTTCCTTTTTTGTATTCTTTAAACATTTGCTTCTTTTATCCTCTTGATTCTCTTATTCTCACTCTTTCCCATTTTCCACACTCCTCCTGCACTAGTATCACCATTCTGTCCATGCTTTTATATCTTCCAGTCTTTCAGTTTCTAACATAGAGTGCCAACATTCAGTATATTGAATGGGAACATACAAGGCCTCTTTTTAGTAGTTTGACTTGCTTTTCTTAGCAGTAAATCTTCCATATTTGTCCACTTTTCATCAAATGCCAGGGTCTCAGGTTTTTCTTTTTTTGTTTTTATAAATGGCTGAGTAATATTCTGTAATGTATATATGCCACACTTTTTCAATCCATTCATCTGTTTGGGGATGTTTGGGCTGGTTCCATGTGTTCACAATTGTGAATAATGCTGCAATAAACATGGATGTGGAAGTGTTTTTCCAACTGAATGTTTTCCTATCCTTTGGGTAGATACCCAGGAGTGGAATGACTGAATCATATGGTAGTCCTATTTGTAGCTTTTTAAGGTTCCTCAAAGGTTGATTTAATTTTTCTGGGACTGAATATACTGGTTACATAACAAAAAACTCATAGAATTGTTGAGAAACAATAGAAATTACACATATAAATATATAATTATGAGATTTTGCTTAAATACCCATTATAATTTTTATTATTCAGTCATTCTTCCTATGTTCCTGTCAATTTTGCCTGGTATAATAATAAATCATGGTAATGTATTTATACAGGCTTCAGTGATTTTTATTTTTAATTTTATTTATTTATTTATTTGGAGAAGTTTTTGCTATAGGGCACGTGCAGTTGCCAGAAAGACAGAGACAGACAGAGAAACAGAAAGCGCGAAATCATCCCCCAATCCCCTCTCCTCCATTCTCTTCTCAGGATCCTGGGCATGCACACACACGTGCCCAGTGTGAGTTTAGGCCACCGGGTCCAGGACTCAAACTGTGGTCAACTACATGGGAGTCAAGCGACATAGCCATTATGCCAACTACTGTTCCTTTTAGTGGCTTTTAAGGGAATGTTAAAGGTATAATTTTATTATAGAGGTTTTTTATAATTATTATGTGGTATTGATAAGTGAATCGATGTCTTTGCATTTTTATTTGGGATAAAACAATATATAGTAGTCAAGTATTGAAATAAAATCATAAAATATATATTTGGGGCCAGCCTGGGGTGTAGTGGTTAAGGTGGTTGGATCTCACATGGTTGAATGTGCAGTTGAAGTCCTGGACTTGGCAGCTTGAGAAACATGCCAGACATGTGTATGCTTGCCTAAAATCTCAAAAGGAGAAAAAAGAGAAAGAGAAGGGATTGTAGCATGACCATACCCCACGTAGGTGCTTTCTTGCTTTCACTCTCTTTCTCTTTCTCTCCAGGGAATGCATGTGCCCTCTAGCAAAATTTAAAAAAAAATCTTTAAGGACCAGTAGGTGGCATAGTGGTTGGGGCTCCAGACACTCCCACATGGCCAACCACGATTCCAGTCCTGGACCTGGTGCCTTGCTTTCTCACTTTCTTTCTCTCTGGTCAGATTAAATGAATGCATACATAAAATAAATAATTGAAAAAACTATCTTTAAAAGAATTGTTCATATTTCCTATTGTGGGATAATGTTTTTGTTTTGTTTTGTGGTATGCTCAAAATGTAAATGATTCAAATAATTTCACCATCAAATAAAAACATATTACCTAAAAAAAAGTCTTGAAGTGGTATTATAATTATAAATCCCCACTTTATATCTAAACATTGATAGAGTATAAATCATAAAAATCACCTAAGCTCTCATCTTGTGAGTGGTTGGACCAGATTTAAACCCAAGACTGACTTGAAGGCTACATGCTTGATATGACCATCTAGTCCTCTCTTCCAAAGCTTCCGAAGTTCTTCAATTCTTCCTCATAAGCTTATTTCTGCCAGCATACCTTTCCTTGTCTCACCCTATCTCAGTCATGGTCAATGTTCTTCACCTCCAGAAATTTCTTGAACTGTATAGCCTGTCTGGAACTCTTCTCATCTAGTCTGCTACCTTATCTATCTACTCTCTGAAGTATTAGCCTACTTTCTTCGTCAGCTTTGACATTCCCTCCCACTGGAAACTACTACCTTCCAGCCTCATTATCTCTGTAACTCCACTCTAGGCCCTGAGGTAGAATGTTTATTTTCATGCTAAGACGATGTGATATGGTTCTACCTGTCAGACTCCAAGTCATGGAGCAACATTAGATCAGCATCAGAAAAGAGTTAGTGTGTTGTGGACTGGTTGACTCTGAAGTGAAGATCCCACAGTTCAATGATCCAATCAAAGCACATTATAATCCAGATTTCCTGATAATTTCTGACCTACTGGCCAACAGATGTCTTTCTATTGAGTTCTAAAATTCCTTGGAATTTCCCTTCTCACTCTTCCTTCTTACTAAGAGAGAATTCCAGTAGATTTAACATCACCAAACATGAAACACTAATGATAGATTTGGCAGATGGAGCTGGCCCTGGGCTTGGGAATTCAGAGGACCCTCACTTGAGCCCACTGATGCCTTGAGTCCAAGCCAGGCATTGTAGGGACCACCAGTTACAGATACTGTCTCCAATAGCGGCAAGGAAGTCTATGGCTCAGTCCTACTCACTTGGGCTAATCAGGAAAGAAGTAATTCTCAGGGGCTCTTTCCTCATTATTCTCTTGACTGATCTGATTAATTAACTGCAAGGCAACTTTCTTGACCACTGATTGCAGACAGCAAAGGGGCGCTGGTTGTTATGCCCATAGAAAGGGTACAGGTAGGTGGCTCCACCTAGGGAATAGGCTTGAACTCCTGTCAGATGGGCTCTTGTGGGTTTCCGATCAATCTCTGGTTAGTCTCAGTGAGCACTGCTGGGATGTGGCATTCTCATATTTATACATGAAAATGGGTCAGTTATTCTACATTCAAACCACAACGTTGCAGTCAGTAAATGGCAAAATAGTAGTTGTAATCAGTTGAGCAAAATGTAGTTTTTTTGGTCAGGCTACCCCAAGTTAAAGAGCCCTGTGTCTTAAACTGGTTGTGACAGAGGGAGGCCCAGGCTAGAGATATGGGCACAAATTATTTTGGAGTTGAACCTAGGAAAACACTAATAATTGAGGAGAGAAGTATGACAAAGAAGGGAAGACAGTCAACATATGGTCTGCTACCACAATCAATACCACTGTGGACAACTAGAGCACTACTTCACCAGGGGATTCTGAAAGCAGGTATAGGACACACACCGTAGTTATTCCAACAGGGTGTGGGGAGGCGAGGGAGCTTGGGTGCTCATACATCAACTCCTCTTAGTCATCAGCTGTGGGCTGCTCTTGGTGGTGTTAATTTCCTGATCCTTTTTGTCTGTCTTGTGCCTGGTTTCAACAATCAGAGAAAGCCCTCAGGCAGAATAGGCTTCTCACATACAAGGTGTCTTCAAAAAGCTCATGGAAAAAATGCATATTATGAAAATAACTATGCATGGATTTCAAAATCTTCTTCACCAAAATGAATGTGTACATTTTTTTAGTTATTAACATACTTTTTATTTAAAATGACATCTTAATATGAAGCTTTGTGGTTAATATTTTTAGTAATACTCATCTAGGGAACATGGCTGATCGCTTTGGTGGGGTCTCACTGATAGAGAGTATCTTGATGTTTTGTTTCTTAGCTTTCCAAGTCCAGACTTAGAATCTTGTAAGCATGCTCAGAGTTAGTCAGATTCAAAGGAGCTGGTCCACTTTAACCAACTCTTGAGAGACAGATCTGTAAACCACAATACCAGTTTGTTAATTTATGTCATGTAAAGCTATTAATTGGACCAGAAATCAATCAATATACACTTTCTTCTTAGAGAAATGCTAGATGACCTTTAAGAATTCCTATTCTTTGGGCTCCTTCATTTTAAACTTCATGATGACTTTTTCCTTAAAGAGGTTATAATTCAGTTGATTAAACTTACTATTTTGCAATCACTTTTTACAAATTTATTTATTTATAGTCATTCACTGTACTTCATTACAGTATACAAAGTGGGATTTTCCATCCAGAATACACTGTATATTGGCTTAATCAAGGATATTATGATAAATATTATCAAAAAATAATTTTCCATTTCTTATTTCTTATACATATGCTGTTCCCCCCTTTTGGTTCCCTACCTCCCACCCTCTGCCATTTGTCACCCTCCTCCCACACTGTCTCTGGTATCTACAGTTACTTTCCATGCTCTTTTTTTATTCCACATTTTACTGATTCACAAAAGATCTTGATTAATCTAAATACTTTCCATAGCAAGTACAGCTGATATATACATATCTATGAACACATGTCTGACTTTAGGCATAAAACTCAGTGAGTAGAATGAACATACTATAAAGTAGCACCTAGCTGGGGCTATATAGCTTACTACAGTCATTAAACAGAAATTTTTTAATGCATTTTTTAAAAATATTTTATTTTTTTAATTATTTATTTAACTTTATTTATTCATTCATTCATTTTTATTTTGACCAGAGAGACACACACAGACAGAGAGAGAGAGAGAGAGAAGATGAGAAAGCAAGCCACCAGATCCAGGATTTGGATCGTGGTCAGCCATGTGGGAGCATCCAGCACCTTAACTACCACACCACTCACTGGTCCCAATGCATTTTTAATTAAGAAAAAGTTTTAGTTTTAATAGATCAATATAAAAAAAAGTTAATAGAAGTTTGCTTAAAGCTTAAAGCCAAGAAAAAGTTTATGATTTCATTCAAACCGTAGGTAGGTGAACCTATCAACGGTTCAAGAGAAGACAAAAATCCTTAAATTTGGAAAACAAAGCATAAAAGAAAATCAGTAATGTTTTAGTTAAGTCATAAAATTCTATTTCACTGTTCAGTCTCATGTAATTAATCTCTCTTATGTTGAATTTGCAGTGTTACTCTGGTCTGATCTCTCCATTTAAATTCTGGAAGTTTACATTCAACATTATTATTGGTCTTCACAGAGTTGTCCCTACTATTAAGCTATTCATTCTCTTGGTTGTTTTAGAACTCTTATTTCTGTGTCTGACTTTAGTTTTCCTGGTATAGCACTCCCTTCAGAACTTCTTGGAGAGCTGGTCTGGTGTTGGTAAATTCTTTCAGGTTTTATCTGAGAATGCTTTTTTGTCTTTTCTTTCCATATGAAGGATAATCGCACCGGGTGTAGTATTCTTGGTTGAAATTGTTTTTCACTTAACACTTTGAATATATTTTCTCATTCTTTCCTTGCTTGCAATGTTTCCCATGACAGGTCTGATGTTAGCCTGATGGGATATCCTTTGACGTTAACTTGATATTTCTCTCTTGCCAATTTTAGTATCTTGTCTCTGTGTGTGGTTTTGGTCAATCTGGCTATGGTGTGCCTTGGGGAAGACCTTCTTGGGATGAATCTATTTGGGGTCCTTTGTATTTCTTGGTCTGGATATTTGAATGCCTCTCTAGGTTTGGAAAGTTTTCTTCCAGATTTCATGGAATAGATTATCAATGCCCTTATTAGTTTCTTCACCTTTTGGGATACCGATTATCTGGATGTTTAATGGTATATTACATTCATATTATTCTCATTTTGGGGGCTATTTTCTGAGTCTTTTTGGTTAATTTTTCTAGGTCAGAGGTTCTGTCTTCTACATTTGAGCAGATTGAATCTTCTGCATGATCTTATCTGTTTTTAATACTTTCAAGGGAGGTTTTGATTTCCTGTATTACAACCTCCATCTCTAACAATTCCATTTGATTCTTTATGGTATTTCCTCTTTCAGATCATGTAAGAACTTCCTCACCTCCTGGAACTCATCTCTTTCTCCTGCATCTCCAGCATTTGTTGTCTCTTCTCTTACATCTCTTAGCTTTGTCACTATGAATATTCTAAATTCTTTATTTGACATTTCCATGAGTTCCATTGTATTGTC
This sequence comes from Tupaia tana, assembly GCA_026018925.1. Taxonomy (NCBI): domain Eukaryota; kingdom Metazoa; phylum Chordata; class Mammalia; order Scandentia; family Tupaiidae; genus Tupaia; species Tupaia tana. The sequence goes on along the minus strand of JAKSZU010000002.1, from coordinate 123,743,384 downwards.
TGTGTTGGATGAGGAGTTACTCTTTTGCCTTGGGGTAGAGACATTTTCTTGGTTTCTCATATTTCTTGTGCCTCTGCAGTGGTTTCTGGTCATCTGATGGATTATACATTTTTTTCCTAAGTTTTGGACTTAAAACTGAGCATTCAGAGGCATGCAGGAGGTAGTGTTCTGCAATCTCTCTGCAGTTGCATTTCTCTCCCTTTGTGTAGCAGATTCTGTGGGAATTGAGGATTACTCTGACCTAGATCTTGGGGTCAGGAGGGTGAAGTCTGGGCAGAAAATCTTAAGTTGTCCTAGTCCCTAAAAGGGGCTGCTCAGAGCTCAAATGTACATGGCTTGTCAAACATGTACTTTAATTCCATGTTTACATATACTTTCTGAAGGTCTCTCATATAATGCTAAATTTGATAACACCTACTTAAATTGTAGCATATATTAAGATACCTAGGTTGCATAAACTTGGAATCCTAGCTAGGTGGTATCTTGAGACTCTGCTTAGCTCAGTCCTGATAGGGCATCTGAGAATGTCCAGTCATCCAGATATACTATCAACTATAAATGTGGAGGCTGAAATGCTTCAGTTCTTCAAGTGGATTTTCACCATGAGCCTGCACCACGCCTTGATATTTCCTATAACATGACCAATCCTAAATATTTTACAATCTGAAGGTTATATGGTCCCCTGAACTATTTAACTCTTCAATGGTAGCATGCTATTGCATCCATAGATAATAAACAGTCATGAATAGACCAGAGTTGGTTACCCTAGCCATGAGTGTGTAAATCAGTTACTTTGGAAGCTAATACTCCAGTCCCAGTCTTATTTTCAGATGACCACGACCTTCGTAGAACCCCTGTGCCGGAACCATGAATCTTAGGCACCCTGGATTTCTGACCCTTAGAGAATACAAGATAATTAACATTTAGTGGCACAAAACAATTCATGTTTAAGTAATTAGTTATACAGCAATAAATAACAAATACAAACTCATAATAACCAGCCTTTCAGCCAGCCCTTGGGAATAGCCTTTGGTAGGAGTTTATATTTAATGAAGAGGAAGTTAGGAGCATTCTGGACTAGAGGTATTCTACTTAAGATATGCTCTCCACCTTTATCCACCCTATGCTTTGCCGAGGATGATTGAGTTATAGTGATGGCATTAATTGCATTTCCCTGCTCTCTGTTCCATGGTTGAGTTCAGTTCACAGAAAGACTGGGCGGTATATCAGAGTGGAGGAGACAGGTCACCTTCATCTGGCTGTGCCCTCGACTGAAGGTCACTGCCCTTCTCAAAGCTGCATTCTTTTCAGGACTGACTTTTGGAGTTCTGGTGAGCACTCCCCATTGTCTTCCATACCTTTTGGTGGTAAGAGTTTTGCTGCTTGTTATTGATCACTCCTTGTGGTTCCTGCTATGGTATGATTATTTGTGTTCACCAAAAATTCATATTGAAGTTCTAATCCCCAAAGTAAAATTATTAGGAGGTAGGTCCTTTGGAAGGTGATTAGGTCATGAGGACAGAGCCCTTCCATATGGGATTTATGCTTTTATGAAGGATACCCCAGATAGCTAGCGTCTACCTTGTGTGTCCTCAGTGAGAAGGTACCATCTATGAACCAGGAAACAAGCCTTCACTTGACACTGAATCTGCCAGCATCTTGATCCTGGACATACCAGCCTTCAGTACGTGAGAAACAAATTTATGTTGTTTATAAGCCACACATTTTACAGTATTTTGTTACAGAAGTCCAAATAGACTGAGACATGCCCCATCCACAGCTTTGAAATAATACCTTTGAAACTATAAAAAAACTTTTAAAAGAGAAACCAAAAATGATACAAAAAAGTGGAAAGACATCCCATGTTCCTGGATCAAAAGAATGAATATAATCAAAATGTCAATCCTACCCACATTAATTTAAAAATTCAATATAATTCCAATTGAACTATCAGATATTCTTCATAGAAATAGAATAATCATAAAATTTGTCTAGAATCAAAAGGCCCTGTATTGCAAAAGCAATACTGTGCAAAAAAAGTAGGAGATGTCTCACTTCCTGACCTCAAAATAGATTATAAGGCATCAGAAGAGCATGGTATTGGCACAAAAACAGGCAGGTAAGCCAATGAAACAGAATTGAGAACCCATAAATAAACCCCAAAACATACATCCAACTGATTGTTAACAAAGGACACAAGACCCATGGGGAAAAGAAAATCTCTTTAGCAAATGGTGTTGGAACGCTGGATATCCACCTGCAGAAAAATGAAATTGGACCCCATCTCTCACCATCAACAAAACTAACTCAAAATGGATCAAGGATCTAAACATAAAACTACTGATTGAAAACACAGGGGAAACTCTTCGAGACCTTGGAGTAGGCAAAGACTTCTTAAATAAGATCCCCAAAGCCCAGGCAATAAATCCAAAAATAGACAAGTGAGATATCAGGATAAAAAACTTCTACATAGCAAAAGAAACAGTAACCAGGGTGAGGAGACAATCCTGAGAATGGGAAGATATATTTTCAAACTATACCTCAAATAAGGACCTGATAACCAGAATATACAGGGAATTCAAGCAGCTTACCTGAAAAAAAAAATCAATCTGATCAAAAGATGGGCAAATGGGCTGAACAGATAACTCTCCAAGGAAGACATACTAATGGCCAAAAAGCATAAGAAAAATTACTCAATTTTTCTTACTATAAGGGTAACACAAATCAAAACCACAATGATACACCATTTAACCACAGTCAGAATGGCTAACATTTAAAAAAAAAAATAAGAATGATAAGTGCTGGCAATATAGTGGTGAAAAGGGAACCCTCTTACACTGTTGGTGGGAATGTAAATTAGTACGACCACTGTGGAGAATAACCGGGAGGTTTCTCAGAGACCTACAGATAGAACTACCATAAAACTTAATGATTCCATTCTGCGGCATCTACCCAAAGGATAGGAAAACACTCAGAAAAACACTTCATATCCATGTTTATTACAGCATCATTCACAATTGCTAGGAAATGGAATCAACCCAAATGTCTAAGAATGGATGAGTGGATTAAAAAAATTTGGCACATGTACACTATGGAACACTTTTTAATTAAAAAATCCAAAAAGAAAAAGAAAATTACTCCTTTGGAAAGAGCCTTTGTTGAATGATTCCTATTGGACTAAGCCACCTGGTTTCTACTGTGGCCCATGCACCCCCCCCCCCCCCCCCAGGTATGTGAGTCACTGCCAACTCTGCTGGTCTCAGTATCACAACCACTCCTGGCAGGTTGGCAGCACCACCTCCCCTCTCCCCCCAACAGAGGCTAGGGGTTTGCGAGTTGGTCACGACTCTGCTGGCAACTGCCTCCAGAAGTGAAACAAGATCAGCCTAAGTGTTTGCTGCATTTTCCCCACCACTCTACTCTGAGAAGCAGCATTTTAAGCCATCCAGTGAGTCCTTGCTAGTGGGGCACATCCCGCGAGGGGCATATAATACAACTGACAGTGTGTCCTGGAAAAGAGGGCACCTGGGGGATATCAAGCCATGGAGCCTTGGCATTCCCAGCCAGATAAGTGAAGTCCTGAGACTCTGGGAAGTCTAGCCTCCATGAAGGTGGTCTCAGCCCATTCCCGAGGGACACTTGAGGCTGTTCAGTCACCCAGATAAACTTTCCTTTTCTAATTTTAAAAGTTTTAAAATTACAAAGGTAGCAAATTTTCCTCTCACAAGAAAAGGGGGTAGGAGAGCACACAAGTGCAAGCTTTTCCTAGTTTATTAAAAATAAGAGCAAGATTGGGGCCAGCAGTTGGCGTGGTAGGTGCTGGACTCCCTCATAGCCAGTCATGGTTCAAGTCCTGAACCTGGTGGCTTGAAAATCACTCAGGTGCATGTATATGCATGCCCAAAATTCCAAGAGGAAAATGCAGAAGGAATTGTGGCTTGGCCATCCCCTCTGGGGGGGGGGGGATTCCTCACTTTCCGTCTCTCTCCATCTCTGTCTCTCTTCAGCAAGCACATGCACCCTATGGCAAAAACCTTTGCAAAGGAAAAAAAAGCACAACAAGTTTTTTTTTTTCCCCTATCTCCTGGGCATAAAATGAAATAGTAGCCCTAGATATACACACACACACAGACATACACAGAGCTCTGTGAAACTGTGGAGCAAATTTAAAATGAACTGCAATCTATCTTACTATCCACTCATCCTCCCCCATCTACAACTACTTAGAAAAGATTCACAAGCTAAAAGAGGTTGGAAGGTTTTTAAGTGGCTGGTGGTGTAGCTTCAGTCCCATCAGACCAAGCAAAGCCATTTCTTGATACTTGAAACAAGAAAAATAAGGGGAAGGAAGAGAAAAAAAAAAAAAAAAAAAAAAAAAAAAAAAAAAGCAGCAACAACAAAACAAAAAGCCCTCCTGAGGCACAGTCATCATTTCTGGGGGTGGGGGGTGGTGGTGATTTCAGCAGGGCATGCTGAAGCATTTGCGGCAATTTGCTGACTGACTCAGTACCCTTCTTACAAAGTTTCCACTGCCCTTTTAACCAAGAAGTTGCCCAACTGCTGCCCCTTCCACTGTCCCTAGTTTCATCAGAAGCTAGAGCTTCTCCCAACCAGCTATCATGTGGACTTCCTCCTCTTCCCTAAGACAATAGAGAGGCCACAGGGCAGACTAACAGAAATAAGGAAAGTGGGTTCTGATCCCCCACTGCTCACCACTAGGAGGTGGAGATCAGCCCAGAGGGTTTTTTCCACCTCTCTCGTTTGCAGGCTTGCTGCTGCCACTGGTCCACCCCACCTACCCCTCTGCCCTGACCCAATGGCTCTGAATCTCTCAGAGTGTTCCTAAGTTAAAGAAAGCTTGCTCACCTTAAAGATTCCTACCAGCCCGGGACCAGCAGTTAGCATAATGGCTATGTCGCTGGACTCCCACGTAGTTGACCACGGTTCGCGTCCCGGACCCGGTGGCTTAAACTCACGCCGGGCACGTGCGCATGCGTGCCCAGGATCCTGAGAGGAGAATGGAGGAGAAGGGATTGTGGTGTGGCCATTCCCCCTGGGGGGTGATTGCTTGCTTTCTATCTCTCTGTCTCTGTTTGGCAAGCTCATGCGCCCTATAGCAAAAACCTCTCAAAAAAAAAAAAAAAAAAAAGATTCCTACCAGCCCAACCATTCCTGAGCTTCCTCTCATTTGGTGAGAAAAAAGTGTCCTACCTGGTCTCTTCTCCCTGCTTCCCACTCCCAATCTACCTTCATAGCAAAAAATCTAACAAAACAACATCCACAAACCCACTCATGTTCCTAAACTTATGAAGAGATTAATAGCAAATGAACAAAACAAAATTTAAGTACATTCTCATTACGGAGATGACATTTGTTACTGTCTTTGCACTGGTTAAGGAAAACTCAGTTATCCCATGATTTGTGAGGCATTCAAATTCTGTCTTTATAGTCAGAGTAGAAAGGGTTAAGGGTTGCAGATGAGGATCAGGAGAGAGAAGTATTTATGGAAGATAGACAAGAAGAAACAACCACAAGGAAAGGCTTTGTTATTATTTATTCTTGCGTGCCCTTTTGGCTCTGGACTTTGCTTTGGGCTTCACTGGCTTGGCCTTAAAGATCATAGAGGTCTTGGGGCTGGCAGGTGGTACAGTGGTTAAGGTGCTGGACTCTCACATGGTCGATCACGGTATGAGTTGTGGACCCGGCAGCTTGCTTTCTCACTTACCCTTTCTGTCTCTGGTCAAGTTAAAATAACAAAGAACATGGATGCCTTGACTGGCTTAGCCTTGACAATCTTGGGTTCTCTAGTTTTCTTGGGCATGAAAGTTGGCTTCTTGGCCTTCTTGACTGGGTAGCTTTAGGTTTCTTGCTTGGGGCTTTGTAGGTGGCCTTCTTGGGCATGGCTGCCTTCTTTGGTGCAACTACCTTCTTGGTTTTTTTTGAAGGCTACTGACTTCTTGGGCTCATCACTCTTGGCTAGCTAAAAACCCTGAGATACCCACTCTTTTGTTCTGCTTGAGAATATTGCTGATTTCCAGGCACTTGATGGGAAACTTGATTTGCAAGTTGGCATTACCACCCACCTCGCAGCGACTCTTGATATGCTTCTTGATGGACTAGCCTCAGGAGCGAGTAGGACTTTTCCTGGCCTGGATGGCAGCCATGATCATGTCTGAAGATTTGGGAGGTGATCTGATCTGTGGACTTCTTGGAAGGCTTGACTGCAGCAACAGATGTAGAGTTAGGTCATAGGAACTTGTCTGGTCCTGCTTATGAAGATACCTTCCTAAGGGCCAGCCCTGGACAGAGGCTGAATTGGAATCTGCTCTTGAGTCCCTCCCTACCATGCTGGTCTGAAATCTAGCTCTCAGGGATACAGAGAAGGAGTTGCTGCTTCTCCTCCTGGGAGAGGAGAACTAATGGGAGGGCTTGCTAGACCAGCTCTGCATGACCATGCCCTAGTGATCTGTTACTCAGACTTGGCACTTGCCTCTGCCTTTTTTTCCAGCTCCATGTTTCATCCAATGACACTTTCAACAAGCTTTCCCAATTGTATCTGGTCAAGCCTCACTTGCCCAGACTGTATCACAAGGAGATAAGTCACAGGGTGCTCAGATGACGGCAACTGGGGCAGGGAGACAGAAGCAAGTAGGCCCTGGGATCTAGTCCTACCACACAGCACATCTTCAAACAATTCAGGGCAGACCTGCTAGAATCCTGAGGGCACTCCAGCTACTCCTGAGCAATTCCTCAGACCCTGGGCCATACAGCAGGTGAGCATGGCTCTCCTCCTCCTAACACCTTTAAATAAAGTAAGAATCCCCAAGGAGATGAGCAGCGTCCAACAGCAGCACTCCAGAATAAGGGGGCTTGTGCAAGCCAGTCCTCCATGGTAGAATTGCACAGCCACTGTCCAGTGCTTATAAGGAAACAAGGAACCAGGAGAGGCAAAGCATTTTCCCTTTTAGGAAATGCCCATTGTACTAACCCTGTCAATTGCTTGTGTTTATCTAATGCTCTAGTACGTTAATGTACTTAATGCTCTTTAATCACTAGCTCATTCCCAAGGAAGATTCCCCAAGTCTCTGCTACACTGAGTCTGAGTCTGTTGGAGGGAGGTGAGGAGCTGCGGATGTGCAGAGGTTGAGTTTAGTTGTTCATTTAAGACAAGTTTAAGTCACACCTCAACACAGGCTACATAGACCCTACGACTGGTAGGAACCACTGAGCTCCATCGCAGGACCCCAGAGTATCTTGTGAGAGCCTCTACCCCCACATGCCGTCATTAGGAGTCTGCCATCCTCTCTCTCCACAGTCTGGAGTCAGCACACACTTGGCAAACAGCAGCCCCTTCCAACAGGCCAGAGAGCCATGTCTGGGACAGCATGACATGGAGATGTGCCACTCAGGCCTCCATCAGGGATGGGCTTGACACTTTCTCCCAAAGCAATTTGTATTCAGAGACAGCAGGGAGGCGGTTTAAAGGCCTAGTCCCTCGGGCCTGACATCTTGATGGCTAGAGAATTCTCTAACGGTTGGCTGAGGCTTTGTCAAATCTGTATTACAATCCAGATTTTTTCTCTTTCCCATCCCACATTCTCCCCCTCCTTCTCCTAGGTGTTGATCCCTAATCAACACTTTGTACCCCAAACTGTCCCTGCCTGTGACAGGGAGGAACTTGATGTATGAAGATACAGTCACCTCCTTTAAATGCAAGGAAATCTGGATGAGATGCAGAATTAAACAAATGGGCCAGAAGGGACTCAGAACAAATGGCATAGCAGTGACAACTGTGACTATGCTTTAAGACTGCATCCATGTCACAGCTCTCAGCTCTGGCCTGAGGTACAGAGGCCCCGCCACCTCCCTCAGCACAGGGCACTGCTCCTGTCCTCCCAGGACCAGGTGTCTTCCCCATCTCTCTGGGCCACAGCCAATTCTCTTCATAAGAGCCTAGTTCCAACCCACCCAAGCATGTCTTCAGGAGCCTCCTGTTGCTCCTCTCCCTGGGAGGATGCTTCTGTCACTGAACTGTTTAATCACCTCACTTAGAGCTGCATCATTTAGCATCATTGAGTTTTCCTTGACAGCACTCAAGGGGGAGTCTCTCAGGGCTGATACGCACGTACGCCACCAGAGACACAGTGACAACTGTGCAGACAGATCCTCGCAGTTTGGAGTACGTGAAGGGTGTGCACACCTTTAGTCGCAGCTCCTCGGATCCATACAGATGTCCCCAAACAGCACAGGCCCCCTCAGAGTGAGGGGCACCTGTTTACTCCATCCCTTTCCATACAGGCGAGGTGGAGCACAGGAGCGAGGATTAATTAGTGAGACTGTGTTTGCCTTTCGGAGTGACCGTCCTGCTCCATACACAGGAGGCTGACCTGACCTGTGTGGACTGTGTTAACTCTCTCTTGATGTCACAGGCTCACTTTTCTGGAAGGAAACACAGTTTGGAACGTGAAATGCTTGCTAGGTCTTTATTGGGTACCAACGCATGTGAAAGGAAAGGAGCAGCAGCAGGATTAAGCAGAGAAAACTAAACACAGGTGCAGACACATCAGTGCTCGACATTGGTCAGCCTGGCAGGACTCTCTGAAGCAGGTATTGCCTGAGTGTTCTGGCTATGGGTGACAGAGCTAGGCTTTTAGAGTCCCCCTGCTCACTGATGTGGGTGGCTTTGGCTTGAGCATGGTCTGGTGTGAATATCTTTCTGTACTTGGGCAGTGAGCCTGTCCTTAGAGGAGGTCTATAGTGACACAGCTACATCTTTCATGTTTGCCCTACAACTTTAAGTGGACTCAACCAATGGGGCAGAGAAAAGAATGGGAGGTTTATTTCCTCTTCTCCAATAGGCCATCTTTGGTGATGGATGCGTTTTTCTATAAAAACCCATAGTTCCTCCTGGGAAGCCTCTTCCCCATGGCTACAGCTTGTGCCAGGTTCTAGTAAGCTCTTTCACACACCCGGCTAGGTCCTGGTGGTAACAGCTCTCCTCTGTTGCCATTTCCTTGGTGCTTCACCATTCTTTGTTAGTTCTCCTACCCTTAAACCTCCAGCTCTATTTAAGGGTCCCTTTATTAAGCATTAATAAGTCCATGAAGTATGCCATATCTTTGTCAGAACCTGACTGAAGAAGAAATCAAGGGATCATCTTCTTTTTGTTGGTTCCCCACTGTCCTACATTATTGTGCAATATGCAGCATTCTGCAAGTCAGACAGCAGTTTAGGGAAACACCTTTGTATGCTATGTATAATGCAATACCATTTGTTCTAAGTCTTGAGGTGTAAGAAGCTGCTATTTGTATATAGAGAAATGCAATATAGACTATGGATCTTAGATTACATTCCCTAAAACAATACCGTGGGATGAGCACATATACTAATGGTCTAATTAAGGAAGAGTCACCAGAAGAAACTAGTAAAGGAATCTGAAAGCAGAATAGAAAAGAAAGCAGGAGGATGATTCAGGCAAGGTCCCACAGAGGGTAGCAGCAGCCTGATCCCACCTGAGAACTCTGAAGTGAAAATAATACCTCTGAGTTCTTTTGCCTCATATGGGGACAGTCACTGACCAAGGACTGCCCCAGTGAGATAAACGTCCAGGCACATCTGGCATCTATACCTGTAGATGAATTGTTCCAAACTTGAGGACAGTCCCCCAAAGAGGGGTATGTGCAGACTATTGGAGGCAAAAGCACATCAAAGCTAAGGAAAGATGCACAGAAACTGTGAAAAGAGATGGAAGGAGTGATGTCATCAAAATGGCAGAATAGGAAGCTCCAGTTTTATAGTCCCACATAGAAACACTGAAATAAAATACGGATCACACCAGCAGGTGGTGCAGATGTTAAAGAGGCTGAATCCCACGTTGCAGATTGAGAAGTTCAAGTTTTGGACCCAACAGCTTTAAAAACACAGGAGATGCATGTGTGCGCATGCCCAAAATCCTGAGCGAGAGAAAGAGAAGGAACTGAGACATGGCCATTCCCTTGGAGGGTGATTTCTCTTTCTCCCCTGTGTGTGCACATGAACTATAGTGGGGGAAGGAGCATATGGACCAAAATAGACTTGTGAGAACTCAAAGTCAGTTAAGAAGCTGAAGCAACCAAGTTATTGTCCAAAATAAAACAATTAAAAAATACCTTCAATGGTAGGTGATTACCTAGTATTTTTGCTCTCCTTGCCCTACCATGTCTATGGGCAGTTGGAAGAAGGCTGTCCAATCCTGGCTCCTTTCTTTGGAGCATAAAGAAAAAACCCTGAAGTTTCTTGCCATGTCTGGCTCGTTTGTGGGAAACCTAAAGGATTGGTTTCTGTCTCAGCCGACTCTGAAACTAATGGTTTGACTGTCAGGTTGAAGGCTGATGAAAGCAGTGGCAGGTGATAAAGCATGAAAGATATAAGGGGTTGCAGACCCATGGGCACATGGGTACAAGTGATTATAGGCAAAAGAGTACAATAGGATATCAAATCCCATAAGCAGCAGAGATAAAACTCTGAAGGGAAAGACATTTTAAAGAAAATGTGCATATAATTATAAACACACACACCAAACATCAGAACTCCTGCACATATAAAACAAACGTCAACAAAACTGAATTGCTCTAAAGTAACAGAAAATTTCAATACCCTTACTTTCAGTAACATAACAAAAGACAAAAGAGGACTATAAACAAATTGTACCTAACACACGTTAACGGACACTCCATTTAAGTGCAACATACACATTTTTCTCAAGTACACATGGAAACATTCTCCAAAAGAGACCGTACGTTAGGCTACAATGTAAGTCTTAATTTAAAATTATTGAAATTATACAAAATATCTACCCTGACCACAGTGGGATGAAACGAGATCAGCAGAAGGAAAACTGAAAATTAGACAATATTTTCTCAAATACAGTCATGCATTGCTTAATAATGGAATACCTTCTGAGAAAGATGGTCTTAGACAATTTCGACATTGTACGAACATCATAAAGAGTACTCACACAAACCTAGGTGGTATAGCTTACTCTACACCTAGGCAATACCATACAGCCTATTGTTCCACTGTTGTATATGGGGTCTGTCATTGACCCTAAAGTTGTTATGCAGCACATGACTGATCAATGGATCAAAGAAATGGCAGGAAAATTAGAAAATCTTGAGATAAATGAAAATACAAATAACATACCGAGTTTACAAAATACAGTGAAAGCAGTGCTAAAAACATTAGCTGGAAAAAAAATTAAGAGAAGTCAACAACCCAACCCCAAACTTTAAGGAATTAGAAAACAAATTTAAAGGTAATAGAAGGAAGGGAATGAAGATTACAGCAAAGATAAGTGGAATAAGATGAAAAAAAATCAATAAAACCAAGAGTTGATTCTTTGAAAAGTAGCAAAATAAATCTTTAACTAGACAAAGACTACTCAAATAACTAAGATCATAAATAAAAAAGGACACTATAACTGATTTTACAGAAACAAAACAGATTATAAAAGGATACTAGGAAAAAATGGTATGCTAAAAAATTAGATGTAATAAATTCCTGAAGACACACAACCAAACTGAATTATAAAGAAATATAAGATCTGAACGGAACTATAACTAGTAAGGAGATTGAACCAATAATCAAAAACCCCTCAAGAAAAAGGAGTCCAGGACCAGTTGATTTTATAGTATATCCTACCAAACATTTAAGGAATTAGCAATCCTCTTTATACTCTTCCAAAAAATAATTTCTAACATCAAAGACATTGCAAGAAAATAAAACTACAAGCCAATATTCACAATGAATATTTGCTCTGGTTTGAATGTACACCCATTGGCTTCCACTGTGTTGAGATTAAGAGTATGGAAACTTAATCCAGCTATGGGATTAAGAGGTGGGGTCCTCGGGAGGTGATTAATGGTGATTGGGGTGGGGCCCCAGTAATTCAGCCCTGGTGGGTTTGTGAAGAGGAAATGAGACAAAGATATAAAAGCCCTTTCAATGTGTTGCCCGGCACCATCTTGGGACCCTACCAATAAGAAGATCCTTATCAATATTGTCCTTTGACCTTGAACCTCCAATAACTATGTACTAAATGAACCTTTATTCTTTATAAATTACCCTGAGTTAGGCACTTCTTTTATTAGAAAGACAACGGACTAAAACAACATTATACAAAAAAACAACAAAATACTAGCAAACAATTCAACACATTAAGAAGATCATATACTGTGACTAAGGAGGATTTATTCTTGAAATTCAAGGGTCATTCAGCATATGAAAAAAATCAATGTAATAAACCACATTAACAGAATGAAGAGAAAATAAAGCAAAACATATAATCATATCAATTCATGCAGAAAACACATTTGAAAAAACACCTTTTTTATAATAAACACTGAAGGATTGAGTAATAGAAAGAAACTATTTCAACATAGTAAATATCAGACATGAAAGATTATTGCTAAAATCATACTCAATGCTGAAAAAGTTGGAGCTTTTCCTCTAAGATTAGCATCAAGACAAGGATGCCTTCTTTCACCACTTCCATTTAACATAGCACTGGAAGTCTTAGCCAGAGCAATAGGGAAGAAAGATAAAAGGCATCCATACTAGGAAAAAAGTAAAATTATTTCTGTTCACAAACATGATCTTATAGAGAAAACACTACAGATTTCTCCCAAAACAAAATAGAAAAAGGCAAAACCTATTAACTAATTAGTATTAGAGTAAAATTGCAGGATGCAAAATAACACAGGAGTCAGTTATGTTTCCATATAGTAACAAGCCATAAAGGATATTAAGACAATTTCACCTATAACAGGATCAAGAAGAATACTTGGGAATAGATGTCGCTGAAAACGCAAAAGATTTGTACAGTGAAAACACAACACTGCTGAACACCACTAATCATTGGGACAAAGCAAATCAAAATCATGAGATACTGCCTCATACTTATTAGGATGGTTACCATGAACAAACAAGTGATACCAATACTGTAAAGAAATGAGAAGCTTTGGGCCAGCCAGTGGCATGGTGGTTAAAGCAACTGGATCCCGTATGGTTAACTGTACATTTTGAGTCCCAGACCTGATAGCTTGAAAAACACTGTGGGCATGTGTACGCGACTGCCCAACATCCTGAGTGGAGAATAGAGGAGAATGGACTGTGGTATGGCCAACCTCTCTTGGTGGTGATTTCTTACTTTTCTTTCTCTCTGTATCTCTCTCCAGAGAATGCACACACCCTACAGGAAACTAAAAGATATGAAACAAAAGAAATTAGAAGCCTTATGGAATGTAAAATGATACAGCCACTATGGAAAAGAATGGCAGTTTCTCAAAATTAAGAATAGAATTATCATATGATACAATAATTCCGATTCTGGATATGTACTCTAGAGCTGAAAACAAGATTTTTTCTTGAGAGGTTTTTGCTATAGGGCACATGCCCTCACCAGAGAGAAAGCAAGAAATTACCCCCCAAGAGCGGATTGTCATGCCACAATCCCTCCTCCTCCATTCTCCTCTCGGGATCTTGGGCACACATGCATGAGTTTAAGCCACTGGGTCCAGGACTCGAACTGCAGTTGACTATGTGGGAGTCCAGTAATGTAACCATTACACCACCCACTGGTCCTTGAAAGCAAGGTCTTGAAGAGTTATTTGTATACCTATGCTCACAGTAGTATCTGTGGTAGCCAAATGGTAGAAGCAACCCAAATGTCTATTGACAGATTAAAAAAACAAAAATTAAACTTTAGCACATACTATATCCTGGGTGACAACTAAGGACATTATACTAAGTGAAATAAGCCAGCCACAAAAGACAAAAATCCATGAAGTGTTCCTCAAAAAGTTCATGGCAATGTGTGTTATGAAGGACCTTGGTATGGATTTCAAAAACTTTACACCAAAATAAGTTCATAATTCCATTTTTCCATAATCTTTTTGAGGTTCTGTGTGATTCCACTGATGCATTACTTCTAATAGTCAAATTCACAGACACAAAGAATGGTGGTTGACAAAGGCTGAAGGGAGAATGGATTATTAAAGGGAAATCTGTTTTGTAAGATAAGAAGAGTTATGGAGATTGTGTAAGAATGTGAATGTACCTAACGCTATGTAAACTGTATACCTAAAGTAGTTAAATTTTTTTGTCATGTGTATTTTACATTAAAAAAAAGTTAAGGATATGATGGAATGCTGAATACTCAGTTGTTGAGATGTGTGTTTTGTTGTGTTTGATTCCTGTGAAAGGTATGAATATTAAGTTGTACTTGTGAGTGTAGTTTAGAGAAGAATCCCCTTGGATGAGAAGTTGGCATTGGCAAAGCACAAAGTTGTGTCTGAGTGAGGCTGGCTCCATGCCACAGGAGGCTCCATTTTCTAATAAACAAGCTCTGAGAAAGCCAATGGCAAGCTGTGCAAGCTGATAAGAGAAGTGGTATCTGAGTTTCTTCCTTCCGAAATTGACCACTATGGCCATCCAAACCCCTATTTCTTTTTTGATTGTGGTAAAACTGTGTGCTACATGCCTGAAACTTACATCATTACAAGTGATTTTTAGGCTGTCCTCCAGGACACACCTTATAGTGATGCCATTTTTTTTAAGTATCCACTTGATAAGACATTAGCAGTTGGAGGTCCTATCACAGTGGACAGCCTTTGACTTCATCATTGGCAACTTGAAGGGAATTCCAGACTTGTTTGAGGGATACCTTGAGGGGATTAGTCTCTTGAACCATTTGGACTTCTTCCATGTATCTATTTGTTTTGTTAACTAGCATTAAGAGATCGTGTGATTTTACTTTCAATTCTGAAATTGCTAGTTTTGCTTAGTTTGCAACTTTCCCTTTAGCCGTTTGTATGCCTGCTACAATAAACCAGTCCCTTCAGAAATTGCTTTATCCTTTTTCATTTGTCATTTGATTTAGGTAAAATAACCTGCTGCCTCTTCAACAGAGAACTTGTCATCAAGTATTCAGGAGCTGGATCACCTGTGTTGGTCTAGGGTCACACCATTATACTTATAGGAAAAAATTCTCTAAAAGTTGCCATGAAAGATATTGTGTAATGAAGTTACTGTTACCCTGGGATTCACTTGTAGCCTTATCTTCTACAAGGGGAATTTGGCAAAGGGCTACTACCTCTACAGTGGTACAGAGTTGGGAGGTAAGAGTGAGATATCTTTGGAAATCCCTGAGACCTTGCCCTCCAGAATACTTGAAAAAAATTGTATCTGCATTTTTTTCTCTCCAAAATCAATGCTTGAAACTTTCATCAACATACAATGCTACTACTGTATTTTCTAGAGATTAAACTGATGAGTGAGTCTTAGGAGGGTATAATTAGGTTCCTAAAACAAGATTTCCTGGAGAAAGAGGGCATTTTAGAGATCAGACTAACACTGGATTGATGCTGATCGACACCTTGTATTTTGCAAACAATGGTTGAGCACAAGAAGGTGCCTTTTGAAAAGTAGTAATCTTGACATGCCAGTATGGGACCCTATTTTAGATTTGGCTGGATCTGGGTTAGTAGAGCACAAAGTCATCCAAGAGTCTTCAAGAGTGTTACCCTGTAGAAATAGAGGAGCAGACAGGTCAGACAGGACTGACCCTCTTTCAGAAGGCCAAAGCTCTACAAAGCCTGTAATGAAGGCTCTTAGATAATCTAGGGACAACCTTTAGGCATAGATACTAGATTTACTGAACAAAAGTATTAGAGGAAGTTATTAAGACTGACATTAATTCATTTTTTGAGTTACATATAGAGTCAGGATAGAGGCATTTTTCAGTATTTCTAATCTGTCCCACCACAGGCTGGCCAGCCAACCTTAACTCCAGCACTCAAGGACACTGAGCCCCTTCTCTTTGGGGGCCCAGGCACCACTCCACCTGTATAGTGATAATCTCACCACCTCTCTCCTTGACTTTCTAGAACAGCTCTCAGAATTCACGGAAGCACTTACATTTTACCCCCTTTATAAAGGGTATTTCAAAGGATACAGATGAATGGCCAGATGCAAGAGCTGCATAGGCCAAGGCATGTGGGAAGAGCTGCGGAGCTTCCATTCCCTCGCTGGAACATCACCCTGCAGGTATCTGTGTGTGTTTGGCTATCTGGAAGCTCTCCAAACCCTGTCCTTTGGGGCTTTAATGGGAACTTAATTCCATAGGCATGAATAAGCTCATCAGTGGTCACTGGACTACAACCTTTAGCCTCTCTTCCCTCTTCTAGAGGTTAGAAGGGTAGGGTGAAAGTTCTATCTAATCGTGCCTTGGTTTTTCTAGTGGCCAGCCACCTCCATGAAGCTACCAAGGCCTCCCCATCCCTTCTCAGTAGGAGCTGTATGTCATGGAATGAGGGTGGAAATCAAGTATGTATTTTGTATACACACAGAGCTATCAGGTGATAGTGTCACCTCCAAGATATCTTAGGTCCTATAGTGTCCCACACGTGCTTGGAGGCTTTTTAAAGAAAACCAACTATAGTACTATACTATGTTTTCTTTTTCTTTTTTTTTCTTTTTTGAGAGGTTTTTGCTATAGGGCATGTGCGCTCGCCAGACAGGGAGAGACAGAGAGACAGAAAGCGAGAAATCACCCCCCAGGGGGGATGGCCACGCCGCAATCCCTTCTCCTCCATTCTCCTCTTGGGATCTTGGGCACGCACGCACACGTGCCCGGCGTGAGTTTTAAGCCACCGGGTCCGGGACGCGAACCGCGGTCGACCACATGAGAGTCCAGCGACATAGCCATTACGCTAACTGCTGGTTCCTTTACTATGTTTTCTTAAATAGAGGAAATCTCAGAAAACTCAGTGAGACATCTTGAACATTCCCTCACTGGAGACCGTCACAATCCCTTAAAGGGGGTGGCTCCCCCCTAAACAAACTCCCACTCTTCCCATTAATTTTTCCCCCTTTTTAACTTCAGCAATAATTTTCTTCTCTTGGCAGCAAACTTCACTCTTTGTTATAAACACAGCTTTCTTGTCTCACGTTTTCCTTTAATTACCTGAATCTGAATAAGTTCCAGGAGAGCTTGGGGGGTGGCAAAGATGAAGCAGGGACAGGAAGAGGAAGAGAACACTCATACATTCATTATTTGATCCTGTTACACTAGTGACTGTTTGCTGAAAGTTAACACGTGTCATACAGCATGCTGTCAGGACTGGGGTTATGAGGAACATATGGTATATGCCTGAGTATCAGAGTTTTTCCAAAAAAACTCATCCCTCAGAAAAGATGGGATCAAATCAAATGAGAGTCTTTACAAAGACTCATATTCTGGTGCAGAATGTTTTTGTTTTAAATACAAAGTGCCAGTTGGGGAAGATACCTTAAGAGAAAAGACCTCAATCAATGCTGGCTATAGACTGTGCCAGAGGTCACCTGACAGAACTGGTAAAGGGAGTGAACCATTTCCCCCTCCCAGTGTGAACTTATTTAATAATTATTTTGGGGGTTATGCCTTACAACCTCAGTCAAATTTTAGATGCCACTCTACATAAGTCTTCTAAATATTTTAAAAAGCGAGACTGTCACTGTAGAAACAAATCTATGATCTTAGGAGCAGAGACAAAGACTGATATTTGCATCTCATGAATGGGTCCTGTGACTTGCAGGGATCAAGTCTCCTGTAGTTGTCTCTCATTCAAGTATTATTTGTCATATGAGTAAGCACACGTGCTCTGAATGCTTAGGTGACTTAGTTGTTACTAGTGATAATAATGGTAATGTGAAAGCTATGTATAAATGAAATCTTATAAGATGTGACCAGAAAATATTTTTAAATGTCTGATAATTTTAAGTATACATATAGCCAATCCAATCAGTAGACATTTGATGGTTTATTTTCAGCCGTAAAAACTTGCATTAAAGGAAACTCTCTGAAGATACTAATGATTCTGAAATACTAATGATTATTTAACCGAAGAAAATTAAAGTGCCAGGAGATTGTGCTCCCACCTTCCCTATAGAACATAAATTTTCATTGTTGGAAAGAGCTTATTTATCGACCCAAGAAGGCACTAGCAATCCCCAAGGAATTTGGAAGTCGAGTTTTACTAACTTCTCAGTTTTCCAGCCACTGGGACTGAGTATGTTTACACCTTTGTCCTGTCACTACTACATTTAGTGTTCTTTGCTTAAATATACTATATAAGAGGAGATTCCCCTGCAAGCCACTGTCCAGAGATCTCTTCTATGTGATATGGTCACAGTCTGTATTAAACTTTCACTGGTTTTCTCTTGTTAATCTGAGTTGTTGCCATGGAGTCTCAATTTTGAACTTACAAGGATAGAGAAAAAATGATTTTTCTTCCCCTTCAGAATATTTGAGGTGTTCATGGGACCAGCAGTTAGCATAATGGCTATGTTGCTGGACTCCCATTTAGTTGACCGTGGTTCGCATCCTGGACCCGGTGGCTTAAAACTCAAGCCAGGCACATGTGCTTGCGTGCCCAAGATCCTTAGAGGAGAATGGAGGAGAAGGGATTGCGGCGTGGCCATCTCCCCTGGGGGGGTGATTTCTCGCTTTCTATCTCTCTTTGTCTGGCGAGCGCACGTGCCCTATAGCAAAAAAAGAAAAAAAAAAACCTCTCAAAAAAAAAAAAAGAATATTTGAGGTGTTCAGAAAACATTTACAACATTTTTATTAGGAAGCAAAGGTGCCTTGCATTGTATGGGGCATTAGGACATGTTTGCCTGTGTGTAGCCCAGAGCCTTCCTCTGCCATTTTCATTTGGCTGCAGGATCCCTTGGAAACTCTTGCCATGGCTTTGGTTTCCATAAACCAGTTAGTTTTTAGAAGGTAAACATCCTAAATTGAGAGTAAACTTACACTCTTTGCTAACTATCACTACAGAGAAGCACTGTTGCAAACCCTTTTCTCAGCACATACCCCTATCTCTGGCTTCTGAGGAAATGGGCCATCAGGTTGCTCTGAAATGATCCCACTTAGTTGGCCATATGGTGATATATATTTTGGTATAATCAGAACTTAGTGTAACTCCTCCTCCAAAAACAGGAGGTCTCATCAGACCCTGTATATGAGAACTTGGGGTGAACTCCCCTCCCCTTGGGAATGTGATGTCACACCTTATTGGTCCCCCTGTGAGAGTTACTGATCTTAACTACCAGACTTTAAAATACATAGAACTGAAAGGTTTGCAGACACTTTGAGATTCATCTCTGCACCCTGCCAGCTGCCTCTGAAAGCTTATCATAGGCTGTGACAGGGCTGCACACTTAGCCATTCCTCTGAAGATGAGCAACAGCCCAGGCTGAGACAGGGCTGCACTGTTGGCCTTTGAGTTACTCTGGCAGAAGTCTCACTGCCAACACTGGCACTGCACCCTGGCATCAAGGGACCTTACAAGTCATCACACGACTCTGCCATGGTAGATTCCGTCTCCCAAGAACCAACTGTGAAGGTACACCTGGAACTTTACACAGAAGCCTGCTTTCATTCTGACTGAGCAACTATACTTCAATCTCAGAACACACTTGCTATGTGGTTAATGTACCAGGTCTATTGAGTATTCCCTGGAGATTTGTTTTGTTTTTTCCCTCTTGGGGCATTGTGGACATAAAAAGAAAAAAAGATTTCATTTGTGTGACAGTGAACCATGTGATTTATGAAATCAGGCTTTCATCATCTTTTGACCTACAAAATAGGGTCTGAGGGGGCTGCAGGTGGCGTGGTGGTTAGGGGCTTTGGACTTCACATGGTCAACTATGGTTTGAGTCCCATACCTGGTGGCTTGCTTTCTCACTTTCCACTCTCTCTCTCTCTCTCTCTCTCTCTCTCTCTCTCTCTCTCTCTCTGGTCAAATTAAATAAAGTTAAGTAAAATTTAAAAAGAAATAGGGCCTGAGTGTAAACTCCAGTTACCCACCTTGATCCCCAAGCTTACTTAGGATTTGTCACCCACCCTCAATGCATTTACTTATCTAGATGTGGCCTCTTGAGGTAAAAGGCTAATCCATCCATGTGTTTTCTAAACCCCAAATTTCCTCCTGCTTTCTCCCTGACATATTCTATCAATTATCCTTTCTCCTGTACCTTGAACTTTTCTTCCTAAGCTTTCTTCTCCTTTGCCCATTAGAATACTCAGGTCTTCATCTAAAGTAGAAAAGAAAAGCTTTCAACATCCTATCTATTTTTCCCAAAAGAGCTCTGAAAATCAGTTCATGATACAGGTAGACTCCAAACTGAGGTGGATATACCCTCGGTTGGTCAGAAAAGCCCATGGAGTGTGCAGAGGTTTACGTTAATGTACAGTAACTTGTGATAAAGACTCAGGATCATGAGTAGACTCTTTCTCATCTGTGCATTGGATGGTCAGAAGGGACATGGGACTCCAGAGATACGGGGAGAGGACACTCTTGAGTCTGGAGGGGCTGGGTGAAGCTCTTCAAGCACAGCTCTGCTTTCACCCCATGGCAATGTGTTGCTCGAAGTAGATAGATGGACATTTAGTTTTAAAAATTCTCCCTATATCAGTAAGCATGTAATTTAAAGGCTGCTACAGGGGCCAACAGGTGGCATGTTGGTTAAGATACTAGAATCCCACATGGCTGACCAGTTTGAATCCTGGACCTGGTTGCTGGAAAATCAGGCCAGGCATGTGTGCCCAAAATTCCAAGAGGAGAACAGAGGAGAAGGAACTGTGGCATGGCCATCTCCCCTGGGGGGTGATTTCTCACTTTTCCTCTTAGTATCTCTCTCTCCCCAGTGAATGCACACATACTGTGACAAAAACTAAAAACAAAAGAAAAGGTGGTTACACTGAAAATACAGATCAAAGAAATTTATATAAGCAACAAGAGACTTGCAAAGCTGATCATTTCTATTCCTATTATGGATTTCAGTAGCCATATTATAAAGCAAAACATTAGTCAGTTCTTCCAAGAAATCTGCCAAAAGATTAATGGAAACGATCTAGACTATTAGAGTAAAATTTGCCATTATTAATAGCAGATAAATCCTTTTTGTAAGTATATATTGGGTCTTGATAGGTCAATATATTTGAAGTCATGCTAATAATGATAAATTCATACTAAGCATACAGAACATTTAAGTATCTACAATTCTACCAGTATTTTGTAGAGTTATGTAATTTTTACTCCAGTACTCGGATTTCACTAAACCTAGCAATAAGTGTTTGGAGTGGAAGAAAAATCCATTTACACCTGGGGAAACAATTGGCTCTTTCTATCATGATAGAAATTGTTACAATATACTAGAAACAATAAAACCAACCAAATGTATTTTTTTTATCACCAAATACTATTGGTAGATACTCATAAAATACTGAAGATTTGAAAAAACAAGGTTTAGAACAAATTACATAGTGTGGGAGGTTGCTATACAGTTGGATGAAAGTATAAATGTTTTGGACATGTCTCAGATGGTGGAATCTGCCAGATTCTATTTCAAAAACAATATACACCTAAAATTACTTCTGTGAGCCATATTCGACATTAAATGACCCTTTTGTGGAAAATAAATGTGTAACCACTGTTGATATCAAGGTGAGTTTATAGATATGAGGTGCAATTCATCCATTTCATCATGTACAAAAAGGGAGTCACAAGGAAGTTGAACACAGTGCACATTGTGCTATTAAAAAAAGTCATTGATGGAAGTTTTATGGAAAAAGGCATTTAAACCATAATGAAAGGACCAACAGGTGGTGTGGTAGTTAAGATGTTGGCCTCCTACATGGCCAACTGTGGTTTGAGTTTTGGAGCTGGCAGCTTGAAAATCACACTGGGCTTGTGTGCATGCAGGCCCAAAATCCTGAGAGGAGAATAAAGGAGAGATTGTGTCATGGCTATTCTTCCTGTGAGTGATTTCTCACCTTTTCTCTCTCCGTCTCTCTCTCCCTGGTGAGTACATATGCCATATGATAAAAACCTAACACCACCAAAAACACACATACACAGAACCATAACAGACCTCTTATAATATTTTACAATTAGAACTAGCAAAGGTCTTGTATGGAAAAAAAAAAAAAAAAACTGTTTCATTACTCTCATTTTAAAAAGTTATAGTTATACATTTGTCTTTTCAAAATGTCAAATGTTCTCGTTTGCTGTTCTTGACGCAATAGGATGTTCTCTTGGAGAAATCTATCCCTTCAAGGTAAAAGTGATGTCTTAACAATGATAACAAGGGACGAAAACTGCTTTTGGAGAAGAAATTCAAGCTATGGACAGAATATTATAAAAGCAGGTTTTCAGACAGGTTTCCAACGTTGAGGCTTTGTTCTGAAAAATGTGTCTAAAATGTCTTCTGACTGCATACTAAAACCCAGAAGTTTTAAACAGGTTAGAAAATCATGTTTTCAAACAATTTCAGGGGGTTTTGACTAAAAATGTAGACATACAACACCTTGCAATTTATTTGTAACGACTGAGTGACATCAGGGGATGGGTATTTTATAGAAGATTCTCAACAGCAAAGAATTATATGTAATTGGTTGATGGAACTAAACAGTGAATCTCCCAATTTAATAAGAACAGCCAACAGTGTAGTTCTTTCATTCGGAGCTACAATTCTCTAAAATATCATCTTTAGCTAAGACAGCTCTCAAAACCAAGAACCAAAACACTATAGATTTTAAAAATGTACTAGAGTGTTAAAAATGAACTAAAAAATAATCATTTTACTAATATTTACACCACTGACTAAAATTTTTTTGAGAGGTTTTTTTTTTTCTTTTTGAGAGGTTTTTGCTATAGGGTGCATGTGCTCGTCAGACAGAGACAGAGACAGAGAGACAGAAAGTGAGAAATCACCCTCCAGGGGGATGGCCAAGTTGCAATCCCTTCTCCTCCATTCTCCTCTCGGGATCTTGTGCATGCATGCACACGCGCCCAGCGTGAGTTTAATCCATCAGGTCTGGGACTTGAACCGCAGTCGACTACATGGGAGTCCAGCGACATAGCCATTGTGCCAACTGCTGGTCCCTAAAATTAAATTTTTAGTAAAAAATAGTTTTTACTGTTAAAATGTTTTACAGCATTCGTTTTTTGGAAACTCTTTACCATATATCCTTTTAATACAGCAGCGTATACTTCTGACGGATGTATACAAAATATGCTAACAGCAATGGTCTACCCAGATCACAGTTCATTGCAGTCTTTCCTAGGATTAAAAAGCAAACTAGAAGAATCAGATTTTAATAATTTACTAAACTCCTTGGTCATTCCTTACTTATATTTGCTATATTTAATCATTTTTCTAATATCTCCCTCCTTAGAACCTTCTCTAAGTTTGTGGCAACTGTTCCTTTGCTATTAATCCTTAAACCGTTGTTACAGTTGAACACCTAGAGAACACAAATTTTTGTTTTCTATGTTTTCCTTGAGTGCATTGCAAACATGCCAGCACTATTTAAGACTCTTTGACTTCACCTTTCCTCTGAGCCATGAATTTAGGGACTAGTTTCACTCAGAACCAACTTAAAATCCCTCTTGCTTGCTCCTGTCCAGTAGCTTCTGACACTGCCACATAGATGCCCATGGGAACCTGGTCGGCCCTCATGCACATGTAACTAAAACGCTCAGAGTTAACACTTGGCAATATGTGATCAAGAAGTCTCTGGATACACAGTTCTCTGTTTCTTCATCTGTTGGACAGCTCTGAGAGAAACCTTTTTTGAAGTTCCCATGGAATGAGGCAACCAGTTGTCCATAGATATAGTCAACTCAATAAAGCATTCTTGAATTGTTATTCCTTTATTTTCTACTACCGCTCACTTTTGCTGTTCCAAATAGAATACTCCCATATGACCTTCAGCTTGGGGTACCCCAAAAGCCAGGGCAGAAGTAAAATCATGGGGTTATGCTCAGAGACCAGCAGGTGGCATAGTGGTTAAGATACTGGACTCCCACATGACCAACTATGGTTTGAATCCTGGTCCTAGAGGCTTGAAACTCATGCCAGGCATGATTGTGTGTGTGCCCCAAATCCTGAGAGAATGGAGAAAGGATTGCAGTGTGGCCATTCCCTTTGGGGGGTAATTTCTTGTTTTCTGTCTCTCTTTCTCAATAAGCACACATGCCCTATAGCAAAAATCTCTCTCAAAAATGGGGGGGGGGTAAGCTCAATTACTAGCCACTTTATATGTTATCACCTACACAGGTTCTCCTTTCTAGGCTATCTAGCTTCTAACTGCCAATGTCCATTCCTACCTAAATAACCCACAGCAATCTCGAGTTCCAATGGAATGAAACTTACTTTCCCTCATCCTGTCCCTTATTTTAATGAGACATGAAGGCCTTGAAGTCATTCTTGAGATCTCCATTTCTTCTAACATCAATAGGTTACATAAATCCAGGGTGTTGTATAATATGTACCTCATAGTCCCTTACCCATTCTGTGTGGTTCCCCAGTACTGGAGCCTTAGTACGAATCCTCCTCATAACCAAAGTACTACAAAATGCTGCCTCATCTGATTTTTGCACATTTTTTTTTGCCTGGTTTTAAATTTTATCAAATATTACATTTTGTAAAATTAAGCTGATATCTATGTAAACAATGCATCTCAAGAAATGAAGTTTTACTAATACCTTTCAAGCCCTTACTTTTGATTCAGGAACCAAATTCAAACCTATTTTCTTCTAAATAACAGTTTCTTTCAACTGGGTCATTTGTTCTGTAAATGGTTTAGTTCTAGATATTGTAGATTTTATTTCAATGTTATAATTTATCATGTCTATCCCTATATCTTCTATAAATTGGAAGTTAGATCTAGATACTTGATCAGCATCAAATTAAAATTTTGGTAAGAACAGTTAATAGGAGACTTTTGAATCAAGTGTCCTAGAATATAGATCCTAAAGCAAAAATGTTTGCTGACATTTTATTGTACTAAAGTAGAATCCCAACAAAAATAGGAAGGGTAAAAGCAGGGAAGGAAAGATGGAAAATATGAGAAAGAAAATTCTGAGTTAGTCATAGCTACCTGACAAGCTAAGTGCTTCCTTACTCTACCCTGTCTTCATAGATGGCAAAGGAAAGGATCTCCCCAACAATTCTTCTGAGTGAAGAGAGTTAGTTCATCTATCAGCTCCTTTCTCTTGGTCAAAGTTTGCCCCAGAGAGTGTTATCTCACTCATGTATCTGATGTGCATTCTGAAGGTCTCCAAAGCCCTTGTGTCCACAGGATGAAGCACCCTAGAGCAACTTGAAGGCTCAAGATGCAGCCCCTACAGTTCCCTTAGTCTCTGGTACTTGCAGAAGCAGCAGCCTTTCTCACTAGACTATAGGAAAGGTACAAACCAGTGTTAGAGCCCCCTCAATGAGAACTCAAGGTAGAGAATGAGTCTACAACAATGCATATCTGAATTCAGAATTTCTGTGTAGTAAACTTGCTCAGAAGACCTCAAGCATCTGGTTGTTTTCTTTGATTAGAAGACACCAACGATCATTCCCTCGAATCATTTTATTTACAGTATAAGATTCTGATAAATCTTTGTAAGTTCATCTGCCTTGTTCACCATGAACTATCCTTAGAGCTCACTCTCAGTGCTTATGTCTTATATCAGCCTTCTTTAAGCATCCAGGTACCTGGGGTGATAGCTGCCTCTACTTATGCAAGCCATCTTATCACCCCATAGTGTAGATGGGGCCAAGCATTGCTGTTAACATTGAGTCCTGGGTTAAGCTATGCCACAGCCAGAATAGGACCACCACTACCAGGCGAAGAGATGGTATTAGGAGACCACATTCCAAAGACCAAACAAGATGAGATGGACAAAACCAAAACCAAACTAAACTAAGCTAAGCACCCATACTTCAAGAAGATGCAATGAGGTGGTGTGTGTGTGGGGTGTGGGGTGGCTGCAGGTGACAGTGATTAAGGCACTAGACTTCCACATGGTCAACTGCAGTTTGAGCCCTGGATCTGGTGGCTTGAAAATCATGCTGGGTACATGTGCGTGCATGCCCCAAAGTCCCAGGAGAATATTGGAGGAGAAAGAATTGTGTTGTGACCATCCTCCCTGGCGGGGGGGGGGGGGGGGAGTTGATTTCTCATTTTTCCTCTGTCTCTCTGGGGGTTACATGCATCCTAGGGCAAAAACCCTTAAAAATAAAAAGGCAACACATAATCACATACTCAAAGGATGAAAGGAAGGACAGCAACAACTAGACAGCCTTGATAGCCCAGGTGAGAGCAGGACATATGGGCAAACAGACAGATAGGCAAAGGGGAAGTGCAAAGATATGGTCAGGCTGCTCAGGTAGTCTACTTCCCTTCAGGTTTTCCACATGTCTTCAGTTGTCCTCTGCTCAGTCACTCTGGAACAACCTGGCACACGTGGAGGTTTCCACCTGTCACTTTGCTGGATATTTACAAGTTCATCAGCTCCTTCTGGGGCTACATCTGTCTATCTCCTTGCTCTAGGTGATGTTCTTCACAGGACAACCCATGGCTTATACCTGAGTGAAGACGAGAAACATGGACTAGCCTTTTAGGCCCAGCTTGACACTGATGGACACTTCCACTATAGCTCCCAGACTGGTTAGCTGAGGCTTTCTGTATCTTGTTTCAGTATTTTATTATACTTTTCTATCTCTCCAGGCTTCTTCCTTCTTGTTCATTTTATAGGTATGGCTCTCTAGGAGATATTTTGTAACACGAATTACATGGGTACTTGCTTCATGGAGAATACAACCAATAGGTCACTACTAATATTGTGTTTTTCTTCTATCACCTAAATTGGAATACTCACCTCACTTTTAGAGTCTAGTTTATGTGAGTTCCATACATTCATCCCTAAAGGATGAGTCCTTTGTTACAAGCTTACATTTGGATGTGGTTACTGAAATTTTTGGTTGTTGCCAGGCTTGGGAGCACCATGAGCTAGTTAATCCTAAACAAGTTAATGTATGCCTTTATTGCGTAGCTCCTACCCTAGTTCTTATGATCAGAAAAATTTCTCTGCCTTACAGTCCAAAATGACCTGGTGGTATCCATAAATTCAAGTTTAGTGGAACTTTTTTGTGTCTGATGATATGGAAATTTTCATCTTTCTCCTTCCAGAAACAAGGACATCTCATCCAACAGAACATAAGGTTATAGCAAGAAGCACAAATTGCCAGTGTGTCCCTAAAAAGGCTGGAGAGTAGCTACTCCTACTTACACCACCCTGGTGATAGGATACTCTCCTATTCTACCTGTTGTTTATACCAAGTAAGGGCTATTGAGTCAAATACACATGCATTTCTCAAGAGGACTGGTGCCAAAGGCTCCAAGGCTGGTATCACTTTGAGCAGAGGCTATATATCAGCTCTGAGCTGTGCGGTACACTTCAGCATCTGTTCCCTTACTGTTCACTGTCCCAACTCTAGCCACAGTGAGCTCATCTGACTTTTGCAAGGGCCATTCAGGTAAAATGAATGAGGACATGATTGATTGGGACCTGATTTACTATAGTGACCTGAGGGCAGTTGATTGGCTTCCCCTGTGGTCATTGTAATCATTATAATGTTAAGTCTACAGACCAAGAAACAAAGGAGGGCTTTGCCGAATAGGTTCACCCATTTCAGGTAGCTGGAGACTAGAGAAATGATCACAGTGTAGAAACAGTCATTGACTAATCAAGAGACTAAACTTGGTGGCTTTAACTGCATCACACACCCTTAATCTAGTAGGAAGGTCTTCGGTCTTTAATGTCAGTAAGATTGACACTGCATCCAACTCCTAAGAGCTGAATATTTACCTTTTTTAGGATATAGTTCTTTGGATAAATGACCACAAAGTACCTAGGTAAAGGACTTGAGGAATGAATACTGCTTTTGCTTGCACTATGTTGTAGAGTCCTTCTCCCTCAGGGAACCTAAGAGTTATCCTGGTAAAACAGACTGTTGACTTCTCAGTCCATCTATTTGCTAGTACTGGCTCAAGAGTGAGCACCGAGCAAAGGATAGTGAACTTCATTAAGGCAACTGGTGTCAGTCTTCTGTCCACCCACACATGTCTCTTATTAGATTGTTCAAGCAATATGTTTTTCCACTTTTATATATAGCATGGTCTACTAGCCCATGGATTAGTGTTTATCCTTCAGGCTTTAGAACTCTTACGGTAATTATATCCATGCTGTCCCTGATAGGCAAGTGCTATTGTCCAACCTTTGCTATTTCTGGATCCTACCATCACCATTAACACCAGGGAGACCAATTCCATAACAATCTCTCTTCCCAGTAGTCCCTCTACAGGGGCTATTTGCCATAAGATTTTCAGTGAGTCTAGCACCGTCTTCACTGATGTTTTCTTTCTGTTTTAGGAAAAGGAGTGACCTTAAAGTCATCCTTATAAAAACATTTATTGGCTTCTCTATTTATCTGTTCAAGCCATCCAAGCCATCTATAAGCCCCTTCCACTCCTACTGATCAGGATAACCTAATGTAGTTTTGCCTAAGAATTCTAGGCTATGGAGTAAACTCATGCGGGGATAGGAATAGGGCCACTGCTTCCAATTTAGGACATAGTAGGAGGATATCCCAGGGTATTCTTAAAAGAAAGAAAGAAAGAAAGAAAGAAAGAAAGAAAGAAAGAAAGCAAGCAAGCAAGCAAGCAAGCAAGCCAGGATGAGCTGGAGAAAATAGGAATAAAACTAAATACTCAGTCTCCAAAAAAAGGTGGTAAATATACTCATCCTTAACGGGGCACAATCCCCAAAGTGATCTAAGTGGAGACAACTGAACTGTGGAATAAAAACAAACAAACAAACCAAAAAAAAAAAAAAAAACAGCAATAACTTAGGAAGAAAACAAATAGGCATGACATTAGTGGGAAACAGAAATGGGTTATTACCTGTTGATGACGTGTGGTCTGAGAAGTATTTCATGTTGGGTAAAGTCTTTTTACAAGCAAAATGAAAGTGATTGTTAAAAAATATTGGAATAATAATAATAACCTGGAAAAAATAGTGAAGTTATTTGATGATGGGATTTTTAAGGTCTTTGTATTGACTGATATGCATGGTATTCCTTCTGGGAAAAGAAATGTAATACACTGTAAAGTTATATGTGATTCAATGTAATACAAATGAGATTATGATAATATATAAATAAAATAAATATATAAATAAAACAGCAACAACTGAACCCCAGAAAAGCAGTGGCCCAGAAAAGAGCGGGCCATACTGGGATGCAGGAAGGGGAGCAACGGATAGGTACAAGTAATTTCCACTCCCCTCAGGCTTCCTACACAGCTTCACTGTCCTCTGCTCAGTTATTGTGTCACAGGGACAGAAGAATTCAGTGTCTTCCTATTGCCCAGCCTGGAACTGGAACCTACAAGATCACGAGGTCCTTCTGGGCCTGCATCTGTCACTTTCTTTGATCTAGACAATGTTCTTCTGGGGTTAGCCCACACCCTGTAACTGAGGAAAGGGGTGAATCATGGGCTTGGTCCTTGGCCTAACAAAAGACATTGACAGACAACACCCCCTCCACTACTCCCACACAAAGTTGTGTGGGGTTTTCTCTGAACTGCTTGTGTTTGACTTCTCTGCTTCCTCCTTGTTTCTTTCACAGGTATGGGTCCTTAACAAATATCTTACACAACAAACTACCTGAACACTTGCTTCAGAGGACTCAACCTGGGACAGGTCATTGTTGATATTATGTTCCTCCCTTGACACCCATTTGTGATGACACACATATTTTGATTTTTGACCAGTCCAAGGCTCACAACTTCCTAAGAAGTTTTGTTATTTCCTTAGTGACTAGAGCAGTATCGTTTTTTTTTTTTTTTTTTGGAGAGGTTTTCGCTATAGGGCACGTGTGCTTGCCAGCCAGACAGAGAGAGACAGAGACAGAAAGCGAGAAATCACCCCCCAGGGGGGATGGTCATGCTGCAATCTCTTCTCCTCCATTCTCCTCTCGGGATCTTGGGCACGCACGCACGCACACGCGCCCGGCGTAGAGCAGTTTTGTCTTAGGATCTTAAAGTAGCTCGAACACTTTCAGAACAATAAAGGTGAAAGACAGTCTTGTTATTTATAGCAAAACCTTTTCAACAATATCCAAGTATAGTTAAAACGGGGTTGATTGCTAGAGGATTCAACCATCTAAGTAGGGAAGAGAAGCTGAAAGTTAAGTTGATCACTAATAGTTCATTATTCATAAATCATGCCTACATAATAAAGCCTCCCAAAAAACCCCAGAGGACAGGATTTAGAGAGTTTCTGGAGAATGGAACACATGGAAGTTCCTGGAGGGTGGCAAGGTCAGGGAGGACATGGATACTCTACACCTGTTCCCACGTGCCTTACCCCATGTATCTCATCTGACTTTGTATCCTTTAAGGTGTCCTTTATATAAGATCACAGTTGGCATAATGGTTATATCACTGGACTCCCACATGACTGACTGCAGTTCGAGTCCCAGACCCAGCAGCTTGAAACTCACACTGGGTACATGTGCGTGCATGGCCAGAATCCTGAGAGGAGAATAGAAGGGAAGTGATCGCGGCATGGCCATCCTCTCTGGAGGGTGATTTCTTGCTTTATATCTCTCTGATGAGTGTGCATGCCCTATAGCAAGAATCTTTCTCTTAAAAAAAAAAAAAAAAAAAAAAAAAAAAAGAAAAGGAAAAAAACCCTTTATAATAAACCAGTAGATATAAACAGTTTTCTGAGTTCTATAAGCCACTCTAGCAGGTTAATCAAACACAAATAGGGGAGATAGCTGTAGAAACTGATTTACAGCCAGTTGGGCAGAAACATGGGTAAGACCACCTGGATTTTGCTATTGTCATTTTTTTTTTTTTTTTTTTTTTTGCTATGGGGCACGTGAACTCACCAGAAAGAGGGACAGAAGAGACAGTGAGAAATCACCCCCCAGGGGGGATGGCCACACCTCAATCTCCTCTCCTCCATTCTCCTCTTGGAATCTTGGGCACACATACATATGTGCCTGGAATGAGTTTAAGCCACCAGGTCCGGGACTTGAACCACGGTTGACTACATGGGAGTCCAGCGACATAGCCATTATGCTAACTGCTGGCCCCACTATTGTCATCTTAAGGGAGAGAGAGTGTCTTGGGAGCTGATCTCTCACCCTGTAGGATCTGATGCTATCTCCAGGTGGAGTGTGTCAGAATTGACTTAGAGGATATTCAGTTGGTGTCTTCTGTAGAACTGCTTGCTACATGTATGGAAAAACCCGTCACATACTTGGTTATGAAACTCTTCTGTGTTAATTATATTGTGAGAGCAAAGAAGTTTTTATAAAGAAAAAAAACTTACATTGTATTAAAATCCTAACTGCATTGATACAACAAGATTATAGCTTTTTAGGCAATTAATCATGGTAGGATGACATTCTGAACCAAATAGAAGTAGTTAAAATATTAGCAACAAAAAGTATGGATAACATAAGAGAAACTTCAAAGTTTACAGAAAAATAGAATTAAAGTACAAGTTTATTTTGCTGCAAAAGTTTTGAAATTCATGAAGATTTTCATAATACATATTTTCCATTAAATTTCTGTGACTCCTCTTAAGTAAAATGCACATAAAATGCTGAGAGATTAGAAACATCTGGGACCAACAGTTAGCGTAATGGCTATGTCGCTGGACTCCCATGTAGTCCTCCGTGGTTCAAGTCCTGGATCCGGTGGCTTAAACTCACACCGGCCGCATGTGTGTGTGTGTGTGTGCCCAAGATCCCGAGAGGACAATGGAAGAGAAGGGATTGTGGCATGGCCATCCTCCCTGGGGGGTGATGTCTCTGTCTCTGTCTGTCTCTGTCTTTCTGGCGAGCACACGTGCCCTATAGCAAAAAACCTCTAAAAAAAAAAAGATTAGAAACATCTCAGTTTCGGCCTTGAAAAAAAAGATAAAACAAAGTTAAGCTAAATGCCCTTAGACATTGTTTTTAAAATAAAATCTATTTTTAATGAAAGTGATTTAACAAGCAGCCAGTAACTTGGCTCTCATTTTTTAGTGATTTGTGTCCTATATGTATTTCATGTACCAAAAGTTTTAAGCATATGCTTTATAAACAGAAATGATATCAGTGAAGTGAGATTTGCTAGAATGCATTGGTTCACAGAAACATGTACTTTGAGAATAGAAAGGATAAAGGGTGGGCTATGATGAAACTTTGATACCAGGGTGGCTTTCTATTCAAAATGGGGCTGAAAGGCCATTAGGGAAACTGATCCCAGACACCCTGAAGTTGAACAGCCTTGGAATGTGCACTTTCCCCTTTGGCACTGGGCTTCTGAGATAAGGCACTTTAAAATAGTTCAAGGTGTTACCAAGATGGCATTGGACTCTGTTTTATGAACATCCACATTGCCCAAACATATTCCTCCTTTGCCTTCCATCAGTAGTTATAATAACGTCCCAGACTCATCAATGACTCCACACTTCAAGATAAAGCAAAGTGACTCTGGGTGACCATGAGGGCATCCTATTCCCCATATAGAATTTAGCTCATCACTGTGTATAAAACTCCTTCCTACAGCTTTTCATCAATGCCAAAGCAGCTTTTCATTGATGTAAAAAAGTTAGGTACTCCCTTATCCTCCATCCATTTGAATTTTTGTAGAACACATATTTCACATCTGGGAATGTTCTTAACTTCTGTGTATGAGGCTACCTGGGCCCAGCCTTAGTGGCCTAGTCTACAGCATACTGAACTGCAGTGCTGGAAACCACAAGGCCAGCCATGGGTTCAGATCCCCATTCTAGCTGACCTAAAACATGCTAA
Organism: Tupaia tana; assembly: GCA_026018925.1. Lineage (NCBI taxonomy): Eukaryota > Metazoa > Chordata > Mammalia > Scandentia > Tupaiidae > Tupaia > Tupaia tana. Next base: position 123,710,654 of record JAKSZU010000002.1, on the reverse strand, counting down.
GTATATGCATGTATGCCCAAGATCCAAAGGAGCTGAAAAACTGGGAAAAGATCAGGGTATGACAGACCCTGTCAAGGGTGTGCATCTAATACTTGTATATACACTATCATGAATAAAAATAAACTCCCACAACCCTAAAAGAAAGCTGTGTTTTAAGTGGTGACCTGAACCAAAGCAGGCCATGTCTGAACCACAATAAGTGGTAGCCATCTCAATGCCTGTGATCTTCATATGGGGCCCATATGATTCCCATTCAGGGTTTTAGAAGTGCCTGCCACTTGCACTTGTGCAGAATGGATTTGTGGCAAAAGTTCATGAGTGCCTCCCAGCAGCAACTGCTAGAATTTCAAACCAGAAGTTTCCAGAAGCTGCCACCTTGTCCACACCAGAGACAAATTTCTAGCTTGTTATTGGGCACTGAATCTGCCTCAATTACTGAGGACACAAGACAATCATGAAGCCTATCATTACCTCCCAAGACATGGGTATTTGGGAGACACTAACAAGAAAGGCAGTGCCCAGAAAGATTCTGTGATACAATAAAAATGGTTTATACAGGAGCATGCAACTAGAGGAACGCAAATATACCATCATACCTAAGAATAGGTGGTCTCTTTTTCTCTGGGACCAACCTTGGAACCTTCTGAGGAGCTGCCAAAACCTATTACTATGAGTGCCCTATGAACAGCTCTTGATTGACCGACAAGAAGCTTCTTGGCTTATAGACAGCAGTTCCAAGGTGGAATGGACAGTGCCCTGATTGGAAAGTTGCTGCGTTAAGAGTGGCACATGAAAAGACTAAAGGAGGTTAATGGATCACCTCAGTGGGCTGAGTTTCATGCTGTTTTCCTAACAGTAATAGACAACCTGAGCAGTAGTAAAAGCCTGTGTGTTTATTTTTTATTCCCCTACTTCTTAAAAATAGCTGATGGTCTGGCTATTTGGTCAGGTAGATGGGCAATGGATAATTGGACTATTAAAGGAATTCCCATATGGGAAACACTCCCATGAAAATCACTTTGAGAACTTAAGGGGTGCATTAAAGTAGGATGTGTAAACTTCCATCAGAAGAAGCTCTCTTCAGGTTTGGAAGGTAATTGCAACCATAAAGGGGACCTTTTGGTGCATTCCCTTGAGGTGGCCACCTAGGTTAATGAAATGAGTGGACATGGGGAAGCTACAGCAGTGCAGATTAGACTGAATCTAGACATATTCCCCTTAGTGTCCTCAGAGACAGTTCTGTCAACAAGACAAGAACAGTTCTGTCAACAAGAGACAGACACAGATGACTATGCACAAGAAAGTCTCATACAGAGCTGGCAAATAGATTACAATGGACAATGCGAGAAGCCCTGGGGGAGAGTGGGTTATATATGGGCTGAACAGAAATACTTAAAGTGGGCTTTGCATACTAAGTGGTAGATGCTGAAGGAAACCAAAATGTTTCTCCCTGAAATAATAAAGATCATGGAGCTAAAATAGGATTAAGAATGCAGGTGAATTGTCTTTCCCCATCTCCTTGAATGCAGGACTTAAGTTTCTCTGCAGAAATAACTTAGGAGGACACCAGTGGGTCCAATGGAATTTGGGAGTAAAATTGTACTACTTTTTTAGTTGTGGCCCCACTGGAGCCTAGCACTGTTTGGTCTTTTGTCTTGTCCCTTTTAAGTTGATTGTTATTTGTTGGACATGCTACATGAACCTGGACTCTAAGGCACTATTTTTTTTTTTTAATTTTTTTAAGGCACTATTTTGAGAAACACTTTTGAGCTAATCTCTCTTCTGCATGAGATGGGTTCAACATGTAATGAACTTGCTGGTTTTTACTTGTTCACCTGACTTGTTTTCAGAAGAGTGTCTCAAGGTTTATGAAGGTTGAAAAATTACTTCTCTTGCAATGAAAATTCCCAAAATACTATAAAGGATTGGAAAATATATTGTATGATTTGGGCCTCCAATTTACATTTCTTCAGATCCAGGGACACTCTTTATAGCCCATGATGACTAACAGTGGGCAAAGAAATACCACATCAAACAGATATATACTATGTATTATCCTCAGAGGAATGGTTTAATGAAGAAATGGAATAAGCATCTAAAACATTTACTGTCTAAAACTGGGTTTGATGAAGGCATGGGTGTTTGGTTTATACACATTTATGAAGTGTGTACTCACAATCACATGGAGGGTCCCCACTACATAAATTCCTGTTTTGGGGGATCTGGAGAATAGATGCTGGGATGATTATATATTTACTCCCTGCATCACTTCATCTGTCTTTTTTTCCTGCCTGATGCAGTGGTCTCAGGGCCAAGATTATAACTGTGGATGCTGTTAGCAGAAGCTAGAAACCATAACTATACTTTAAACCTCTAGGTCAAAATTCCTAAAGACCTGCTAGGGTAGATTATACCTTTATCCCCATCTGGCAAAGTACCTGGTACTTGTTGCCTACTGTTGGGGTAGCCCACCAGTTTTGTACCTATATAACCACACCTTATTTGATTGGGAATAGATTGAAGGAAAGGAACTTGCTAAATTATTATTGCTGCTACCAATTTGGACGAGCACAGATGAACCATGTGTATGTGTGTGCATGTGTGTGTTTTCCAAAAGGGGAAAATGGGGGTAAGAAACAAGTAGAGAGGAAGATAAACAGCTGAGGGTAAGGAAATGAGTAAGTGGGTTATGCAATGAGGGAAATCCAGCATCATGTTAATATCTCAAGAGAAGCTCATAGCAAGAGGATATTAACTTCTTAGCAAAGTTTTATCAGCTATCCAGAAAGGTGAAGTTATGTTTTGCCATGAGCACCCCTGCTTTGGAACCTGGCAGACAGCCTGCAAACCTTAGTGACATGACTCTGGGAGACATTCTGGTTATACCATATGTTGATTAACATGTTTATCAACAAACGTTAATGACTGAAACTAGTAATGTGTATTTTTTTAATTTAAATTTTTGCTATAGGGCACCTGTGCTAGAGAGAAAGCAAGACATCACTTCCCAGGGAGAAAGACACACCACAGTCTTTTCTCTTCCATTCTCCTCTCAGAAATTTGGGCATACACATATGTGTCCAGCATGTCTTTAAATTCACTGGATCCAAGACTCAAACTGCATAGTCAGCCATGTGGGATCCAGCCACTTTAACCTCCACACCACCTCTTGGCTGGCCAGTATCTTTTGACTCTTATTTTTTTAGGGAACATCTACTCTGATGGACATCATTTGGAAAGGCATTTCTGAGAATGGCTTCCTACTGGGACTTCATACCCTGCGGTGCATGGCTCCTAGAAGACCGATCACTAACTATAAACCTTACTGATACCTGCTTAGAAAGTAGAAGGGCAAATGTAACATAGCATGCCCAACACACCATTGTGTGCTATGCACAAACGTATTTCTCACTTATTGTTGTGAATGGAAAGTTGTAAAGCAGAAGAAGGAAATGGCTGGCTGTGGGAGGCTTATATTACACTCAAGCTCAATTACATCTAGGTGTGCCCACCACCCATCTTACCTTAGTATGGGGAATACAGCATTTTGGATGTAAAATAGGTACTCGTTCTTGGGTCATTAGTTCACAGTGGCAATAATATAGCAGATTTCACAACATTGGCCCACAACACAGAAAAGAACATTGGCAGAAATAGTTGTAGGTACAGGTGTCCTGGGACACGCTGAATCTGCCACGCTGAATTTGCTTTTAACGAAGACCAGCATTAGATGAAAAGTAATCAGAACAGGGAGATTAGAGGGGATTCTCTTCCAAGACAGCAAAGGATAAGAGTTAACCTGAAAAGACAATGAGGCTTTGGCAAAGCAGGCCAGACAGACTTAAATAATGGTGGGTAATGCTAAAACCCAAATCTAACAAGGACTTTTGACTATTTTAATACAAATAGATGCCAAGTGGCTATGGGGGAGACTTGATCCCAGCTTCTGAAGCTTAAGGGGGCATACCTACAGGGATTCTCATGACCCTCCAAACTTATAGAGGTTCTTTGGGGGCACTTGCAATTTACATCAATTCACTATGATTGCTCTTACTCCCCAAATAGGATGAAATAAAGCATTCTGCAGTATGGTTATTAGGGATAGAGGCTATTTTAAATACAATTGTGTACTCCCTGTGGGAGAGAAGTGAGCCATGCTGTATACCACCACCCTATGGAAACTATTAATAGCATCAGTACAAGCTTATGAGACACAGTGAGTGGCCTTGTCCCCATTTAGCTTAGAATCCAGATCTAACCTGGTCATGGCCAACTGTAATGGCACCTGTTCTTAATATCTAGAAAAAGCAAGAATTGATTCTACTGGAAGGGCAAAGCAAATACTTCTAATTCACACTGATCCAACTATAATTTCACCATGATTGTACTACAAAGTAGGACAATAGTGGTATTGATAAGATTCAACTCCCTCATCTAAAGAAGGCTTAGGATATACTGACATGGATGATCAAATGTATTGGGAGACTGTTAGTATTATATCCTGAGGAAGCTCTAACAACAACGACAACAACGACAAAACAAAAGACTGCTCCAAGGAAAAACTGGATATATTGATAGACAATGATCAGTAAATTTCTATGCTGTACAGATTAACAAGGTACAAATAGCAGGTCAAGGGAGAAAAGTAGAACTAGTGTAAGGGTAGAAAATGTAATGGGTTCGTAGGATCAGTTATTTCTGTAGATCTATGCTGAGCCCACACAGCTTCTCCAAATATTTGGCATACTTGTGCTGATAGTATTGCTATCCGTTCTGCAAGTCTGTCAACCTGAAAAGGAAGGCTGAGGCAAAGGAAAGCAAAAGATTTTGAGCCAGAATAATTGCCCAGCTATCACAAAATCTAAGTTGTTTCAAATAACACTTACTAAGGACTTACAGATTTCAGGATGATGTTAAAAGGCAAAAGTCATGAATGGGAGTGGGGAGTAACAAGGCGTATTATAGAGCAGAGATGGGCCAAATTCTATAACAAGGAGAGCAGGATTACAACGAGTCTGGAAAGCAAAAGGGGAATTCTAGGCAATAAAGATGCTCATGAAATGGAAGTCCAATGAATCTAAGCAGTTTCTTGAAGCTATTTCAGGTGTATGTTCCTAAGAAACTTATAAGATAGGCAAACATTTTTAGGTATTTATTTTTAAAAGTTATTGTGCTGACTCAGGTAGACTGGATCTCCTGTTTTTAGGAAGAACTAGTCTATTTGAGAGATTAGCTTCCTTAAAGTTTTAGTTTAACAATGTGACATTTTAGCATGAGTGACTCCATTTTGGTCTTATCTATTGGGACCTAGAGAAGGAGCTTAATCCAAATGTATAGCTTCCTATAACTTGACAAGTTCTATAGCAAGTAACAATTTTGATGAATACAATCATTCTCCTATAAGGAATCCATGTTTAAAAACCAGGTGATCCATAATATTAGATATATGGATTTCAGTTTTCAAAGGTGTATACAAAGTCAGGAACAGTCTTTATGACTGAATCCTCAATCTATAGGGTCAGATACTGTCCCCAGATAGACAGTATTAGAAATGAATTAAATTAGGACACCTGGCTGGTATCCCCTGCCGAACTGATTGCTTGGTGAGAGGGGATAAAACTCCACACATTTAGTCACAGAATTCTTCCATGTTGATTGTATTGAATATAGGAGAAATTCAGTCTGGATTTTCCATATGTCCTCAGACCACTCTAGATTTCTTTCACCTCAGCTCTCATTTATATGATATAGGTCACTTACCCAGAGAAGTAACCCAGACATTATCCCTAAGGAGTCTGAGACCTTAGTTACTGAGTTCTTGTCAGGTCATGGTTATTAAATTTCTGCTTTACATCCATCATGGAAGCACAAAGGACTCACAATTAGCCAGAATTAGCCTTGCCTCATATAGCAGCAGCCCTAGATTCCCACTATCCTGAGAGTCAATCACACAGTCATTTCTTTGCCTACTTGTCCAAAATGATCTGCTGGTATCCTTTAACAAAACCCTTGTGTCTCCCTTGGTAGGAATGTTTTCTATCTTTCTCTCCACCAGGATCCAGAATTTCTATGGTTGTGGTAACGAGAAGCAGAAGTTTCCCAAAAGGGTCTCTTGAAGAGATAACAAGAACAGCCACTGCTATTTCCACCCCGTAGTGATAGAATATCTTTTGTACTCTCCTCACTGGTCACATTAAGTTCAAAGTATACAGGCAGTTTTCAAGACAGTCAGGCGTCTAAGGCTGATGCAACAGCTTTGGACAAGAGGCCATATTCAGGTCAGGCAGGCCAGGAGGCTCAATTGCAGAAACTAGTTCTGTGATCCTTTATGCCCACTGTCACCCTCAATCATCTTCCTCCACAAATACGATTTTTACAGGCACACTAAATAGGAGATACAACTGATGGGAAACACTCTTTCTATATCTTTTTAACTTCCAAGGAAAATCAGTCTTTATCTTTCCACCCAAATAGTAAACCAGAGTAGAAAATCTGTCCTAAATAGAGTAGATTTCTGGGCTTCCCATTGGTCTTTCCCATCTCTTATTCCATTCTTAGGTTAGGAATCAAGTGAGAGTTTCAACTGTGAAGTATTTTCAACCAATTCAGGTATTAAGATAATATTAACTATAAAGTAGACCCAGAGACCCAGCAGATGGATTGCAAACCTCCTTGGTAAAGAGTTTTATTATTAACTGACTCCAACTTCTTACTCTAGTAGGAAAGCCATTAAGTGAATTTGGGCCCTGTCATATTAGTACCATATTTGACTCTGTATCCACTGACTCCCAAAGTATTTCTTTCTTCAGGGCATAGTTCCTTTAACAATGACAAGAATCCTTAGAGAAGAGATATGGGGAATTACTGCAGTTCTTACATATTATGATATTGTAGAGTAACTTCCTCAAGTAGACCACCAGTACTGGCTCAGGTTTAGCCACTGAGCAAGAGTTGGAGACTTCCCATCTGATCAGTTGATGTCAGTCTTCTCACCCAGTCTTTTTGAAATTATTTTACTTAACTTTTTATTTTAATTTGATCAGAGAAGGACAGATGAGAGGGAGAGAGAGAGAGAGAGAGAGAGAGAGAGAGAGAGAAGGAAAGTGAGAAAGCAAGGTGCTGAGACTCAAACCATAGTCAGCTAGGTGGGAGTCCATGCTACCTGCCAGCCCCACACCCAGTCTCTTAAGTTTCTTTTGAGAGGCATGGGATACTATAAAGAGGGGTTTCCAAGTACCTGAAATACACTTACTCAGATATCTCAATACTATTATTCTATTTCTTCCTCATCAGGGCTCAACTTTAGTGTAAACTTGCTAGGTCTGAGAATTTAACATTCCTTGTAGCTCTGTTGTTCTCCTAGCCATATACTGGACCTGATTTTCAGCAATGTTTGCTCTTTGGTTGTAGATTAAAAACCATAATCTTTTAGTTTTTGCTAAAGGGCAATGTGCTCTCATGAGAGAGACAGAAAAAGCAAGAGAGGAAAAGCAAGAAATCTCTCTCCCATAAGGGGGATGGTCACACCAAAATCCCTTCTTCATTCTCCTCTCAGAATTTTGGGTATGCATACACACTTGCCCAAAGTGATTTTCAAGCTGCCGGATCCAGGACTTGAACTGCACAGCTGGCCATGTGGGATCCAGTGCCTTAACCTCCATGCTACCTGCTGCTCTGATAAGAATTCCTTTGAATGATCTATAGTTATAGATAACTGACCTCAGCTTCCATTTTCTTTCCTTTGTCCTACTTTTGCAGCTAATAACTTCTCAATCCTGATCTCCTTGCCTCCCCTTTTCTCAAATGTTAAGGAATCATACATTCTTCTCACCATCTGTCATCACATTCACTACAGGTGAGAAGTCTCAGTCATAATGATGTTATAATACAGTTTCTCCAATTTCAAGTCTCAGAATCACCAGGAGTGCTACTGAAGCAGGCCTCGGGCTCAATGAAGTGTCTGGCCTGTATATTTTACCAAGTTCTGACACCCACCAAAAATGAGAGAATCATTGCTGCAGTGTGACGGGAGTTACCGCTACTCCACTTAACACCAGATGTGGTCTTGCTGCTATACAACTGATGAGTAATTGATGTATCAATAGATCCAGAATCCCATCTTCCTGTAGAGGCCTCTCACTGCCCAAAGTTAGAGTAACCTAGACATCAATAAAGATGACTGCAACAGATTGTCTGGACAATCAGCACATTTAAAGTTTTTAAAGAACCAAGGTACTAATCACCATTAGCCTTTAATTAATGTGCAGTGTATAACAACTTTTAACTTTATTACTAAAATTAAAAAATAACTTGCTGGAAGAGAGAAGAAAATAGGACAAAAATGTAATTGGTTAAAAGGAGAAAAGCAGGAAGAGAAAAAAATCAGACTATATAGAGTTCACAAGTCTTTAATCCAAGTATTAGTCATAATAAAGTGTAAAGGGCTAGATATTTCAGTAAACGTACTGTCAGCCCTTAAATCTAGTTACATACACAAGTGATCTAAACCATGGCAACTCAGAAAAGTTAAAGGTAAGAGGTAGAAAAAGACACCAAATAAATCAAAAGAAAGCTAGTATAGCTATAATCTACCAGATAAATACTTTTTTTTTTTTTTTGGAGGTTTTTCGCTATAGGGCGCGTGTGTTCACCAGACAGACAGAGAGAGACATAGAGACAGAAAGCGAGAAATCACCCCCCAGGGGGGATGGTCACGCCGCAATCCCTTCTCCTCCATTCTCCTCTCGGGATCTTGGGCACGCACGCACACACGCCTGGCGTGAGTTGTAAGCCACCGGGTCCAAGACGCGAACCGCGGTCGACTACGTGGGAGTCCAGCGACATAGCCATTACGCTAACTGCTGGTTCCCCCAGATAAATACTTTGAGGCCAAAAAAATTATATATAGTTCTTCAAAATGACAAACTGTTCTGTTTATGTACACATATTTACTTGATCTCAGAAATATGTAAATCAAGATTTGTAGTTCAAAAAAAAGAAAAATAAATTCTTAACTGTACTGAGACATAATATATCCCCCCTACATCAATTGATAAGAAAGTAGACATCAGTAATAATATTGAAGACTGAAATACCATTAACAAACTTGGACATATGTACATAGCACTGTGCCCAGTAAAAGAACACATTCTTTAAGCATGTACAGAATTTTTCTTTGCTAAAAAGATCAAATATGAAGTAATAAAGTGAATCAACAAATTGCAAAAGACAAATTGTAGTTAATGTTCTGATTAAATGCAAAGACTATAAGTAAATGATTAAAAATTATTGAGGAATTAAGAGTCCTACTTGGAAAGCAGGCCGTAGGTCAAACAGAAACTCAGTGAAAATTAGAAAATACTTTGGGACAAGGTACAGTTTCAAGCTGAGAATGTAGAGGCCTTGAGAACACTCTTCTCTAATTTCCGAGAGCTGAGGTTGCAAGGTAACCAAGTTAATCAGATTCCAAAGAGGGCTAAGCCCCTTCCAGAAGATGGGACAAAGCGCGGCTTTATCTTGGCAGAACACAGGAGAAATAGAGCAGCTATAGAGGTGGGCAAGATGAAACCAGGGAAAATATGAAGAAATATTTTTCACTTTACTATAGGGCACATGCACTCACCAGAGAGGGAGGGAGAGAGAGAGAAAGTAAGAAAGGACCTTCGGGGGATGACTATGCTGCAATCTTTTCACAGGATTTTGGATGCACACATGCACAGTGTGTTTTTCAAGCCTCTGGCTCTGGGACTCTAACTGCACTGTCAGCCATGTGAGATCCATCTGCCTTAGCCACCATGCCATCTAGCTGGCCCATGAAGGAATTCTTAAAGGCCAAGTGTGGCTCAAGTTTGCAATGTCTTTGGGCCCAAGACACAAGAGGAGTTCACACTTGCTCACAAGCTCTTTACTAGGGACCTCCCCCTGTTGTGCATGAGAAAGACAAAGGCAGAGAGCAGGAAGAGCCTGATTTGATACAGGTCTGCAGGCCAGAATCAGCTGCTGCTGGAGGCTGGGCACAAAACCCTTTCCCTAGACTCTCCCCTCAAACAAAAGCCTTAAGCCACAGGGAAGGGGTAAGAAATGCTCTGCCCCACCCCTGGGCCTGGCAGACCCAAAGGTCTTATCCATGGTTTTTCTTTCCACAATGGGCTATCCTAGGTCAATTTGGTCAGAAATACCAGATATACATTTATTTATGGTATTTTTTAAGTTTTAAGTTTCGTGCCTCCTGCTCTGTCCCATCTAGGATACAAGTATCCCTTTGTCCAATGTGTCCATGATATATAAGCCACCCATCAGTCACTGAGGAGGTAGGTGTGTTATCAGATTGTTGTAGTATCACAGCGCTTATGTTCAAGTAACCTTGACTTAATAGCCCCAAAGCACAAGAGTAGTGACACTTGACTATATTGGTTCTATTATTAGTTATTGTTAATCTCTTAGTGTGCCTAACTTAGAAGTTAAAGTTTATCATAGGTATATATTTACATATAGGAAAAAACATAGTATAGATAAGGCTTACTACTACATACAATTTCAGGTATCTACTCAGGGCCTTGGAATACATCCCATGTGGATAAGAGGGACTACTATATGCCATCTCCCATCGTCAGGATTAAGGTAAGAGTCTCAGTTCCTGGGGAAGGGAGAGACAGGAAGCCCCTAGCTTGCTCCTCTCCATACCTACACCTACACCTACACCAGAGATGTGCTGCTGCAGGAGGTGGGCAGGATATGATATCATGCTAAGACCGGGTGGAGTGTGGTTGCCATGGGGGTCGGGGAAGTGTTGTTCAGAAAATGTCACCTTAGAGGCGCAGGTACACAGGGCCAGCCAAGGCCAAGGGCAGCCAAGGATGAGAGTACACATCTGCCTACACCATAAGCCCAGCACTGGTAACAAGCACAGCCGTCTACAGTCACAGGAAGGCAAAAGGATTCAGAGACCCCTTCTGTGACATAGGTTTGAAAGTCAGCTGGAAGCTAAGGCACAGCAGTAACACCGAGGGAGAAACACCGAGATCATAGGCCTCAGGTAAACGGCAGACCTGCAGGGAAAACTACAAGGAAAGCAGCAGCACCATCAGAATCCTAGACCCAACTCGGCATCTGTTAGACCGACTGGTCACCAACCCGACCTCACATATACCACCCCATTTCCAGGTATAAATGTTATCTCAGTCTGTACTGTTTGTAATAGCTGGTACCCAAAAGTTGAGAACAGAAAGAGATAATCAGAAAAATATCAGAAAGAGTAAAGGGAAAGTCATCAACAGAACTCGCTCATATGTCTCAGATGCAAGAATACGAACTAGGGACTTTAAAATAATTATAGACCTAGTCGAAAGGACAAACCACATACATGAGAAAGTGTGGAATTTCAGAGAATGAGACTATAAAAATGGAAAACTAGAAGACATAGTATTGAAAGCACACAAAAAATATGGACCAGGTCTAAGTCATTTTGTGCCTTCACAGATTGCTATTATCAAGAGAGTTTCAAAGACCTTAAGCAGATCAGAAACCAAAAGGTCCCAGACTATTGAACCAAAAAGCTGGAAACCTAACCACCAGAATGCATTTCTAGCTTTCCTGTTAACCTCCACCGGCCAGTGATAATTGAAGCGACTCATTGGATAGATATTCAATTCCACAGATATCTTTCTCCAATAAGAGAAATAAAAGGCCTGAACCTCAAGCTAGTTCCAGTCAATTTACACATGAGATGTTTTCATAACCTAAGGCTTACCTTTCAACCTGGAAAGCTAACTTTCCTCATAATTAAACATACAATCTACCCCAAAATGGATATGTGATATGTTGCTGTGTATACAGTCACTATATACATGCTAAAGTTACTCTAATAGAAATTCCTTTTGTTTTTATTTTCCCACTTCCTGCTCCAACCTCCTTAAACTTGCTTAGACCTGAGATCAGGGAGACATTTGAACTTGTTTCCTGTTTCCTTAAAAATGAAACTTTGAGATTGATTTCCATTTTTTGAGGGGGGGGAGAGATTTTTGCTATAGGGCAGAGAGAGATAGAGACAAAGCAAAAAATCACCCCCTGGTGGAAGAGCCATATCATAATCCCTTTTCTTCTATTCTCCTTCCATGATTTTGGCCACACATGCAACAAGGCCCAGAGTGAGTTTTAAGCCACCTGGTCCAAGACTTGAACCGTAGTTGGCCACACGGAAGTCTAGTGCCTTAACCACTATGCTACCTGCTGGCCCCAAAGTTTCCTTTTCTTAAAAACCAATGCCATAGAGTATTGGCTTCTATATGTATCAGGCAGTGAGTCCATTGCTTGGTAACAATATCAGAAAGAATGTCTTTAAAAAAGTAGTTGAAGAATAAATCAATAAACTTGTGGTTTAAGTTCTATTGAACTGAGATACAATAAGAAGAAACAAGGGTGAGGAAGAAAAAATAGTCAGAGACCAGAATCTAAGAGGTAAAAAACAGTTATTTCATAGCTTAACAGTACTGGAGTCCAGAAAGAAATAGTCAAGAGGGTAGAAGATTCCACATAATCCTGAACTCCAAAAGGTTTATTTTTCATGGTAATTTTGACAAATTAGATCTAAAAATTCATATGAAAAGCAAGAGACAAGAATAGCAAATACACTGAAGAAATATAGATCCATATTACACCAGATAAAGACTTATAAAATACAGTAATGGAGACTAATAAAACAGAATAAAGAACTGAGAATAAATACATGGAAGTACGAAATACCACAGCTGCCCTAACAGAGCTGAGCAAGGTTAGGGAGGTAGAACAAAGAATGTGTAAATAAACAAGTCTAGGACAGGTGAGTATATGGGGGAAAATTAGTGTGGATCCTTCTTACCATGTTCAAATTCCGGATTAAAGATTTAGATGTAAAACTACCTTAACGCCTATGTTGTCTTCTGAAAATATTTTATGACTTTGGGGTAAGGCAGAAAAAATCTTTTGACAAATACCAAAAATTGTTTATGCTTTTTATATATCAGAAGGCAAAAGGAAGACAAAATTTAAATTTGGAGAAAATATTTGTATCATATAAATGGAGTGTTTACATGATAATGAACTTGTATAAATCGATAGGCAAATCGTGAATAGATTTTATATAATAGAAAAACACTAATAAGAAAGTTAAATGCAAGGTTACAGAAGCAACAGATTGCAACAACTGAAGGTAAATAATACCTGGCTCTCGATCTGAATTACAAGAAACAACTCATTCAAATTAGCAGAGTGTGGGACTATTTCTTTGCAAAGGGATCCTTTGCATTGGTGTTGGCATTGTGAAGGGAAAGTACATTGTATAGCCCTGTAAACTAGAAGGGAGAAGCTGTTATCTACTCCTAAGGGATGAGGGGAAGGAGGAATTTCCTGACAGTGTTCCCCTTTGATAGAGCTTCTATCCTCTACATCTGAAATCTGATCTTCTGCATGATCTAATCTGCTTTTAATACTTGAGCGAGGTTTTGATTTCCTGTATTACAGCCTTCATCTCTAGCAATTTCATTTGATTCCTTTTTATGATATGCATCTCTTCTTTCAGATCGTGCAAGAACTTCATCTCCTGGAACTCAATGTCTCTTTTCTCCTGCATCTTCTGGAGGTGGTTGTCTCTATTCTCTTGCATCTCTGTTAGCTTTGTCACTATGAATATTTAAAATTCTTTATCTGACATGTCCATGAGTTTCCTTGTACCCTTTGTGGAGGAAGAAGAGTTATTCTTTTCTGTTGGAGGAGAGATATTTTCTTGGTTTCTCGTATTTCTTGTGCCTCTATAGTGGTTTCTGGTCACCTGATGGGTTATATATACTTTTCCTATTGTTTGAGTTAAATCTGAGCATTCAGAGGAATGCAGAAGGAGGGGACCTGCAGTCTGTGAACAGAACCATTTTTCTCCCTTTACATGGTTGATTCAATGAAAATTGAAGATTACTTTGACCATACAAGTATTCCGATATTTGGCTACTGAGCAGTTAGACCTGTCTAGAAAATCAGTGTGTGGAGGCTGAGCAGAAAAATGGGAAAGGTGAAAAGAAAAGGAATGCTTTAACCTGGCTCCTAGCTAGACTTGGGGAACAGGAGGGTGAACTCTGGGCAGAGGGGTCTGTGGTGGTCAAAATCTTGGGTCGGTCTTTTCAAAGTTTTTTCCCTTATGAGGCAAAGCTAGAACAATAGAAAAATAACTGATTGACATCAGATTACTTCAGGTTACTTTTTGTTTTGAGTATTAAAAGATTAAAGGATGTAAGGATTAAAAGGCAGAAGGAGCTTTATTATGAGGATTGAAACTGGCCTGTTTGAGACATTTGGCTGTACTCTCACTCTGAACTCTCAGGTCAGATAAACTGCTTAGTTTGGGCTTAGTGATGTAGAACTTTAGCATGAGTAACTCCTTTTTTGATTTTTAGTATGATCTGTTTGACCTAATGTAGAAGCTTAGTCTAAGACAATGTCCCCATATAATTTCATGTAACAAAATGTACAACTATTCTGGAAAACAGCTTTATAGTTTCTAGTCAATTACAGAGGTCTGCATGCCCAATAAATCTCTAGGTATACACCATTAAGTTGACACCATGAAGTCTCAAACTTGTATATTTAAACGTACATACCTCCTTATATACTTGTATATATTCAGGAGCATTCACACTTGTGGCCACATTGTTCATTGCTCAACATGGTTCAAAGTTCCAGGTAGCAAAAACTTAACCTGAAACTTAGCCAAATGTCTTGACATTTGCTCTCAGTTGTCTTAACCCTTCTGTTCTGTTCTAGTCTGAGTACCGCAAGGGCACGTCCTCACACTTGCGGGTTGTGTTTCCCAGATTCCTCATTCAGGCATGAGTTTGGTCTATGAGAGGACTGGTGGTGATGAGAGAGGGTGGGAGAAAGGGAGAGATCAGTGATTCCATCCTCTTCCTCTTTGCCCTAGGCAGTACCTCTTGGTTTCTGCATCTGTAGGTACCCCACCCTCCACTTTCTAAACTTGCCTTTCTTTCCCAACCTCCAGCCCAAGGGGTGGGTTCTTGAAGCTATTGATTTTTTTCCTCACTACGTCCATACCTTGTTTGATTCGTAGCACCTTCATCCTCAGAGTAAGTAGTTATAAGAAATAAATCCTTCCTGTGAACATGGAAGTACCTTTTGGACATATTACATTAAAAAAGTACCGGGACCAGCAGTTAGCATAATGGCTATGTCGCTGGACTCCCACGTAGTCGACTGAGGTTTGAGTCCCGGACCCGGTGGCTTCAACTCACGCTGGGAGCGTGTGAGTGAGTGCCCAGGATCCCGAGAAGAGAATGGAGGAGAAGGGATTGCAGTGTGGCCATCCGCCCGGGGGATGATTTCTCGCTTTCTGTCTCTCTGTCTCTGTCTGTCTGGTGAGCGCACACGCCCTATAGCAAAAACCTCTCCAAAAAAAAAAGTACCAAAGTTAAAGGTTGCCTATTTTAAGAAACTACACAATTTTGATATCATAGAACAAGACATGCAAGCTATGTCATCATTAATTAAAATTGATTCAAAAATCGGAAATACTGGGACCAGCAGTTAGCGTAATGGCTATGTCGCTGGACTCCCATGTAGTCAACCGCAGTTCGAGTCCCGGACTCGGTGGCTTAAACTTCATGCCAGGCGCGTGTGCATGCGTGCCCAAGATCCTGAGAGGAGAATGGAGGAGAAGGGATTGCAGCGTGGCCATCACCCCTGAGGGGATGATTTCTCACTTTCTATTTCTCTGTCTCTGTCTTTCTGGTGAGCGCACACGCCCTATAGCCAAAACCTCTCAAAAAAAAAAAAAAAAAAGATAAAAAGAAATCGGAAATACTCATTATTGGACAGGGCTTTGACTGGAATGTCATATCTGAAGATTAATCAAAAAGCTATGGAACTAAGGTGGATCTCAAGTAAGCTAACAGAAGCTCTTAGAAAGATGGCCTGGCACCATAAATAGTTCTGCCTGGCAGAGAGGATTGAAGATATATGAAAGAATTTATAGCATAAAATAACCTGGACTTTTCCAGCCCAGCATTGTAATCAGTAGAGACTGCAAAAGAGCAGCCACACCAGAAGATTATTTTGAGAAAGACTTTGAAGGAAGAAAAAGAGACTGATCTTTGCTAGCAGATGGAATATCACTGAATACCTGGGCAGGGCTGAATTGAGAAGGTTTATGTGTGACTAGTGTGCTGGGCATTTGCTTTTCAACAATTTGAGTAGTTGACATGTAAATAGTTCCTCAAAAATATTTAAAACCATACTGTTTCTGTTGTTACGGAGTCACAAACAAAATTATACAAAATTATAAGAAATATTTTGAACATTATCTTTAAAACTCAGCATTTTGAAATTTTGAAAGTTGTTTGTTAACTGTCAAGAACTATGGAGTATGAGTTAAAATTTTTTGATATGTAAAGTAAGTGTTTGTGGAAAAATGTAAAAATAAATTTAAAAATAAAATAAAATAGATATGGAGTCTAGAAGTACTGAAAATCAAATACATCAGTGTATTAAAAATAATATATAAGGACTAAACAGGATTTGCCTCAGAAATGTAAGAATAGGTCAATATTGGTGGGGGGACAGGGATCAGTAAATCAATGCATAAACATGTTAAAGGAGTCCATGTTATCTCAGATCTCAAAAGAGCACTTGCAACTTTTAAAAGTTATTAATGAGTGAATTTTGTCAAGGTAGGAATGAAAGAAAACTTCTAGATTTTGACACGGAGTCTTCCAGAGACTTAAAAATATCCCATGTTCTGATAAGTCATTAAAAAATATCTTTAGTTAGGAAAATGGCAGTACT
The DNA here is from genome assembly GCA_026018925.1 of Tupaia tana. Classification (NCBI taxonomy): domain Eukaryota; kingdom Metazoa; phylum Chordata; class Mammalia; order Scandentia; family Tupaiidae; genus Tupaia; species Tupaia tana. The sequence goes on along the minus strand of JAKSZU010000002.1, from coordinate 123,693,833 downwards.
ACTACTGCCATTTTAATACTGTCCTATACAAATATTGGTATTGGAAAGGTAGAAAAATATTTGTAGCTATGATCAGATTTCAAATTCAAGGGAATAAACTGAGCACATGTTCCAAACATCCTTACTACTCTTTACCTCATATGCCAATGTTTTAGGGAAAAGTTCATAACTAATGTAGCTATGCTTAAAAAGAAGATTAAAAGAGGTGCCCAACAGGGGCCAGAAGGCGCTGTGGTGGTTAAGGTGCTGGACTTTCACATGGCCAACCACAGTTCAAGTCCTGGATATGGAGGCTTGAAAATCATACTCAGCATGTGTGTACGCATGCATGCAAAAATCTTGAGAATGAAGAAGGGATTGCAGTGTGGTCATACCCACTAGAGTGATTTCTCACTTTCTCTCTCTGTCTCTCCAATGAGAGCATGATAAAAACCTTAAAAAGAGGTGCCTGACTTAAAACAGTGCTTTGGAGCAGGAGTTCCCTGGGCCCTGAGTTCTAGGTGATGGGAAACATTACTGGATTTTCTGCTCAAGAAGAGAATTCCTGTGGACATCTACCTCCATCCCACTAGTAAAGGGTATAAATAGATCTTCCTGTGGTCTATGCTCAAGGGCAAGGATTGGGGGAGAGAGTTAGGTACCACCAAAATATTCAGCTGCATAGGTTTCTTGACATCCACCGGCTCATTCTTTAGTAAGTCAAAATTCATGATTATTTACTAAAACTTTAATGTTTGTTAACTATTACTCCTTTCTACCCTCCTCCTTTTAAAGTCTCATTTTATTTTAAAGATATGGTTAACCTGAGAGGAGGAAAGCAATTTGATCAGAGTTACATGACTAATAATGGCCAGGCCTCCTGCCCAAGTCTTGTCTTTTATTTGCTAATGCATTCCTATTCCATGACAAAAGATTAGTGGAAGTCTATTTCTTATTTATCCCTACCCAGGCCAATGCTTACATTTATCAGTTGTGTATTTTAATAATTTCTGCTTTTCTTACTTTCCTATTCTTTGGTAATCTCAGTATGAATAGTTTTTAGAATTTGGCTAAATAATTATACTTGAATGTTTTTTAAAAACATGCGTTTGAAAAAGAATTGTTCAGGTTGTAAGTCTACCTCTGGGGATTTCATTTACTTCTTGGTCCAGTAATTATGAGGCAGAACATTTTAGATGGGAAAGGTGTGGGAATTTATTTTATTTTCAATTGCACAGGTTATATTTTCTTGTGACAATGTAATTTTTGCCTTTTGAAATTTAAGATTCTCTGGCCTAGTGTAGAATCAATTTTTATTAGTCTTCCATGGATGGTTAGAAAATATCTGCTCTGTTAACAGGGTACAAAGTTCAATGTGTAATTATAAGTTTACCATAGAGCTCTAGATTTTTATTTCTACTCTAAGAAAATCAGAAGGAAAAAAGCAGCATTTGACCCAGGATTCAAATTCCTAAATATATCCCATGGTATTTTCACATAGATTTATTCATTTGTTGTTAAGGAAAGTTGGGAAAGAACCTAAAATGAAATGACAGCATTTAGAAACCATGACCTGCATATAACATAACCACTACCCATAATCTTGGGGTGTTAATAACTCTAAGGTTATTCACATAAACTAGAAACATTATCCCAGGATACTGCATATTTTCAGACATTTAAAACATATCAGAGCAATAGTCTATGGAGAGTTAGAAGTGGAAGTGAAAAGAAATGAGATAATAGGAAGAATGTTAATATAGTTTTGGTTTATATCATTTAATGGCTGGTACCTGCAATGGTTTGAATGTGCCTGCGAAAATTCCATATGCTAAAAATTGGTTGATAGGATTAGGAGGGTGAAAATATGTCTATGAGATTTAAATGTAGGGCCTCTGGAAGATGGTTAGGATTGTGATCATCTCAGTAGGCCCTCATGATTGGGTCTGGGTTGATAAGGAGGAAGAACGAGACATACTGACAGGCACATGAAAGCTCTTGCCAGGGATGTCCTGAACTGCATCGTGGATCCCACCAGGTATGGCCCCTTGACTTTAAACCTCAAGTCCTGAACTGAATAAACCTATTTTTTTTCTTTTAGGTTTTTGCCATAGAGTGTTTGTGCTTGCTGGAAAGTGAGGGAATGTGAGAAATCACCCTCCAGGGAGGAAGGCGACTCTGCAATCCCTTCTCCTCTCAGAATTTTGAGCACTCACGTGCATGCACTTGGTGTGATTTTCAAGCAGCTGGATCCAGGACTCAAACCATGAAGTCAGTCTTGTGAGATCTAACTGCTTTAACCACCAACACCACCTGCTGGCCCCAAACCTCTATTTTTGATAAATTATCCAGAGAGTGGTATTTAGTTTTTAGCAAAGAGAACAACAAATGTACTACAGCAATACCTGAAAGGTCATACTCATGCAATTCCATTCTTTTGTTCTTGAATCCTTTGCCTCTCTTCCCCTGCAAACGACACTTCCCAGTGTTCCTGCTGTGGTAGGCCACCTCTAGATGGCCTTCAGAGTCTCCACCTCCTGGCATTCACACGCTGGCATAATGCCCTTCCTTCAAGTTTGTGCAGGACCATGTACTTTTTTTTTTTTTTTGGAGAGGTTTTTGCTATAGGGTGTGTGTGCTCTCCAGAAAGAGACAGACAGAAAATGAGAAATCACTTTCTGTAAATGGTCCCAGGACCATTTACTTCTAACCAAAGAGACATGGAGGAAGTGATGGCATGTCACTTTGGTAATGTTACATAGGATTGTGACATTTGCCTGGCAATGCTACTCTTTCCCTTCCTGGCTTTAGTAAAGCAGGAAGCTATGTTGACAAAACCCCCATGGCAAGGAAATTGGAGAAGTCTCTTGAAAATGAGGACTGCCTTGTGACCAACAGTTAGCGTAATGGCTATGTCACTGGACTCCCATGTAGTCGACCGTGGTTCACGTCCCAGACCCGGTGGCTTAAAACTCACACCGGGCGCATGTGCGTGCGTGTCCAAGATCCTGAGAGGAGAATGGAGGAAAAGGGATTGTGGTGTAGCCATCCCCCCGGAGGGTGATTTCTCACTTTGTCTCTCTGTCTCTCTCTGTCTGGTGAGCGCACAAGCCCTATAGCAAAAACCTCTCCAAAGAAAGATAAAAAAAAAAAGAGCACTGCCAATAGCCAGTAAAAAACTGAGGTCTTCAGTTCAAAACCACAAGGAATTCAATTTTACTAACAACCATACAAACTTGAAAGTGAATTTCTCCCAGTTGAATGCTCAAGGTAAGCATGCTGCCCAACCTACGCTTCAACTGCATTCTTATGAGACCTTCATTAAAGACCTGATTAGGCTGTGCCTAGACTAATCTTGCACTGAAACACTTATGTACTGAAACTGAGATATTGTGGATTGCAGTAGGTTAGGTCTATGATACTGTTATATAGCAATAAATGCAAATGCCAACAAATTTCTCTAAAAGGTTCAGCAGACAGCATATGCTAACAGGAGGTTAAATGTTGGAGAAATAGCAGATCAAGTACTTACTTTCTCTCTCAGCCTTGAACATCATCCCATGGTGGTTTCATACCACTCTCTAGGATCCCTGCTCCTATCAGCCTTCAAGTGGCCCCAGTTCCTAAGCACTAGGAACATCATACCCTCTACTCAGCCTACATATGTTAGGAGACACCTGCTATTTCCAATCTCTGGGTAATTCCACTGAGCTTTTTGCTTTTTTATGACATCTGTGAAACTACTTCTTCTAGAGATGTAGAATTCAATTATACTACTCAAAGTTCAATATGCAACACACTAAGCTAATGTTATATTTTTGGGACCAGTAGATGGCATTATGGTTATATCACTGGATTCCCATGTGGCCGACTGCAGTTCGATTCCTACACCCGGGGTTCGAAACTACCATTGGGTGCATGTGTGCCCAAGATCCTGAGACGAATGGGATTTCAGAGTAGCTATCCCTCCTAGGGTGGGAGGTGGGTGATTTCTAGCTTTCTGTCTCTGTCTCTCCAGTGAGGTCATGTACCCTTTTGTCTCTGTCTCTCCAGTGAGGTCATGTACCCTATAGAAAAAAAAAAAACTCTGAAAAAGTTATATTTTTGATGGATTTATTCTTGACTTCTTAATGAAGTATCATATAATATTATTGAATATTGAAGTAAAAATCTAAATAGATATACCATGTTTGTAGGTTGGGTAATTAAGATATCTATTTTCTCCATTGACCTATATAGTCAACATGATCTCAAACAAGAAACCAGAAGACTCTTTCTATATGAAAATGACAAACTGGTCAGAGAAATTTTAATGAAGAACTACATTAGAGGACTTTTACTACCTGATTTCAAGACTTAAAATAAAGCTATAGTGGGACCAGCAGTTAGCGTAATGGCTATTTCGCTGGACTCCCACGTAGTCGACCACAGTTCAAGTCCCTGATCCGGTGGCTTAAACTCATGCTGGGCTCGTGTGCGTGTGTGCCCAAGATCCCAAGAAGAGAATGGAGGAGAAGGGATTGCGGTGTGGTCATCCCCCCTGGGGAGTGAGTTCTTGCTTTCTGTCTCTGTCTCTCTCTGTCTGTCTGGCAAGCGCACACACCCTATAGCAAAAACCTCTCAAAAAAAAAAAGTTATAAACCTATAGTAATAAAGACTGTAGATATACAGCAATAGATCACTTGTGAGATTAGCATTTACTTTCCCCCCAAAATAACTTGAAGAGTTGGTAGTGCAAGGGCTTTATTGGGAAGTACCTGTAAAATGAGAAGGGGAAAATTAAAAACACAGGGCAAGAAAATTCAGACTGTTATATAGACCTGACAATGTCTCTGCAATAGGAAACTCTTCAGAAAATAACCTGGCAGTGGAGACTCATAATGAAGAAAACTAGACTAGTCATCAACTTAATGGCTAATGAAGGCAAGTTCTTTTCTGGACAGCTTCTAGCTAGTGGCTGACTAAAGTAGTGACACAGTCAGTAGCAAGGGGTGTTCCTGAACAGAACATGACCTTACCTCAAAAGCTAAGGCAGGCTGTGAAGAACTAACAGTGGGAAGTTGTACTTTAAGCTGTGCATTGAGTCTTTGGCTTAGACAGATAATCAATGGAACAGGATCCCAGAGACTGACTCGCTATCTGTGTTGGCCTATCTTTTAACAAAAGGAATCAACAAAATTTAGTGGGGAAAGAATAATCTTTCTAGTGAAGGAAATTAAAATAATTACATTTTCATACAGAAAAATGAACCACAGATCTTTCCTAATACCTTGACATGTGCACAAAGGGTAATCTGAAGTGGATCACAGGCCTAAGACTATCATATAGGACTGCTCCTGACATGTATTGTCTTCCCTTCTGAAGTGTATGGCTACTTCTGTCCTCTGTTCGCAGGGCTGAATACTTAAAACATATTACAGGGCTCATGAAGCCTAAAATATTTAGTATCTTTCCTTTTACATAAAAGTTTTGTTCAGCCATGCTATCAGGTATGTAGGTGCTCTGACCCAAGTAATATGGGCTGAACCTGCTGAGAAGTCTACTGCTTTGAGCCCCCTTGGAGTTGTCAGCCTTTCTTATCACTAGGTTTATGGATCTAAGCAGACTAAGATGTGGAATGTGCCACCTCCAGATCTAAAAGACCTTCCAGGTGTTGTGTATTTTTCTTCATAGTGAAAAATGCAATAATTCATATTTTACTTTGTTTTGGCTACCCCAGCACATGCCTATTAAGACTTGTAAAAACAGTACTGATGTGGCAGGCTTCTGAATATTTATCTCCATACCGTAAAATATATTGCCTTTTGAAGACCTCCATTGTATTAACTTTCTTGTTCATCTAGTGTAATCATCATGCCATCAGCGGAGTGAATCAATGTGATGCCTTTCAATATGTCCAGGTGGTCTTGAGTTCTTCATACTATACTTTGACAGAACATGGAAGAGTTTACATAGCTCTGGGGCAAAACTGTTAGTTGTGCAATGTTGTCTATTACATGTAGGTGCAAACTACTTCTGATTTGCTTTCCTGATGGAAAAGAATGCATTTATTGATTACTACATACTATGTATCTAATCACTATATACCATGTACCAAGGTTAATCTACTCTAGCAAAGGTATGAAATATCACAACATCTGCAAGTGGGGCTTATACTTAGCAGACCTAGAAAACATGGCAGACCCCTTTGTTTTTTGTAACCATCAAACTGGTGAATTAAATGGAGATATAATGGGCACCACTACCCCTATACTCATCCAGTTAGTTGTAGGTGGCACTTATCTTCACCACTCTCAAGGTACCAACTTTTGGTTGACTACTTAGCTGGAGAGGGCAATTTCAGAGGTTTTTGTATACCTCACAGGTAAGTGGTATTATATTAATAGTTAGGGAAGGCAAGGGCTCAATGTGAAAAGTATGCCAGTTACCAATTCAGTGTATTCTGATTATATAAACCATCAATTTTATAATGGTTTAAGAGTAGATATTAGGCAGAGATGGGCAGATGAATTTAGACATGAACTCATACATACATGGAGACTTGATTTTGACTTACTACTGACCAGTAGGTAATGAATATACTATTTGATAGGTTTCTGATTTGTGTATAAGAGAAAAACGTAGAAGTGGATATTTAGGCTCATTGTTTAATATGATTTTACTAATTCAGGCAGAACTTTATAATTTTTAGAATAGGATATCACTTTGGTAAGAAAGTGTTGAAGTATATAAAGTATTACCCATAAAAGAAAATATGTTAAGAATTGTTTGAAGGACATAATACAACATTAAAACTAGAGAGAAAAGTTTGGGGACACAAAACCAAGATAAGATTAGTACTCCATATATGAAGAACTTCCATAAATCAGCATAAATGTTTTTTTCCTTGATTCCTTCACTCCTGCCCATTGTCCACCCTTCTCAGTGTCTAGTATCCAGTTTAAAAAAATAGATTGAATAGTACTTTATTAGAAAAATGATTTCATGAAATTGAATGTTTTCACATATATAATCATGGAAAGAAATGTTATAATTCTTGTAGTTTTATCTGATTTAAAATAAAATTGCTAGTACCAAGAGTTGATACGGATGTGGAATGAAGTCTACATCCCGCTTGGGAGAATATATAATTTGGTTATTTAACTTAGGAACAAATAATGATTGCCATCCCAGTAAAGTTAATGACATACACACTCTCTAAAACCCATTAATACTATTTCTAGATATACACCTAGAAAAATATTGTCTATCTGTACAAATATCCAAGAATGTTCAGAGCAACACTGATGATAAAAGCAAAAACTGAACCCTCCCCCCAAAAATTGAATAGAAAGTGTATGAATCCGTTGTAATTTGTCCATTGGAATTATCTGGTAATGAAAGACGAGCAAGATGGAATCATGAGTGAATAAAGCAAACTACAATATAGTAATTAATTTTTGTAGAATAAGCCTGAAAACCTATCATAAGTATGTGGATTCATAACAATATATTGTTCAAATGTGAAAACAAGGAGTGGATGAGTAATTCATAAGACATAACCAGAGAGTAGGGTGCTAGGGTTTCAAAAAAAATAAATTCACAGCTGCATTGCTATTTTTACTTTATTTTTCAACTAAAAGTTTGTTATTTTGCTTTAAAAATTATTCATTGAAATATAAGGGACATATAAAGTGCATGTACTCTATACAGTTCCATGAGTTTGGTTTGACATGTCTACACCCACATAATCACTTCCCCAGGTAAGATAAAGTTCTGTATCACTTACCAGGTTGTTGGAAGAGTCATGACATTTTTTTCTGTGCAAAAATGCATCATGGCATTTCTGACAATGCAGTAAGTTTTCTTTCTATCCTTCTATACTCAGAAACAACTGATCTGATTTCATTCACTACAGAGTAGTTTGGGCCATTCTAGAACTCCAAATGGAATTGTAAAATATGTACTCTGGTTAATCTCTGGGTTGCTTTACCCTCCTGTTTTTCTCAGATCTGCCATCATCCATGCAAAAATCAATTCTCTATATGAGAAACCACTGGCTACTTCAAGCAAAGGAAATGTTTTCCTGATTAATCCTTGACTGGAAGGCTAACTTCAAACTAAACCTATGTTCCTATGAAAAGCCTTGTTCTATAATATATTGGGTTGTCAGAAAAGTCATGACGAATTTTTCTATGCAAAAATGTGTCATGACTTTTCTGATGACCCAACAGTTTGATGTTTTTATTCCAGATTTGCTTTGGTATTTTGTATCTTTGCATCTATGTTAATGAATACCAGGCCAAAATTTTTTTTTACCATCTTTAGTTTTGTTAACATGGTTATTCAAGCGTAAAAGTAAGTTGAGTAATAGCCTCTTTTTCTCTGGAGAAATTTGGAGTTAACTGTTGGAGAAAGTTTAATAATGAGATGGTTTGGTCCTGAGATTTTTCACATGGTTAGATTACTATTCAGATGAGTCATTTCTTGATTTCTTTTTGATAAAAATGTATTCATTTCATCCAGGCTTTCAAGATAAGTGCTAAGCATTCTTATTTTGTATCTCTAATTATATTTTACTTCCTATGTCCCAATATCATTTATTGGGGCATCTTTCTTTTTCACCAATTGAATTGGTTTGGGTTTTCACAAAAGCAGACCGATTTTTCAAGCTGCCTGTTCTGGTACGAAAACTACTTGGTCAGCCATCTGGGATCCAACCACATTAACTACCACACCACCTTGCTGGCCCAAGAGCTTGTCTTTAAAAACTCATTTAGAAACTTGGAAAAATGACCGTCTCAGATCAGCCAACTATTAATATCATCTGAAGAAAAACTGTAGCAGCTAGAAAATCTGCGAATTTTTTTTACATCCAATGTATGTCTTTATAGCATACAGAATATATTTTCTCAGCATAATTATACATTAGTCCAAAGATATTACTATACACACTATCAGATCATCTTTTTTCTTTTTTGGGGGAGAAGTTTTTGCTATAGGGCATGTGCACTTGGCCAGGAAGACAGAGACAGACAGAAAGTGAGAAATCACCCCCGAGGGGGATGACCATGTTGCAATCCCTTCTCCTCCATTCTCCTCTTGGGATCTTGGGCATGCATGCACATGTGCCTGGTGTGAGTTCAAGCCACCAGGTCTGGGACTTGAATAGCAGTCGACTACATGGGAGTCCAGCGACACAGCCATTATGACAACTGCTGGTCCCGATAATCTTCCGTTTTTGAGTCCATTCAATGTTGTGCATTTTTTCTTCCATCTTGATTCCCTCCCTCCCATCCCACATATCTCACCCTTCTCTCACACCGTCTCTAGTATCCAGTTGCTTTCTTTGCTTTTATACCTTCTAATCTTTCAGTTTCTGCCAGAGAGTGAAGACATTTCATATATATTAAGTGGGGACACACTTATCTTCTATAGTCTGGCTTGCTTCACTTAGCATTAAGTCTTCCATATTTGTCTACTTTCTATCAAATGCCATGGTCAGTGACCTCATTTCAAGAGACCATTTCTGTAGCTAGTAGACAGACCACTGAAACATTGGGCTGAAGACTTGACTAAATATGGCAGAGACTTGAAGAGTGTTGAATATGTAACTTATATGAATCTCCTATGCTCAATTCAGAGCACTGTTCGGGAGACAGTGGGACCCTGATTTTCAGGATAGGTATAAGTCAGGTGAATACCCCTGATATTCTTGACTTAGAATTTCCCTAAGGCCCTGAAAGTTTAGAGAAGTGGGCCTTTACTATCCTAGAAAGAATATTTCCACTACCCAGAGGCCATGAAAAGAGAACACCCAAAGCAGATATCTTAAAAGATGTCAGGTATTTATTTCCGCCATCTGGGGAAAAGATCCTCACTGAAAGGATTACAGGGCCTAGTAAATATATATAGTAGTAGTTGTGAGAACATTCATGGGGGTGTATCTTGAGGTGGTGGTATTATGAGCTTAAGAATACAAGGCCAAATAAGGGAGAGTTGAACATGAGAAAACTTCCTATAGCTCAAGACCTGACATCCTGGCTAGGACATCTGGATATGGTCCTAGCCAGATGCTGCTGTGAAGGCACTTTTGCAGGTTAGTAATTATGACCTACAGGAAAGGATGAGATACTTGAGTAGACATGGTAGAATGCTGAGGAAGGGATAAGGGGCAAGGAAATGTCTGGCATTTTCTCCTAATACCAGAGAATTTACCATCTGACTAGAAGGGTATATACTCTGGACCCTTCTAAGAGACAAAGAAAATTAAAAATGCATTAGTGAGGGTGGCAACAACACTGAGAAAGTGCCCTTTATAGGCAAGGTTTGACAGTAGGAGATGTTGCCACAGAGTTACATTCTGTCATCAGTGGGGACGTGAGGCACATATCCAGAGGTCGGGTGATAGCATTTTACCTCCAGTTTATGTCTGATGGTATTACCATTACAGCCCATGAGGTCTGTGTGGCCACCTGGCTACCTTAACTTTCATAGATGTGTGATATTGGCTAATACATCATAGTTTTCTAGGATACAAATAGATAGGGAAACAAATTAAGATTGCTTAACTTGTACAACTAGCAAATATATTCAAGAACTGGCAAAACAGAAGTCTCATATCATTGCAGTGAAAAATATCATTATGACATTTCCAGATCTGAGCTAGTATTCTTATTGAAGGGAAATAAGTCTCCTTAAAGGACCTACGATATCAACTAAAATATTTCCCCCATTCTTCCCTCAAAATGTGTAGGGTCATCTTAGAATAACTGTATACTAAGAAAACAGATTCAAGTTCTGCTAGATATAGTCTGAAGCAATATCCACACCAGGAAACACAAAATACCAGCCTGCTCATGCTACACTCGAGTTTATGGAACCTGGCCATAAACTGAGTCCACGTTGATGCCACAGTGGAGCTACTGGTTCAGTGAATCTATTCTAGATTTCCACCTAGTACCATGATTGGAAGACTGATATATCAGACATCAGAAAAGTAATGATGCATTTTTTACATAAAAAAAAAAAACACATCATGGGGACCAGAGGATGGCACAGTGGTTCTATCTCTGGACTCCCACGTGGCCAACCGTGGTTCCAGTCTCAGACGCAGTGGCTTGAAAATCACGTTGGGCATGTGTGCATGTGTGCCCAAGATCTCAGGAGAATGGAAACGTGATCATGGCATGGCCATCCCCTGGGAGTGATTCCTCACTTTCCCTCTCATTCTCTGCTGAGGACATGTGCCTAAGGCAAAAACTTCTCAAAAAATATGATTTTCTGATGATCCAATACTTAGTTTAACTCATATTTGCTCATTTACAAAGGGAACAAAAGAGCCAAATAAAATCCTCTGAAAAACACATTACTGTCCTCCTTCACCCTATCTTCCACCTGCACATGTATCAAGTAAAATACAGTTTCCCAGGAGTAATTACAGGGATTAGTACCAAGTACTTAAAGGATCTAGGGGTGGTAGTCCCTGTTATTGTCTGTCTTTTCACTGGTCTAATCTTTACTTAAAGAGATGTGCAGATGGCAATGGACTACCTAAACTTTACTAAGTGATAGCCCAAAGTTAGAGCTGCTGTGAATCTAAAGAAGTTTCTCTACTGGAAGGTATCAACATAGTTCTGCCACTGATACATATTAATCTGGGAATGCATTCTTTTCTGAATACTATCAGTAAAGGCTATCAAAATGTTCATCTTACCACAAGGTAACATCGTTTCTACTATTACAATAGTCTGGAGAAACAATCATCTTAACACCCTCTAGAACATCATTATGAGCCACTGTCTCGATGACTTCAGGCTAATTAGACCCAGTGAGTAGGAGTGACAAGTTGTCTGAAAGTGTGAGTGGAAGACATACATGCCAGAGGATAGGTGATAAACCCTACAAATATTTGGGAGATTACCAAATCAATCAAGTCTTTAGATATAGTCTGGGGCATGTGACAATATGTCTTCCAAGGAGAAGACTAAGTATGGTATTGTATTTTGACTACCTAAGAAACATAGCACCTGGATTTGAGACAGCATATACTATATTTTTCTCTATTCCTATGAGTGAAGAACTACATATATTACCCTTGAGAATGTTGCTTTAACTGATTTCTTGGGTACTTGAAGGTACCAGTTTCAAGTGGAGCCCCGAGAAAGAGAGGTCTAGGCTGCAATACAAAGTTAAAATATATTAACAATTTCAATGGTGTTAGAGGTACCAGGGTAAGATAAACATGCTGTGTATGGACTATGTTAAGCCCTAATAACAAATACAGCATAGATCACTGGAATTCTAAGCAAGGTTATATCATCTACAGTAGGAAAGCAGCTCCTGGGGTGTTACTTACTGAGTCTTCATAGAACCAGAGCACTGACCATAAAGGATCAAGCACTATCACTGGAGTTAGCAATCAAGAGCTTGATTGTATAATTTATGTCATGAAATGGGCTGTGTGTAGCCATATGCTGTCTTATCATGGAAACTGACCACCTGAGAGGGGACCCAAGTAGGTCCGGAGGGCACATTACCATCTTGTTTCTCCACAAGGCAGAGATGGGTAGGGCAAGCCTAGATTTATACTGCTCTTTTCACAAAATGGCTCTCAACTAGATATAATAGTTACCAAAGATGTAGAGAGGATTTATTTTTATCATCTTTGGGTCTACTTTTCAGCAAAGACCGAACTTCTAGGACATCAACCTCTTCCTTTAGCAAATCTAAATGGTGTTGTCACCAAAGTCAGGTCAACCATCCAGTGGAAAGTCGCTCCAGTAGCCAACTTTCCTATCCTGAACACCTTGAACTCCTGAGGAGTGGGATATGCTGCCACCATTTCAATTCCAAGCAAAAGGAATTTGGTATTTAGAGGAGAAAACTACAACTCAAGCAACCAAAGTGGCAGGCTAAGGATATGGAGTTTAATATTTACTTAGGGACACAAATATCTCCCAATGATCTTAAAGAACATAAATGCATTCTATATGGTAAGTAGAACAGACTAAACAGGTGTCTCAGAAAAGGCAGGGTTGGGAAGAAATATAAGTGCTTATTTATGCCAAGCAGATAATTTTTCAATTGTCCCTAAATGGGCAATTTTTCCTGTCCCTAAATGGGTCTTTCAGGGAATGAAAGCAATCAAGAAAGTTAGTGGTATTTAGAGTAATCTTAAAGATAGTATTATCAAAGCCTAATCCCCCATAGTATAAAATACAGAAGAGTCTTTAACACAGATCAGTTTGGTTCAAAGGCAAGTATGATAGGCTTTATTTACCACCCGCTTGGACTTGCATTTGTTCAAATGACTCCCAAATGGATCACTCTAGAAATCCAACCATATCAACTCCCTGAGATACCTGCTTCAGGGACTCTAACCTAAGACCATGACCATCTTGTTCATGAAAACTCTAGTGGGATCTCATCCTGCTACAGATTCTATGTTAATTTTTTCTTCTCTTGCAAGACAAGCCAAATATTTTGGATTCCAAATGCTTCCTTAGTCCTTTTTCATGGATTTTGGTGTTATTGCATCCACCATAAGAATAATTTTGCCATCATGTGCAACCTGTTTTTGCAATGCCATTTCATGGGAAGAAATGTCATGGTATCTTGGACAGTTAAGTTCACTGATCATTCAGATCAAGCATGGCTTTCCTGAGGAAGTCTCAGCAGTATGAGAAGGGAGCACATACACAAGTCAGTTGTCTCCAAGACTAACAAGTTTAGAGAAAAAGGACAATCGGCCTCACAGTAGGAAAATATGTTGTGATATTAGTAATGCACTATGATTAGGTTATATTAAATCTCTGGTTTTCTATTTGTTATAAAGTCCAAGTAATTTTATGAAAGATATGGAAAATTATAAGTTGTACACTACCACGTCAGTATAGTCAGTCAGCATTTGTATTCTATTCTAATTGTGTAATTAAATTATAATTGATATACATGTCTTCATTATTTTCAGCCAGCACTTTTCTATACTTAGTTTGGACATTATTCTACCTGATGGCTACATTACAGATTGTTTAATAACAGCATAGGTATAGTTAGGTATCTAGGATCTAATGAAAGAGGTACATTTTTCAAAGTTACATGTCCATCTAAAAAAATAGCTCTCTCCCTTTATTTGTACTTTTATACTCAGTGGTAGAGGTAAAATTACTGAGCTAAGAGCAAATCTGTTAGTAGTTGATGCTGATTCCCACTCAGAAGCATCTTGTCCACTTAGAACAACACCTACAATGTGAGGCAAGGCCAAGTACCCTGTCACCAGAAGATACAAGCATTTAAGGAGGATATGTGCCCCACTTTGATTTTAATCTGTCCTTATGCATTTAAAGATATGTTCATTTAGTTTCAGTCATAGAGTGCAGACACTCGGTATATATTAAGTGGGGACATACAATGCCTCTCCTTCATAGCATGGTTTGCTTCACTCAGCAGTAAGTATTCCACATTCATCCACTGAAACTAATTGTCTAAAGGACATAGAAATGCAGCATATAGATGTAAATACCAGATATAGTGTGTGTGAAAGAGGAGGGTCTGAGGAAGGACATTTGTGGGAGGGACAGGGAGGAAAAGCATTAATGGAACAAAGAGGTGTGGTATTATCTGTTGAAGATATTTCGTAGTTTTATCAACAGTACTAGGGAGAAATGTTCACCTGTTGAAATATCCATTTTGTAAGACAAATAATAATGTGATTGAATGTATGGAAGAAAATGAAATGAAAAATAAATAAAAGAAAAAAAAGATATGTTCATTTATTACACTTTTTGAGTTAAATTGTCCCAGTCCATTACATTTTTTTATTCAGCTATAACCCATTTACTACAAAATTCACCCTTTAAAACTATTGATATGAGGGGACTTTAAAAAGTTCATGGAAAAAAAGACAAATTTTGGTAAAATATTTTGAAATCTAAGCATAATTTTCATAATGCACATTCCCTATGAACTTTTGAAGACCCCCTCCACACCTCCAATACAATTCAGTGTTTTTTTTAATTTTTGTTTTTTGTTTTTGTTTTTTAGTATATTCACAAGGTTGTACAACAATACCTAATTCCAGGACATTCTGACCTATGTTAAAGTTTATCCATTTTCTTCTACCTGTTTAAATCTGCTCTTGAATCATTTTGGTGAAGAACTTTGGTTGTATTTTAACTGGAGAATTTATACTTGATTCTTTAAATTTTGATTTGATAGCTTCTTTTTAGCAAAACACACTTAGACATACCACATTTCTTTGAAAATATTTTAAAATAGCTAAATTCTTTGTCTTGTAAGTCTAAAATCTGGGCTTTATTAGAGACAGTTTTTGTTAATTGCAGTTTTTCTTGTATCTGAACCATAGCTTTTACTGTCTTTTTGCTGAAAACTAGACATTTAAAGTAACACATTGTGACAGTTCTGGAAATCAGATTCTCACCAGTGTTTATTCTATTTGTTCAACTAGCAACTTTTCCAAATTAAATTATGTTTTCTTTATCATGTGTGACTATTGAAGTCTACTTGGTTAACTAAATGGTCACCTACTGATTAATTTCCTTAAATACCTGGAAGCAATAAGCCTCCCAGTCTTTGAGGGCTCTCTGTATGTATTAAGACATGACTTCGACACTTGGCAGGACAATTGAAAACTCTGCCTCAGCTTTCAGTCTGTTTGTGCAGGGACTCAGATAAGTGAAAGGTGAGAGCTTGCAGTTCTGTTATTTCTTCAGCACATGCATAGACCTGCATATGTACATGGCATTCCAAATTCCAAGGGATATATTAGAAATTTTCAAAAGCTCCTTGGGAATTTTATGAAACATATTGTTTGTTCCAAATTTTATCTACCACGTTAGCTGGCTGCAAATATTAAACAATTGTCTGTAATTGTCCTTAACAAATGCCCCCATGGAAAAGACTCTGTACTAGGGGATCAGAGTCATAAATAGAGAGTCTCGTGGATGGAATCTTCTAATGCAACCACAAAACAGGCCAAGGTGACAATTCCCCAGGAATGGAATCTTGTAGGAGTTAAAATCTCATTCTGCCTCTTCTGACCAGGTTGTTGGTTTTCACTGATTGCAAGGAATTGTTTTATTTATGGCTAACAGAGTTGGGGGTGGTGAAGGGAATAGTACATTTTAAAATACCACAAAACTCGCTGTTATGGCCTAGATTCAGTCATTTTTTTTCCCTTAGATTGCTACAAAATTGGTTAATTTTCAAGTCTTGGAAAAGTCTATCCTAACAATTTTTTCTAGTGTTCTTGTTGGTTTCACGGAAGATAGAATTTTCAGAGGTCCTCACTCTGCCATTTTTACTGATATCACCAATTATCTAGTGGTTTTTAGATGATTGTAACAAAAAATATATATATATTGACCTATTTTGTCCACAAAGGAGAAAAAGTATGATTTGAGAGCACATGGAATTGTCTGACAATTATATTTTGAATTCTCTTGCAGTAAAGTTGAAGCATAAAGTTGAATTCTGGTTGCCCCATGGGAAAAGTGATATATGCCTGTGCTACTAAGTCTGAGCCACATAGTGGTTCCAGTTTATGACCACCTCTCTCCATGATACAGTGTGGTACAAGGTTGTTACGTTCAGCCAATATGTATTTTTCCTTCATTGAGAAGCCTCACTAACGATGCAACCCAAGTGGAAAAATGTGACTAGTGATGTGGTTGGTTTATATTCTGCTACAGTTTTTATTTCATCACTGACAGAAGTCTGTGGTCTACTCTCTCTAGTAGTAACAATGTGTCTTACTTTGACACATTTGACATAAAGCCCCTAAAATTAATTAATTCTTCTATGTACATGGAGATCTTAGACACTAGATAGGAACTCATGCTCCTTCCATCTCAGTTACTGTAAGTCATTGGTTAGAAGTAAGTCATCCAACTCTCACTACAAATAAGACATACTAAGTCACAGATTTTAGCATTATTTGTAACTAAACCATGATCTGCCCTATCATAATACAGTATTTGAGATGTGTTTCCTACTATGTCCAATATGCATGAATTAATGTCAATATTCTATATCTCAAACTATCATTATGGAAGTTTAGAAAAGAAACTGTTTCCACTTCTAGAAGAGTGATGAATATTCCTATTATCTTCCAATTTCTATAATTTTTATATATAATTTATATTTATCATTCTATAGTTTTAGATGATAGAACAAGATCTGTTAAAATAGGTATGTGATCTGAAAAGTGAGTACCACTTATTAATGCTTGTATTGATCATTTGTGATGTCACAAGACCATGAATTAATTTCAATGATTGTTTCTGGAATATTCTATTGTTTTGTGAATTTGAACTATTATAGTGATGGCACCAGGATGGGAATTGTCTTTTCAGTCAATTTCAGCATAGTTGATTACCTTTTAGTAAATTAATCTATACAGTTCTGGTGGGATATTTATATTCACTTTTAGTCTTGAGATTTTGTACATTATTTTAATACCACTTGAAAATAAAGACTTGACTTAGGATAAGAGAAATATTACAAAAGGTGTTGAAGAGGTTCAGAGAGTAAGAAACTTAGAGATTACATAGTAAGCTGAGCCCGTTGCTACACCAGGGCATGATTTCAGAACTTTCACTTCTTCCAGTAGAGTATGCTACTTGCCCATTAGAAGACTTATTTTGGAAAAAAAGGAGACATAGTTATAGGACTGGCTGAACTGGCCCTGTGAATGTCTCTCCCTGGCTTGTAGCATCCATGAAAAATAAGATTCCACATTGTTATGCACCTCCTCCCCTTTCTCACTCAAAAATAAAGTGGAGCAAAAGATCGTCTTTATCATCCTACAGAGATGAGAGGACATGAAAATAGGGTTCCAAATGTAACATAAACAAGATTAAAAAATATGGTTCCAGAAATCTGAAATTCCTGAACTGCTACTTACCTTTGTCCTAACCCTACCTACTACTTTTAGTAACCTTAAGAAACAGGGCAAGGACAAATACATCAGCAAAAATTCTACCTCTTTCAGGAGCTAGATGTCTCCTATGCAGGAAGATACTGCAAAAGCCTTCATTCAGGAGGTAACAAACTCCTCCAAAAGGACACACTCTTTCTTGGAAGTCATGCTAATAACTAGAATTAAGTCAGTGCTGGGTCTGAAGAAAGAGACATTCAAGAACCCATAAGAACTAAGTAGCAGGAGCCTGAGGAGTAGCTATAGGACTAGATTTTGAGAATGTTTACTCAAAGGGCCAGAATAGAAAACTTAGAAGCACTCCTTCAGAACACTATTTAAAATCTGGACAGGACCCCAAAAATGGGATGAACTCACTGCTGCTGTGGTGGCTCCTAGGTGTGTCAACTTTGTTCAGAATCCGTGGCCATCTCTTTCTCTACTCTTCTAAGTTGTCATGGCAAAGAGAAAAATTAAAGGTAACCATGTTGGAATGGATGTGAGGCCAGAAAACTCACTGTGAGATTATGTCCCATTAAAGAACACAGACACTCTTAAATCAAGGCTATCAACGTTCTGGTGAGAAAGGCCTTTGACATCATTAAGAATTTTAGTGGTGTCTCCTTTACTGGCCAAGACTGTCAAAGGAGAGGTAGTCCCAAAGCTGGGCTCATTATTAGAGCCTCCAAATAGTCAATGCCAGAAGCCAGGATGCTCCAATCATCTCAGCTGGCAAGGTTGGAAGGGTAGCCAAAGGAACTTTTCCTATAGTGAGTCAGATAACTGAACACGGCACTAACAAACATGGCATCCCTGGCTCAAAATAGAATGTCAGTCAAAAAGTCTGCTTAGTTTATGTAATCAGATATGTATAGAAGGGTAAGCAGAAGGCCGTGGAAGGTGCCTCAAAGTTATAATCCCTTACCTACTTCCCAGATATGAACCAATTTTGGAGTTGAACATATGACTAAAGTAGTAACCAGATCTCCAGAAGGCAGACTGACACCACGGCAAGTACACCTCTGTTCCTCCTCCAAAAAGGCCTATTAGAGTATGAGATAGGAATATACAGCCTTTAAACTTTCCTAGACACAGACTCCATGTTAACATTCATATTGGAGACAAGAAACCTCATCATGGCTTTGCTAGAGTGTGGGCCTATGGAGGGCAGGTAATAAATGGAGTCACGGTTAAAAGATGAAGTTCACTGGATCTTTTAGTTTCACATTCCCACCATACAGAGGTCATTCCTCTAGGCCCAGGATTTATAATTGGCATTTACATACAACCATGGAAGTAGTCCATACGTTGTCTTCTTAAAGTAAGGAAAACATTATCACAGTTGGGAATGTCAAATGAGTCTCTGAAACTACTTGACCTCTGGTCAAGACAGTGAATCAAAACTTCACATTTTAGAGACTGCACATGTTAGCGAAGTTTCAGGACTGGCACTTTTTATTACATCTCCATTTAACTTACCAGTCTGGCCTACAGAGAACATGGATGAATCAGTTGAACTACTACACACTCATTCAACCCAGTAGCAGCTCTAATCGCTGATTCCATAAGAGAATATATTTTTGCTAGATTAGATGAAGACCTCAGATTTGGTATGTGCCCAATAAGGTGAAGGAGTTCTTTTCTATCCCAATTATAAAAGATGATCAGGGACAGCTTTAATCCACGTGGAATTGTTAACATACTTTGAGACACTGGCTCAGCTATATTATTGTTCAGGATCTGACATTATATATTCAGAAGACTTGGGCTATATAGACATCTCAGATTACATTGATTCATTACAGATGGAATCAAAACTGTACATGATTGATAGCTAGTACATTGGAAGCTTTACTAAGATACATGTACTTTTTTTTTGTATTTTTCTTTTTTATTTTGGAGAGATTTTTGCTATAGGGCACGTGTGCTTGTCAGAAAGAGACAGAGACAGAAAGCGAGAAATCACCCCCCAGGGGAGATGGCCACGCTGCAATCCCTTCTCCATTCTCCTCTCGGGATCTTGGACACACACGCACACACACCTGGCATGAGTTTAAGCTGCTGGGTCCAGGACTTGAACTGCGGTCGACTACATGGGAGTCCAGCGACATAACCATTGTGCTAACTGCTGGTCCCAGATACATGTACTTTCGAGTATGGAAGTTATAACCTATAAAGATTCAGGAACCTACTACTTTAGGCAAGATTTTAGAGGTCTGGGGTTAAAGAAAATAACTGGACAAACCCTTCAGACTAAAACAAGTATGGTTGAGGATCTAAGATGCAGCAAAGAAGGAAGTACAATGCCTGAGAGACCTCTTTAGGTTCTAGGAACAATATATTCCAAACTAAAGTAGGAATACTGCTTTAGTTCATACAACACATGGCATGGGGTGAGCTAAGTAGGCAAGGACTCTGCAGTAGACATAAGCTGGGATATAATCTTATAATCTGGAGATATGAAAAACATGTATTACTTTGTTACAGTAATGGTTTTCTGAGTGTATGCAAGATATGTTTAAACTCAGTAATACTTATTTTTGTATTATACATAATAAAATGAATTGTGAACTAAAGAATGATAAGTAGGGGGAATAGGTGCAATATGGAATATGTGTTAAATTCCATTGGAAGGATCACAGATAGGACCCCTGTGGTTAAAGAACAAGGCCATACTATCTACAGCAGAGAGTTGTCTTTGGTAAATGGTTCATATGCTACTAGGCTCTGGTAGAGAGAAACTCCTTACCCTATAATAACAGGCGAACACACTTCTGAAGCCTCCCATTATGTGTTATGGACTGTTAGACTCACCAGATGACAAAGGTGGGTGGACCCAGCATTGACCCAAAGGATAAAAATGATACAACCAAGACTGAACCCAAGTAATACCAGAATGCACAAGGTGCATAAACAGATGTTCAGAACCCCATGTTATCCACAGTGGTTTCTTTAGGGTCCCTTCCTGAGCTCATATGTCTGGTTTATGATCAGCTAAAGGAAGAAATAGATATTTATAGCTGGACTGGTTCAGTATGTAGAAACTTAAGTGGATAGCAGCTCTATGACATACATTGAGAATAGCTTTGAAATGCAGTGGCAGGGGAAAGTTTTCCCAATGGAAAGACTGAGCAATACACCATGAGGCAGTACCTTGAACTGAGAATATGTGCAGTGGCAAGAGGCATGGAAGGAAGAGGACTGGATGATCAGCGGCAAGAAGTCTGGAGTTTGTTCCTACTCTTCAACATGCACTAAGTGTAAAGACTTATGTTACATGTTAAAACCTACCACAATGCATTCATCATAGAGTAGGCATTTAACCACATAGAGAAAACAACTTGACCAGTTTGTATTAGCAACCTCATCACTGTTCATCCAATACCTTTCCTGGTTAGATACATGGATTGAGCACAGTGGCAGAGGTGATAGCTATATGAGGACTCAAACAGGAGTTCCCACATTCAAAGGCCAACCTAGATACCATCACCTGTGAATGTCTTACTTATCAGCAATAGAAACCAACAGTGAACCTCTGATATAGCATTATCTCAAGAAAACTAAACAGTTACTTAATAGAAAGGAAACTTCATCAGGCTTCTTGTATTCCAGGAGGACCAATACAGTTTTTATAGACATAGATGCCTATATTTTAAATATGTTTGACGGCTATGCTCACCAAGCATCAAACAGCACTTATCTCTAGGGATTAAGAGACCACCTGATCTATAGCTATCAATATATGTCTACATACTATGTTATCTAACTTGACAACCTACTACTTAGTGAAGGTATGGGAGGAAACCCATGACAATGTGACTTGCTGGTTGTAATATGAGCTATGTCATCAAGGGGCTGCCTAACTGATAAAGTGATGAATGGTACATCTCATGAGTAAGATCAAGGACATTATTCTGAAAGAATGAGAAAGCATCTCCATGGATGCATTACTTGTGTAGGTCAGACACTCTACATAAGCTTTATGACCCCAAAATGAAAAAACTAAGGGTACCAGCAGAAATAGTCCCACTTAAGATCCTTCAATGGGTCATTGAGCGTGAAGGTATGTCTCCACAAGTAGGCTCCTCTGTGGTAGAGGCCCTGCTCTCCAAAGCAGGTACACTTTTGCCAGAGGCTATAGAAAGAGTATCAATGAAGTACAAGACTTCAGTGTTTCCAGAACATAGTATGTCCTGGTGTCTAGGAACCAGCATGTGAGAAGACCTCAGTTTACCAAAATGTGATAGAGACTTAGTTACACAGTGGGGGCAGAGAATAAAGTATGGAACTATTCTGATTCACATGGGCGTCTCTTGGTGCTGCTTTGACCAATTGAGACTGAGTGGAAAAGTATAGCTACTCTGATCTGAGAAGTATGATTACCAAAGGCTCAGACTTCTTAGGAATTAGGGTTTCAGTCATACTACCAGATAAATGATGGGACTAACAGAGGTGATAACAGAGGGTGGAGAGAAATTAGAATATATCAAGAATAACTGAGGAAATGAGTGGCCCAAATACAACAATTGGGGAGGGAATTCATCCCGCTGTTTTCTATAAGCTTCCATCATTATGAGGCCCACTAGAACCCTGTAGGAGCAACCCCTGAATATGCATGGAGAACCAGCTCCACATAGCACAAGGGGTGATCGGTAACAGATAGTAAAGGCATGCCATCCAGAATATCCTTTGACTAAACCCAATACCTGTGTGGAGTAAAGTCATTTGCCAGGCTCCAGCTTCAACACCTTGGGGAGCTACTGTGGCATTTGACCTGAAGCCATCATCTCTCTTAATAAATCTCAATGCCAAGGATCCTTGAACCTTGCCACCTCTGCTCAATGTTGAAATTCCTTTGTGAAAAATGTTTGAGATGGTATTCTCCTGTGGGCTGGGTGAGACTGAGCAGAGTTGTGGTTTAAATATATTCCTATACAATCTTCCTTTTTCTTATCCTTCAATACAGGTCCCAGGGATTTTTTTTTTTCATGGTATAGTTTGAAGTTCTTCACTGACTGTCTCCCTCCCCAGTTTAGTTTTCAGAAACATAACCCCAGTAGATCTCTAGTGTTTCCAGTTCTAGGGCATTCTGCAAAATAAGTACATTTTTATGGATGCCCAGTACCTTGGACAGTACCCGGAACAATAACCAGCACATGGTCAATATCCAAATATTTGAATAAATGGCACTTTAGTACTGGTAGAAAGGCAGAAAACGTCTCTAACTCTGTTTTGAAAGAAAAGCTAGTTGGGTTATCAAGTCTGAATGCAAACACCTGGAGTAAAAGGGTGTGTGTGCTGCATATTCCAACAAGGAGGAGGCGAGTTATACTTCATGGGCATTATTAGAAACATTTTGTCTTGATGGATAAAGACACTAGGAGAAGGCAATAAGGGAAACAAAATAGACCCCCAAAGCAATTTCCAACTCCTGGAATCTTAAGGAAGCCTTGCCAGAAGAACAATCCTAAGAAATCTACCTCTTAACTCAAGGATTCCCAGTTTCCATACTATCCTGAACCCATAGAAACCCTAGCTATAAGAGCAAGGTGTCTACCATATCATTTTCCTGTTAGCCAGTCAACTACTAATCAATAGCCACTTTTAAAGCTCTAAAAATGAGCTGAGCAGGCTTGATACCTCTCAAATTCCACTTCTAGTTACATTTAACTAAAAACTCTGTCCAGAGTAACACTTGCTCCTATGGTTTTTAGTTGCTCTTATAATCCTCAGACCTCTCCTTGTCCTTGGTTGCCTATAAGCAAGTCATTTTCACTTAGGCCAGTACCTGGCCAAGCCAGTCTGGCCCCTGAAGGAAAATGAGGATACATTTTGCTTCTTAACATCCTCCAGAATTGCAACAGTAATATCATGTAAAATATAGAAATATCAGTGCATAATTTCAAGTTACAGTGTATCGTTCTTGTTTAGGAATGTCTTCTCAGGAACTCGGACATTTTCCCAGGCTCAAGTTGAAGTTCATGCCAAGTAACAATTTCAGCAAAACTAAGAGGTATTTTTGTAGCATTTGTTGGTCTTGCTCTTGAGATTTCTTATTAGGCACAAAAGAGTCAGGACATACCATTTCTATTAAGGTAGAGTCATCTTTTGAATGACAGCTTTGCCAGGTATAGTATTCTGGTCATAGTTTTTAGCATTTTGAATACATCTACTTGTTTCAGTTGAGAGGTCTGATATTCATCTAATAGGATAAACTTTGTAAGTAACTTGACATTTCTTTTGCCATTTTTAGAATATTTGTCTATTTGGTGTTTTATTTTTAAGATTTTATTATTTTAATTTGATCAAAGAAAAGGAAAGTGAGAAAGGAAACTGCCAGGTCTGGGACATGAACCACAGTTGGCCATGTGAGAGTTCAGTGTCTTAATCATCATGCCACCTGCCAGCCCCTATTAGGTGTCACATGTATTTTCTGTGTCTGGATATCTGAATGTTTCATTCTCTTTAATATTTCAGTAAACGGAATAGACTCAACCTGAAAAGATATCTAAAAACTTATGATTTACATAGCCCTTGATTATCCTCCCCACCCCAGGATTGGAAAAAGGCAATGTTTTACCACTTCTATCCAATACCATATTAGAGGTCATAATCAGTGTAATAAAGCAAGAAAAAAATAAGTTTGTGTAATATTTATATCTATATAGAAAAATGTTCATCTACTTTATCAAAGTGAAAGGCAGGCAGGCAGCAGCAGGATCAACTGGAGTTCTAGCACCCAGTTTCTTTCCCAGTAGACTAAGGGGAAGGAGTGTAATCAGTTTCCCAAGGCACTTCACTTAAATTCCCAATCCAGAGCCTTGGCACAGAGTGGGTACATCAATTTCAGTGCTCTTCTATAAGTTTTCAGGAGTATCTCAAGTCCTTCACAGAGCAAGGAGTAAGCAACAAGGAAAGGACTATTGTCCAAAACCATCACAAGCATTGACCAGTTAGATAGGGATACTTTATTCTACCATGAGATAGCTCTTCAACTGAGATCTTAACTATTCCACCTGTGGTTGTGCAAGGCTTAGAGTGAGTGGGCAGAGCTTGGAGCAGAAACTTAAGTGAGAGTCAGGAGATCCTCATTCTAACTTTCTGACCTCTCATCCTGTTGTACCTATCCCACCTCAATCACAGCTTTAGGGGCTATGAGGAGCTGAGCAGACATTTGTCCTAGTACCTGACAACCAAGATCTTCACACCTTTCTTCTCCACATCCTCAAGGGCACTTAACAGGGGGCGCTGGGAAGGCCACACGGACTCTGGAGATCTTGGCTAATTCTATCATCTTCTTAGGTTATAAGAACTTTTCTTACGAAAACCCAAACAAAAAATAATTTAAGTGTGGCTGTACCAGCAGAACTGGGGCAGTCTCTAGGCACAAAGACTCTCCTTTCCTTTGGTAAGGGAGATCAACCCTCCTGCTGTTTTTAAAAGGTAGTACACTAGACCTAGAAAAGGAGATTCTCCAACTTATATACTGGCCCTTAGAGTCCTTCTATTCACTGAGTTTTCTACCAAAGTAGAAAAACTATCAAGTTTTTATCTGTCAAGTTCCCTCTATTCTTAGTGCAAACAGGGTTAGTTATCTAGTTTCTATTTTTTCTTTTTTTGGAGAGGTTTTTTCGCTATAGGGCGCGTGCGCTCACCAGACAGACAGAGAGAGACAGAGAGACAGAAAGCGAGAAATCACCCCCCAGGGGGGATGGTCACGCTGCAATCCCTTCTCCTCCATTCTCCTCTCGGGATCTTGGGCACACACGCACATGCGCCTGGCATGAGTTTTAAGCCACCGGGTCCAGGATGCGAACCGCGGTCGACTACGTGGGAGTCCAGTGCCATAGCCATTACGCTAACTGCTGGTTCCCTCTAGTTTCTATTTTTAAAAAATCTTTATATATACATAAATATATGGAGACTAGAAACATATTAATGTTGCTCACTCAATTAGTTATTCTTTAGTAAGGCTGCCCTGACTTTTAGATAACTTCTGTGGGATCTCTTATGACTCTACTTCCACTAAAACTGAAGTCCTTGGCTTTAAATACTTCCCATTGTAGTGTTTACAGCATTCCAATAACCAACTTAATTTTGTCTGAATGGCTTACATATTGTTAATGGTTAAAAACATTTTCTTATTCAGTGCTACCCTTACAAAGATCTTGAAAGATTAACAAGCGTAAGATTTAAAGGTAGTTTAACTTAAATTCAAATCTTTATTAAATTCCTTAATAAGTGTAACAGATGCTTCTAGTGGCTGTTGTCATATACCCTCTGCCAAATTTCAGTTATAGCTTCATGGAAGCTAAAATTGATACACAGAAAACATAACAAATTCTCCATTTCTTGCCCCAGATCTATTTCTAGTGAGAGCAGTCCAACTAGCTCTCAGGGTCTTGTTTTCAGGCATTAGCTTACCAATGGAACACAAAAAAATCCATTAGACAAATGGCCCCGCTTTTCCACCTGCCAGTGCCGCAAGGCATTCTGTACACCTTCTTAGGAGGCTTCAATGACACGATTACCCATGAAAGAAACTTCCATATGCCTTTCCTTCTCATTCTTGCAGCTCCTTCCTTCCTTCTTGTTCTTTGTGATTCACCCCAAATAGACCACTTGGCATTGAAGTGTTAACTTGGGCTCTGCTTTCAAGGAAGCTGAAATGGCCAGTAGACGAGACCTTAGGAAAACACTCAAGATAGTCTGGAATGAAAGCAGTTCAAGAACAGATATTCTAATGCCAATCATAAGTGGAGCAGCGCTAACTCCCTACTTGCTGTAGTATCATGATTATGTTCACACATTTGTAAAAACCACAGATGGAAGGGGAAACATTTTGGCTATGCAATAGTTTTGTTATTTGAACAGTCTGGGGTGAGTGGTAATTATCAGCTTGGATAGTTGGCTGATAACTTGCTGACTAGTTGAGAAGCCTGAGAGGATGACAGACTAAGAACAGCTAAATTATTAACCAGCTCAGTGCATGTCATGATAACCACATGGCTTTCATGACAGCCTGAGAATAGCTATCACGTCCTAAAGGTAAAAGTTCTAATACTTAGCTTCTGAGCCTGAGAAGTAGCATATTTTCAAAAGAGACCATATACAATACTAGCAGGTCTCCTATGCCTAAGTGGACCCAGTAAGGAAGGATTCAGACCTGGTTCAGAGTTATCCTAAGTAAATTCGCCTGAGACCATTGACTCAGAATCCCTTGAAGGATACAGGATGGCAGAAGCAGGCCTCTATCCTTCACAAGTAGAGAACCATTGTCTATCATCTGGAGATTACTCTAAAGCCTCACCTGAGGCAGATAATTCATGAGATGGTATCAAGTTTTTTTTTTAAGTTCATCAGAGCAAGTAAAGAGGGTCAGCTCCCAGTACAGTCTGAAGAAATATGCCCACTTCAAGAGGAAATAATTTATTCACTGAGATTTGCATAACCTAATACATATCAGCAAAAACAGGGAAGCATACCTTGAAGGTATTAGAAAGCGGGTGGCTTGGGTATAAGGTTGGCTAAGGGAAATTGATAGAATGACACTCTCTCATGATCAAGGAATTAACATTTTGAAAGTGACACCTGAAACTGGTCTTATTACACTGCTGGGAATTTTTCTTTCTTCTTTGAAGCTTGGACAAGATACTAGCCTTCAGGAAGTAAGAAATTCCAGAATTGTGTTGGCAGAGCCTAGTCACAGGATGCTCAAAAGGACAAGCGTCACTATCTTCTTACAGACAGCCTGCTACCTGACCATGCTCCATTTGGATGGGCTTAGAGGACATACCCTTCACTACTGCAGTAAGAGATGCATTTGAAGATAGGCAGTCATAAAACTCCAAGCTCAGCGTTAGCTGGCTTTGATAGGACAGGGATAAAAGGTGAAGCTTCTTTGAAACAGGGCTCCCTAGTCTAGATATAAATAGAGACCAGAACTGGCAGTTGGGCTCTTAGAAGCTGGGAGAGTGTAATTATAAAAAGCAACAACTCTAGCATGGTGACCACCATATCTTGACCTGCAGGGATCTCTATGTCTAATACACTTCGAGGATGTGAGGAAGATGGGAAGCCAGTTGGATTTTTGAGTTACAGGCAAAAAACAAAAAACAAACAAACAAAAAAAAGGGAATGTGAGGGAATAAGTTGGTAAGAATGGCATTAGTCATAGCGCATGAAGTTGTGATCCATTTACCCAACTTCTACCTCCAAACTAGTTCTTAGACCCAGAGCCCATTACTTAAGGAATTGATCCCATTGAAGGATGACCCTGGAAGGCTACTACAAGTAGCATTGTACACTTGTTGCAGGAAGTATTCCTCCAATCCTTTCCCCCAAAGAATGCTGTGACCATTTACTGTAATTGTAAACTTGGGGCCTCAAGAGGCTGATTTAAAGTCTGAGCTAAAACTCATGCCAGGAGACTTAAAATGCCCTTATGCTCCTCCCCCAGCAGGAGCCAGGTAAGTCATAACTTAAGGTGGTCTGAGTCCAATGGGTCCAAAGACATGTCCCTCCCATCCCAAGAAGTATTTCCTGAGACCCTGAGTGCAAAGTTAGCATAAATAAATTTGAGGCTGGCAGAACTCTTAGTAGACTGCGTGGTCTGAGTTTAGGGCATAAAGAAGAGCAATTTCAGGGTCTTGAACTCAGGGCTTCCTAGCATTTTGGTTCTAATACTGAATACTGGTACCAAAGACTTGAGAATGGGACCTCTAGCACTACATTATCACATTTACAGTCTCTGTAC
Source organism: Tupaia tana (assembly GCA_026018925.1). NCBI lineage: Eukaryota > Metazoa > Chordata > Mammalia > Scandentia > Tupaiidae > Tupaia > Tupaia tana. Next base: position 123,665,181 of record JAKSZU010000002.1, on the reverse strand, counting down.
AAATAATGCATCATAGAAAATATTGATAAGGATGATGTAGTTCTCCCTGTGAAATCCCCAACTGCAGCTGCTTCACTAGATATATTCTGTTTATTAATACCAACATGATGAGTGCTCAGTATATTCTATAAGTCTATCAAACATGTTCTTTTTAATCCTCATTGATAAATATTAAAAGCAGTTTACATTTACATGGGAAAAGCAATAATACAACTTCAGTCATAAGTCTGTTAATGCTCCTGTTCTTTCACTGTGTAGTACAGGGATCTTGATCAAAAACATTTAAGATATTATTTATTAGTGATGTCATGCTAATTGAACTTGGTAAAAAGAAATTGTAAGTTCTCTGCCTGATCCAAGACAGTATACATGACAGTAAGATTAAACCCTACAGATTCAAGGTGTTTCCACATTTGAGGATTTTAGGATTCTAGTCACCTGATGTATTTCAGGACACTAAAAAGTAAAGAACTACTGCATCTTGTACCCCCTTACTATCAAGGAGGACAAAATTCAGCAACATATACCACACTTGGGATAACTGGTCCAACGTGTTTATCACGTTATGCTGCTGAAAGCTTTTGCTTTCAAATGGAGTCTAGAGAGAACACTCTGTGGGATATTTAGGTTATGGTGACAGCTATTCTGACACTTTGTCTACATAAGCCTATCAATCTAAATGCCAAGTATAACTTTGATACAAAGGGAGACAACAAATGACTAGCAAGCCACATGAGAGCCCTAAAGTCTCTGGAATAAAGCCATGCTACCTGCAACCGAACTATTCACTAGTCAAATCAGCTCCAGATGTGCTCGAGTCTTTGAGACTGAGGGTCTGGCTTATGGGACACAGTGATCAAGTTGGCCATTATAAACTCAGTATAAGACTCAAATCACAATGTTGAGAGAACATTTTAAAAGTTACTAAAAAGGCCACATTCAGGATGGAGTTTGAGAAGTTCTTGAGAATACAAATTGCATGAAGAGGTGAGTTCAGACCTTTCTCCTTCTGTTTCATATTTTCTCATGAGGAAGTTCCCTACAGTCAGCCAATAGAAAACCCAGGTGTGGTTTCCAGATATGACACTCAGTCAAGGTACTAGGGCTGCATAACAGCCCTACTAGGGAGCAACTTTCAATAGCCAAGAGAGAATTCATCCCAGTGGATGGAGCTTCAGAGTATTTTTTAATTGATTTTGTAGAGGGAAGTAACCTGAAAAGGATATGCAGGGACTTATAGGCAAGTGGAGTTGGTGTTTGGTCCTTCCTTGGAAGGAATTAGATTGAAAGAATGGATACGAAGTGGCCTAAGAAGGAGCATGTGATTATTCTGACACCTTGTATAAGTCTAATCTGTCTCATGTCAATACTGAAATCATTCAAAAGGGACACTAAACATCAGGATAAACTGACAGTCTTTTCCACTTGAAGTCAGCCAGTCTTTCTTTTTAGGCACCTTAGTGCTTCTTCCTGGTGGCAGGAATGGAGGCTTTGCTTTAACTTGACATCATAAACTTTGGAGCTACTGCCACTGCTGTATATCTATTAGCAACATAGACTTAAATCTTGCTAATAAGCTCTCTCTATAGGATACTATTCAAGTCAATTAGCCAAACACTTGGGGACAAGTTGAATGTGGCATCCCTTCTACTCTAGGCATTTATCCTTCTTTGAAATAATTTTGATATGAATTTGCTTCTCTTGCCCAGTGTTTTGGCCAGCAGCACAACCCAAGCATTCACTAAATGTCATTTACTGACATCACATGAAATTATATCACTTATGTGAACATTGTCTCAGAATTTTATGGTGAATAAATATTCAATGAACACATGACCAACTATCAGTCTTGCCAGATTGTCAGAAATCTGAAAGCCTGCTCAAATATTGGAATGCCTCCTAAAGACAGCAAGTAACCAAGTAGGACATAATGTTGCAACACTAGGGCACAGGATTTCAGAATGAGGATTTCTCACTGATGGCTATTATGGCATCATGTTCCCAGTAGCTAGAATGCAGGTCTAGGGAGCAGGGTACAGGAGTTTCCATTTTGTCATCTTAGACCCAGTTGAAGTTGTGCTGCTTCTTTACACCTTTAAGCTCTGTTGGACTCAAGGTTCTGATTCCTGGGGAGAAGAGGAATGCTTCTAGCAACAGGTAAAGAGTCTGCTAAATCTGAACTCACGCTAGTAGATCACTCTAGCAAAGGAAGACGTTAACATAGTGGCAGGCATAGCTGACTTAGGAGATATGGTTGCTGCTATATAATGAGGATAGATTTGCCTGAAACACATAGGATATGGCATGCTTCTTGGTACTACTTAAAAAAAAAATTCTTATAGGGCCATGTACACTTGCCAGAGAGACAAAGTGAGGAATCACGCCACCCCCCCCCCCCCCCAAGGGGTATGGCCATGCCACAGTCCCTTCTCCTCCATTCTACTCTCTGCACATGCACCTGGCATGAGTTTTAAGCCACCATGTCCAGGATTCAAACCATGGTTGACTATGTGGGAGTCCAGTGATGTAACCATTACACCTTCTGCTGGTCCCAGTACTTTATGTTTTAAGATCAACGAATAGATAATTGAAGCAATCATGAAGTAATGAAGACTTACTAACCATGGGCTCAATTTCTTTTGAACTGTAGTCTGGTTTGTGCTAGTAGGCAAGTAACACAGACCAGCAAAAATATAGGTCTGTGAATTTTTAAAGTACATTTTTTAAAGAATTTTATCAAGCCACTGTCATCAGGTTCTGCTTTCTTAGAAATCAGAAAAAGCATATGGGGCAGTAGTTTATTTGAGAACATTATTCTAGGGAAGAGTAAAGAACAGGGATAGAAGGAAAGGCTGTAGAAATCTGCAATATTAAGTTGGCCACCAATGATAACAATTAATGGTTCCTCCAGAACTGTAAAGGCAATGGGACTATAGGAATGTTGGTAAAGCAAAGAAATGAGCATCAATTGTCACCTCAGAACAAACCTCAGCAGGGACTGCAGTTGGTCCCATTTGCCTGTTGTAATTTTATTTTTGTTAAGCATTTTCTGCTTAACAGACTCAAGGCTATAAACGGCAGGTCAGTATAATCTCAGAATAGGGTATGAAAGTAGTGTCCAAAACTAATTTAAATAACATCCATGAGAAAAAACAGTTTTGTGATCTGATTTTCAGAATCAAGTTCTTCATGAAGAAAATCATGTTTTCTCTAGAGCAGCTGCCACTGTGGTTTAGCAACAAGATTCTCATGACATTAGGTTTTATTTTATGGTGTGTGGAGGAGGCAGTAGAGATGCTATTAAAAGCCATGCTTTCTTTACATAAGACTTACCTATATTTGTTTTTAAGACAGATTTTCAGAAGTACTATTGTTAGTTCAAAGAATGTAGAATTTTGTAGCTCTTGTCACATGAAGTCATTTAAACATGGCTGTTTCATGTTTTGGTTATGAAGTATTGTGCCTTAAGCTAATCCGTAGTGGCCCAACATAGTCACTAACAAGGTTTAACCACCATACTTGCAGCAGAAGACTCAGTCGATATTGTGAAACCAGTAGATAAACGGGTCAATGATAGACCTAGGTATACAACTAGAAAGTAAAATACTCCTAGATCTTCACATCATCGTCAGTCTGAAAGTCATTTAAGACAAGTCAGGTCAACTAACTTGCCACAAGTCAGTCCTTGCTCTTGATTTTAAACCCAAGTCAATGACTAGTTACTGATACCTACATAAATCTTGATCTTGAGTTCACTCCTTGTTTCTACCTCTTGCCATCTCAGGCTGAATAATATCCCATCAGATGAGTTTGATTACTCTCTGAAAGGCAAGGTATTCACAAATTCAAGGTCAAGCAGTATAAAAAACAAATGCAATTGTTGCTTCAATATTTAGTCTTCTTACAGTATGTTTATTCTAGTCACGTGGACAGAGTTGAAAACTTTTCCGAGTCTCTCCTGCAGAGAGATAGACACATGGCTAAGCACTGGTTAATAAGATGATTGGAAATGACCGATACAAATTTTGAGTCATTCCTTGAAAGCCATATGCTTTCCTTTCCTCCTAGTTTGGTAGACTTGTTAACTAGGAGATAAGCCAGAGGTATCATCTTACACTGTCTATATATAGATGAATCCTGGGTTATCAATACCTCAGAGCCTCCATATCAGACTATATTGCTTAAGCTTGGACTGTTAGGAAAGAAGAGTCCCTGCGCCCCCCGCCCCGCGCCCCCCCCCCCCCCCCCCCCCCCCCCCCCCCCCCCCCCCCCGCGCTCCTATCCCTCAAGGCTTATGCCTAGCTAACTCTCCTATATGTCCAGGTTGTTCGGCTTAAAAACAGACTCCCAAGAGCATTCCATGCCTCAAGTTAGAAAAATCATGCGGGCAGAAACTGGGAAGTAATTGATATGACACCGAGTTGAGATGCTATTGAGTATACCAGCATTGAAGTGGAAAAGAGGTAAGTCAGGGGTTTTGAAATGACATACAAGAGGTACTGATACACCAGACAGGATGAGGGAGAAAGGAATATGGTAATCCAAGTGGTACAAAGCCAATGAGATTTTAGGTACCAGAATAAATGGACATTTTCTAGTCACAGGTTTCAGCTGCCTTCTATTTAGTCCATTTTTCCTTAGAAGAAACATGCCTAATAGTGACAAAGGATTGAAAACAGGATTAGCCAAAACATACCTGGTCAGTACTAATAAAGAGGTACTAAAAGTCAAGTAAAGTAAGACCTCCCCTTCCTGTACCAAGTCCTGCTGCTTCCACAGCAGCCATGGGCAGCTGTGGCTGAGAACCACCACATCAAGAGCTTCAAGAACAAAGGCTGCGATGTGGAAACAATGCTAGTACACAGAAATGAAGTGATAGTTGAAGTTTAGAACTAAAATAGACTCAATACCTAAAACCATCTTGACGAAAAAATAGAATTGTTTCACCTAATATAGAAGCTCAGGGTACAGAAGTCTAAAAAATTTATGGGAAATGTACACTATGTAAAATTATACATGTATTTCACTTGTTTTTGCACCAAAATGAACTCATACTGGTTTCTTATAGTATGTCTAAACAGTACCTAGTTTGAAATACTAAGAAGCATAAGACATTTAAAATTTTTTATATACAATCACATTATTTAGCTTACAAAGTGAACATTTCAATATGTGAACATTTCTCCCCAGTCCAGTTGATCAAAATATCTTCAACAGATAACACCACACCTCCCCATCCCATCAATGCTCTGCCTTCATATCCCTCCTCCAAATGTCCTTCCCCAGGCCCCACTCCTCCACACACACACCACATCTGGCATTCACACCCATCTTTTGTGTTTGTATGTCCTTTAGTCAATTAGTTTCAGTCATAGAATGCAGACACTCGGTATATATTAAGTGGGGAGATACAATGTCTCTCCTTCATAGCCTGGCTTGCTTCACTCAGCAGTAAATCTTCCATATTCTTCCACTTTCTGTCAAAAGCCAGGGTTTTGGATTTTTTGTTTGTTTGCTTGTTTGTTTTCTGGCTGAATAGTATTCCATAGAGTACATGTGCCACAGTTTTTCAATCCATTCATCCATACGGGGGCATTTGGGTTGGGTCCATGTCTTAGCAAACGTGACTAGTGCTGCAATAAACCTCGATGTGCAAGCACTTTTCCAATGAAGAATTCTTCTTTCCTTGGGGTAGATACCAAGGAGTCGGATTGCTGGATCATATAGAAGTTCTATTTGGAGATTTTTGAGGAATCTCCAAATTGGTCTCCACAGTGGATGGACCAATTTACATTCCCACCAGCAGTGTAACAGAGTTCGCCTTTCACCACAACCCTGCCAACACTTATTTATTTTTTTTTAATCTTAGACATCCTGACTGGGGTTAGTTGGTAACTCGTTTTGATCTGCATTTCCTTTATGAGGGATGTTGAGCATTTTTTCATATGCTTTTTAGCAATTCATATGTCATCTTTAGAGTGTTTTTTCCAACTCCTTCTCCCATCTTTTAATAGGGTTGATCATGTTCTTTCCCAACAGCTGCTTGAGTTCCTTGTGAATTCTGGTTATCAGTCCCTTGTCTGATGCATAATTTACAAAATATTTTCCCATTCTGAGGGCTGTTTATTTACACTAATTATGGTGTCTTTTGCCATACAGAAACTTCTTAGAATAATGTAATCCCAATTGTCTATTTTGGGGATTATCAATTGTGCTTTGGGGGTCTTATTTAAGAAGTCTTTCCCTACCCCAGTGTTTCCCAGAGTTTCCCCAGCATTTTCTAGGAGCAGTTATACAGTTTGAAGTCTTAGATTTAGATCTTTTATCCAACTTGACTTGATTTTTGTCAAATATTAGAGGTAGGGGTTCAGATTCATCTTTCTGCAGGTGGAAATCCAGTTTTTGCAGCACCATTTGCTGAAGAGGTTTTCCTTTTCCCACTGGATTGACTGGTACCCCCCTTGTCAAATCAGTTGACTGTATTTTTGGGAATTTATTTCTGAGGACTCTATTCTGTTCCATTGGTCCACATGTCTGTTCCTGTGCCAGTACCATGCTGTTTTGATTACCACAGCTTTGTAGTATATTTTTGGGTCAGGCAGTGAGATGCTGCCCACTCTACTCTTTTTTGTGTAGAATTGCTTTGGCAATATGGTGTCTTTTATGATTCCAGATGAATTTTATGATTGTCTTTTCTATATCTGTAAAGAGTGTGTCTGGCACTTTAATTGGCATTGCATTAAATATGTAGATTTGGGTAGAATTGCCATTTTAATTATATTAATTCTTTCAATCCAGGAACATGGGATGTCCTATCCACTTTGAGAAGCTAAAAAAAAGAAATAAAAAATGACACATAGTTTTCTTTGTGGAGGTCTTTAACTTCTTTGGTTAGATTTATTCCTAAGTATCTTATACTTTTTGTGACTATGGTAAATGGAATAACTTTTTTCAGTTCTATCTCAGTCTGCCTGTTGTTCATGTATAGAAATGTTATAGATTTCTGTATCTTGATTTTACATCCTGTAACTTTACAGTATTCATCATGCATTACTTCCAGAAATTTTTCTATGGAAACTATTGGGAAAACATCAATTTAAGAACATTTATCAGAGCAAAATGAATTCTGCTAAAATTAAATCATGTGGAACAAATTTATGGCAAAGCTTGGGAAGAATGGTGAAGTCATTGATGCTTTATGAAAATGTTATGGGGCCAATGTCCCAAAGAAGTCAGCAGGATAACTCATTTTTCATAATGTTTTTTGAGAGAGATTTTGGGGATAAGGGCCTGTGCCAGAGAGACAGACATAGAATGTGAGAAATCACCTCTCAGGTAGGATGGCCATGCCACAATCCCTTCTTGGGATTTTGGGCATGCATGCACATGTGTCCAGTGTGAGTTTCAAGTTGCCAGGTCCGGGCCGTGGGCCGTGGTCAGCCATGTGAAGAGTCCAGCGATGTAACTGCTATGCCATCTGCTGGCCCCAGACTAACTCATTTTAAGGGACCAGATGATGTTGAAAATGACACAGTGGCAGATCATTTCCATCAATTTTTGAGGACAAATGATGACAGCCAATACCATGGGCATCATTTTAGCTGGTTCACAATTCTGATTGAAAAATTAAAGTTGAGCAAACCCTCAAAGGATATCCTTTGATGGATACCAAAACTTTTGCACTCAGATCAGCTGCAGACAACAGAAGTTTTAACACATGGGATCAAGATCCTGAAGCATTAGTCAAGTAGATGACACCTGGCTTTTCCAATGCTGTCCTTAGTACAAAACACAGTTAAAGTAGTGATTACCTAGAGGTGCAAATGGCCAAGAAAAACAGACTGATGAACAAAGGTCATAAATGTCACTTGTTCTTTGGGATGCTCCAGGCAACTTGCTTGTTGACTTTCTGGATGGCCAAGAAACAGTAATATCTGTTTATTATCAGAGTGTTTTAGAGAAAGTTAGCTGAAGCTTTAGCAGAAGAATGCCCCAAAATCTCTACCAGCATCTTCTACCATGACAATGCTCCAGCTCATTCCTCTCAAACAAGGACAATCTTTGAAAGAGTTTCAATGGGAAATTAGTAGACTAGGGAAATGATGTTAGACAAAAAGGTATTTTGAGTTTTCTTAATCAAGTTCAAAATGGATTGTAAAGCAGCAGAGGCAATGACAATAATGATGCACTGTCCCAGGAACTGCTAATGAATGTACCATACAGTGGTGATTCAGAAGTTTCACAAAGGAGATCAGAGCCTTGAAGATGAGGAGTGTAGGGGCTGGCAATTAGAAGTTCCCAATGACTAATTGAGAGCAATCCCTTGAAGCTGATCCTCTTCCAGATACAAGAGAAGTTGCCAAAGAACTTGGTGTTGACCACTCCATGGTCTTTCAGCATTTGAAGCTAATGGGGAAAGGTGAAAAAGCTCAGTAAGTGGGTGCCTCATGATCTGACTGTAAATTAAAAGAAACTTATAGTTTTGAAGTGTCTTCACTTACTGTATGCAGCAGTGAACCATTTCTTAATTGGATTGTGATGTGCTACAGAAAGTGGATTTTATGACAGCTGGTGATGACCAGATCTGAGGTTGGACTGAAAAGCAGCTTGAAAGCACTTCGCAAGACCCAACTTGCACCAAAAAAGGTCATGGCCACTGTTTGGTGAGGTCTGACCCACTACAGCTTTCTGAATCCTGGTAAAATCATTACAAATTACTATGCTCAGGAAATTAATTAGATGCACCGAAAACTACAACACCTGCAGCTGGCACTGGTCAACAGGAAGGGCCCAATTCTTCTCTATGACAACACCTGATTCCATGTTGCACAACCAACACTTAAAAATTGAACAAATCGGGCCTTAAAGTTTTGCCTCGTCTGCCATATTCTCCTGACCTCTCACCATTGTCTACCACTTCAAGCATCTCGACAACTTTTTGCAGGGAAGGAAAAAACACTTCCACAGTCAGCAAGATACAGAATATGCTTTCCAGGAGTTTCTCAAATTCCCAAGCATGGATTTTTGTACTATCAGAACAAACTATTTCTCATCGGAAAAAAAATCAAGTAAAATAAGACCCAAAACATTAAGTTATGATTAAGAATGGTACATGACTTTTTAAAATGTATCTTAGTGTTATATGGACCAAGTCTGTTTATAGTATGAAGTGGAAATTCCTAGGAACAGCTTTAGAAGATCAGAAATACAAGATGGAAAAGGCTTGAATGACTCATTAGTTCGATGTAGTAGATATACAGAACTCTATAGCTTTCAAAGATACATTCTTATTCCAACATAGCTCTTAATTGTAAGCATTTGAACATCCCTCTAACACCATAGACTCACTGTAATTAAGTTGGGTGGCATTCTGAGTTATTCTTTTCTACCAATTTTTGATCTTTGTTTGCTTCTGCCAGCACAAAACCCAAAACACTCGTATTTTGAATCTCAGTCGATGTTGGTTCTGTCCTTTGATGTTAGCCCTGCTTTGGGGGGAAAAAAAATGTTTTTGCCATAGGGCACATGTACTTGGAGACAAAGCAAGAGAGGAAAGTGAGAATTCACACCCTGGGGGGTGGGGGGGATAGCCATACTGCCATCCCTTTTCCTCCATTCTTCTCTGCAATATTGAGCACACATGCACAGGTACCCACCATGATTCTCAAGCCACCAGGTCTGAGACTCAAATTATGATTAGCCATGTGAGTCTAGCACCTTAACCACCATGCCACCTGCTGCTGGTGGACTAGAATATTTGGACCCATTGCCTCTTTACCTGGCCTCTGGCATTAACCCAGCTTGGCCATGTTATTCCTCTTCACAGCATAATTGTGAAAGTGGTAGAGTTGGGTATTTTTCTGAATTTTGTTTACCTTGACATCATCTGACTTCTTAGTAATAAGATATTCAGCTTTGGAGGTGCCAAGGTTTGAATGTGTCCTCCAGAAGTTCACATGTTCAAAAAGTCCAACTGTACTTTTTTTTTAGCATTACTTTTTAAATTTATTTTTTTATTTACATTTTTAATACATTCAGTTACATTATTTAGCTTACAACGGGATCATTTCAATATTTGAACATTTCTCCCAGGTCTAGTTGATCAAAATATAGCAACATTACCTCCCTGTCTCAACAATGCTGTCTTCGTATCCCTCCTCCGAATGTTCTTCCCTAGGCCGCTCTCCCCCACACACCCCACATCTGGCATTTACATCCATCACTTCTGTTTGTACATCCTTTAGCCCATCAGTTTCAGTTATAGAGTGCGGACATTCAGTATATATTAAGTGGGGACATACACTCAGCAGTAAATCTTCCATATTCTTCCACTTTCTGTCAAAAGCCAGGGTTTTGTTGTTCTTAATGGCTGAATAGTATTCCATAGAGTATATGTGCCACAGTTTTTCAATCCATTCATCCATATGGGGGCATTTGGGTTGGTTCCATGTCTTAGCAATCGTGAAAAGTGCTGCAATAAACATCCATGTGCAAGCACTTTTCCAATGAGAAATTCTTCTGTCCTTTGGGTAGATGCCAAGAAATGGGATTGCTGGATCATATGGCAGTTCTATTTGTAAATTTTTGAGGAATCTCCAAATTGTTCTCCACAGTGGTTGCACTAATTTACATTCCCACCAGCAGTGTAAGAGAGTTCCCCTTTCACCACACCCCCGCCAACACTTATTTTTTGTCTTTTTTTTTTTAATCTTAGCCATTCTGACTGGGGTTAGGTGGTATCTCATTGTTGTTTTGATCTGCATTTCCCTTATGATGAGGGATGTTGAGCATTTTTTCATATGCCTTCTGGCTATTCGTATGTCATCTTTACTGAGTGTTCTTTTCAACTCCTTCTCCGATCTTTTAATAGGGTTCATCGTCTTTTTTCCAAACAGCTTCTTTAGTTCCTTGTGTATTCTGGTTATCAGTCCCTTATCTGATGCATAGTTTACAAATATATTTTCCCATTCTGAGGGCTTTCGATTCACACTAATTACTGTGTCTTTTGCCATGCAGAAACTTCTTAGTCTGATGTAATCCCACTTGTCTATTTTGGGGATTATCGACTGTGCTTTGGGGGTCTTATGTAAGAAGTCTTTCCCTACCCCAATGCCTCCCAGAGTTTCCCCAGTGTTTTCTAGAACCAGTTTAATAGTTTGGGGTCTTAGATTTAGATCCTTGATCCACCTTGACTTGATTTTTGTCAAAGGTGACAGGTAGGGGTTAAGATTCATCTTTCTACAGGTGGAAGTCCAGTTTTTCCAGCACCATTTGCTGAAGAGGTTTCCCTTTTTCCACTGGATTGACTGGTACCCCTTGTCAAAAATCAGTTGACTGAATGATTGGGGATTTATTCCTGTGGACTCAATTCTGTTCCATTGGTCCACATGTCTGTTCCTATGCCAATACCATGCTATTTTGATTACCACAGCTTTGTAGTATATTTTTGGGTCACAGAGTGAGATGCTGCCCACTCCACTCTTCTTTTGTAGAATTATTTTGGCAATGCGGGGTCTTTTATTATTCCATATGAATTTTATGATTGTCTTTTCTAAATTTGTGAAGAATATGTCTGGTACTTTGATTGGCATTGCATTAAATAGGTAGATTAATTTGGGTAGGATTGCCATTTTGGTTATATTAATTCTTCCAATCCAGGAACATGGGATGTCCTTCCACTTTTTTGTGTCATTTTCAATTTCTTTTTTTAGCTTCTCATAGTTTTCCTTGTGGAGGTCTTTAACTTCTTTGGTTAGATTTATCCCTAAGTATCTTATACTTTTAGTGGCTATGGTAAATGGAATAACTTTTCAGTTCTATCTCCGTCTGCCTGTTGTTTGTATATAGAAATGCTATAGACTTCTGTGTATTAATTTTGTTTCCTGCAACTGTACTGTTAAGAGGTTGGACTTTAAGGAGGTGATTAGTATTAGATAAGGTCATTGGGATAGGGTCCCCATGATTGAATCTTGGTGCTTTATAAGAGGGAGGGACTGCAGAGCTGATACGTGGATACACACAGGATCAGGCCCTCTCACAATGCCTTGTACTCACTCTGCAGAGAATCCCCATCAGCAAGAAGACCCTCAACCAGATGTGACCCCTTGACTTTAGACCTTCAGTCATGAGCTAACATTTAAGTTACTGTCTATGATATTCCTTTTAGCAGCAGCAAAATGGACTAAAACAGAACATTGGTACCAAGAAGTAGGGTGCTAATAATGAGAACCCAAGTATGTGGAAGCAGCTTTGGAACTGGGTGATGGTAGAAGTTGGAAAAATTTGAAGTAGGCTTAAAAAGCCTCAATTCTGCTTTTAACCTGCGTGGAGTCCTCGTGTCACTTGTGGCTGCTCTGTGGCTCTGTGACATCCAAGACAGGGACAGAGGCCTGTAGGAAGGATATGAGGACCCCCTGAAAGCTGAGAAATTGACCCAGTTGCCTTTGAGGATGTGGTTGCTTTGCTGAATCCTTCATAGAAGAAACTCTACAGAGATGTGATATGGAAAACACTCAAGAATCTGGGCTGTGCCGGAAGAAACTTATGGGAGCAGAATATTGAAGAACAGTATCAAAATACCAATAAACAGCTAAGGGCATGTGAGCTTACCACAGAGGAGAAGGCGAAGGAAAGTGAAAAATCACCTCCCAAAAGAAGTCATATACCACAGAGATCATATGAATGAAAAGGTACTTCATGTGGGGCAAACATCTGTCCAATTACAGACAACCACCTAAATGAGCAAAAACCTCTTGGACTTAAGCTATTTGAGAGCAGTGCAATTGGGGAAGATGTGGTTCATTCATTTCTCAATAGGCCTGTTAGAACTCAAAGAGGGCAGAACCCTTATAATTGTCAGGAATATTCAAAGAAGCCACATGAACACAAGCAAAATGGAAAAAACCATCATTAGCCATGAAACTGAGGGACGAGTCAAGACATCACAACATGGAGTTGGACCCTACAGATGCAAGATATGTTGGAAAACTTGATTATCACAATTTATGTCTCTTACATGAAAGCACACACACTGGAGATAAATCATGTAAATGTCCGGAACTTGAGAAATGCTTTCGTCTTCCCAGATACATTCATATCCATGAAAGAGAGAAACCCTACAATGTAAGGTATGTGGGAAAGCCTTTGCTTATTCCTGTTATTTACAAAACCATGAAAGGACTCACGGGAGAGAAACTATGAGTGTATGGTATGTAGGAGAGCATTCTCTTATTTGTGTCATGTTTGAAGGACTCACATAGGAGAGAAACCCTATGAGTGTATGGTAGGTGGGGAAGGCTTCTCTCATTCCTGTCATGTTTGAGTGCATGAAAGGACTTATACTGGAGAGAAACTGCATGAATGCCCCCATTGTGGAAATTCTTCTGTTCTCCCACACATGTTCATTTCCATGAAAGAACTCACACCGGAGAGAAACCCTTTGAGTGTAAGGTATATGGGAAAGCCTTCTCTCACTCATCTTCTCATCGAATGCATGAAAAGATTCACACTGGAGGGAACCAGCAGTTAGCGTAATGGCTATGTCACTGGACTCCCACATAGTCGACCGCGGTTTGCGTCCCGGACCCGGTGGCTTAAAACTCACGCCGGGCACGTGTGCATGCGTGCCCAAGATCCTGAGAGGAGAATGGAGGAGAAGGGATTGCGGTGTGACCATCCCCTCTGGGGGGTGATTTCTCGCTTTCTGTCTCTATGACTCTGTCTGGCGAGCGCACGCGCCCTATAGCGAAAACCTCTCCAAAAAAAAAAAAAAAAAAAAAAAAAGATTCACACTGGAGAGAAAGTCCGCGAATGTCCCCAATGTGGGAAAGACTTTAGAGCTCCCAGACAGGTTCGTATACACTTAAAGATCCACACTGTAAAGAAACTATGAATGTCCCCAGTGTGGGAAAGGCTTTTGTTATTCTCGACAAGTTTGTATCCACATACAAACTCACAGGAGAGAAACCCTACGAGTGTAAGATATGTGGGAAAGCTATTGCTTATTCTAGTTCATTTCAAAAGCATAAAATAATTCACAAAGGAGTGAAACCCATAATTGTAAGGTATGTGGGAATGCCTTCTCTATCCTGTTCAAGAACATGAAGATACTCACAGTTGATAGAAACCTTATGAATGTAAGCAATGTGGAAAAGCCTATAAATCTCTCAAGTCTGTTCAAAGTCATAAAAATACTCAAACCCTATCTGGGTAAGGTATGTGGGAAAGCCTTTAGTTTTCTCAGTTCTCTTCCAAAACATGAAATAATTCACCCTAGATAGAAACCCTATGAGTGTCCTCAGTGTAGAAAAGCTTTCTCCCATTCTTCTATTTGAGAGCATGAATGGACTCACACTAGAAAATTTACGAATGTGTCCCACGTGGAAAAGCCTTATCGATTTCATGTTCTATTCAAGAGCATGGACAGGAATCACACTGCAGAGTAACCCTATCAATGTAAGGCTTAGGCTCTCGTTCTGTTTAAGGATATTAAGTCACATTGGAGAGGAATCCTGTATATGTATGACATGTGGGAAGCCTCTTCTTTCTAAAATATTCAAGAGCATGAAAGGTGTCATCGTGGCAAGCAACCCTATGCATATGGGAATGCCTTTTGTTCTCCCAGTTCTGTTCAATACCATGAAAGAACTCACATTGGAAAGAAATCTGATGACTGTCTTCAACACAGTAGAACCTTCTATATAGGGAAAATAGAGTTAGAATGATTTGGTCTGGCTCTCTCACTCCTTTTCTGATGTCTTGAGGCCACAGGATAAACTTATTACTTGCACTGTGCTAGCATACTTATTATGTAATGATGAATTTGCTGTTTTATGCCATTGTATGTAACACACGTGTGCATGTGACACTTTCATTTTTCGCAAGAGACATTGTTTTGCCACCCCTTTAAGAGAAAGGAAGCAGCACCTAGATTAGCTGACTAGCTGGCTCTAGCTGCCTCAGGAAGGTTCATTCAGGCCCAGTGTGGTGCAGTACTTGGACCTAGAGGAAGGAAGATTCAGTGAGTGCTGAATGCATTACAAGTTCTAAGGAAGAAAAGTGCTTTGTTAGTGCTACTAGAAGCTGAGAGAGCTCATAACTCATCCTGAGAAACAGCATGACAGTAGCCCCCCTTCCAAAAAATAAAAAATAAATAAAAGCCTCGATGAAGGCACATAAGACCAAATCAGAGAAATCTGGAACTTCCTAAAGATTAAGTGGTCATGAGAAATATGGAGACAGTGGTCATGATAGAAATATGGCCAATTAATGAGGTCATGAAAATGACTTACTAGAACTTGGAGGGAAGTTCCTCTGTTACATTGTTGCAAAGTATCTAGCTGCATCAGGTGTATGCCTTAGGTTTTGTAGAATGCCAAATTTAAGAATGACGACTATCTGACATTAGAAATTTCTAAACCAAATATAGAAAGAGCTGGGTGGTTGCTTTTTAAAAGCTTCAGTGAAATAAGAGCAAAAGGATGACTTCAAGATAGAATTTATAAAGTAAGGAAAGCAGAGCTAAGATACTTGGAAAGTTTGCAGCCTGACTATGCAGAAAGGGAAAACACGTTTCAAAAGGGTGTGCCAGACAGTGGTCAAGCAATTTGCTGAAGGAGTAGCACAGTTAGAAGAGAAATGGGTGCTATTCCTCAAGACAATAGGAAAGAGGCTGAGGGCCTATGAGAGATCAAAGCAGTTCCTTTCATCACAGGACTATAGGTCTATAGGAGAATGGTTTCAGGGAATAGTTCTGGCACTGCCTTGGGACTCCATTTCCTACACCCTGGAGCAGTGTTCCTCAGCCCACTGTGGTTCAAGCAGTCTTATGTGTGGCTTAACCCACCATTTAACTGCCCCTCTACCCCCACACTTTGGAACATGCACGTAGGAGACTTGTGACACACACATAGTGGTAATATTGCAGGTAACCAGAATTTAAGAGCCATAGCAGCATAGTTGCCTCCACCTAGATTTCAAAGGATGTCTCAGACAACCTGGGGACCTAGGCAGAGACTTATCACAGATGTGGAGCCACTACATAAGATCTCTATCAGGGCTATCACCTCTAGACTCTAGAACTGTGGAGCTACCAGAGTGCAGTGCCAGCCTGGGAGAACCACCAGCATGAGACTCTTGCTTAGGACAACTGTAGGCTGAACTCTAGCAAGGCCAAATAGGCCCAAACCCCTCCTGTGTCTAGGAGGTAACATTTGAAACAAAAGATTCAAGCTTTAAGACAAAGTCTTCCTTCTTAGGTTTTGGACTTGGGCTTCTTACTCTCTTCTCAAATTCATCATCAACTTGCTGACTCATAGAAACTTTAAGCCCATTGCAATAGGTCAGTTGACCAGGCACCCACTTGTTAGTGTTATTGTTACATTAAGTTTTTGAAATCTGTTTCTTCCACTAAACTGAGATCTAGCATAATACACATCCCCAGCAGGATCTTGAAGCCAAGATTGACCCCTAACCAGCCCTGGGTCATGGGACTCTCTCCTATGCTTAGCCCACTGTTGTATTTTGAAAACATGTGATTTGTTTTCATTTCTTTTTCTCCCCCCAAATGCTCAGTGCTGAACTTTGGACTTTTGAGTTGGTATTGGAATAAGACTTCCAGGACTACTGGTATGAAATGAATGTATTTTGTGAAATTGGGGGAGGTCAACAGTAGAATGCAGTGGTTTGAATGTGCCCCCCAGAAGTTCATATGTTGAAGTTTGGTTGCTATTATGACAGTGTTTAGAATATGGGACCTTACACTTTGACTATGGCATTAAGATGTGGGGTCTTTAGGAGGCAGTTAGGATTATAAAATATCATAGTGGAGCTCCCAAAGTTAATGCTGGGAGCTTAATAAGAGGGAGAAGTGCCTAGAGCTGACATGGACATACTAGCTCTTGAAGTCTCACCAAGTGATGCCCTGGATCACCTCAGGACTCCAGAATCCCCACCAGTAAGCAGTCTTTCACTGGGTGCAATCCCTTAACCTTCGACTGCCAAATCTGTGAGCTAAGTAGGACATTCAGTTACCTAGTCCATGGTAGTCCTTAGAAAAAAAATGGACTAAAACAGGTAAAAGGAGCTTTCCAATATCACATTAAGGAAATCGGTATTTCCATACAGCAGTCCTCTTCTCACACACCTCAAGTCATATTAAGAGCAGCAGGCTGAAAGTTATCCTAGAAATAGTACAAAAATTCCCATAAAAGGCATAGGCTCTGGAAGCCAGGCTCTCCTCCCTGCAGTGATAGAGATTATGTTAGGCTATACAAACAGTGCAGGAGGTGGTGAGGATTTCAATTCACAGAAAGAACCTAGGATAATCCCCAGGACAACTCTAAATTACCCTGAAAAGACTTCTGCTTTGAGCTCATCTCATTCCTAGAGTAAGACCTATTCTCATAGCTGGAAGGTAATATATTTCAACTCAAATATATGAACATCTGTTGAATATATTACTTTTCCTTTGGTCATAAGGCATAAAATGAAAAGATCAGGTGATTGGACTATAGCACATTTTGGGGTTAATTCATTTTTGAGGGGAGTTCTTTTTTTTTTTTTTTTTTTTTTTTTTTCGCTATAGGGCACACACGCCTGCCAGAAAGACAGAGACAGATGTGGAAAGCAAGAAATCACCCCCCGGAGGGATGGCCACACTGCAATCCTTTCTCCTCCATTCTCCTCTCAGGATCTTGGGCACACACCCACACACATCCAGCATGAGTTTAAGCCACCAGGTCCAGGACTCAAACTGCAGTTGACTACATGGGAGTCCAGTGACATAGCCATTACGCTAACTGCTGGTCCTGGGGTTAGTTCATTTTTAAGAAATCTTAAGAGCCCCTTATATTTATCTTAGTGAAAAATCTGGATACAATGCCCATTGCTTCTCTCCTCCATCCCACCCAACTCAATGAGTATAGTTCTACTAAACTAGACTGTCCTACAAATATGATGCATTCTATTGTTTGCCAACACAAATCACCCAACTGATCATTGTAGAATTCAATTAGATCAATTAGAATTCTGCTTAGAATAGAGTTTGGAAGCATAACTATTACCTTTCAGCAGTTCAAATGCTCATGAACAGTAGCTATCAGTGAGCTTCTCCTGTGTTCCAGGGACCAGATCAGCTACTTGTACAAAGTATCAGTTGACATTGTTTACGTCCCTCAGAAGTCTTGCAGCCAGCCTGAACTCCAGTTTACCCAAACTTACCTCTCCACCATACTTGTCTCCATGGGCTTAAGATGACATACACAGCAACTGACATAACCCTCACACCAATTCTGACCCATAGTCTAAAAGCTATCATAGGATAGGCCAAGCAGAATCTCCTAAACTGTCTCTCCCCTCACCCATAGCCAAGAGTAAATCAGAAGCTATACTATACCTTAAGCTTAAAGCGTTATTGCATGTAGTGGGGGCTCCCTATCATCTGTTTGATTCAGTAGAATGGCTCCCAGGAAAGTGAGCTGGGATGAATTTTGGTATGTAGTGCTGTACCACTATAAACTCTAAGTAGCAGCTTAATCACAGCAGCTGTGCTAGAGGTGGTATCTACCAGTCAGCCACCTTGGGCACTTTGATGCTATTGACCTAGCAAACTAACTTTTCTCAGCCCCATCAAGGAGATTGAAACCCATTCACATCCACCAAAAGTAAAGCACCAATATATCCACCATCTATACCTCTGGGTTTTATAAGTTCTTCCTATTCTGTTGCAGCAAAGATGACTTTCATGATCTTGACATTCCAAAGACCACTCGACTGGTTGACTATGTCAAAGGCAAAACATTCAACCTAATGGCCAGAAGTGGCTGATGCCCTTATTAGCACACACATGTCAACTGGAAGATAGACCATTCAGCTATCCAGAAGCCTGCCGTATCTGGTTTAGGGGGCTGTGGCTTAGGCCCGCCAGACTATTCACTCTAAAAGACTGTACCCCATGCCTCTGCTCCTTGATAAGCCTCTTTGGATGGAACATACTACAATTGAGACTAGTACTCCAAACCCCTGCTGAGTGGCCCAGAAGTCTTTCATTTTGAATGGGACCCAGAACAAGAGAGGGATCAGCAGGTCTAGTATCCACTATTGGCTTTACCACAGGTTGGACACTGTGACTCAGCATTCCAGAAACACTGCTACAGATTCATGTGATAGACATCCCACAGTGTTCCAAAACAATAGCCTGGTTCTGCAACATAAAGCTATTATCTTCACAAAAGCAGCTCTTTACCAGTTCCCCGGCCATAACAAGGGCAGTGTCTAAGACACCACATGATCATAGAATTAGAGCTGCCATTTCATGCACGGAATTTCAGACTAAAGGCTGGGAGCCTTGGAAAATACACAATGGAAATGTTACAGAATACAACACAGGGGCCCAGAGCCTCATGTCACCTCTAACAACTCCAACTCACATCTAGCCCTTACAGGGGTTTCCTCACAATCAGCTGGAATAGACTTGGGGTTGGATTCAAGATAGTTGGCTAGACACTGGTGGGAGCCAAAGACAAACTGATGCTAAAACACAGCTTTACTCATGTCCTGGAAAGTGGGGAATGAGATGAATCCCTCAATGGGCAGAGATTCAAGCATTATATCTGGTCACCTGCTTGGTGAGGAGGAAGTAGTAGACAAGGATATACAGACTCCTGGGCAGTGACTAATGGCTTGGCAGGGTGGTTGGGGGTCTGGAAGGAACAATATTGTGAAGATCAGAGGCAAAAGACCCCTGAGAGAGGCTGTGGATAAGCTTCGGGAACTGGCAGAGTGTGGTTATAACTCCTTCATGCTTTTATAGTGTGGGTTCTTTTTTTGTGTGTGCAGATTTTTTTTATTTTTTCCTTTTTTTCATTTCATTTTCTTTCATACAATCAATCACATTATTGTCTTACAAAATGGATATTTAAATAGTGTGGGTTCTTTTCAAAGGCTAGTAAGCTTTGTGCCTGGTCCCTGCAATCCCTCTAGAAGACACCTATAGATTCTGAACTAGATATCAGGGATAAGTAATTGGGGAGCTGAAGTTTGGCCACATGTGTCACCAGAACAAATTTAAGTAGGCTATGTCTTTCCTACAAGGAATTGTGACCCTTAGAGGCTGTAGCCAGAAAGCCCAATAGGAAAGAGAGAGAATATGAGGGGAATGACTGTACTGCACTCTCAAGGAGAAGACAAAGTGTAGGGCTCTGCACCATCTTAATATGGTCTCATCTGCGAGAGACCAAAATAGATATGTGATCCTGGACTGGAGCCAGAGAAGCTTTTTTTTTTTTTTTTGGAGAGGTTTTTGCTATAGGGCGTGTGCGCTCACTAGACAGACAGAGAGAGACATAGAGATAGCGAGAAATCACCCCCCGGGGGGGATGGTCATGGCGCAATCCCTTCTCCTCCATTCTCCTCTCGGGATCTTGGGCACGCACGCACACGCGCCCGGCTTGAGTTTTAAGCCACCGGGTCTGGGACACAAACCACGGTCGACTACGTGGGAGTCCAGCGACATAGCCATTACTCTAACTGCTGGTTCCCAGCCAGAGAACATTTTTACAAGTTTCCCAACAGCTAGCTGGAGATTCAGATAAGTCATTTTGATTTGGGGAAAAAGTTTTACATTCTATACATCTAGAATTATGGAATCAAATTCCTTCCATTTACAGGGCTAGCAGAGGTGGAGAGTTTTCCAGCTGCAGAAGTCACCATCATCAGTCTTAGTCCTGCGGGCTTTCTCTGCATGCTGCTTCCAGGCTTGGTGCAGCTCCCACATCCTTGCTCCCAAGACGAGATTAACTTCATTTTCTTCGTCCTGTTATCAGGGAGGTCAGCTCCCTCCATTTTCTAATGGTGCTAGATTAGATGATAGATCAATCCAGACGCGGGAGCCATTATTCTCCTGTTAGAGGAAGCACTAGAGTCTTACCAGTGCTCTACAGATTCCATTCTCTACTTAAGAGTTGAGAACAAGACATACACTTTTCTTCAATTTGCTTTTAGTTTAGCATAGTGCTGTTTGAGATTTGAAGACTGTTAACTTCTTACAAATGTGATACTGGCACCAAGGAAGAAATTATATGGCTTGAAAAGGGCATTGCGTAATGATTTATAACTACAGCTTTTGAAAGTTTCAACTATATTAACCCATTACAGAAATTAAACATTTTCAACAATGACAAATCCCCTGCATTGCTTTCAGTGTCTCCAGGCCACATTCCCAGGCTACTCTCTCACATTATTTCTAAGAAGACAAGCCTTGGAAACCGTAGCTTATGTACCTGGTGCTCCATTTCACTTGCCTTCATTAACCTTACCTCTGATTCTGCCATGGCTTGGATGGGTAGTTACAAAGGAAGTATCAACTCACTTCAGGCTAACTAGTTTGCTTTGAGCAAGTCTCCCCTGCATTCATTTTCTGTTCCAAGGGACCCCCAATTACCACCCCATATGCGAGGATATAGGCAGGAGCTTACTGAGCTTTAAAGAAGTACAAATCTGATGGGAAAGGACATTTTTCTCAAGCAGAATTCCTGGAGGTATTCCCAGTACATCTAAAAGTTCTCAGAATTAAGCCCTTAATATAGCAAGGGTGATAATAATTGCCCTTTCTTCCTTGTCTCTTTCCTGCTTCTCTAGACTACATATGAACTACATATACACAAGTCCTTGTGTCAGGCTGTTTTTCAGGGACTCCAGACAAAGATAGGATCCTTTCATACCCAGTCAAATAAAGTACAAATCCCTCACCTCGGTACAAGTCAGTTGTATGTTTACCACATAGAGTTAGATCGAAATTAAAGAACAAATGCTTCCTAGTTCGTTTATAGTGAAAGGAATTCTTACACGCTTGGTGTGAGTGTAAATTAGTATAGCAACTGGTGGATATGAAAGGTACTCAAAAACCTATAGATAGAACTACCATATGACCCAGTAGTACCATTCTGAGGTCTTTACCTAAGACAGAAAAACAAACACTTGCATATCCATATTATTCATAATCATTAAGACAAAATTAGTGCAAATGCCCAATAGATGAATGGATTGAAAAGGTATGGCACATACACATTATGGAATACTACTCAGCCATAGAACATGAAATCCCATTTGATACAAAGCAGATGAATATGGAAGATTTATGCTAACATTATGAAAGACAGATACCATATGTTTCTGAATATACACTAGATGGCTGCACTCTGTGACAGAAACTAAGGAGTGTAAGGTATAAGTGGGGAGTGCAAGGGCAGATACCAGAGACTGTAGAGGAGAGGGTGAGTGGTTTCAGGAGGGAGGAGCTCAGGAAAAAAGTTATCTGTTGAGAGTGTACATGTTAAAATCTTACTCGATTGACATGCACCTCACGCATCTGGGAAAAGAAACCATGTTGCAAGCTGTGAAGATTTCTGATTTGTTTTGAAAAAGATTGGTTAAGAATCAGTTCTAGGGGCCAGCAAGTGGTATGGTATAGTTAGGGCACTGGACTCCCACTTGGCTGACTGTGGCTCAAATCCCAGACCTGGTGGCTTGCTTTCTCACTTTCCCTCTCTCCCTCTCTGGTCAAATTCAAATGAATGTTAAAATAATTTTAAAAAAATCAGTTCTAGAGTGTTTAGGCAAGAAAGTCACTTGATATCCACCCTCAAACCATTTCAGTCAACTAGTAACTGCCCACCCAATACTGCTCATGTCACATGGTAGAGTACCTCATCAAGCTTCTAAGTAGTCCTAGGAAGACAATGTAAGTGAATCATGTGTAGTTAAAGGATGACAAAGTAGAATTTCAGCACTCCTCTCCCCCAATCAAGGAATTTGGGGCCTCTACAATATTCCCTAGCTTATGTCATGTTCCTCATTACTTGGTTACTGAATACTGAATAGCTTTCCCTCAAAGCTTAGATCTGACATTCTTTAGGAGTCATTTAGGGGGACCAGCAGTTGGTATAATGGCTATGCTGCTGGACCCCAATGTAGTTGTGGTTTGAGTCCTGGACACGAGACTCATGCCAGGTGCATGTGCGTGTGTGCCCAAGATCCCGAGAGAATGGAGAAGAGATTGTGGCATGGTTATCCTCCTTCGGGGGTGATTTCTTGCTTTCTGTCCATCTCTCTGGCTTTCTGGAGTGCACATGTGCCCTATGACAAAAACCTCTCCAAAAAAAGTCATTAGGAAGCCTTTATGGAAGAGCAGGAGTGTAATAGGTAGGAGGGAAGGACTAACCTCTTTTTAAGAAATAGGCATTTGACAAATACCCACCCCCAGAAACTGAAAAGGTTCATCTGGAAGCAGATGAGATCGTTGGTGCTGGACAAGTATAAGAGGACAGTGTAAGTCTATTAGGCACTTCAAAAAGAAGTCTTAGGGGAACCAGCAGTTAGCGTAATGGCTATGTTGCTGGACTCCCATGTAGTCGACCGCGGTTCACGTCCCGGACCCGGTGGCTTAAAATTCACGCCGGGCACGTGTGCGTGTGTGCCCAAGATCCCGAGAGGAGAATGGAGGAGAAGGGATTGCGGCGTGACCATCCCCCCTGGGGGGTGATTTCTCGCTTTCTGTCTCTATGTCTCTCTGTCTGGCGAGCGCACGCGCCCTATAATGAACAAAACCTCTCCAAAAAAAAAAAAAAAGGAAAAAAAAAAAGAAGTCTTAGGATATCAAGTATACATGTATAAATCATTGAGAGATTCCTCAAAAAATGTCCATTTTGATATTACCTGATGGAGCTATTGTGATAGTGAGCTCCATATTTGATCTTCTTCCCCATTGCCTGACAGAGGCATTACCTCCCCATTACCTTTCATGAGGTAAGAATATTTTTTTTTATATACCAATGAGATAACTGGTATGTGTGTGTGTGTGTGGGGGGAGGCTTCAGGATAAGAATTGGTCATTGGAGAAATTAAGGCATAATTATTAAACTTTGAGCCCCATACATCCAGTCTCTAGGGAACAAGAAGGGGCTGAAGGTTGAGCTGATCACTGTGGCCAATGATGAAAACCCAGAAGGACTGCATTCTTAGACCTTCCAGGTAGCTGAGTATATGGAGGTACCTGAAGGGTGATGTACCCAGAAAAGGCATGGAAGCTCCTACCCATAAGCCTTGACCTACCCATCTCTATCTGGCCATCTATCTGTATTCTTTTGATATCCTCATTAGTAAGTGGGAACATGCGTTTCCTTGAGGTTTATGAGCCCTTCTAGCAAGCTAGTAGACCTTGAAATGGCAGTATGAACCCCAATTTATGGATTGATCAGAAATATAGACATCTATCTACTACTTGCAGTTGGCATCTGAAGTGGGGGAAATCTTGTGGGACTGAGTCCTAACCTGTAAGATCTGATTCTAAAAAGGAAAACAGTATCCAAATGAGTAAATTTAAAAATTGGAATCTCCTCTAGAGACTTGTTGTGTAGGGAAAAAAACCCCACAAATTTGGTGTCAGAAGAATTGTATTGAGTAGTGAGTTAAAAAGACACTTTGGGTTTTCCCCATTTCCTTCATTAGCTACTAACTCTTAGAGCCAACATGTAAGTGTCCACTTCAGCATGGAATGTTGTTTAAGTGCTCTGAACTCAGTGCCCTACCTCAAAATTTCATCAGCACCCATAAGAACTTCAGAAGTTTTCACAACCAAGTGACTGATGAATATTGTTTAATCACATAAGAACTTTAAAAAAATGTAGTTCTGTGTAGGGTCTTGAGTGGAAGAGTAAGCGTATATAGCTCAGTTACCCAACTGCTTTGTGGTTCAAGCTTTTGACTAAATATATCATGGCAATATTTAATCCTTTCCCTCAAGCTTCATATAAAAGTTAAGGCTTCAGTTGTAAGGCTTATTCATAGAGCATCTTAATCTAGAGCTATTAAATTATGACTTGAGGACTGGGGCTGGATAAGAGCCTCAACCATGCCTTTCCTGTGGGAGAACACCAAACATGCCCTCATGATGAGGTTGGAAAAAGTTAAGTTTCCAGATGGGTTCAACTTCTTGGGGTTTGAGCCACTTTAAGGAAAAATGGCTAAGGCTAAGTCTAGGGCATATCCAGTTTGAAGGAGCCCAAGAAAGTCTACCAAAATATATCCAGATATAGCTGATATCAAGGCAGAAGTTTCATAAGTCATTGTTAAGTGTTACTGCTGGTTAAGTTACTTTCTAGTTCTGACAGCCACCTTTCTAGTATTTCAAGTATGAAACAGTATTCTGTGTTCATAAGATCTGTCAGTCAACAGAAAGTAAACAGAGGAAGACAGGAAATGCTAGGTAGAGGCTAAAATGTAGGTAGATGTGCAAGTCTGCAGGGAAAGAAGCAGGACCAGGAAAGAGCAAATTTCAACAAGTGGAGAGGTAGGAGGAGCCTGGGTCATTCCTGCCCAGTTTTTTATCAGTAGCCCAGGGTTGGCCCAGTAGGTGCAGGGAAGACCCCTAGGTCTCTCTGAAAATAGGTCTAGATCTTGCCTCAAAGCATCTCTAACATTAGTTGTTGATCTAGGTTTCCTAATAGTGCATTTCCTATACTTCTCATTTAGTAGAATCTAACTCCCTGCACAGCCAGTTACATAACAGGGGCACCTGAGACCCTTGCATTATAGCTTCTGTTGATGCTTTTATCCAGATCTTTTGCTCAACCAGCATTCCTATCTGACCAGCTTCCTGACTTCTGCTGAGTCACTCTTCCACTCAGTTTTATGTTGCCTCTGCTACCAAGTCCTGGTTCAACTCCCTTGGAGAAGATACTCCCTTAGACTAGGACAGGTCATGTTGTCCCTTTAATCCAGTACATGCCATACAGCTACCTTCCCTGTTCCTCTCAACTCTGCAGGTAATACCTACTTACTTGTATTATAGTTAAAGCTGGACAAGTCTAACAAGCCCAATCCCCACTGAGTTTAGTAACCAAGGCCTGAGGTTACACAGCTAAGATAGAAGACTTTATATACTTCCTCTCCCAGGGTGCTTCCACAGCGTTACAAACACTAGTTAAAAAGTGAAGGATAGTTTCCAGCAACTACTGTCTTTCACTCCTGGTAAATCAGAGCAAGTTTTATCCACCCACAGTTCCCTCAAGGAGAGGCACTGGTGCTGCTCCCAAGTATGCCTGGAGGGCCCCCGTCACGTGCAAATACAGCTAATCTGCCCACTTAAGCAATTACCCCAAGCAGGTGGGTTTGTCATACTTGTGCCAGTATGAACGTTTGCCTCTTTTAATTAGATCTGTATCCTATTTCCAAGTGGTTATGTAAAAGGTGTGGGTAGCTAATTAAACCAAGAGAGATTACTGGAATGAGGTTAATTTTTCCAGCTGAGTATGAAAACAGCACAGAAATTTCCCCAGCCCCGGTTTTGGGGAATCAGGTAGTGAGTGTTTGCAGGTATTTATGAAGTTCTCATGTCTAATCTTAGATTACTTTAATGTCTAATACTGGGATCTAGTAGTGAGTGAAGGCAAAGACTGGTACACTGTGATACCCTACATTACTTATGACTAATACTTTCATTTGTAAGTATTTACATATGAGGTGGTCCTTAGATAGTAATGCTCAAAAAGTGCTCAAAAGACTGAGATGTATAATCCATCTGACCCCAGGAGAGAAAACTAGGGCCTCTCAAGAAGATACTGTAATTGTAAGAAGTTTCTCCACTCAGCTTCATTAATGTATTACCTATAGTTGTAGGGAATAACTATCTGTCCATCACCCAAGGAACATGATATACACAAAACCAGGTGACGAGTCCACTTATGCAAATACATATCTAATGCATATTTTACATCAGAATGTGCATTAAGGTGAGGAAGTGGAGGTAAAGAAGAATAAACCAAACAGCGTTCATGGATCAAGTATGTTGTGAAATGAATATATCCATTGTCAAAAAGATTGGATGAAGGCAAGTTTTAGATCAATGAATTCTGTAAGAGCAAAAAAAATTAAGGTCCAGGAGACCTGTGTCAGATTCCAAAGAGGATGAGTCTAGTTCTCTATCATCTTGTGCTCCAGTTAAACCCCAAAACATGAGTTAACAGAGTTCAAGACAGATTTAATCATGAAGACAGGACTGGATCATCGTAGTTAAGTTTTAGGATGAGAAATATGGACCCTAGACAGTTTCTTCTGCCCTATGACTCATCACGCCATTGGATAAGACCATGATCATCAGAAAGGGCAATGATGGGTTTGGAATCTGACTAGTTTTGTCTTTGTATAGTATCCCCGTTAGAGATTCCCAGTATTGGGGGAAGATGCAGTCATTACCTTTAGGACCCCTTTGGTTTACTCTAAAGTCTTCGACTTCCTCTTAGTCATAAGGAATGTATGGTACCACGGTGTGCATGTCCTTGGGATGACCATTAGACAAGGAAAACATTTCTCACCTACTTGGTAAGTCTGTTAAGCCAGGTGATTTTTAAGCCTTTTCTAGCGAATGGTATGAAGTATTAGCCAGGAGAGAAAAAGGAGGCCACCCAGGTGTCAAATGTTTTATAGGTCCTTTTGAATTCAAAACGAAGTTCGAAGAATGCAGGAAAGAGAATGAAGAGAGAGAAAAGAAAGGGCCAGGCAAAAATGACAATACCGACAAAGTAGCTGAGAAGCTGGAGGCTCTTTCAGTTGAAGGAGGAGACCAAGGAGCCCGGAGACCAGACCAAGGAGGGGGCCGAGGAGAAGCAATATATCCCAACTTCCTTTTCCTCTTTTTCTTTTTTAAAGTTTTTCCCTGCCCCTCCTTTTCGGTTTGTTTTTATTCTGTTTTGTTTTTACAAGGGACTTTATATAAAGAACTGAATTCCAACATTCAGGTTTTTTTTTTTTAACCCTCCAAGTTTTTGCCCCATGGAAGATGACTTCAGAAAATCCATTCCCCAGTCATGAAAATGTACTGTGCTAACTTTCTTTTCCATAGTGGAAACACTTATTTATAGTCATCAAAATAGCGAATAAAAAACACATTTGAAACCTGGAAAAAAAAAAAAAAGAGGGAAAGCTTTAAAGGGCAGCTTAGGAACAGTAAGCATGGCTATTTAGAAGTTAAACATGGGTTCATAAGGTAGTGACCTTGTTAATGTCCTCCCCCTTCCCTACATACCCACTAAGCAAGTGACAAATTTTAGTCAGGTACATTGTGCAAATTAGAGAATCTTATCCCTAATTAACCTTCTCAATAAAACCCCTTTGCAGTATATTGTCTGAACAGCAAGGTTGAATAGAGTATTTAAGATAGAAGTCAGCCAAATCTCATTCTCATTAAAACATACACCTCAGAACAGAGTTTACCAATGGCAAGGTACCAATGGGCTGGAGTTAAGGAAAATTTGCCTCCTCTCTGGAGGACTTGATCTAAGATCAGGTAATGCACAACTTATATTAGATTTAAAGCACTTTAGGTTGTGAGCCAAGAATTGAAGGACTTTTTAAAATTCTAATAAAGCTTTATTCATGGGTGTCAGAATTTGAATTTAGTATGATGTTCATATTATGAAATGTTTTCCTGACTTTTTTCAGCTATTAAGAGCGTGAAACCCATTTACAGCTTGTGAATTGTACACAATCAAGTGGTGGGGTAGACTTTGGCCTCTGGATCATCATTAACTACCCCCGGTCTCCGATTACTTCAGAATGGAAATTTTCAATACACTTTATGTCCTTATAGGGAAAATGTGATGCTTTTTAGAAGTGTAATCATAGTATATTTTCTATTTTTACATTTGTTTATTTTTATATTTAACTAAGGATACTGATAAATACATTGGTTACAAAGGGATTATTTTATGATTGCATTAATTCTATACAATTTATTGGAAACTACAACTCCTGAAATTCCGACCATGACCACAGAACAGCTTAAATAGGATTTACATTTTTTTTATTATCAATCTTGTTTATATTACATTGAATCAGATCACTTTAGTGTATTATTTTTTTCAGAAGGAATAACATGCAGTCAATACAAAGACATTCAAATCCCCATCAACATCAAATAGCTTTTCATTTTTCCAGATTCCAATTTTTAAACATTCAATCACTATCATTTTGCTTTTAAAGACTTTTACCCAACATTAAACACTTCTCAGACCAGTCAAGTTGAGAATACTATCCACATCATCAACAGGCAATAAGCCATTTCTGTGTCCCACTAATGTCATGCCCCTTTATTTGTTCTCTTGCTATCCAAAATTGGAATTTTTTTTTAAAGCCACTCAAGATTTATGTCCTTGCTACCATCTATTCAAAATACTAGAACTGATGGAGTAGGCATTTGAGACATTACTCTAGCAACAAACTTTAGCTCTGCTTTCCACAGAAAAGTTGGAAAAACATAGAAGCTCACTGGATGGAGACTAGAAACAGAACTGACTAGCACAGAAGGCACAAGTAGGGAAATTGCCCTATCGTTAAGAAAATACTGTTCTATAAGAACTTTTACGGCAGATTTGTATAGTGTCCCTTACAGGTCCTATTCTGTCTGACCCCAGCCATATACAGTGCTGGCACAGAACAAGGCCCACAGATCTTCAAGCTCATACTACACTCTCCTGCTCTACCTCCCTGTGAGCAAGGCTCAAGTTTGTCTTCATAGGTAGATAAAAGTTTCTTTCCTGTTGTGCTCACTGCTTCTTAGAGCCCTGGACTCTCACATCCTGGGTTGAGTCACTGAGGATGGAAACTTATCCTTAAAATGGGGTCCTCAGAAGTTTAAAACTCAAGCTTTTGGGTTGTAGGAAAAGTCATGATGTATTTTCATATATATATTTATATAAATAATGTCATGACTTTACCACAACCCAGTAGTTCACACTGATCTTGTCACAATTTATCAGTCAGCCTTTAAGTGTTCCTGCTGGTAAACAGGATCCTTACACTCCCGGCAAGCTGTGATTCTCCCGAACTTGCCTACAGTTTTTAGGGCAGAGGTTTGCCTGATAACCTCAATTCTCTATCGAATCTAACAAAAGCATAAGAAGAACATTTGATTTTTAGTTTTGTTTGTTCAGCTTTCTTGCTGTGAGGATAGGAGTGACAACTAAGTTCTTTGCAAGCTGGGACAAAGTCCAGTTTAAGTTTAGAAGAGAACCTCAATGAAGATCGATAATCTAAAGTGTCAAACAGCTTTTTGGAAGCTTTTATTCAGAGCAAAAACACAGACAATATAGTAATTTCCACTAAAGAGAACAGTCTCTGCACTTGGAGCGATACCTGGTTAGCTGTCAGGAGCTGCTTTTAGAGAATGGTACTTGAGTGCTTTATCAATGGTCGGGTACTGATACCAGGGCCTGTCTCCTCCCTCATGCATGAGTCTGCACTTCCAGCTCCTTTAACTGTAAATCAGCCTTTTCGGCTTCAATCTGAAGGATTGCCAGTGTTCTGATTCTTTTCGGGACAAAGAAAGTACTGGCAATCTACCTCGTTACAGCATGCTTGTAATATTCCCAATATTCTGGGATATAATCTGGAATTTCTAATTCAGCTTCACCAATGAATACATTCACCGGAGTTATATCAATTGCTACTGGAATTCTAGTCGACAAAACAGAATTTGTAGAATTTCACTAAATGCAGAAAATGCCTGTCATAGACTCCCGGAGGTTTGATTAAGCAATCTTTTCCCATGGTCTCCACTGTGTCAAACAGGAGCGACAGCCCTAGGAAAGCCATGAACGAGGAAGCCCAGAAGTCCGAGGCATAGTCCCAGGCGGTCAAAGAGGGCCGCCAGGGTAGAGGCCGAGGCCTGCTGCAGCACACTCATAGCCCCCTTGGCTGCACTGGAGCCGAGAGCCTGACTAAACAGGGGGCTGGCAGCTGCCATGCCAAGTGAGCAAAACAGCTTCATCTTAAATTGATTCCCTAGGTATTTAAAAAATGATGAAAGCCTAGAATTTTCTCATTTTATTCTAATTGCAAATAAGACCTTGCTAAACCATAAGTTCCAGCAGCCAGGAAGATGGCCCCTAGAAGCCTGGAAATGAAATACTAGTTCACAGGTCATCATAAAGATGGGCAACAAGTCTAACATCTCTAATACAAAGTGCTCTTTTCTAGGCAAAAGCAGCATGAGAAACTTGTTTTGATATTTAAATGAGGAATGTGAATTCGTTTGTTCTGAGATTACGCAAATGGGCAGATCTGTAGGATCTTAAGCTTCTCTGGGATTCTCATGTTGAGATAATGTAGAAATAGAAACCATCTGCTCATAGACTTATTCTGATTATGGCTTTCTTTAAAAAGATAATGTCAAGTTTAAATGTATAAGATCATGGTGACCTGGAAAGTCATCCCAGGAAGATCATTTATGTCTAGTAAGAATTTGGTCTCTTGGAAAGTGGTTGACACAAGCAAGCATATGTCAGCCCTGCCTGAAAAATTGCTAATAAGAGAGGTCAGCCTGGGGCATCTTAGGATTACATAGGAAAAGGGACGGTCAATAGACTGACCCTGAAACAAAGCCTCGTGATCACCTCAGATTTCCTGCAAGAAGACCTCTTGAAGGATTGCACAAGAGGTCATTTCTCCCTCGGGGCTCTCTGAGGCTTTCACACGAATTCCTACATTATTTCAAAACGAATCAAGAGTTTGGGATTTCATGGTGTTGCCATATTTTGGAAAGGTCACGAGATAAGACATTGTGAGCTAGTCCAGAGTTACTCCTGGTCAATAAAGGGAGCCTGGTGAACTCAAAAAGTATTCAGAGATTTAGCCGCC
Source organism: Tupaia tana (assembly GCA_026018925.1). Classification (NCBI taxonomy): domain Eukaryota; kingdom Metazoa; phylum Chordata; class Mammalia; order Scandentia; family Tupaiidae; genus Tupaia; species Tupaia tana. The sequence goes on along the minus strand of JAKSZU010000002.1, from coordinate 123,633,492 downwards.
TCTGCAGGAGAACATGGGCTCTGATAAAAATTGGTAGGTCAGTAAGTGGGAGCCCCTAGTCAGAGACTCCCAAGGCACAAAGAGTGAAGAAGCTCTTTATTTGTTCTTCCAAACAAGCCTCCACTTAGCAATGAAAAGGGCACACCAGGAACTACTTGGAAGAGGGAGGGGCTGTCCAGGTAAGACTTGAAGGTAGCTTACGTTCAGGGGATGAAGCAATAGAGGACAGGAGGTGTCAAACCACAACTGGAGCTGAGACTAGATAAGCTAGGCAGGTAAGGTAGTACAGGACTGGCAGTTTGCCAAGCTCTCTATCATTGCAGCTGAAACATGGACCAGAGATACTCCACCCATTTTAAAACCCAAAATGGCATCTGGCCCTAAAACCAGTGGCCTCAGCCTTTTGGCTATACAGCCATCACACATTGTCATTAGGGGGTCTGTTAGAACCCGAGAGTCAAACTTTTGTCATGAGCAACTCCCCTGCAGGTAATCCAGATTTGTGTTCTGTCTAGTTCTGAACCCATTCACCTATCAACTCAGTTCTAAGCAAAGTGGGATGTGGAAAGCCGAATTACTAGCCTATTAGCAACCGACAGCCCGAAGGTTTCCCCTATCACAGGTGCTTCTGCACTCACACTCCAATTTGACTACCAGCTGAGCTGCTGGGATTATCTTTAGAACTATTACTCCTGATGTGAACCTTAGACCTGTGACTTTAGAGAGCCTACTGTCACACAACTGACATTGGTTTTGTACCCAAACTATGTATGTAGCTCCTGGACTCCTTCAGACTTGAGGTTTCAGGCACATATGAGACCCAGGTCTAGTGCTAGTTGCTGTGACTTATCCACCTTGCCCTTTGGCCTATCCCCAGGGACTTGTAGTACTATTAAACAGTATACAGCTGAGGGTCTACAAGTTCCTCAGTATCTGTATGGTCCTTAACTGGAGTTACAGTAGTAATTCTAGAGCTAAAGCCAAGAGTTCAAGGTTGCACAAGTGGAACCTGTTAAGAAATCAGCACACATTCCTCAACCTGTAAGTTTCTAGAATCTGTTTACTTTGTTTGCATTCTCTAAAGCAGCTAGCACAGTTTTACGTGTACTAGCTTCAGTTTCTGAATTACTGATCTAGTTTCGGACCTTGTAAGAACTCTTATTAGTCGCACTTTTAACCCGGAAATGTGATCAACTTCTCATTGAGGACTTATCAAAGACACTTGAATTATTAAGAACAAGCTCAAATAATCCCAGGTGCAGTCTGCATGGATAGGTGAGAACTAGGCAGACACAAATGAGGCAGTGTTGCTGGGCTTAGACGGTCAGGATCCAGGGAGGAATAACGCACTTGATATGTCACTCAGGTTTACTAAGAGCTCCATGCTGCAGAAGGGGTGCAGGCACCAGGACACAGAACCATGTGAACTGGGAAGAGTACTGTACTAGCCAGCAGCTCATTTACTAAGCATATACTCTGCAGGCATTTCTCTATATCGTTTCAAGCGGTCATCACAAATCCTTAAGCCAGTTTTTCAGGTTTAGTAACTTGTTCAAGTACAAACCTAGTGACAGCTAGAGCCAAAACTCACGTGAACTTAAGCCCACATCACCAACCACTACCCCACTAGTATAAAAACATTTCCAACTGAAGGGCCAGAGATATATGCCGAGTTCAAGAACAGTGATTCCACTGCAAGAGTCGATCAGTTTCCGTTAGTGTTGTATCCAGACCCCAGTACTTCCACCTCCAGGTAGAACAGAAATAACAGCTCCTGAAACAGTGACTTTTAGAAGAGATACCTTAGGTGTTCTCACTCAAGTTCTCATAGCATGGCCCAGAATTGGGTGAAGTTGGGCATTCTAGCTGGCCCTGATTTTTCCCAATTCCTTAGAGTTGGGCCACCTCCCGAACTCCAATTCCTTTCGGGCTAACCACATTCACGTGGCCAATTCCCTGCCAACTTTCTGGAATTTTTAAAACCTAAGAATGTGTAATTTGCTTCCTCCTAGCCTTTTTCAGTCTATTTGTTTGATACTGAGTCCTTCCAGAGAAGGTATGTTTCCAGCTCCTGATGAACTTAGGTTTCTCTGCTGCCTCACTGCATTATCTATGCATTTAAACTGGTTCCCGAACAGCCAGGAAAGACAGTCCCCCATAGCTCTAGACTAAGGAGCACTTAATACTCAGGTAGAACATAGTGACGACATCCCAGCCTCACCAAGATACTGTAGGTGCAGTAGTAGCAGCTGTGTTGTGAACTCCCTTTTTTGAAGTAGGCGTGTCATGTAAGACTTCATTAAACCAGCAGGAAGCTTATAGGACTGTTTAGGTATGATTCTACTTAATGACAAATTCTGATCAGTTCAATTCCTACAAGGGCTCTCCCCCCAGGGAAGGGCCCGAGGAGGAGGACCTGAGTAACATACAGAACACTCATCTTCCAGACTATTACCACCTATTACTTGTTAACATGTGGATCTCTAGGTTCACTTGAAAAGATTATGCCAGATTTGCATCTGTGTGCTTGCCTGGCTTCTGCAGTAACCCACCTGCTCCCATTTCTAGAGCAACTCTACAGAAGTTCATCCCTAGGGCAGGAGAGGAGATAGGAGAAGGGCATTATAAATTAATTGGAGGGAAGAAGGGGCGCCATCTCCAAGACCTAGGCTAGTCCACAGCAGCAGACCACCGGTTGGCTTATAGCAGCTGACTAAGGAGAGCAGGAAAGTCAACTTAGTCATCCTATGATAAAAAGCCACAGAGAAGCCACTGCCTGCCAGAAACTTTTGAGTTTGTCTTCTGGAAACTAGAGATAGCAAGCCAGGCCCCCATCTGTACATAAGCTCTTCATTTTAGAGAGGCAAACATACAGCTGTGCAGAGTTTAGAAGAGCTCATTTCCCCACCCCCACACAGGACCATTTAGCCCCTAGGGCAACCCACTCCTAGAGAAAGCCATTCCTAAAAGAAAAAGCTTTTCTAAACAAGGAAAAGACCTATGGTTTTGTTTAAAGTTTTTTTTTTCCCCTCCACCTTTGAGAAACCCTTGAGTCTTCTTCAGACATAAGGAAGTAAGTGGAAGGACCCCAGCCGACTCTACTAGCTGATGCAGGTGAACAGGCTGAAGAAAGATGACAGTAAGTGCTCAGCAAGGACTCCTGCTTCCAGGATCCATCAGCCAGCCAGAGAGGACCCCACAGGGGGTAAGAAGGTGGCTTTCAGTGCACCAGGGAATAACTGTGGCAAGTGACCTTGACATAAGACACCTGACCTATTCTAAGAAACGCTCTAAAGAGAAAGTTGAATTCAGGTGACAGAAGTGCTAGAAGGACACCTGCAGGCCTACCTTCCACATAGGAAAGCCCCAATACAGGTTGACCTCACACAGGAAAGCCCCAAGAGACTAAGCTTTGAGAGAACCCTCCCTTTCCACCATCCCTGCTATCCTCCCCTTTTCCTGAATTCTTCCACTGCTGTAAGCAACGGTTATCAGATCATCACCCACCCACTTTTCATCCTACCAACCCAGGCAACCCCCCAACAGCCTCAAAAGCCTCCCAAGCGTGTAAGGTAAGGCTCTTGCCTAAACCGCAGTGATGCCCTGCCACACTTTTTATAGGCTGTGGAGACTAAATCCCGCCCCCCTACCCAAAGCACTCTGGATAAACAACGGCTCTTCTGACTTCTCATTGGCTCTCTTTCCCTCAATCAGCAGCTAGCTCCTGCCCCCTCCATTCTGACCTGACCTGATGGAGACCAATAGTAGCGAAAGGAAGGGGAAGTTTTATTACAAGGGTGTATCCAGCTCCAGCAAAAAAAAAAAAAAAAAAAAAAAAAGCCGTCCAGCCTGCAGCAGTCTTGACACATAAAGGAGTATCAGTCTCTTAGCGGGAAGAAAATGTAATTATTCCCATCTTTGCCCAACGTGCCTATCTTTGAGAATAGCATCAAGTGCCTAAAAACTTCCGGGTTTCAGGGTTCTTCCCTGGCGATTACAATTCAGAAACTATATAGGGGAGGTACAGGAGTCTGCCATTTCAATGATCATTCTCAAGATTTGTGCCTTCAGGAAGTTAGCTTACTACTAAAACATTAGTTTTTAGAAGTTCCCTTCTAAGAAATCGCTTGTTAACCTATTATGCTTATCGCCATAGTCCTTGGGTTAACTCTTCCTTTGGGTTGAGTGTCTCCAGTGAGAGACCCCCTTACACCCCCCAAATAAGCACTGTCTCTGAAAAATGTAGCGTAAGGTGCAGCAGTACTAGCTCTGGTTTTCACAGCACCTGCTTCTTCCCCACCTCCTCAATGAACAAGGCACAGGAGTGCATGGGGCATCAGCCAGTTCACCTGGGTCAGTTGGTGAGCTTTTCAGATGCTGTTCCAGACTGAGGTGACAGGATGGGGCAGGAACCTTTTAGAGGAGGGCACTAGTTGTAGAATGAGAAAGGTTCTGGCCCTTGGAAGACAGGCTGGGCAGTCAGAAAAATCATAGTGACACACAGGCTTTTGGTAAGAAAGTGGCTTTCAGTACACCAGGGACTACTGTGGCAAGTGACCTTGACATAAGACACCTGACATACTCTAAGAAACGCTCTAAGGAGAAAGTTGAATTCAGTGGTTAAGTCCACTTTGTTTGCTTTTGGTGATAATTTGAAAGATGATTGCCTATCATTCCTCTCCCCACCCTTTATAGAAGTAACTGTTAATCCGTTCTCTCTCTCAAAGGTTGCTTCCTTTTCCTGACTTCCTGTCTTTACTTCTGCTGTTCCTCTATCCAGATATACCCTTTCCCCTCATCTACTCAAGTTGAAATTCTAACCATTATTTAAGAGTTGGCTGAGACATTAAAACGTTGTGGACACCTTCTCTGATTTCCTGGTTTGATCCCACTTGCTCGCCAAATGGTTGTGAAACTATGTGAGATGCAGGTGATCAGGGAATTGAGATGATCAAAGTCTGGTTTTCTCCCTGGTGGATCTTACATCCTGATTAATATGTTGCTCTTTGTTTTGCTCTATGCTAGCATCACTTGTAACATCTTTTCTATTTGTTTTGTATTGAGTTGATCATATTGGGCTATATCACTACATTGTAAGTTCCTAGAAATAGAGTGGAATGACTTCTTCAAATCCATGCAAAAATATGGTACAAGGGCAATATATGTTTCGTAAGTAAATGGATAAGAGGAGGCAAAAGAGGATGCAGAGAAATCAAATTCTGCCCCCTTGAGTGTTTTATTTGTAGGCTCATACTTGGGATGACATGACAGAAGATCTGAGATTTTTTTAGTCTCTAGAAATGGTTCTAACTCTATAAATCTAGCCTGTAAGATCAGAAAGAGCAAAGATTAGCAGAGAAATAGAGGGAAAAGAGAATTCAGGACAAGAACTAGGCCTCCTTCCCACTATTTTGTGTGTGTGCATGTGAGTTCAAGTCTTACCTAACACAGCTATAAATACATATTGAGAACTTGGGAGGTGGTTAGTATAATTCTCAAATATGCAGATTCTGTGTCCATAGCCTGGTTCCATGGTTTACAAGCCATGTGACCTTGTGCAAGTTACATCTCTCTGTAAACTTCAGCTTATTTACAAGTAAAATAGGCATGATTCTGATTGTATTATAAAAAGCATTCGTCTTCCACAATTATCATGAGGTTTATATGAATTAATACATAGAAAACACTTAAAACAGTGATTGGTATGCAAAGCACTAAGTTGTTATTACCTGCCATGTAATATTCTTGGCTAATGAATATATAGTTCAATAAGGCTTAGCTGTTTTTATTCACTTACCCTAACTAGAAAAGTAAATTCAACACAGATGTAGATCAAAGTCTTGGCAACAGAGGTGTATTGAGAATTGCTGGAAAGTTAAAGAGGTATTGGTAAAGGTCCCAAGCCCATTAAAGGGGCCCCTACCTCTTCTCACTTGATTCACATGCTCCTATTAGAGAGTCTTGAACTCAAGAAGACCTTGCATGGCTCAGGGTGGAGAGGCTGATTGATGTGATTGTGTTCCTGTTATTGGACAAGCTGACTCCTCATCCTTTGCAGAGAAATAACAGATTATAAATGATTAATTTGTCCTGTGATGCAGAATGACTTTGCATCATCATGACTGCCATAGCATAAAGACAGTAAGACAAAACAATCTTCTTGGTCTCTAATTAGGTTCTAGAAGAAGATTCTGAAAGCCGAAGGGGTATAATGGCAGCATGCTTCCTTCCCCAAGGAGAAACTCACAGACAGCTATGGAACTGGGGCAGCATGGCATGTGAGTATCTGTGGGGGAACAGAAATGCTAACAGTAAGTCTAAAACCAGCAGGCAGAGTCTGCGCCCCTAGCAAAATTCACTGGGAAAACATCTGTCCCTAAGTTGGGCCTTGGCAGAAATGGGTAATTAGATAATTACTCGCTGGTGGTGACTAATGTGTGAGAGAAAGGAGGGAGGGGTGGCAGCTGAGTCAGAGCCATGAGGAGGCTATTCTGAAGATGCTGGTTTCCTGTTATGTCCCTGGTAGGATGGAGACCACGGTCTCACTCCACCTGTCCCCAACTCTGTGCTTATATGGATTCTTGAGAGCATGCCTCCAAACACATGCTTCTCAACTGTGTTGTGCATGTGAATCACCTGGAGATCTGTTTAAAATGTAGATTCTGATCCAGCAGGTTTGAGGTGGGGTATTTCCAGGTGATGCCAAGTTGCTGGTACTGGGAGCATACTCTGAACAGCAAGACATAAGACCTTGGATCCAGCATCATTGTTATCAGCAATGAACTTTTTAGAAATGCATACTGTTAGGCCCCACTACTGAATCAGAAACTTTTTTAAAGTTTCTTTTGAGAGTGAGACAAACAGGCACTTCTAACAGAGTCCTTATGCCATGATCCACCCCCAGCTGCAGCCAACTTGGATCACATGCAAATGCCTTGTGTGCATAAGGAAGCCCCAGGCCATGATCCTGGGGCCTTTTCACATGGGACCAGCATTTGCAGAGTGTTCTGTTACTAGTACTCCACCAACTGGCTTCTGAAACTTGTTTTAACAAGCCTTCTGGGTGATGTTGCTGCATGCTCCAGTTTTAAAATATTTGTGTAGACTGTATGTGAGCTATTCTCACGGAGAAAAGAGATGTTTAGAAAAATGGTATTTCACTAGCATAGAATCTCAGGTTGGGGACAACCTGTCTGAGAATTTACCCAAGCCTCCCTTTCCCCTAGGCAGACCATGTAAAATGTCTTAAGCTCAAGGGGTGGCTGGCAGGGTATGCTGGCATATACGCCCTTCTAGAAACCTTCTGTAGAATGAGTAGCTGAATCACCTATCTGATGGAGCTTTTCTACAGTCCTAGCTCCCAGCATCCATAAAGGGAAACCTCATGGTGGGCACTGTTTGGAAGGAAGAGAGGAAAGAAGGTTGGGGTGGAGAAAGTAGATGCGGAGAAAGGAGATTCTTTGGTATTGCCACTAAAGCAGTGCAGTGTACACAGACATGGCCAGTGCTGGTAGGTGGAACTGACCTCCACACCAGATTGAGAGGCAAACCAAAGTTGTAAGGCCTGAGTAGAGTCCTTGTGCTCAGAGGAGAGAAAGGACAGGGGAATCCTTTTTACAAAATTCACCAACTATCTTTTCATCCAGTTAATTAACTGGGAAAATGAAATTAAGCCCTAAAGCCTTATTTTTTTTGGAAGAGACCTTTGATGTGTCTGAGCGCTAGAGCTGGGGAGGTGAGCAGTGCTGGGCTGGGACATCTATGCTTGGTCAAGTGGCCTTCTGTTAATCGTGGCTATTAAATTGCTTTCTTGGGAGCTGTTTTTGTTTCACGTGGAATAGATTATGAGTCTGCTTTGAATCCCCTAGAGTTTCCTGCAGAGCATAATTATAGATGTATTGGAATAGGAATTCAGGTCAACAATTACTTTAAGAGATGTCTGAAGAGCATAGCCCAGCAAGGGGGAAGGGAGAGGGAGAGGAATATAGTTATGAAAATCGGCAGGGTGGGGGTGGGGGAAAGAAATGATGAGTGTGTGTGTCTACGAGAATGGAAGAAGGAGAAACTACAGGAGGAAGAGAAATGGAGAAGTGATCAATTGAGAGGTGAGTAGCATTTATTGTGTCCTGTCATGTACTACGCATATTTTTCAAGGTGAAGAGATAAAATAGGTGAGAGAGAGAGAGAGAGAGAGAGAGAGAGAGAGAGAGAGAGAGAGAGAATGATGTCAGGTATCCGTGGAAAGGCTCAGAGTCTTGGATTCTGATGTTCCTGTGTTCAATCTATCTGGAGACAGTAGAGAAGCAGGGTGAATGTCACCTAATAGACCTAAGTTTGATTCCTGATCCTATCTTTTTGAGATGTGAGATTTTTGGCAAGTCATTTAACCTCTCTGAGCCTGTTTCTTCATCTATCAAATGAAGGTTAACTCTATAAGCTTTGTAATATTCTTAGAATGGATATCATCTGGCATCTATTAGGTCCTCAATTTATTGCTGTAATGAACAATACAATTATGAAAGTTTAGTTTATCCAAGAGCTCATAGCTAGTCAGTAGCAGAATTGAAATTTAGACCCAATTTTACATGATTCCCCACTACCACCAAGGAGAATGCAAATGGCTGATTTTCTGTGAGGGACAACAAGATCTGCCTGGGGTGAGACAACCCAGGAGGACAGTCCTCTTAACTTAGTGCTAGCTCTCAGGGGAGAGCTAAATCAGCTTCAACCAGTTTAAATCAGCTATGGCAGGGTTTAAAAATTAAATACAGATTTAGAGGTACCCTCTCCATACACTGGTTTGTACAGGACATGCTCCCACAGGTATGTCAGAGTGCATTCATTCCTGAGTTTATTCCAGGGCTCACTGAGTCCCCATGATATGCCTGGTATTACTTCAGGCATCCAATGAGCATGAGACCTAAGTAGAAAATGTGGCAGCACTGGGGATGTGCAGCTCAGGTCTCCTTTGAAGTTCTGGAATGCTACAAGAATCTGCCTTTGGAACCTATGGGAGGGTTCACATTGAGACCAGTGTCTTCCCCAGGCTATTCCCAGCCGATGACAGAGCACACAGGAGCACTAGAGCCAGGCTGTTTTTGCTCAGGGTGGGACTTCAACAGGGAGGCTCTAGAATGCTCCCTCTTCCTGGGAGCTGCAATGCAGTCTTAGCCTCTTCCTACATGATTCTTCTTTCCCACTTCTCCTCTAAAGGGTCAGACATCCATCATAGTCTGAAGACTCTCCCTTCCTATCCATGCTCCCTCTTCCATTATTCACAGAGGATTCCTCTCTTAAAAATATTTCACTTTTTAGTGTCTTCTCAGAGGTCTTAAACTGAGAGAAGAACTGAGATCTATTGTTTATTTAGAAATGACAATAAAAGCCAATATAATCAACAGAACTCACCAGCACTTTCTCAATGTCTACTGAACCCATACATTTCTCTGCAACTCCACAGTTGTCACCTGAGTTCAAGCTGCCATCACTGTCAGCTAAGGTCTTGGCAAGAAACAAGTGGCATTCAAAATGGGTCATTTGTTGTGAGGTTAACAATGGGACACTCAACTCAACAGGGTTGTAATCCCAAAATGTAGTCTTAGGCTAAAGAAACAAGGTCTGCTTGAATGGACTTGGGGTGAGGGATAAATATCCCTGCTCTGTTTTCCTCCTTCCCAGCTATGTCCTATTGGTGCTCTTCTTTGGCCAAACCCAGGTGGAAGCCAGCGGGACCAGAACCCATTGATAGAAGTCCAGGTCTGCTTCCCTGGGCACGAAGAAAGGTTAAGAGTGACTCTGGAGAGGCAAAAAGAAGATATTTGGCATATTTTGTCTTGTCCCAAACTGCACAATCTTCTTGTACTCCATTGCCACCTTTTTAATCTTTCTCTTCATTCAAACCAAAATGACATGTAACATACCATGTTAGCCGTCCCAGCTACCTAAACACATTCCATGGGTTCTCCCACATACTTCATATTAAGGATTTGACTTCACAAATCTTCATATCTTTTTCTAGCTCTGTCTTACATGGAGATAAAAACCTGTCTTTCAATTTTGACCCTCCCCTGACCCTTTTGCACCAGTATAAGACCATCTAAATCCTTACCCATGACTCCTGGATTTGGCCTTCATAACACATCAGTTTACAATTATTCATTTTCATGTTGGGCTATTTCATTAATGACACTTTCCATAAATACTCATTTCTGTGAAGCTAAGGACATGGCATGGTTCAACATTGCATTCTCTAAAGTTAGAGCAATATGGTACCACAATATTTGTTCGATGTGTAAATAAAATGCTATGGGCAAGCTATGTGTATTTTAATCTAGAATGATTCTGATTTTAAATATTTCTTTCTCTTGCTCCCAAACTGAAAAATTCCAGAATTTTCAGTATTTGGGTACTAAAGTCAGCCTCTCTCTCAGAGGGTCACACTAATTGAGCACCCACCATAGGTCAGCTACTCTGGAAAATGATTCTCTGAATAATATCACTAATCTGTACAAGTGGGCCACCTGTCTGTGTTTTGCACATTAGGAAATGGATCCAGAGGTAAGAGAGCAGTTGCCTATTGACCATATCATGACCTGAGAATAAAATTGAACTTGTCTGTGCTGCCCTGCCTCCGGGCATGCCTTCTCCTAGATGCATCTTCCTCGTGGGATTGTTATAAGGATTAAGTCAATTAACTTACATAAAAGGTTTAGAATTATGCCTGAACCATGATAAATGTGCAATCACTGTTTGCTCTTAATGTATCATCTTTCTTCTTTGACTTCAAACTTTTGCATGGAATAGTATTCCTGCCAAGTGGACTCCCCCACCTTGCAAATCATCTCAATATAATTTCATATAATGATCTAGTCAAGACATATGGCCTCCTGGACACTGTCCAAAGCTTACACCTACTGATTGTATTGGCTTCAGGAACTCTGAAGAGTTTATGTCAATAGTTCTGAAGTAAGATTAAGAGCATAGATCCAACCCCACTTAGATATAGAAGCTGAGCACCGGGAAGCTAATCTGTCCTCTTATCAGAAAACTTTACAAGTTTACTCACTTCTCAGTACTTATTCTTGACTTTTAATGCCAGCTCCACCTCCTCTGCCCCTTAGGGCTGTCCTGATCTCTGAGCGTGAGCCTGGGAGGGGCACAGCAAACCCAGCCCCCAGCATTTTTCCTTCCCCATCCCTGAGTCACACACCAGAGCCTTCTCATTGGAGGTATTAATAATTTACTGTAAGTCATGGTGGGGTAATGGCACATCACACATATATCCCCTCTTTTCTGCTCCCACTGTCCACACAAGCTGAATTACCTTCCTGGGTCCATAGACACTTGAGACTCCATCATTTCAGTGGAATTCTTGTAGCTTCTGGAATCAAACACTGCTTAGAGCAGCTTCGTGTATGTCTAATCAGATAGTGTCTCATCTTAGTCTGCATTGCACACCTTGAATTCCTGCCCTGGCAATTTTCTGATGCTGATGGGATACCCTCAGAGACCCTCTGGGTGTGCCCACAGGCACACCCAGGTGGTTCTAAGGGAGTTAACACTGTTGGTTAGTTGAGGTGGGCATCAAGGCCTCCCCCTCATGCCATCCACTGTACAGGTCTGAGGTGCACTGTGTAAGGCCCCAGAGACAAGGGCACCTGTGGGCAGGTCCACAGAGCAGCCTTAACGAGGCTTTCTCACCTTCCCTGATTTACTTCCCTGGCTCTTTACTTGTGGTCTCTGGACCTACCTCCAATGTAAACTACCTGCACACAGTCTCTGCTTGGGGGAAATCCGAATTAAGACACCATCGACTTTTGGAGTTATTATACAACACCCCTTCCTGCCAAACAGTTTCCCTAGAATTCCTTATGGGCTTCTTTCCACCTTTAAAAATCATACCCATCCTTCAAGGATCAACCTGAAATAGTACATCAAACCCCAGGAATTGCTTCTTTTCCTTCATAGCTATAGCCATCTCTAAGAACTTAGAACAGTTCTCTGTTCCTATTTTCTTCTCTTTGATGATAATAATAATAGCTATTAATTATCTGTATGTACAGCTGCCATTCTAAACCCTAAGGAAATTATAAACACCACGAGCCTATGCCTAGGTCCTCAGAAAACCTAGCACAGGGGTTGACCCAAATTTTGTGACTTCCCACAAATCCTTTAATAAAAACCCTTGTTCTAGGTACTTAAACCCACTGGGGATGGCCCTCTTTCCTCTCCCTGCTGTGCCTGGTTTCTCAGCTTCAGGTAATAAATGCATTCCTTACAGCTTTACTAAACTCTCTCGAGAAAAATGAAGTGTAACCGAACCTAATATGCGAGTCTGCAAATCATACTTAATCGTTAATGCTGACTCAAACACTTCCTCCATGAAGTCTTCCCCATTCTTCCAGAAAGAACTCTCCAGGCTCTGAACTCCTGCAGTCCTTTATCAGCACCCTTTTTATGAAGCTTCTCCGTTCTAAATATTAGAATTAGTTCTGTCCATATCTTCTTTCTTCTTTCAACAATGAGTAATTTCAGGGACAACTATGTCTTAAGCATTTATCAAGCCAAAGGGCCTAGTGTTTGGCAACTGTTCGATATCTTTTCAATGCATGGACAACGGAATGAACAAGGAGGACAAGGAGGTTGAGAGGCTGTGGGCAAGATCAAGCCTGCTGGCATCCTGGTCAGTCCTCGTCAGTCACAGTGGCAAATATATCAAAATGATGGCAGATCTATGGCTCGTCCCTTCAAACCCATTCATTTTTACATAAAATGTGTAGTTGAGAGACATGGCCACCAGAATATATTTCCCAGCTGTTGTGTACCTTATGACTAAGTGCTGACCTATGAGAGGAGAGCAGAAGTAATGTGAGTCGATTACTTGAAAAGGAATAGTCCTGTATTCCCTGAGAGGACCACAAGATGAGAACTGCATGTTGAAGCTGGCAGAAAAAGAAGATAACAGGAATTTGAGTTCCTAGTGACTCAGAGCAAATATATGGGTGTGTTTAGATATGCCGTGTTGTGGTCCTAATTGTCTCTTCAAATTGGACAGAGTTGCTAGACTAACTGTAATTTTTAGGCCTAAGCTAAAAATTGAATTCAAAGGGACAGGGGCTAAAGGAGGGATACCAGACAGGGAGGCTGTGGTCAGAAAAAGCTGGTGGAGAGAACTCTGTTGGGAATATCATTGACAGTAACCACAAGTTTCTAACCAGAGGAGCCTAATACAGACACCAGGACCACAGGGGACCAGAATAAGATGCTAAATCCAAGCCAGATCCAAGAGTCAGAGTCTGACTGGGGCCAACCAAGCAGTCTGGGGTGATCTCCTGACTACCAGGGAGCTATATGGTGCATGGTAGCATATGGGGTCCTATATTGTAAAGATATAGATGGGCAACAAGGGGCTGCTTCACTCCTCATAATCTGTAGTTAGAATACATGCCCTTGCCCTTGTTTCAGTTTCTTCATTTGTTAACTTATCCTACAAAACTCAGCTTGGGTGTCATCTTCCCCAGGGAGGCCCTCCATGACATCTCACACCAAGTCAAGTACCTTCCTCTCCTCTCAGCTTCTCCTGTTCTTCTTTCTACTGTAGTAGCTACAATTTGTTATTATAACACTGTTTTTCACCAAATTATACAGGATTTTCTGAGGGCAGCAATATTTGCTTTTGTTCCCTTAGCACTTCTCATGATTCTTGACACATGGGAGTCTAGTAAACCCAGACTAAACCGTAGGAAGAGTGGATGGGTGATAAAACGCTGTGAAAGCACTGTGTGTGGACCCCAGCTGTCCCAGGGAATGGGTGATAAACACCTTCTCTAAAACCATTGAGATTCTGGGAGGGCACTCAGAGGTGGCAGCAGGCAGGGCAGAAGGGGTGCGCAGGGCTGAGTTGATTTCAGCAAGGCCCTGACACTGTTTGGAAATGGATAATGTGTATTATGCTTCATTCCAAACACCAGTCTCTAGACAGGACAGTTATCAGCAACCAATGGAGCAAATAAACATTTCAAGATTGAACGCTGCTGGGACCAGCAGATGGCATAAGAGCTATGTCGCTGGACTCCCATGTAGCCAACCGTGGTTCGAGTCCCGGACCCAGTGGCCTAAATTCATGCTGGACTTGTGTGCGTGCATGCCCAAGATCCCGAGAGTAGAATGGAGGAGAAGGGATTGCAGCATGGCCATGTCCCCTGGTGGGGGGGGGGGGGTGATTTCTTGCTTTCTCTCTCTCTCTCTGGAGAGTGCACATGCCCTATAGCAAAAACCCCTCAATAAAAAAGATTGAGCACTGCATATTCTACATTACACAGCTCATCCTGGCCACTTTCCTATGTCTTAAGAGAGGAGAGACTGCAGCAAACTCACACTTGCTCATACACACACTGGCATCCTGAGAAGTGTTTCTTTTGGGGAGGAGGGTTCAAAGGATACATTAAATCCAGGGAGAGGGCCAAGTGAGAGGAATCATCATCTGATGGCTTCGATTCCTATTTAGTCATTTCATTACTAATTAATAGGGTCATTACTGTATTTCGGAGGGAAAGAAGTATGATTAAAGGTTAATGCCGTTGCTGTACACATCACACCTCAAATTATGTTATAAAAATGTCCAGAGTATTTAATTGAACCTATAAGTAACAGTGTAATTACACTTAATAATGTATGTGTTGCCATATTTATTTGTTCCTCACTGAGGTGCAGAGGGACCCACGTGGGCTGATTAGGGAAGATCATGGTGACTTCTGAAACTCCTTGTTCTTCATCTGCTTCTGTCCTTTTTGTATCCTTGGGCACAAATAATAGTTGACATGGTCATAACAAATTCACACCCTCCTCCTCTCCCTCTTCTCAGCAGAACTAATTCTAATGTCAGTATTACCAACAAAGGAGGGGAAGGGAGGGGAGGGGAATGAAAGAGGAGGGCTGGGGGAGGGGGAGAGGGGAGGGGACAGGAGGGAAGGGGAAAGCAGCAGCTGTCTGAGCCCTTGCTCTCCACAGTGTTGCCAACAGGCCATGATTCTTCAAACCTGTGAAACTCTTTTAACTTCATCCTTTGCAAATAATGTTTCCTTCTCTTGGAATACCCCTCCCCCCTCCTTCTTTACAGAGTATGGTGCGCGTAGTTAATTAGCTCTCAGAATTCATTCTCAAATGCTAGTATTTTCTCTTACTGCAAAGCCTACGAAAGTTAAAACTACCTTTCCCAGACTGCCTTGTAGTTATGCTTCTGGATGCAAATTAGGTCTACCAACCCACTGTGACTACGCATGTGAGATTTGGAAGGAGTGGCATTTTCTTGCCACTTTGGCTGTTTTAGATGGCAAGCAAGCTTGTAGAGCCATGGATATTTTCAGCATTCTACACCCTAGGGTGGTGGGACACAGAGCGGAAGGAAACTCACGAAGCAGAGACATCATGCCAGCCTAGGATAGTCACTCCCATACTTACATGAGAGGAAATTCCATCTGTTTAAGTTATTTAGGCTTGTGTGATAGCTTTCACCTTAATCTAAGCCTAATACTAAAACTTTCTGTCCCTTTCCTACCGATCCAGGCAGGTGCACACATCCTGTAGCATATACCAGTCTGCTTACCATTTAGCTGTCTCTAATAGCTTAGAACCATTTAAAAATGCACAGATGATACTGCAGTTGCCCTCTGTGGTCAGTGGTGGCAATCGCCCCAAGTCTTCATCATTTATCAGTTAACATTTCAGGGATCTTTCTCCATGGGCAGGATAGACTACCCCACTCCTTGACTCTGGAGATAACCACATGGCATACTTTGTCCAAGAGAATGAAGCAGAAGTGAAGTGTCATCTCTCAACTAGTTCTCAAGAAGCTTAGTATATGTCCACATGTTTTTAGAATTGCTATCACCTGGAGAACGTGCCCAGGCTAGCCTGGTGGCTACTCTACTCCAGGAGGAGAATACGTGAAGAGAGTCCCACTGAATGAGCTGAGCCTAGCCTAGGTGAGTTGCCCTCCTCGTGAGCTGCACTGACCTGCCCACACGTGGACAACCACCCACTCATAGCTGACCCTGTTTGTTACATTAACATCATGTGCTGACTATTGTCTGCCACTCAGCTTTGGAGATTGAGGTTGTTACATAGTATTATTGTGTCAGTGGGTGACTGATAGATCCCCTTTCTCATGGTGAATAAAAATATTCAATAAAAAGACTTGTGGATATCAAAGTCTTAAATGCCTTATTTAAAAGATAGCTGATAGGCCCAGCCCCAGTGGTATAGACACTAGCTTTACTGCTCTGCAGTGCTGGAACCACATGGCTGACCACAGGTTCAGATCCATGTTGACCTGAGCAGGCCAGGCACACCTGTGACCCTGACTAACTGCAGGGCTAGGAGAAGAGAATCACAGCCCAATGAGACCCTATTAAGAGTACCTGTCTTATTCACTCTCACATTTTCACACACTCTCTTGAGGGAAATAAAACGAACTTTCTTTAAAAAAATTAAAAATCAAAGATAACACATGCTGAGAGTTAGGAAACCAGCATTCTGGTGTTAAGACTTTCTACATAATAATCATATGACTTGAATAAATGATTTATTGATATTTTGCATCATTTCTCAAATGACAACTATTAAAGCATGTTCTACCAATTTCACAAAGTTGTAATGATCAACTTTTCAAGAGTATTTGAGAAGTTGAAGCCACCTTTAGCATTACTTGCTGTTTGTTTATTTTGCTAGAGAGTGCATGTGCTTCCCAGAGAAAGAGGGAGAGGAGAAAGCACCCTTCAATAGGGAACGGTCATGCCCCAACTCCTTCTCCTGCATCTCTCCCTCCTTTTGGCATTTTTGAACACACACACACATATGCCCAGCATGTTTCTGAAGCTGCTGGGTTCAGCAATTGAACCACATGGTTGACCACGTGAGATCCAGCTATCTTAGCCACCAAGGCCATGGAACCAATTATAAATTATTTTTAATCTCATAGAGGTTTTTTTTTTTCATCTTAAATTAGAATTTCTTCTAAGACAGCTGACCTTGGATGATTCAGCTTGCTTGACATTTTAAAGTGACTTTAGCCTGTAATTCGGAGAGCCTAGATTCATTTCTTCCACTTGCCCCACTTTGCCATCTCCATATGTAGATAGACACGTTAATTCTAGATTTAGTCAGGAATGATTTCCTCTTACAGGACCTGGTAGCCTTCCTCCCTGATGTGCTGGTTTTGGTGTTGATGCTGTCCTTTATTCTAAATTTGGCTGGCTTGCCTGGTTTCACAGCCAGTCTCACTGTGCAACAGTTCCCGGGGTCCTTTGTAGGCACAACCACCCTCTCTTAACTCTTTGGCACCACATCTCTTTATAGAGCACTTACGCATTTTGGCCACCAATTCCCCAATTTCACCCTTCAGTTCCTTCACTACTCTCTGGCGAGTGCCATCTGGTCCCCATGATTTATCTACATTTAGTTTGTCAATTAGGTAGAAAATCACTTGCACATTTACTGCTATTTTAGTTGATATCTCTGCCCTGTCAGTCCCAAAAGACTGTCTGGAAGTGGGCATTTTGTAGAATCACATAGAATCATGGAACCTTAGAGCTGAGAGGGTTCTTGGAGAGTATTTTAGAAGAAACTCCATCCATCTTCTCATTCAGATATTCATTTACTCAAGAAACAATGATTGAGTACCAGGCAGGTTTGGGGGATACAGTAGCTAGCAAGATGAACTCTAATATTGTCCTCATAGCTTTTTAAACAACACACACAACTTAGTGACTGAGCAGGGGGCAAGAATCAAGGCTCTCTCTCCTGCTATACTGCCTCCAGGAAAAGATACAGAGGGAAAGAGATAAAGTAAAAATTCCATGTGGTTGAAGGGAAGATATAGAGAATAGGACAAGGTGAACTAGGAAAATGAGGGGTGAATATAAGGAGGTCAATGTATTGTAGTATCATGGGGAACGGGTAGAGTTATAGTGAATGGAAGAGAGAAACTAAGAGAAGGACTATGATTCCTGAGTAGGGTTAGGGTTGAAGAGATTAGCTGAGAAACAGGTGGCTGGAGTCTCTAATCCCTCTATCCTTTTAATGCCTTATTCCTTGTCGTATTCACCGTGGTTGTCAAGAAGGGAGATAGTGTAAAACTAAAGAAAGAGCTTATTATGCTCTAAGAGATCATTATTATTATCAAAAAGATGTTTATTGATCTGACAGGTGTTCATCTCTGAAATCTCTAGTACTCTGCTCAATAAAAAAAATCAGGTAGTCCAGAAGTCCACAGTCCATAGAACCACTGTGATCCATACAGATGAAGAACTGATGGAGTTTTTCTCAGCCTTGATTATGCAAGGCCCTGTCAGAGTGGAGGCAGGGATATGGGGATAGGGAGGAGGACACTTCAGTATATGTAGGGAGATGCTGGGAATTGCAGGAAAATGTCTTGCCCTATTTTGTGGACTTCAGATCATAACAACGGGCTATTTCTTAATTCCTTCTAGACAGTATTAGAATAAGAAGGAAGGAATTTTATGCCCAGTAACAGAACTGTTGGCAAAGCGATGACTTTTTAGCACAAGGCAAAAAGCAAAGATGCATGAGGAAGGGATGTGTGGTGGGTTCTATTATCATTCGGTATATTTGCTGCCTGCTCCCTCCTCTGTGGAAAAATAATACTCGTCTCAACCACCATTGATGAGATTGGTCATGCGTTTTTGGGCACTCCTCCTTAAAGAAGGATACAACTCCCCACTCTACTGACCTCTGGTGTAGCCATGATATTTACTTTAGTCGTTAAATATGGGCCAGGATCTCACGAGTTATAAGTGGGAGCATTCAGAATGGGTTCTAAATTTGCCACTTCTCTTTTCTCTTTATCATGGGTAATGTTGGCCTTCTCTGTCAGTCAGGGTCCTAGAACAGAGACATATGAAGTGGAGGCACAGGAAAACAATGCAGAAAATTTTCTTACAATTTCCATCAATTCCCACATTGGATATGGAGAGTGAGAAATACACTTCTGTGGTCATAAGGCATTTATGTTTGGGAACTGTTTGTTACCACAGCATATTCTAGCCCATACTTAAGGGAGCTATGGAAGTTGGTAATACAGGACATCTTTGGTGTTGGTGGTCAATCGGAAAAGGTCAACAAGTATTCAGCTTTATACAGATGCCTCTGTGCCAGGGAAAGAAACAGTGACAAGGGGGTGGAAGGATTTAGGTATCTGAAGGACTGTGCTAGAAATTGTAGTGAGAGGTAATAGTCCTTTCCCATTGATGGGATGTGTTCTGGAGCCAAGTCCTCTTTCTTTATTGCCTTGGTCAAATTACTCTTTGTTTTAATTTCTTCTATAAAATGGGGAATAAAAATAGCACTTAGATATAGGTTGTTGCTGAGACTAAATGAGTTACCTACACGTAATTAGTTACCCATATATGCTTCAAACAGCATCCAATTTTTAGTAGATGCTCCATACATGCTAGCTGTTCCTACTACTCTTTCCAGTGTTCCTATTTTGTAGATAATAATACTGAATTTCCTAGAGAGTGCAGGACTTAATGGAGATCACACAACCAACTGCAGAGAGGTTCTCATTATAGCCAGCCAGGAAGTGGGCTGGTTCTGCACAGTGTGGGTGTGGACAGCCATTTGATTTGCACTTAAGCCAAAACAGTTGTTAGTAAATTAAACATTGATTGTAAAGGCCCTCCAATTAAGATTCACTAATTATATCACCAGCTCAATTGTCATGCAATTTATATAAAATTAACCCAGAACAATTATTTAATTACTTTCCTCTTAATACATTGAACTAATATTGTTTCTCAAGCTGTCATATAGGGATATGGAAACATTTAACTGACATGGAGACAGGAAATCAGAGAAGTAATGAGACAACGGCCACATTGTCCTGTCTGTTGGTGTGACATAGCCCTGAGGTAATGAGAAAAAGGCAGTAGGAAAAGGGATGTCCTTTGTGTCTGTGTCTTCCTTTCCTGTGATTGTGGAGTGGAGGTGGCTGGGGGTGACAGGGAGATGTAGGACAGAGTCCTCTGGGGATGGCCAAGGCAATTATGGGCTGGAGCAGCATTGCAGCTCAACTTTGCTCTCTACCCAATCTTGCTTCCTTCCTTTCCTGACGGCAGTCTCACTTACACATCCTACGCACTAAATTGCCTTGCATAGTCTGTTCCAGAAAACTCAATCAGCTACAGGAAGCTATTGAATTTCTCTGAGCAGAAAAGTGACATAATCTGACTCATAGTTTACAGGCTATAATTGAAGGGAGGCAAGAGGTGAAGCAAGAACCTGTTAGGAGAGAATTGTTGGGAGCTTGTCTGAGTCTGAGATGCTCTGCTCTCTGTTGGGTGGAGGGAAGGTCACAGCCAAGGTCCCTGGAGAGGAAGACACTGAGATTCTGGTATGGGGCACAGTGGAAAGGGCTTGGGGTGGGAGCTGCAGTCTCTGCTTTGCTTTTGCCTGGGATAGATTTTGGGTAATGTCAGAAGGTAGGAGTCATGTTTCTCCATAACCAGCAAACAGCTCTCCTGTGGAATTATCCCGAGACTATCCCTTCTATATTTTGATGCACTGAACATCAGGGCATCCATTGTCCATGGAATGCTTATGGGTTTGGTTTAGAGAGGGAGCTCTGAAATTTACATTATATGGACAGCTATTTCACTGGGCGATGAAATCATCATAATAAATTAATAGTCTGCAGTATAAAACTTATTACTTACTTAAACCTGTCTGTTCAAGAAAAGCTAAGTTTGATTCACAGACTTCTAGAAGCAGAGAGAGGTCAATAAACTCAGGCCTGGAGGAGAGGGGAGGGTTGCTGGGTGTAAATCTTTTTCCTTCTCCTGATCGTTTGAAACATGGGACTCTGTTCAAATTGACTTTGCTACTTAGAAGCCAAATACTTTGAAATTATTTAATTTCACTGAACCTCTGCCTCCTCTGTGAAATGGGAATGATGACAACGTTAGGGAGTTCATTTCATGGAGCTGTGAGGAACAAATGAGATACTTAGGTGGGTATAGTGCATAAGCTGTAAGATGATAGAAAACTGTGGCATGGGTTATGGCTTCAGATTTTTTCTGGGGGGGATAAGCACTGCTAGGGAGAGACAGGGTTTGGAGTGACCAGATCCCTTCTACCAAAAATATTTTCCCAGCCAGATGTGAAAGAACCAAGTCAGACTGAGTTCTGGACGCTACAGTTCATGTGATAGATTGACAGGTGTGAGATGGACTCAGGTGTAGGGACAGATGCATTTTGGAGAAGGGCTTGGGAATAAGGATGAAAAGGGAAGGAATGGATGGGAGAAATATCAAGAAATCCAAGCTAGATACCTTTTACGACTTCTCTCATTCTATCACCATCTCCTACTACCTGCCATTTCTAGAATTCTTCCTGTAGCTGTGGTGTCAAATGACGATTGGAAAAATTCCTCTCTCTACCTCTGCTTTGAAGGACCTTTGATTTAGTTTCTATATTGTCCCAAACAAGCTGCCTTCATGGGGGGAAAATGTTTTGTTTGTTTCTTGGTCCCATAGCTGCATCCTTGGATCAACCTAAGTGTTAAGATAAGCCTCCTAACTCCCTGTGTCTCCAAAATCATTTTCTCCATCACTGTCTGTTTCTACTGCTACCAAATTGAGTCTCCTGAAAGAATGCTTTTAACATGAATGTCCCTCCATGACTGGTTTGGAAAATGCTTAGAAAATAGGACCAGACAGTGGCAAAGCAGTGAGACACAATGCTTTGTAAGGCTGACTCATGTGGGAAGTTCACGTTTGTGTCTGGAGACCTCCCTGAGTACACCAGGTCTGTAGGTGCCCATGATCCAGGGATGGACTAGGTTGGGGGTAGATCATAGAATCAAGACCCTGTGTGGGGGGTGGGGACTGTCTCTTTGTCTCTCTGCCTTTCTCCCTCTGTGTTTGTCTCCCTCTCTTTTACCCATGGAAGACATAAATAAATAAACTTTTAAAAATGCTCAGAAAGTATCAAAGGTACTCTTTTTCCTTGCCCCACTTCTTCCTTTATTCATCCAACTAGCATTTCTCTCCCTTTTTCCTTGAATCCTGGTTAACATTGTAAAGTACACGAGGGATTCCCAGCGTGATATGAAAGGATCCTTCAGATTCAAAAGATCCTGTAAATCAATTACCATCTGACAGTATTGTCATTCTTCCCCCTCCCCTGCTTTATCAGTCACCAAGCACCTGTCACTTTCTAAGTCTATGTTTGACTTGTCTCATCTGTCTCCTCCATGAGAAAGTAAGCCCTGTGAAGGCAGGGGGCAGGGATTGTTTGCTTTTTTTTTCCCTCTTGACTTTTGTCTGACATGTCACTGCTTGACAACATAATCAATCATCAATAAAACATTCGTTAGAAGAACAGATAAATGTGCATCTATCAGAGTCCCAGACTGAGATTAGGTATTTTGACATATCATCTTGCCATCCTCTCAGGCCAGTAAAGTCTATTAATCGTCTTCATTTTTATGGATAAGAAAACCAGAGTACTGTCCTGATTGACCCAAACGTGACTCATCTAGAAAATGACAGAGCCCAGGTTCTGCTACAGGACTCCTAAGGCACAGCCCCTGTTCATGCTAGTGAGATAAGAGAGGCCCACAGGGACCAGTTCTGCCATGCAGCAGAGCAGGGTGTGAGGGCCACTGAGAGACACACACCTGGTGGTGGAATTCAGAGGCAAAGGAGCTGGCTCTGGAGGAAGAGGGACTGAGCCCAGAAGGGAGTGGCCAGAACAAAGCTGCTTTAGAGCGGGATCCAGCGAAGTGGGTTAGAGCCCCTTAAAGCCAGACAGAGAGTATATAGGGGAGAAGAATAAACCTGGAAGTAAGAGGTTGTGTATTCATTCATTTATTCATCCACATGTCTTGAGTATGAACTATAAGAGAGGGAAAGATCACTTTCTCACTATTCTTTCTGAATTCTCAGCTAAGATCTCCTATAGCATAAGACAGAGTAACAAGAGAGAGAAGAAATTTATTAACATGTACAGACAATCCCCATCTTAAGATGGTTCAATTTATGATTTTTCAACTTTACAATGGTGAGAAAACAACAGACACTCAATAAAAACTGTACTTTAAAATTCTAATCTCTTCCCAGGCGAGTAAGACATGATTTGATACTCTCTTTGATTCCAGTTTGTGGCAATGCGCTACAATTTCCAGTCAGCCACATAATCACAAGGGTAAACAATATTGTACTCTGCAATGTTCTGTATTTAATACATTACATGAAATATTCAATATTTCATTAGAAAATAGGCTTTGTATTAGATAATTAACCATAGGTTAATATGAGTGTTCTGAGCATATTTAAGGTAAGCTAGGCTAAGCTATGGTATTTGGTAGGTTAGCTGTATGAATAGATTTTTAAACTATGATATTTTCAGTATATGATAGGTGTATTGGGAAATAACTCCATCTAAAGTGAGGGAGTATCTGTATACCTTATGTATACACGGGAGACATCAGAGAAAGAGTAAATCGCAAATAGGTGGTCCTATAGTTTGACTGTGTCCTCCAAAAATTCATGTGTTGATTTTGGTTGTATTGGGATTAAGAGGACGAAAACTTAATCCAACTATGGTGTTGTGAGGTGGGCCTATCAAGGATGATTAGGGTGACTGGATCCTCCTGGCTTTTTAAGGAGACATGGATGTGGATGTCAATACATGCTTTGCTCTACACAAACTCTTGCCATATGAAGCCCTGGATCAGCTGAGGACTCTGCCAGAAATAAAGACCTTTACCAGGTATAAAACCCTCGACCTGGGACCTCTAAAACATTAAGCTGAATAAACCCCTATTTTTCAGAAATTACCAAGATTTAGATATTTCTGTTATTAGCAATTCAACAGGCTAAAACAGGTGGCTTACAATTCAGATTTAAATACCATCCTCCACTAAAAGATGGAAGGTGTAGGGAAAGTTATAGGGAAACATTCATGAAAAGTATGGTAAACAGAGTAAGCCTTTTTATGCAAATTTAAGTCTCTAAGTTGGTGCCTTCTCCCTTAATAAGAATTTGTAGGAAACAGCAGATAGCATAATGGTTATGTTGCTGAACTCTTAATGTAGCCAACCATGGTTCAAATACCAGCCCTGGTGGCTTAAAACTCATACCGAGCATGTGTGTGTGCATGCCCAAAATCCTGAGAAGAGAATGGAGAAGAATGGATTGCAGCATGGCAATCTCCTCTGGAGGGACAATTTCTAGCTTTCTGTCTCTCCAGCAAGTGCTTGGGCCCTATAGCAAAAATCTCTTTCTAAAAAAAAAGGAAGAAAGAAAGAAAGAGGGAGATACAGACAGAAAGAAAAAGAAAAGAATTTGTAGTTTCATCATCATTTTTTAAAGATTAAATTTTATTCATTGTTAATATTTTATCTTTTCATTTTATTGAAGCTGACCAGAGAGAGAGAGAGAGAGAGAGAGAGAGAGAGAGAGAGAGGGAGAGAAGGAATGTGAGAAAGCAAGCTGCCAGGTCCGGGACTCAAATGATGGTCACCCATGTGGGATTCCAGCCACCTTAACCACCACACCACCTGCCGCCCCCTCCCCCCCCCATAATTTTTTTTCCTGGTACAGAGAGGGAAGTGATCTTACAATTAGAGATTTTCTTTATAGATGTAAATTTCTCTTAGTTTTCAGAGCTTCTCCTGTGTCTGCTATTTCTTAAAAAGTAACAGCTCGGGGGCCAGCTAGGTGGCATAGTTGTTGAAGTGGCTGAATCCCACATGACTGATTGCAGGCTTTGAGTCCCAGATCTAGCGGGTTGGGAAATATGCTGTATGTGTGTGTGTGTGTGTGTGTGTGTGTGTGTGTGTGTGTGTCCAACATCCTGGGAGGAAAATAGAGTGGACTGTGGTATCATTATCCACACTGGGGGGTGGTGCTTTCAAAAAAGGGAAAAAGTAACAGCTTAGTCCAGCTTGTGGCATGGTGGTTAAGGTGGTTGGATCCCGCATGACCAATAGCACCATTCAAATCCCAGACCCAGAGGCTTAAAAAACAGACTGAGTGTATGTACATACATGCCTAAAATCCCAAGAGGAGAATGGAGAAGAAATTGTGGCATGGCCATCCCCTTCTAGGGGTGACTTTCTCTATTTCACTCTGTCTCTCTCTGGCAAGTGCACATACCCTATAGCAAAATTTAAAAAGTTAAACAGCAACTCAAGAGGCCAACAAGCACCATAGTGGTTAAGGCACTGTACTCCCATGTGGCTGGCCGCAGTTCAAGTCCTGGACCTGGTGGCTTGAAACTCATGCCAGGCATGTGTGTGTACATGCCCCAGATCCCAAAAGGAGAATGGAGAAGAAGCTATTACAGTGTGATCACCCCCTCTGGGGGGAGGGTGACTTCTTGCTTTCTGTCTTTCTGGTTAGTGCATGTACCCTTTAGCAAAAATCTCTCAAAACATACATACATACATAAAAAACAGCCCAAAATAATCCTTATCCAAAGAGGCATATTTTGGGATGGCATATTCTTCTCTACACTGCTATTTTCCAGACACAACACCAGGCTCTGAGAATACAGAAAGGATTCAGACACAAGTGCTGTCCAGGGACTGATCATCTTTGGAGAGAAAAACAAATGTAGATCCTCAAGTTGTGGAAAATATTTATGAGTTCAGTGGGGGGGGGGGCACCACAATAGTTCAAAAGGGGTATGGGAGTTACTACATGGCTAGGTGCAGAAATGGTATCATTGAAGAGTCCTGCCCTGAGCTGAATTTTGAGTGACTGGTGTTTGCAGGGAGTTCGGGAGCATGGAGAGAGCACCAGCACAGGGAGTAGGCTAAGTGGGGTGGAGAGGCTTGACGTAGGCACATGATGGGCTGGAAGTGGGACATCCATTTATGCCTTACTTAAGGGACTACAGAGGATGTGCAGAGACAAGGTAGGAGGCTGGTGGGGGCCAGGTCCTGCAGAGTCTGGCATGCTGGACTAGATGTAGACTGTGTTCCAAACAACAGGGTTGGCAAACTTCGTCTGTAAAGAACCAAATGGTTAATATTTGAGGCTTTGAACTTAGCTATTCTAGCTCCAAAGCAGATATAGATGATGTGTAAATAAATGGGTGTGACTATACTCCTGAAAAACTATTCACAAAAACAGCCTGCAGGCTCACTTTAGCCTCTATCGCTGCTGCTGTGAATTGCCCACTCTCGCCACAGACAACGGGCAGTCTGCTGTGAATTGCCCACTCTCGCCACAGACAATGGGCAGTCATGAGAGGTGTTGCAGCAGAGGAGAAATCCAGAGAAGATTTATGAGGCTGTAATGTGCAAGATAGATTGAAACAGGAGACTTGTTGGGAGCCAGATGAAACAGCCCAGCTGTGAATTTGTAAGTCTGAGGAGGACAGCAGCAATAGGAAGTGAAACGTAATGCAAAACCACTTCATACAGAGTAAAGGGACCTGGCAGCTAAACAAATGTAGTAGATCAAGGAGACCTAAGAGTTAAAAGTGGGACCCAGATCTGAGCCTGGGTAAGAGGGAGAAAGCAGTGACTCTGGGATTTAATTTCAGGCAGTACCCTGCTGCTCTGTAACAGAGATGTAGATGAAGATATTCATTAGGAATTGTAAAACAAATCAGAGAAATTGCTTCCCTGTTACTGCAAAGGCAGAGATGCTTTTTAGACACAAATATGACCTGCAGGTGGAGGGGAAAGGATGGGGGGTGGTGGGCAGGGGGAGAGGCGATTATCTTCCAAATAGGCTTTTTGCTAACGTGAAGGGAAATGGATACATCTGGAAAATTCCATACTGTTTGCATAAGTGAAATGCGGTTGTTCAGACCCTGTTTCTCAAACCCCAGGTGTTACATAAGATAATGTTGCTAAAATGTTTGGGACTTAGGGAGAGAGACTGTATAAACATGTGGTTTTACTATAGCTCATAAAAGATGATTGTGTGGAAACCTCAGAAAAATTGAAACCTGGCACAATATAAATGAATGGCTTCCCTTCTTGTTTTATCACCGTGTCTCGCTCAAGCCTTGAAGATGTGATTAGAAATGAGTGTCTAGAGGCCAAGGCGAGGTACTAGGATTTAGCAAGTGGCCTGTATTTGTCTATTGTGTTTGGCAGACTCTGGCATGTAGCTGAGAGAGAGAACTGTGTAGATATGTGTAGGCCTGTGTTCATGGGTGCACTGGACCTGGCATGGGAAGAAAAATGAGGGACCGACTGTGAAGTAAAAGAGAGGGACATAAAGAGTTTGTTGGTGCAGGTAGCTAAAACTGTAGAAATTCCAGGGGAACTTGACCTCAAAGCATCTCTTCAGCATTTTCCATTTTCTCAAGTAAAACGAAATGTGAAATGAACTTGTTTTTAGCAGGAGCATTTTGTTTTTATTTGCCCACAAGGGGACGGAACGACAATGCCTTTGAAAAGCCAGCCACTGTGCAGCCCCAGGGTTTGCTCTCTGGAGCACAGGCCGTGAAAATTTGTGTGTGTCCAGAATACCAGAAAGTCTGGCAGAAAAGGAGGAGGAAGGGGGAGGGTGGCAAACCCTTCATTGCCTATGATTCTGTAGAATTCCTTCTTGGCATTTCATCCCTGGCATTTTTCTGTGATTTCTTTTCCCGTAAGATTCAGTCCAACGAAGTCCATTTAGTATAAGAATCATGTAGGTGAGCAGAGTGGATGGTGGCAGAGATGAAGGGAATGATTCCAGTGGGCCACTTGGAAATCCTCCTTACCTCAGTGGAAGAGTTCTGGCTACCACCAGGGGGAGGCCATGTAGCATGGGAAGGTTTGGGAAAGAGGTGGTCAGGGTTCAAATCCCGAGTCTGTCACTTACTAAATGCCAGACCTTAGCCTCCTTTTCCTCCTTCCTCATTCATAAAACAAGGATGCAGGCCCAGCTGTGGTGGTGTGTGTTGCTAGTTCAACCCAAAGGCCAGGCACAGTGCTGTGTATCTGTAATGCCAATGACTCAGGGAGGCTGAGGCAGGAAGATTGTGACCTGACAAGATGCTGTCTTAAAAAAAAAAAGGATACAAAGCTCTTTGGACTTTTGTTAACCTCCACAACCAGAGCCTATCCACTCAGTACACACTAGCTGGTAAGATCATTGCTAAGTCTTAATGGCAGTCAGAGTCAGGGAATTCTGACTTTCTGTGCCAAGTTCAACCCTGGTTTTCACTTATGTGGTCGCAGAATGCCTTGTTGCTCTGTGGAGCCTAATTGGTGAAACCTTTGGGTGAGCATGTACTCACAGATTCTACACTATGTTCCTGACATGGGGGGAGAGGGCAACATATGCAAAAGAAAGTCGGTCATACATTCTGAGGGTTGAGAGGGAAAGTTTGAGCACAAATCAATACAGGCAAGGCAGAGAGAGGCAGGCTCTGCAAATGGCAGATGGCGAGGCTGAAGCGACACAGAGGAGAGGGCATTTGCTTTGGAGATGCTGCCACTTGCTAGCTGTGCCACCATGAGGAAATCGTGTAACTTCTTTGAACTTGTGTCCTGGTCATCTGCAGAATGAAGGAAATCATGATTATGAGGTCTCTGGGAAGAGTAAATGAAATAACATATGAAAAACCATGCAGCCAAGTGCTGACCTGGGTTTGATGGTTATGATTAGCAGGTTCGAGTTTGTAAGTTAATGTTCACTTTTACCCCTCATTTAGCAAATCCTGCAGCTGGAGCCCTGTGATGGGAAGAAACTGGCCATGTGGTTCAGGAAAGCAGGCCTGGTGTCTTATCTTTCTGCATGAAGGTCCACCACTGGGCTTGGCTACTGATGGTTGTATAGAGCTGCAGTCAGCACCAAAAATAAATAAATAAATAACAAAGAACCCATCTAATGGATGGTCAGAGAGAGTTCTCCACATCCCAGGGGGCCAGAAACCAAGAATCCTACCCTAATCTTGTACTTCCTGCCCCTCTCCACCCTGCTCTGCCCTGGGGAGGTAGACCTGTAAGCTTCTAGTTGGGTTCAGTAAATGGAACTACCACTAGGAGGTGAGCAATCAGGTGGAAAGCAAGATGGGTATTCATTACCTGGATCCCTCCTTGCCAGATCACTATAGACTGATGGCTTTAGCCCATCAAGGGCCACAGCTGCTGTTGAATCCCTTTGGCTGTGGTCTGAAGTTCTGTCCCTTTGCACCCTCCTGTTGCTAATACCAGGATACTGCAGTGTTCCCTGTTCAAATCTTTGTAAATAGTCCCTTTATTAATCTCCTTATTTGTGTCTACCATCTGTTAATAGCCAGGGACCTTCACTATTTAAATCTTATCAGTGAACTGAGGAAACATGTTGAAAAGTGATTTGATCCAGAAAGTCTATTGAGAATATAACTTAGAGAGCTGGAATAAGATGTGCCTGGGATAGCGTTATTTTAAGGCCTCAGTGAGAACAGTAAAATGAGCATTCTCCATTCAAGGTGTCAAAAGTGAGGTCTGATGTAATGTGATGGCGAAACCTAGAGAGCAAAATCCAACCTGAGGGATCAGCAGTTGGCGTAATGGCTATGTCGCTGAACTCCCATGTCGTCGACTGCGGTTCGAGTCTCGGACCCTGTGGCTTAAACTCACGCTGGGTGCGTGTGCATGCATGCCCAAGATCTGGAGAGGAGAATGGAGGAGAAGGGATTGTGGCATGGCCATCCCCCCTGGGGGGTGATTTCTCACTTTCTGTCTCTCTGGCAAGCGCACGTGCCCTATAGCAAAAACCTCTCCAGGAAAAAAAAAAATCCAACCTGAGTTTGCTACTTCGGGAGCCAGGAGAATGAAAGAGAAGGCTCTGGCTTAGATACAGGAGAGAAGGGTGGGAACTAGGAGGTGAGACAGAACGTTTCTAAGGTTGAACTTAGCCAAGTCAGACTCAAGGACTCATGTTCTCCCTGGTAACGTCCTCATAGCTGCCCTACTGTGTGCCTTGAGAATTCCTGCTGGCTAAGGACAGATTGCACTGGCTGGCAGGTTAGGATGACCAGGAGGTTAGGATGACCACTGCGGAGAGGTACACACTGGAGATGCAGAGGGGAAAGAGCCCAATGTCTTTGGAAGAAAATCCGAGTTCGGGGAGCGATACACAAAGCAAACTGGAAAGGGGTGTCAGGCATTTTTCCAGAGAAAGCGGGTTTCTCAGGAGGTCTGCCAAGTGTATGTGACCAGACTGAGGAGCAGGAATAGTATTACCTGGGATTAGGAGGAAGTGTGTGCATAGAAGAGAGTGTCGAGTAGCCTATCACAGTGTTCCTTAGCCCTGTTTTCAGACAGATCAACTCAGTGGTTCAAGTTCCATGGAGCACCTTAGTCATTTTACTGCAGACACATTATCTCCTTAACTATCCCCATCCCAGCCAGGTGGTTAGGCTCCCTCATCACACGCCATGCCGGACCTGTACTCCTCAATAATAGTGGACAGCATTTAAGTATCCATTCACGTTTGTCTTCTCAGCCAGACTGTGTGCTCCAAAGGACCATGTCTGTCTGGCCTCACTGCAAAACCCCTGACTCTTGCAGTAACTCAGGGAGCCATAGCCTGCGGGAGACCTGGCCCCTATCTTCAAAGATCCCTGGTCTGAGGGAAGACTTGCTCTGTCCTCAGGAAGCCCCAGTCTAAAGCAGGAAATAGAGCCCTATTCTGACTTTAGAAAGAGAGCCAACTGTTAAAAGCTATTCTGAAAGCCAAATCCAGAAGTGCTGAGAAAGGGATTCATCAGTGCCCCAAGTCTTGATTTGTGCATTGTGGAGTCAAAGGTTACTGGGAGCCACATGTGCCAGTGGAGGGCGGTCTCTGCTCACAGGAAGCCAGTGCCAAGGCCTGGTGCTTGTCAGCTAAGTGGCTCACAGATGTTCTGCTCACAGGCGGGTCATTTTGCACAGTCAGTTTGCAATACAGGCTTGTGGGGTATTGCGAACCATGTCTAATTCTCTAATCTATTTATTGTGCTCAAGTTGTAGAAAACAAGCCAAGGGCTAAAGGTCAGGTGGCCAGTGCTCAGCTGGCCCTGGAGGGAAGGGTGGCATGGGAGAAGGATCATGGTCACTTAATGTGATGGGGAAGGTGAAGGCCAGCACAGTAGGAGCACAGGTCAGGGCCTTGGTGCTGAGAATGGGGCAGCCCATTTCTGCAGGCTGCTAGAAGTGTCTGTGTGCTGGAGCAATCTAGCGGCTGTGTGAATGCTGCATTGTGGAAGGGCATGATGGCGGGGGGAGGAGACCCACTGCCTGGCAATGGAAGCCGCACTGCCATGGATGTGCATACACATGAATAAATCTGCCCATACATTACACAGTGCAGCATCCTGCCTCTCCTGGCATCCAGCACCTTCTTTTGTGGGGAGAGGAAGGGCAAGGGATGACACCGGGCTTGGGGGAAGTGGCAGACAGTGGAGGATGGAACTCCTTGGCTGCTGGGGTCTGATGGACCTACTGAGCCAATCAAGAGCCTGAGGAGTAGCTGGAGACATGCTAGGGCCATCTGCAGTTCCCAAGTTCAGTGATAAGGATGAGCCCCTTCCCTTGTTCAGTCAGATCCTCTCTTACTTCCTCCCATAGAGAAGAATCCTCAGAAGGTCCCAGACCCTGTGCTGGGCTGGAGTTCCCAGCTGGGTACCCTGGTGCTGTGGTCCTTGTAGCTCCCTGTACTGGCATGTATTTGGGGGATGCAGAGGAGAGCCTCTCTGAACCCTGAGTTGGGTCACTGGGGAGCCACTCTGTGGTGAAGAGTAGAGGGTAGGAGAACTATCTGGGATACTCTTAGGACCAACACCTGAGAAGGGAAAGGACTGAAGCAAGGTGGGGCAGAGGGAGACTCTAGCTGTGATGCAGTTTCCGTGGGACCCACCTAGCCCTAAAGGGAAACATGCAGATGGGCCTGGTCTATACTGGTCCATCGCTGGATGTAGGTGCTCTGGGACGATTGTCAAAAAGCACTTGGGCAAAAAGCACTCTTCAGCTGAGCCAGTCCTCAAGGGACTGGCAGGTGGGGACATGAATCCTTCCTTCCTGAAGGAGTCTTGGGGGGCTCATCATAGACCCACCACATTAGGAAAAAGAGAAACCTCCACCTGGCTTACATGACCTATGTAGGTGCTGTAAGAAATCCAGAATCCTACACAGATACACTCTGAAATCCAACTCAATATAGGAATGAAAGGAGCCACATCTGCCCCTGGGGGGCCTCAGAAGGGAAGCATGTATGTGCAGCCTCCATGTGTCTCTCAACTTGGTTGATTGTCACGTCTCCTGGTGGGGTACCTCTCCCTGGGTATTAAGTCTCTGAGCCAGCAGAGCCCAACACCTGCAGAAGAAAGCACATTTCAGGACGGAATCTCTAGGCCTGCTGGTGAGAGTGCCACTCCTTCTCCTCCTTGGTTTCCCAGACTCCTGTGTCTGGCAATGGGAGAAATAGCCCTCAAAGACTTTGGGGTGAGGTTCTACAATATTAGCACAATAGAGCTCCACTCTCTTGATCAGTGAGGTGAAGTGGAGAGGCTGTTGGTTTTGGACTCAGGCATGCAATTGTCTTTAATCCTGTGCCAACACTTACTGGCTAGGAGGCCCTGGGCAACTCCTTTCAATTTCAATTTCCTTGTCAGAAAAATGACAATAATAATGGAGAGGATTAAATGACTTACATAAAATGCCTGTGACTGTGCTAGACATGTAGAGTGTTCTAGATCGCTTCCTTCTCTTTTTGCTTCTTCCCTTTGAGAGATAGCAGAGACAAACCCCCTGAGGAGCAGGACTGGGGGAGCTAACTCCCCTTTCCAATGTTCTTCTCTCCCTAGTCTTGTTGTCCTCCCTCTGTACCAGATGCTCAGTGGTAATGCTTATCTCTGTCTTTTGGCTTTCCTAGCCCATTGCTAGGCACGTAGTAGGAGAAGAGGGCTCAGAGTAGGGCGGCCAGCGGGGAAGCTGAAAGAGGGAAAAAGCGCTCTGTGCGGGCGACAGGGAGAAATGGGAGTGCTTCAAAGACTGTCACGCGTTGGGAAATGCAGCAGCTGGGCTGTGTGAAATGAATGATTCACTCAAGAGGAAATATGATTTCTTTCTGGTCTGTGGAGCTAGTCAGGTAAGGGCTGGTTGAAACCTTGAGAGATTAAATAAACCGAGCTTCGAAATTGAGTCTGTGTCTCCTTCCCCAGAGATCCCGGTGCTTTTCTGGAATCCATACGCCCAGCTCCTGGAGCGTTCGTCCTTGTCAAAGGCACATCCTCGCCAGCCTAGGCCACTGGGTTGTGGCTGGGAAGAGTCAGAAGTCCAGGTTCAACAGGCACAATTAGAGAAAAACTCCATTTCTTTTAGTGGATTGCCAAACTGCTGGCAGCCCCTGCAACACAGACATTAAACAGGATCTAAAATGTGGGCCTTATTAAGGACTGTCAGGGTGGCTTGTGGCCAGACAGGAAATTGGGAGTGAACAATGACGGAGAAAACGATTACTCTGTTGCTTAGAAAGTGCTACCATTTCAGACAGACCAGGAAGAGGCAGTGAGTGGGTGTGGGAGAAGCTATTCATGGTCTCCCTCTCATTGCAGAAAAGGGGGGATGACCCACAGCTGTCCCAGCCTCTGCCTCACCTCCTGAGAGAAGATTCTTGGCCCAGGATATGGAGGTGTGGAAAGCTCTGTGGTTACATAGTTAGGTCCTGAAAAAGAGATAGGTATGTACAGCTGTGAAGTGGTTGGTAGAACTTTGGGTTTGTATCACTAAAGGGAAGATCTGATAGCAATCTCAAAAGCATATAAGAAATTAGGGACCAGCAGTTAGCGTAATGGTTATATCGCTGGACTCCCATGTAGTTGACCATGGCTTGAGTCTTGGACTTGGTGGCTTAAACTCACGCCAGGTGCGTGTGCATGCGTGCCCAAGATCCCAAGAGGAGAATGGAGGAGAAGGGACTGCGGCGTGGCCATCCCCCCGGAGGGTGATTTCTCACTTTCTGTCTCTCTGTCTGTCTCTTTCTGGTAAGTGCACGTGCCCTATAGCAAAAAATAAATAAATAAAAAAGCATATAAGAAATAGAACCAAATTTCAAGAAAAATGACCTAGTATATACTTTTTAAATAAATATTTACTTAATTTTATTTATTATTATTTTAATTTGCTATAGGGCACTTGTGCTTACTCAGGAGGCAGTGAGAAAGCAAGCCACCACTGGGTCTGGTACTCAAACCACAGTCGCCATGTGGGAGTCCAGTGCATTAAACACCACTCCACTTGCTGGTCCCAGGACCAAATATTTTTAAAGAAGAAAAATATCAAATAGATAAAGCACTACTCCAACTAAATATCTAATTTTTCTACATTAGGAAAAAAAAAGTGGAGGGTGTGTAGAGAGTGGGGGAGTGGGAGAAAGGTCACACTCATTCCTGGTGACCAAGTCTTGGATGCATATAATATGGGGTGATGGTGAGTACTAGAGATGGAGGATGTGATTATTGCTTGATTTAATCAATATATAATGGACACATATTTTGTTTTGAAAGATTTTTGCTATAGGGCGTGTGCACTTTCCAGAGAGGCAGAACAAGACAGAGAGATAGAAAGTGAGAAATCACCCCCAGGGTGGATGGCCATACCACAATCCCTTCTCCTCCATTCTCTTCTTGGGATTTTGGGCACAAACGCACACCAACCTGGTGTGTTTTAAGCTGCCAGGTCAAGGACTCAAACCACAGTCGACTATGTGGGAGTTCAGAAACATAACCATTACAACATCTGTAGGTCCCATGGGTGCATTTTTCTTTTTTTTAGTTTTTTTAGATTATTATTATTATTATTTATTCTCATCATTTTTTTAAACATTCAATCACTATATATCATTTGGCTTGTATAAGGAATTACCCAACAAGAAATACTTCTCAGACCAGTCCAGTTGAGAATGCTATGTATGTTGTCATCAACAGGTAATAAAGCATTTCTGTGTCCCACTAATGTCATGCCTCTCTATTTGTTCTCTTACTATCCTTCTCTATACTTTCCCTCCCCACCCCAATCCACACTGTCTTCAGCATCCATAACTATTTTCTCTGCTTTTTATGCCCTCCAATATTTCGATCTCTACCATAAAGTGCAGATAGTCAGTATATATTGAGTGGATACATATAATATCTTTCTTTCATATCCTGGCTTGTTTCACTCAGCAATAGGTCCTCCATATTTGACCACTTTCTATCAAATGCCAGGGTCTTGTTTTTGATGGTTGAGGAGTATTCTGTAGAGTATATATGCCATACTTTTTTTTTTTTTTTTGGAGAGGTTTTTGCTATAGGGCGCGTGCGCTCGCCAGCCAGACAGAGAGAGACATAGAGACAGAAAGCGAGAAATCACCCCCCAGGGGGGATGGCCACGCCGCAGTCCCTTCTCCTCCATTCTCCTCTCGGGATCTTGGGCATGCATGCACACGAGCCCGGCGTGAGATTTAAGCCACCGGGTCCGGGACGTGAACCGCAGTCGACTACGTGGGAGTCCAGTGACATAGCCATTATGCTAACTGCTGGTTCCCCCATACTTTTTTCATCCATTCATCTGTTTGTGGACATTTGGGTTGGTTCCATGTCTTAGTGATTGTGAATAATGCTGCAATAAACATAGATGTGCAGGCACTTTTCTGACTGAGCATTCTCCTGTCCTTTGGGTAGATACCCAGATGTGGGATTGCTGGATCAAATGGTAGTTCTTTTTGAGGTTCTTTGAGGAACATCTGTATTGTTTTCCATAGTGACTAAACCAGTTTACATTCCTACCAACAGTGTAGGAGAGTTCCCCTTTCACCATGGGTGCATATTTTGAAAAGCTATACTGTACCTCATGAATATGTATAACTAATATGTACAAATTAGAAATTACATTGAGCCAATGGAAGGTATGGGGGTTGAGGCAGCTGGAGTTCACTTGTCTGACTGCATAGTTCAAGTCCCAGACACAGCAGCCTGAAAAGCATGCCAGGCATGCTTGCATGTATGCACAGAATCCCAACAGGATAAGAAATGGAAAGATTGCCACATGACCATTCCCCATGGGACATGATTTCTTTCTCTCTCTCACTCCAGTGAGTACTTGTACCCTCCTCTAGCAAATTAAAAAAATACATACAATAAACCATGGTTAAGAAAACCCTCTTATGGGATTTCTATGCAGCATGGGGCCCACAAACAAATCTAAGAGGGTATTTAGCATTGGCAAAGTCTTAAAGGTCATGTTTAAGAACCAGCTGGACTATTTCCTTACCAAGACTTACAAGTTTGGTATTCTGCAGTTGGAAATTCTTTCTCTTCTTTTGTTTAAACTACCCAGCAGTTGCTTTCACCTCTATGCAGTGTGAATTTTTTGTTCCCTTGGTAGTTGTTTTCCTAGCTGGTTCTCTCCCTACACTGTAAGCTTTTTAAAAGTAAGAACCAGACCTTCTCTAACTCCTCTGGTTTATTATCTGGCAAAGTTCGCTGAAGTCAAAGTAAAGAAACAGGACGGGCAGATGAATACTCCAAGGTTATAATATTAAAGACCTGGAGAGGACACTACTGGTGCCTCTCTACCTGCCAGCTGCTATGGGGATGGGTGACTGGTAGCAGCTCTTGGGGCTGGGAACTTTCTCCGGAGAATTGCCCCTAGGCCAAAGGAGGTGGACTAGGGTGTTGGCCAGGAGGGAGGGCCTGGCCAGAGGAAGCTGTCTCCTTACCCACTTCGCAGGGGATGCAAAACACTAGCCTCGTAGCCTTCCAACTCTGGTGGGATTTATGTTCTGGAGTTCCTAGTAGGATCAGGCTGAAGCGAGTCTCTACCTAAGACCACATCTTTGCCTAACTTTTTAAAAAATTAAGTAATTAATTTGTAGAGGTTTTTGCCTTAGAGCACATGAGCTCACTGGGGAGAGAGAAGGAGAAAGACAGAGAGACAGAGACAGAGGCAGTGAGAGGAAAAATGAGCAATCATCTCCTGTCTCTTTTCCTCCATTTTCCTCCCGGGATCTTGGGCACACATGCACACATACCCGGTATGTTTCAAGCCACTGGGTCTGAGACTCAAACCGTGGCTGGCCATGTAGTTAGTGACGTAACTGCTATGCCATCTGCTCTCCACTTTTGTTTAGCTTTTTAATCCCCTGCCCCGTCCTGCATCTCTTGCTCCTCTCCTGGGTGCATGTTCCCAATATATCATTTGAATAAGAAAGCCCATCTCAGGCTCTGCCTCTCAGAGCTGAAATGAAGGAGGTACCAGCATATATTTGTGGACACCACAAAAACTGACAAGATGTGGAGGACCTTGAATAAAATGAGTGTAAGTGGGTTATTAGAAAGATCGTAGGACCTCCATGAGGCGGAGAAGAGTGAAGGAGGTAGGGGAGAAAGCCAGTAAGCCACACATTAATGAGCAGTTACCTCTGTGGGAAACTGGCACTCATTCCTGATGGGGCCCCTGTGAAGTACTGTGAGGGAACACATATAAGACTTACTTATATAGAGAGGCAAGCAACTGTGGTGTTTATCTACCAACTCCTGTCTGCTATTGGTGGAGAGTTGCTGTCGCCAACAAGATTCTGGGGCAGAGAGATGCAGAGAGCCATGGTGGACAGGGCAGCTGTTTACTTCTTGGGTAAGCCAAGAAGATTTGGTTGAGGGCACTGACAGCACAGTAAATCCCAAACTAAGCCACAAAACACTGATTACGTTGCCACTTGGATGTCTTCAGGAATTTCACCCTTAACTTGGCCCCAAAGTGAACTCACAACTTTATTCACCATTGCCCAACAGGCAAGTTTCTTCTTCCTTGGATTATTTTCCTGTTTTAGTTTTTTTTTTTTTTTCTTTGAAGAGGTTTTTGCTATAGGGTACGTGCACTCACCAGACAGACAGAGAGAGACAGAGACAGAGAGACAGAAAGTGAGAGAAATCACCCCCTCCCCAGGGGGGATGGCCATGCCGCAATCCCTGCTCCTCCATTCTCCTCTCAGAATCTTGGTCACGCACGCGCACACGCCCAGCGTGAGTTTTAAGCCACTGGGTCCAGGATGCGAACCGCAGTCAACTACGTGGGAGTCCAGCGACATAACCATTACGCTAACTGTTGGTCCCTCTTGTTTTAGTTTCTTAGGTAACTGTACAGCCGATTGACTGAATTTCTAACTGATCCCTCATCTGCCTAAATCATGAGGTACCCAGCCCTTTGCACAACACTGTATCTATGAGATGCCTGGGATGTTTCATCATAGTCTATGCCTTGTTTGTTATGGTTTGTCCTCCTCCCAAGCCTCTTCACTAATTCTTGTTACTTTGTTTTGTTTCTAGAAAAGTGTCTGCTCCTTAACAAGATATATATTTGCCAATAAAATGGACTGGCCTAGTACTATGGCTGGCCTGCCAGGTCCATCATTAATAAACTCCATTTTTCACTGACTTCTTGAACCTCTGTCGAGAGGAATCATTTCTTAGAGAAACAAGATCTCCTCACTCTCCTCTGAGAGACTGAGGCTTTGTCTGGTACAGTAACACTTTTCTCTTTCTCAGGATCCATGGGAGAAATTTCTGTTTCCAGAACCCTCCCAAGAAGCTCAAGTCCTCCTATCTTAGGGACTCTGTGAATCAAATGATGAGTTGAGCCTCCCTCTCTATACTGACTGTTAGAAAGTCAGCAACCAAAGTCATGGGCAGTCTCTGGCTAATGGGAGGTCCTAAAGGTGTCTATATGAACTTCTTTCATGGCCTTACCTTAATGTTTCTATTTTGTTTTTCTATTTATCCTGTTTCTTTCTACATCTGAGATTTGGTGGAGTGAGATGTTAAGTTCTTTGCATTTATCTAACCTGCCTCAAATCTGTTTAAGGGGCCAGGTGGTGGTAATGCAATTGGATCCATATTGCAAAAGTCCTAGGTTCACATCCTGAGACCTCTTTGAGCATGCTGGTCACATGCACATATGTCTATGATCTGGGCCAGTTGAGACTGGGGATAGATCCTGGTATGAGGAACCAGTCAGGGATGTCTGTCTATCTCTCTCTCTCTCTCTCTCTCTCTGTTGGAATAAATATATATATATTTTTTTTGGAGAGGTTTTTTGTTATAGGGCGCGTGCGCTCGCCAGACAGACAGAGAGAGACATAGAGACAGAAAGCGAGAAATCACGCCCAGGGGGGATGGTCACGCCGCAATCCCTTCTCCTCCATTCTCCTCTTGGGATCTTGGGCACGCACGCACACGCGCCCGGCATGAGTTGTAAGCCACCAGGTCCGAGACGCGAACCGCGGTCGACTACGTGGGAGTCCAGCGACATAGCCATTACGCTAACTGCTGGTTCCCTGGAATAAATATATTTTAAAAAAAGAATTACAAAATCCTTCTGAGACAAATACATAAATATTGGGTTGTTGGAAAAGTTATGACTTATTTTTTCTTATTTTCTATGCAAAATGCCTCATGACTTTTCTGACAACCTGATACATCAGCATGCAAATATTTTCACTTGTTCTTACTGTCTTCTCCTCCCATCCCTAATAGTCCCTGTCCAGGTACTCATGCATTGCTGTTACTCAAATACTCCTACTTGTAACTTTCCTGCTTCTGGTCATAATTCTTTTTTTATTTTTTTAGTATTTTTTTGAGAGGTTTTTGCTATAGGGCGCGTACGCTCGCCAGACAGAGAGACAGAAAGCGAGAAATCACCCCCCCCGGGGGGGGGTGGCCACGCCACAATCCCTTCTCTCCTCCATTCTCCTCTCGGGATCTTGGACATGCATGCACACGCTCCCGGTGTTATTTTTAAGCCACCAGGTCCGGGACGTGAACTGCGGTCGACTACGTGTGAGTCCAGCGACATAGCCATTATGCTAACTGCTGGTCCCCTGGTCATAATTCTTAATCCATCTTCCCCACAGCTGCCATGATGATCTAATGTCCATGGGTTCCATTGTTTGCTCCAAGTTATCCATTAGTCCCTCAACATCTAGGGACTAAATCTAACTCTTGCCTTGAATGACATATGAGATTCTCCCTCTACATCACCTGATCCCTAACTGTCTATTTATCCTCACTTCCCATTCCTCCACCTCCTGGTGACTCCTGACATGTGCCATTTGACATTTCAGAACTCATGAACACACCAGATTCTCTGTTCCCTCGTTCCTGTTTTCTGTGTCCACCTGCTATATTCCTATTCATCTCTTGAAGCTCAGCTCAAAATAGCTCCTCTATGAAGTCTTCCTTGGTCACCCAAGAAGACTATGACCTTCCAGATATATGACAACCAGGATGTGATAGCTTTGGCCACAATGCCAAAGTCTGAGAAAATCCAGAACCTTAAAGACTTAACATTTAAAAGTCTTCAGAGCTAAAATGTCTTAAGATAGTTAAAAATAATAAAACCTCCAAGAAGTCAGTTAAGGAAGGCTGGGTAAAGGAAGGTATCTATCCTTTCCCTCTGCTCTTATCAAGAAATATGGTGTAATTTGTGTCTAATAATGTGATTTGAATACAGGAGACAAGGATTGCAAAAACCCAAATGAAAAGGAGGACACCCCCCCCACACACACACACTTATCATAATAGCAATCATAACAAGGAACAAACATACCTGTGTGCTTGGTCACATTCATAGTGTCTATGTCCAATTAGGATTTAGGACATCAAGCAACTTTAGCCTGCATGACATAGCTTCAGGGTTGTGGACCCAAATTATTGATCTGGCAACTCTGACTTTCTTAAAGTAATCTATTTGCCTTATCACAATGATTCTCACATGTGGTCCCTGAACCAGCAGGGTCAACCTTACCCAAAACTTGTGAAAAATGGAGATTCTCAGGTGAGTCACAACCCTTGGGTCAGAACCTCTAGGGGTAAGACCTGGTATCATGTGTTTTAATAAACCTCTAGTGGTTCTCAGCCTTGGCCATGCACTAGAATCCCTTGGGGAACTTGAAAACAATACTGATTCTCAGAGTGGAGATCCTCTGCCTAGAGGGTGTCTCTTCAACTCTAAATAGTTTTAGAAGAGATGGTGAAATGAGGGAACCAGCAGTTAGCTTAATGGCTATGTCGTTGGAATCCCATGTAGTCGACCGTGGTTCATGTCCCGGACCCAGTGGCTTAAAACTCATGCCGGGCGTGTGTGCGTGCGTGCCCAAGATCCCGAGAAGAGAATGGAGGAGAAGGGACTGCAGCGTGACCATCCCCCCTGGGCAGTGATTTCTTGCTTTCTGTCTCTAATGTCTCTGTCTGTCTGTCTGGCGAGCACACGCGCCCTATAGAGAAAATCTCTCAAAAAAAAAAAAAAGATGGTAAAATGAATCAAATTGATGGCATCAGTGCTTTTATACGTAGGAATACATTTTGCAAACATAGGGACAATCTGCAGATTTTGGTATCTAATGAGTTTTTATTGAAAATATGGTATCTAAGTGATCTCACAAATTAGTCTTAAAATTATTTAATTTTCAAAAACTGTTTACTATGCAGAATGTAAAACAAATACAAGTATGTTTAACCTGAGGCTCAAGAGCCACCATGAACCCATTACTCAGCTTCAATAATCACCAACTCATGGGCAATCCATTCATATCCACTTCTCCCCTCCCATTTAATTTATAAGCAAATCCCAAACATCATAGCACCTTATGTTATATAGACACATGATAATTTTCTTAGTAATATCCATATCAGTCAGTGTTCAAGTTTTTTATTGTCTCATGAATTTCATAAATTTGTAAGTTAGTTTTTGAATCAGGAAGTATATAAAGTTCACACATGACAGCTAGCTCTTCCTTTAGTTTTTATGGATTGATAGTCCATACTTTAAAAAATGCCTTTGCAATGTATTTGTTAGAAAAAACCAATGTGGGGATTAGCAGTTAGCGTAATGGCTATGTTGCTGGACTCCCATGTAGTCGACTGCGGTTCGAGTCCTGGACCCGGTGACTTAAACTGATGCCAGGCATGTGTGCATGCATGCCCAAGATCCCTAGAGGAGAATGGAGGAGAAGGGATTGTGGAGTGGCCATCCCCCCGGGGGGTGATTTCTCGCTTTCTGTCTCTCTGTCTCTTTCTTTGTCTTTCTGGCGAGCGCACATG
Organism: Tupaia tana; assembly: GCA_026018925.1. Classification (NCBI taxonomy): domain Eukaryota; kingdom Metazoa; phylum Chordata; class Mammalia; order Scandentia; family Tupaiidae; genus Tupaia; species Tupaia tana. The sequence continues at coordinate 123,591,420 of JAKSZU010000002.1, read as the reverse complement.
CCCTATAGCAAAAAGCTCTCCAAAAACAAGGAAAAACCAATGTGAAAGTAATGATTGATGTTTAAGTTAAAGTTGAAAGTTATAAAATCATTAGACTAAGTTTAGTGAAAGTTAGTAGTAGTCTGATATTTAGAACTTAAATAAGATCAATTTACTACAGTTGTTTAGACACTTGGGGGGGTTTTCTTGTTAAGGTCAAAAGCTTTCTCTGTTAGAATTTTGAAGACGTTAAAGAGAAAATAAAATTTATTTAATTATAGATATAGTTTAAAATACTTAGTATAGCTACATGTGTAAATTAGACTAATTGTTCTGAGAGAAATGTGTTCAACTTGAATGGATGGAACATTATTCAAAAGCCCCATGGAAAGTAATTGTTTTATTTTTATTTAAAATTTACTAGATTTATAGATAGAATAACAAGAGTTACAGTTGAGTGTAGACTTAGCCAAAACAGCTTTCAAAATATTTTGTTTTAAAAATTAATTAAAAGCCCAAGTAATTATAAATAGTTCTTTCTATACACATACACACAAACCCATGCTGACATTTTAAACATGCTTCAATTATCGTAATTGCTGTGTTATATTATAATGGCTGGTGTCCTTCCCAGCCTCTCTGCCGCATTATAAACCTGAGCTCTTTGCAAGCTGAGGCTTTTCAACCTCGTGACCTCAGGTTCTAGTCTACTCCCTGTGGTGGACCCTGGGAAGTGCAGCTCAGCTCCCCGTTCAGTGTTGCTGCAGCTTCCAGGGCTGCTGTCAGCCCCTTCAGGGATTCTTGCTACTATTGAGAGCCACCTGTTCAAAGTCACGCCCCTCCTAGGACAGGCCACACCAAGTGGGCAGGAAACAAATCTGAAGTGCCAACCCTCCCCAGGCTGCCCTTGGCTTGCATTAAAGCTCAGCTTCTCCCACTGCCCAGTCTTGCCTCCTCTCCTCCCTGCTGTTGGTGTTGACTTCCTGTGTTCCCCTAAATACATATCTCAGAGCCTGCTCTCTGGGCCACAAGACTGCAACAACACCTGATCCATAGATAGAAAAAGCATGAAGGGCCAGAGAGTGGTGCAGCACTAAAATATGGTGTTCTGTGAGGCAGTCCGACATGGGAAGTTCTAATTTCAAGTCTGTAGACCTCCCTGAGTATCATGTGTGTATATGTGATCTCCGGCTGGCTGAATGCTGGGGATACATCATAGCATCAGGGCCCTTTGGGGTTTTATCTCTCTTTCTCACTTTCATGCTCATGGAAGAAATAAATAGACCTTAAAAAAAAAGGAAAAACAGGATTGTTTCCAGACCAAGAAGGAAGAGCAGGTGGAAGTGTAAGAGAGTCATCGGCCCGTGATAAGGGCTGAATGACTCTGGTAAGCTCAGGTCAGATCTTATTTATCTAATGTCAATCCCAACATGCTGGTTCAGGCAAGGACAACACTGCAGGAGGATGGGAAGGCAGTCATAGCTTTTGGCAGCTTCATTTCTACATGGATCTATTACTTTCCTGCCTGTCTTAGTTCAGGCTGCTCTAAAAAATATACCATAGGCTGGGTAACTTAAACAACACACATTTATTTCTCACAATTCTGGAGGCTGGAAAATCCACGATCAAAATGCCAGTATATTCAGTGTCTGGTGAGGGGCTTGTTTCTGGTTTACAGGTAGATGTGCCTTCTTGTTGGTAAAATGGGCAAGGTGGCTTTCTGGGGATTTTTTTTTGTTTTGAGGTACTAATTTCATTTATGAGGGCTCTGCCCTATAACCTAATCAGTTCCCAAAGACACCACCTCCAAATATCATTACTTCAGGGACTAGGTTTCCACATACAGGATCCTGGTGGGGAGGGGAGACACATTCAGATCACTGCAATAGGGCTCTCTATTATAAACCCATATATGGCAGGTATCTATACCTTTCTGTTAAAGGATAAATGGGAAAAACAAAAAACAACAACAACAAACACACAAAAAACAAAGGGACCAGCAGTTAGTGTAATGGCTATGTCGCTGAACTCCCATGTAGTCGACTGCGGTTTGAGTCCTGGACCCAGTGGCTTAAACTCATGCCAGGTGCGTGTGCGTGCGTGCCCAGGATCCCGAGAGGAGAATGGAGGAGAAAGGATTGCGGCGTGGCCATGCCCCCTGGAGGGTGATTTCTTACCTTCTGTCTCTCTGTCTCTCTCTGTCTGGCGAGCGCACATGCCCTATAGCAAAAACCTCTTAAAAACAAAAACAAAAACAAAAACAAAATAAAACTTACAAAGCTTTAAAATAGATCAAGAAAATTTCTCTGTGAAAATGGGTTTCCAGAAGAAACAGAGAAAGGTCAATACATGATACTCATTTTTAAAAAAAATTATGAAACAAAAGTATCATGGAAAGAAAAACTATCTCAGTGAGTGTATCAAGTGGGTGCAATTCTTAAAGAAAACTCCTCCCGTCTTCCAGGAACCATGCCAAGTTGTTAATTTTCCTTAAACTTCAAAGACAAGGGATTTTTATAGCAGCTAAGATGAAAAGAAAGGTCATATTTAAAGTTGAGAGAATTAAAACAAATCTAAGCCTCTTTCTCAGACTGTAGGGCTGGAGCATTGCTCAGAAAGAAACTGCTGGAAAGCGTAGAGAACTGGCCATGGCCAAACATGGCCAGGATCAGAATATTTCCAGGTGGGAAGACCGTTACAGGAAGCAGAGGAGAACCAAGAGCATATGACCAACTAAATGAAGAGGAAAAAGTATGAAGGTGTTCTAGAAGCAAGAAGATGTAAACTTTGATAGTATCAACCTTTAATCACATAAAGTAAATACTGTCAGGAAATTATACACAAAAGATGACAGACCTTGTGATGTAAAGATTAATTCTGTTAACATTTTATTTCAAGTATTTAATGTTTATCGGTGCTTTACACATCTATTTTCCTACACTTAAATTTTTTATCTTTAAAATTGCCATATTCTTATACTCTTTAATATTTCAATCTACCTTTTTGAACAAGGCAAGATATAAGTCATTGAAAATACATTATTTCGTAAAGTAATTCAGACTCCAAAGATGTAAGATAACTATGATGAGAATAAAATAAAAGAAAGACAGTTTTGAAACCTAAACTTATAGACTATGCTGAAAGGGGTTTACCCTTTATTTCACACGTTCTATACACATTTACTTAGTGCCTACAATGAGTTTGACATTGCACCTGACTCTGTGGAAAAAATAAAAGAAGGTCGAATACCTAACGCCCATGAAATTACTAGTAAAGCCAGTAAAGGAGAAAGGAAATGTGGTTGTTCCTTGATACCCATGAGGGATAGGTTTTAGGACCCCCAGTTACCAAAATTCATGATTTTCAAGTCTCTTATATAAAAGGGCTTAGTAATTATATAGAACCCACATACATCATCTTTTATACTTTAAATTATCTCTAGATTGCTTATAAATAATTTAAGGGTCAGATACAAGTGAAAAGGAAAATACACAGGTAGAGCACTCCTATTATGAAAATTTGCAATCTGAAATGCTCCAAAATCTGGAACTTTTTGAGTTTGATGATTCCACGAGTGGAAAATTCCACACCTGACCTCATGCCACAGTCAAAATGCTCTCACACAAAAATACTGTATAAATTACCTGCAGGCTATGTATATAAAGTATATATAAATGAATTTTTATGTTTATGCTTGGGATGTCTCCCCAAGAGATTATACAATACTCCAAAATCTGAAAAAAAATCTGAAATGCTTCTAGTCCCAAGCATTTCAGATAAGAGATAGTCATCTTACAGCATCTCTCTTTTAGGGAGCCCCATTATACTCTGTTTCATAACAAGTGGTATGGCCTGGTAGCATCTGGTTGAATCTATAGAAATTAAACTCATAAATGTGGAGGGCCAGCTGTATTTTTCTTTTGTATTTATTATAATTTAGTAGGAGAATTAGTCTCAGTTATGTGATAATAAAGTTGACATCGAAGTGCATAATCCTTCATACATGTTTTTAAATTCTGAGAACTAATGTGAAAAGAAAGAGAACATGACCAGACTAATAACAGAATAAGAAATGGTAAACGTTGTTATTAAAGATTTATCCCACACAAGAAACCTACTCTAGATGGAGTCCCTAGGTGGTTTTCTTAACTTTCAAAATATCAAGGATACTGGAGGTTTATGTAGTCTTTAAGGATATAAAAAAAGATGAGGTGTTAGCTAGCATTTTTTGAGGCAAATACAGGCTAATTTTCAAATCTGATAGAAACAAACCATGAAGTCAAACTAGAACAATTTACTTCAGAAAAACAGATACAAAACCCTCAAAGCCTAGGAAATAAAATAAGCACCTTAAAAGAAGTATTCACTAAACCCAAGCCAGATTTAATTATGGAGTACAAATCTTCCATATAGAAGTTAAAAGCTTCAACATAATTGATATTAGTAGAAAGACATAATAACAGTGTCATTATACTAATCTTAAAATGTGCCAGAAATAACATTGGCCTGTTTTAAAATTCATTTTGTATACAATTCTTTTAAGATTAGATTTCTTTTAAATTTTAAAAAGTAATTATTTAAAGTCTATTATTCATCTCATTTCGACCTATAAAAACTCAACATATGACTTACTTTAGGTGCAAAGTACAGTATATATTTTGAAAAAAATGTTAAACTTATTTCCTTCAGATAAAAACAAAAATGAGATTGGTACAAAACAAAGGTACTTTCTTTACTGTGCCTACTTAATATAGTGCAAGAAGATCTTACAATAACTATTGGAAAGGAAAGACAATAAAAGACATAAATATGTGAAAGAAAGGAATAAAAAATATTGTTTTTTACTGGTGACCTAGAAAATCAGAAGAAATCAACCAAAAATTATTAGAGGTAATAAATGAGTTCTGTAGAGCTACAAGATATAAGCTGTAGCCTCAAAAATCAATTGTGTTGTTATATACGAGTAGCACACTGAAAACAAAGAGCCCATTTATGATCATAAAAAATTTGAATATCAACAGACACCATAAGAGATTTATTCAAATAACATTATAAATATTTAATGACAAAAAGAAGACATTAATGACGAGGAGAGAGAACTACCTCATGCCTAGGAATACCAAATGCAGAAGGGTAATAATACACCTCTAAGTTCCTAGCCCTCCTCCCTCTCAGAGTCCTCTCTCCTTGTCTACTGAGATAAGTCAAAGTCAAAGGCATAAAAAGTACCTCCTTGATGCCCAGAATTATGGACATAACCACCAATTTTGTCAAATTTTTGTTCCATGCATATCTTTATTGATACCTCTGTCTAACTTTTCCAGTTCGAATTCCCAACCATTGAATTTCAGGTCCCAATTTTTGGATTGTGTGTGTGTGTACGCTTATTCATTTTGAGGCAAAACCTTTTGGTGAGCTATTCTCATGGTCATATCAACCAGTGGTGGCTGTCTTAATTGCTCAGTCTCCAAAAGATCCTCTTGGGGGCATTGTCATTGCTTGAGCTGACAGTGCCCTCAGTGGACTTGGGCATTATAAACAGGGGAAGTCATGCTATTTGAGCTAAAATTCTATGGAATACTTTAGAGTGGAATCCAACTGGAAGAATGAATGATGAAGAAATAATTTAGAAAAGAAAATGAGGTGAGCATTTATGTTTTATGCTCTTCATTGTATGTTACATTTCACTACTGAAATATTTAAGAAAGAAATGTAATACAGTGGACTCATCTGGGCATAGTTTCAGAGAAGACAAATGATTCCTTTCTAAGTCACATGAGATGTAAGGAGAAAAGATAGAACTTGAACTCAATTTTTTTAAGTCTATTTTTTCTGAGAGAGAGAAGAGAGAGAGGGAATGAGACCTCCAACAGGATCTTCAGGCTGTGATCCACCCTTAGCCTCAGCCAGACTGGATCATGGACATGTTTGCATGCACCCAGCATGTACAGGGAGGCCCCTGTACATAAACTGGGGATCTCCCCTTGCGGTCCAGTTGTGTTACCACCATGCCACCCTAAAGTCATATCTTTTTGACACCAAGAGCTAAGCTCTTTAATACCACTTTCCAGATTCCAGTGGATCAAAGATAAATATAAAAAATTCAATCCATAAAAAATTATCTAGAAGAAAATAGAACAGAATATTTATCTCCATTCTGAGGCAAAATAAATTTATGAATATAAAAACTGGAGGATATCATCAGAAACAAGATGGATGTGTCAAGATCTATAAAACCAAGGACTTTTGTACAATGCAAAGCAATAAAATAAGTATCAGAAGAAAAGCAACAGAAAAGGGAAAATATATTTGATGAATATGATCAGAAAAATTTACTGTCCAAAATATAGAAAGACTTGATAAAATACATAAGGTCGATATTTGGATTCCACAAAATAAGAGATCAAAAGAGATGAGAAGAAAGTGCTAACTGAAGAAAATTTAGATGATAAATCATCTCAGGGAAAAGGCATTCACACTATCAATTAAAGAAATGCAAATGAAAACAACTTTAAGGTATAATTATACACATTTAATGAGCAAAACCAAACAAACCATTTTAGGGAGGTGAGAATGGGCTATTTTAACTTTAGGTCTCCAACTGCTATAGGATTTTCTTAACCATAACTCACACAGTGGTCTATTACTCACAGGCCACCTGAGCAGCTTAGAAGTGGCATGATTCATTTTGACTGATCCAGACTTAGCAAAGAAATTTGAAAGCCTACGTCACTAGATGATTTACCCTTATCATTATTACTCATTTGCAGGACTCATTTACCTACTTTCCATCCCCCTTAGGTTGGAGTTGGTAAGCAGTAGACTTATTTGGGTGAAGCCCATGTTGTTAAAGCGATTGGGCATCTCCAGAGTTCAGTGTCAGGAGAGCAAAGCAAGAAGCAGATAAGAAGACCAAGAAGAGGTCACCAATCCGATCAGGATCAAAGCCAGAGGTTGGAATTCAGTTGGAATATCCAGTTAGGATAGAGTTTCATGTGTGTTTTCCTATGGCAGTTTTCCTTACAGTCCCAGTATGGATGGGCAAGGTTCATTTAAAGGAGAGTTTGAGCAGACACAGATTCCACTGACTACCCAGAATACCATACTGTTTCTCATATATTTCCCTTTGCACATGTATTTATAACTGCCTGGGATACTGTGGTGGCTTTATTAAGAATATGGACTTAGCTAATCTACATTTTACAAAATATCCCTATTTTTTATTGGTTGGAGCCACAAGAAAAAATTGCAGGAGATGTGAAAAGTGGAAGCAATGCAGTTGCCATGCTTACCCGAAAGGATGAAACTCAGGCTGTGTTGTAGCTTACACTTTTTATTTCTTCTTTAGTCTGCTGACTTCTTTTGCTAGTATGAGCAGCTGCAGGGCCATCAGCTCTTCTAGCTCTCCGAAAATCTCTTTAGCTTTCTTAAGTCCTTTGCCAGGTAAAAATGTGGCTCTGCTGAGAGAAGGCCAGCTTCTCTTGCAGGTCATCCAGGGAAGGAGGTCGGAAGCTTGGAGATGGGAGAACCAGTTGCAAGTTCCAGCTCATTCCTCTTGATGGTACAGTTATTTCGGCTCTCACCCTCTTTATAACCTTTTTATTCTTCTTAACACTTGTACTGTGACTTAATGCTCAGCATCAGGCAAAGGAAAATCAGCTGAACATATGCTTTCACATCACCAGCATATTGGCAGGTCTCTCAGATAAACTCTCTATGAGAAGTGATTCCAGAAAACAGAATTATAAGGATGGGTTCTCTGAATTGGTTCTAGATTAAGTGCAGTTGATTCTCTGACTTTATAGATTTAAAGACATTAATGACCATATTTCCAGTGATAAAGAGGACACTAGTAGTCTATAGCAAGCAGTCGTAAATAGCTACTTAAGTGATCATTTGTAGAGACACCTGTAATCCAGCATCTGTTTTATAGAAGGCAGGTTTTTTATAGAAGACAACCAAGTGGTTACTGTCATAGAATATTTTAATATAATGATAGAAACACAAAGGGGTTGGTTGGTTGCTCCTAACTGTACTGTATAACTTAGAGAAAGAACAATATGCTCAGGGCTTTAAATTCCTAGGTCAAGTCTGCTAAGGGGACCTGAAAACCATGACGACTGAAAAGAAACTTTATCATCTGTAGCCACTGAGGTTTCTGAAAACCAAACCCAATGTCTAACCTCATAGGTGGTTAAATTACAGTACAAGTTGGAATCCCAGACTTTCCAGCTCTTAGGTTAAGCTTAGGATTCTGTTTGTGAAACAGTGGTACACTGAATATTGGATGGGAACATATGGAAAGATTATGATCAAACAAGAGACCTAGATCCTCTAAATCCTACCAATCCCTCCTTTTCCAAAAGAAGCAGCCCCTTTTCACTTCTGTCTGGGGTTGGTCTTTCCTGTCTGAGGAACCTGCAATGGTCTTCCCTGAGGCCCTTGCCTTGCAAGCAGCTGCTGCCCTTCCACAGGATTTACCCTCCACCTCTCATTGCTTACTCCTATAACCAGACTTAAGTCCAAGCAGGCCTCAGTGGGTGAGGTATAGATTGTTACCTGTAAAGAGATGGCATACACATCAAAAGAATTGCATGCCCCCCCCCACTTATGTAAACATATGGAGAATACCTGTGAGAATAAAACGTATGGGCATTAGATAACAATGGAATTCAGAGATTCTGAATTCATGTGTCAGCTCTACTGGTTGGGAATGACTCTACTAGTTTGTTAGTTGATTGACCTGAATCTCATAGTGGCCTATATTCGTGGAACTGGAAATACCAGTCTCTGCTTGGTATACTAGAGAGGAAACTGTTCAAAGGCTTAAGGAGATCAGAATTCTAGAATAAATTTATATATAAGATTTATTCTTCCATCCCTAAAATATATATCACCTAGAGGACATCTCTTTTACCAAAATTGTGAGAAATATATTCATAAGGGAAAGACCAGCATAGATGAAGAACTCTGTAGAAATTATATTATAAAGACCAAAAACAGTCATGGAAAGTACTACCTTCAAGCATATCCAGTAGGGTTGATGGGTCTCTGGGTGGCAGAGGATAAGTGGTGGCTCTTAACTAAAAGTGACAAGTTGGGTGTGGTTACCTTCTGAGCAACAAAGCCAAAGCAGTAAACATTCTTTGATTTGACTCACAGACATATTTAGTGTTGATCATAATGGTTCTAAAACAGAAATAGAGGACAGCCTACTAAATTTTTACTTCATTTATAAAAATATAAAAAGCTTTAAGCATGGTGACACAGGTCTAACCTAAATTAAATGGAGAGTTCCATTCCCTGAATAAGTTCTTAGGCTTGAGCCAGAACCTCTTTGAATGAAGAAGAGGTCAGACTCCCCTGAAGAAAGACAAAACTGTGCACTGTAAATCTTCTTCCCAGTCTTACTTAGAGGAACTAATGGCTATTTACCACATGACTATGTAATGAGGTCAGGGGAGAAAAATCAGACTTTTTACAGATTAATGGACACTTGCTCTGAACTGGCATTAGTTCCTAGAGACCCCAAATGCCATTGTGGTTCATGGGTTAGAATAGGATTTCATTGAGGTGAGTATATCCACTGAGTCCCCAAGCTCACCATGTGGATATTTCCAGATACGTAATTGGACTGAACATAGTTAGCAACAAGCAGAATCCCCACATTGGTTTCTGATCTGGGGAGTGAGGGCTATCATGGTAGGAAAAGCCAAGTGGAATAGTCATTTGTAGATGTGGTTACTGCTCCAGCTGAGTGGTAACACCCTGTGGGGCTGAGGCAGTGCCCTCCAGAGTATTTCATATGCTTTAAATCAACAACCAATATTTTCTTCTGCACAGCCAGGATTTATAGGGCCTGAAAGCAAGTGGTAGAAATGAGAGTGGTGAAAAAAAGGCAATGGCATGCCCTACCTAAAACACTACTCCATAGACTGGTACCACATGGGAGACCTAGATTCAATGGTTCAGCTTAAGTCTGTATGTGGTGTTGTGCTCCTGTAATCCCAGTGTCTCAGAGAGGCTGATGCCAGAGGATCATAAAATGCTGAGACCCTGTCTTAGTTTCTCTCACCATTGTCCCTAATGAGTCACGAGCAGATTTTTTGCTCCTCATTACTCTTGAGTTCTGTTGCCAAGGGAAAAATGTTTCTGCCAGAGGACATAACTATCATTTTATTAAACTGGAAGTTGAGATTGTCACGTGGTCACTCTGGGCTCTTCATGCCAGTGAATCAACAGGCAAAGAATGGGGGTTAGCTGGGGTGATTAATTCTGACTACAAAGGGAAATTGGGTACTGCCCAAGGGGCATAAGGAGGAATACATGGGAAATTCAGGCCATCTCCTGGAGTGCCTCTTAATCTTCTCATGTGCTGCAATTAAATGGAAAACTAAAATAATACAATGACCCAGACTCTCAAAGAAAAGAGATTTGAGTTACCCTACCTGATAAAGAACCACACCTGGTTGAGGTACTTGCTAAAGGTGAAGAGAATTGAAATGAGTACTGAAAGAGGGTGTTATAAATACCAACTGCAACCATATAACCAGTTTTAAAAATGAAGACAGAAGTAATACTGGATTAATACTCAGTAGAAATGATTATTTATTTTGAAACAAATATATTTTGTATGTATTAATCCATTTTATCTCCCTTTCTTCATTCTTCTATGATCAAAGATGTGTTAACAGCAGTTAACTTTATATCTCAATATATAAGTCACAAAATATTAAAGAAAAAATATAACTCAGCTATAAAGGAATAAACTGAACCCAAAGATGAATTAAAGAACATTGTCTCCTCTTTGAGAAGAGGGTTGGTGTGTGTTCTTTTGTGTAAAGGACAGAGTAGCATCATGTTAGACAAAAACAAGACTTTGCTATTGTCTTTATTTAGAAGTTAGGTATGATTTAAAGAGATGTATATTCTCTGATCCCCCTTTTCCTAACTGAAAATGGTAAAAAGTCGTATATACTTAAAAATTAAAATGATGTGGCTTAAGACATAGATGAAGCATTTGATTAATGGTATTTTTTTTTAGTAGTAGAATATTGGGAGTAATCATAAGGTCAAATGCAATCATTTATAGAAAAACACTTTGTCCATTGCAAAGCAATAGAAGTCAAATGTGCTGATGTGTTTATGATTGGAAGAAAAAAAGATCTGTATGATTGTTAAGTTTTTAAGGGTTGGACTGTAGTAGCTTTGCACTGTGTCAATTTAGCTATACTGGAACTGCACTTCCTGGAACGTATTGTTCCAGGCTAACATAGGACACAAGAGAAATCTGAGTGATGTTTGGAAGGCAGAAGTAAAATAGTAATTTTTCTTAGTCTCTGAAGGTGAATGTAGATGGATGTGCTTCTTTGGATACTGACTAACACAGTCCTTACCTTTCATATCTAGCATATGCTCACCGTGGACCAGACAACAAGGGTAGATTTTCCCTTTTTGTATGCATAAAAAGGACTTTCAATATATGCTCCAAGATGGCTGAAATTTTGAAATGATTGCCATTAGTCTTTCTTTCCATCTGTTTTGACTTTTGAATCTGCAGCTGGAGTCATCACAGAAGTAGTAGCAGTGTCCCGCAAAGCAGTGTCCCAAACTATCCCAAGATGGGGCCAGTTGGTATTCCAAAGAAAGAAGCACTCAGCACCAGGGCAGTCAGCCCAAAGCATATATTAAGGGAGCTTATTTACAGAGTGGGTTGAAGAATATCTTCATGACACAGCAAGAGAAAGATGTTCTACCTAGGTATGTCCACAAGACAGGGATGGGTTATATGAGAGTTTAAGGAACTTGGCTCAAGTCCAGGCCAATTTCCTTTAGTGTTTTGGAAAACAATCTTAACACCTTTATCAGTGCCTGGGAATGTTCAAGACCCTGGAATAGACTTAAGCCTTCAGGAGAAATGCAACTGGCCAGGTCAAAGTGTTCAAGGCACTTTGTGCTTCTTGGTTAGGACAAGAGAAAAAGTGGGGAGAACTGGGGGATCCTACACCATCATCTTATTTAGTCTTCAGTGTGGTAGAGGACCAGTTAATCTGACTGAGTGCCAGAGATCTTCTGTCCACAGTTCTGTAATGTAGGTTATTGTTAAAGGCTATTGTTCATGGGGGGCACATTCTCTTACCTCAGTTAATCACACCATTACACTGAATATACCCTTTTCCCTCTCTTTCTATTCCCATTTGGTGTCAACTGCCAGAGGGAAAATTCTAGGTGTAATACCATGATGAAGAGTAAAAGATTCAACACTGTCTCCTGTATAACAATTAATAAAAGTACTGTGTGTGTGTGTATGAACACTAGTTCAGTCATTAATATAGAAGATAATCAACAGAGTTGAAAAGAACGCCATTGTGTTTAGGTTTCAAAAGTCAGAAATCAATTGGGAACCAGCAGTTAGCGTAATGGCTATGTCGCTGGACTCCCATGTAGTTGACCACAGTTCATGTCCCGGACCCAGTGGCTTAAAACACGCCGGGTGCGTGTGCGTGCGTGCCCAAGATCCTGAGAGGAGAATGGAGGAGAAGGGACTGCGGCATGACCATCCCCCCTGGGGGATGATTTCTCGCTTTCTGTCTCTATGTCTCTCTCTGTCTGGCAAGCACACGCGCCCTATAGTGAAAACCTCTCCAAAAAAAAAAAAAAAAAGTCAGAAATCAATTTATTTAAAAAATAATCCCCTTCTGCAGCAGTAGGACAATAACAGTGAAACCTGTTCATTTTAGCCATTTGGAATTTTTCTGAACTTTTTTTAGTATAAAAAATAATGCACTATCAGAAAGAAGCTTAGTAAGCATCACTGCTTGTTTATTTATATGAAGTGATACAGAGTTTTAAAATTGTGAAATGTATCATACATACAGAACAGTAAATATAGTTACAGTGTAAAGAATCATTATGAGTTTATTTCATTTCAAGAATAACAGTATCTGAATAGTCCTTTGTGTTACTCCCCAGATACCCTGCTTTGTTTTAATCATTCTTTGGTTTTACTTTTGACCACCTATGCATGTATATCTAAACAGAATAGTAGACACAAACCAAGTTATAGAAGGAAAGAACAACATGTCCCTATTCGATGAAGGTTCACAGAAAAAACTGAGCTGAGTGGTTTCTTGGTCTTAGTCTAGGTTAGGGAACACACATAACACATGAGTATGGAAGATAAGAACCAGGGCTAATCTCATATAGAAATTCCATCTGTAGATTAGAAAGAAGATAGGCATCTGAGATCTTCATTTATGTTTACAGTATATCATGAGTTATACACATCTGAACTAATTGTCCTCTCTTCCTGTTATACAGCTGTCATTTTGGATCTTCCTTTCTCATATTCACCTCTCTCCAATGACAGATCTTCCCCTCCTTGTATTTCATGTGTTTCTTTTTCTTGATCTGTACTCTTCTGCTGGTGGAGCACATTCTCCAAGGTTATTACTTAGAAAGAGAGTGTTAAGGGAAGTAGGTTTTTTGAGACTGCATGTATGAAAATGCCTTATTCTACTCTTACATGGTGATAGCTTGGCTGGGTATAAAATTCTACGCTGACTAGTTTTCCTTCAGACTATTTAGGACTTTGCTTCATTGTTCATTAGCTTCCACTTGCTGTTGGGAAGTAAAAGACATTCTGATTTCTAATACTTTATAAATTACTTTTATTCACATTGGAATCTTTTAGGTGCTTTTTCTTGCCCCCAGTGTTCTAAAAGTTCACAATAATACTTCTCACCCTGCCTCTATTTGGAATCATTATGTGAGGCATCTGACTAGTCTTTTCAATCTGAAAATATAAATCCTTTAACTGATAATTTTGAATCATCACCAGAGAATATAAATGAAGCCTCTATACTGCTGGAAAAAGATTGACTATCATATATCAATGTCAACTTGCCTGATCCTAATCCATCAATGATAACTTCCTGCATTGAACATATTTCTAAACAACAATCAGTGATAGCCTTTGAGGGTTAGTCAGTCAGCAGACAACCTACTCTAGTAAAGTCTTGCCTAAGTAAGTACATTTTTGAGACTAGCATTAGCCTTTTCCTTTCTCTAAAACCATCACAATCACAATCTAATCCCTGACTTCAAAACGTTATATAAATCCAGGGAACCAGCAGTTAGCGTAATGGCTATGTCACTGCACTCCCACGTAGTCGACCGCGGTTCGCTTCCCGGACCCGGTGGCTTAAAACTCATGCCGGGCACGTGTGCTTGCGTGCCCAAGATCCCGAGAGGAGAATGGAGGAGAAGGGATTGCGGCGTGACCGTCCCCCCCGGGGGGTGATTTCTCACTTTCTGTCTCTATGTTTCTCTCTGTCTGGCAAGCACACGTGCCCTATAGCAAAAAAAAAAAAAAAAAAAAAAAAAAAAAAAAAAAAAAAAAAAAAAAAAAAACTCTCAAAAAAAACCAACCAAACAAAAAACCCCCCCAAAAACCGTTATATAAATCTAGAAGTCTGCTTTGCTTACAGAGATTATTCCTCACCAGCTCATTTCTTAAACAAATAATAAAGCAAGCCCCTATTTATTGGCCCCAATCCCACAGTTTCTTATCCTAGATATAACTGTTGTACTTTTCTTTTGTTTTAATCCCTTTAAAACTAGTTATTATTTTATTTATATATATATATGTATATATGTATGTATATATATGTGTATATATATATATATACACACACGCACACACATATGTGTGTGTACACACATATATTACTCTTTATCACCTCTGTACATATCACCCAGAACAAAAACCCAGAATAAAGAAAAGACAACATGACCTTTGTTAAATGCAGGCTCCTAGAGAAGTTGAGTAGAGTCGAGTCTCTTGGTCATAGCTTTTCATTTCAGGTATTAGGTGGTGCTTTTTCTTCACATAACTACAGGTCTGAAACATAATGACCCAGTGCTCGCTCACTCACACTTAACACTCTCATACTAGCAACTGACATGGGTATGATATGTCACAGTTTATAATGCGTGTTTCACATTTAAGGTCACATTTGTGACTATTTTTTTCCAGACTGTCTAAATTGCTTACCCTAGTCTTGATTCTCCTCAGCCTAATCTAGTACCTTCTTGAAGTCTTCCAGCTCTTCAAGGGACAATAGAAATCAATTATCCAAGGAGAAAACAATGGGTAATTAGGAAACTTGAATTCAAGGTCAGCAAATAATCAGGTGACCTTGAGCATATGCTATAATGCTCTTTGATGTGCTTCACTTTTTCTGTCTGTAAAATGAAACTTAGGCTAAATCAATAGTTCACAGCCCTGCCTGTACATGAGAATTACCTGGCAGTTATTTAAAAATACTAATTCCTTGGGTTCACCATAGACCGATGAAATCAGAATCTTTGAGGGTGAGGCCTGGGCATCAGTATTTAAATCTCCCATATGATTCTAATGTATTGCCAAGATTGAGAACCACTAGACTAGGTAATCTCTGAGGCTCCATTAAGTGCTAACTTTTGGAATTCTAGGAAGTACTATGATACATTGAATAAACTGGGCATTGTGATGGTAGAACTCTCTTTCCCTTAGTATTCTAAGGAAATGAGCATACAAAAGCACAACATAGAAACACCTGTGATGTAAGTTATTTCAATATATTGATGAACTGTATGTAGATGGAAGCTCATAGAAATCAATAAACAAAAAATATAAATGTGATCTTCTCTCAGCCATGTCTATAAATGGTGAATGCTGGTGCTGGTGATAAACGAAGGAGGAGGGTGATACCATTAATTATCTTGCAGCTCATTGAAGCTATATATGTCCAGGAAAGAGTGTAGCTCTATCTAGTCAGAGTCTTAGAGCAGCTGAAAGTCACAATGTATCTCCAGGGTCCAGGGTCCCTTTAGAAGAAAGGGTAAGCCCAGACCTGGACATCATTAAGCACATTGTCCCAGTAGTGCATGCTAACTGAGGTGGCAATTTGGTTCCCTAAGAGTCCTTGATCTCTGGCTCTGGGGGGCAATATCTGCACTCTAAGGTTTACCCCAAGCTGACTTTTTCCAGGAGTGGCTTCTTGGGAGAAAGTTACTCTTTCTATTCCTAAGATCCTTAGAGTTGTGTTATCTGCCTATCCCCATCCTGATGGCTTGTCTAATCTTTTGATTTTGGTGATTTATCCCAGTTTCCTTGAGATAAAGAAGTTCACTTTTTATTTAACTTATCGAGTTAGTTTCTGTTGCTTAAAACAAAAATAATCTTAATTTTTACAGCTGCTACCCCTAAATAATAATAGCTTATAGTTATTGAAGACCTGATATTCACCAGATACTTAACTATATAAATGCTAATCTTATTTATTTATTTTTTTGAGAGGTTTTTGCTATAGGGCACATGCACTCGCCAGAAAGACAGAGAGAGACAGACAGAAAGTGAGAAATCACCCCCCCTCCCCCAGGGAGGATGGCCATGAGACAATCCCTTCTCCTCCATTCTCCTCTCAAGATCTTGGGCACGCATGCACATGTGCCTGGCATGAGTTTAAGCCACCGGGAGTCCAACCATTATGCCAACTGCTGGTCCCATAAATGCTAATCTTAAAAACAATCCTACATACCAGTTATCCTCATTGTAAAAATGAGGAAACTGAGCTTTGGAACAATTCGCTCAAAAATATGAAACCTATAAGTAGCAGTGCTGGGTTTTAACTCATTTCTCTTTAACTATTAAAATCTTAATTTTTCAGGATTTTTGTTTTCTTCTATTCCATGCTACCTCTGACAAAGATTTTTGTCACCTAGCAATTCTTCCTTTTTGCTATCAACTTCTACCCACATAAAAACTTACACATACCATGCTCTAACTCTTACTGAAAGGATCTTAAAATGTAAGGAGGCTTGATCTATGCCGCACATGCACCTCTCTTCTCTCTGGATGAGAGGAGCTTGCAGGACCCAGAGCCAGGCTTTCAGCACAGACCTCTTGTGAGCATGAATTCAACAGTAATCAAGGGGGATGATGGACAAATTCATGTCCCCCAAACTTCACCAAAGGGAAATTCAGCCTTGAGAAATTTGTAACTTACATGGACATCCCAAGGTAAATGTAGATGAGGATTGAAGCTACAAAAACTACAGAAGCCATCTTTCTCTCTCTTTTTTAAGAGAAATTTTTGCTATAGGGTGTGCATGCTCACCAGAGAGATAGAGCGAGACAGAAATGAGAAATCACCCCCCAGTGGGGATAGCCACATTGCAGTCCCTTTTCCACCATTTTCCTCTTGAGATTTTGTGCATGCATGTACATGCACCTGGTGTGAGTTTCAAGCCATCAGTCTGGGACTCAAACCACAGTCAGCCATGTGAGAGTCCAGCAACGTAACCATTATGCCATCTGGTGGCCCTGAAGCCATATCTCTTATGTCCTGTATTTTTCAGTTCAGAGAACAGAGGTCCAGAGAAGGGAAGGGATGTGCCTGATCACATAGCAATGCAATGACTGAGACAGCCTGATCTTTACTTCTGTGGTTTCTTCTACCAGCCCATGCCCAGTAGATTCTTTAGCCCAGCAGTGTTGTTACTTTAATATCCCTATGTGTCATGGTAATGTTGCTTTCCAAAGGGAGTTAGGTTTAGAAACTGGCCTTTGTTCCTCATCTCCCAGGTGTGTACATTTATACCATGTTTTGTCCTCAAGCCTTTCAAAGCAAAGTCCGTATCTTCCCACATGGAGATTTTATAATCATCTCTTTACCTTCCAGGAAGATATCTCTCTGGGGAGCCCTATTTTCTTATTAGATTTCTGAGATCCAGGTGTTCAAAAGTGAGAGAAAACTGATGTAATTGCACGTAAGAGATAAAAACCCCACAGGAGGCTGGATTTCAGATGAGACTCCCTAATGAACACATGCTGGTGATGTTGCTCAGGAAATCCTGGTCAGGCTTTCTGACAAACCAGCCTACCAGTCTACCTGTTCTCAGATGATGGCAGATGTAGAGGCCCCCAGTAATTTTCTTGAAATCTGAGAATGTACAAACTTCTCACTGGTGAAAACACTCACTACTTCCTTCAAAATGATACTGGAGATCAAGAGGATTTCCAGAACTGGGGAGAATGGGACCTGCAGCAAAAGTTCGCTCTGTGTCATATCACCGATTTAAGCACATCTGTGGTGGACAGTCTCTCGCTATAGGGTACAAAGGAACATCTCTGCTTTTCTGCCTCTGGTCATTCTCTGAGACTTAGTTGACACATTGGCAAAGCTGGAGAATTAATAATTCCTAAGGCAGTTTTTTTTTAAATTTTATTTATTTATTTTTATGAGAGGCTTTCTGCTATAGGGCGCGTGCGCTCGCCAGACAGACAGAGAGAGACAGAGAGACAGAAAATGAGAAATCACTCCTCCATTCTCCTCTCAGGATCTTGGACATGCACGCACATGCGCTCGGCGTGAGTTTAAGCCACCGGGTCCGGGACTCGAACCACGGTCGACTACGTGGGAGTCCAGCGACATAGCCATTACACTAACTGCTGGTCCCCCTAAGGTAGTTCTTAATCAGTAGGGGGCAGAAGCCAGTGGACAAATATCCCATTCTACATGGTTCCTTAAGTGTCCTTATCAAGATTGAATCCCAGCTTTTCACAATGGTCACTGTCTCAATAATGCAATTTTTAAAGAAATCGTGAGTATATACACAATTGTGAGTCTGTGTGTATACTCACGATTTCTTTAAAAAGTACATTATTATACACACACAGAGACACAATGTGTATATATAGAGTATAAAATAAAGTATGACATTTTAGCCATTTTAAGGTATATAATTCAGTGGTATTGATTACATTAACAACCATCATCACTATTTACAAAAATTTTCCATTACTCTAAATAGAAACTCTCCATCCTATTAAGCAATATATTGGTCTCTCCTCCTCCCCTTAGTTCCTGGTGACCTCTAATTTACTTATCTCTTTGAATTTGCTTTATTTAGATATTTCATGTAAGTGGAATTATATAATACGTGTCTTACTTCACTTAAAGTTTTAAGGTTCATCCATGTTATAGCATCTATTAGAACTTAATTTTTTAATATTCAATTGTTTTATATGTCATATGCTTATCAATTAATCTATTGGTGAACTCTGGGTTGTTTCCTTTTGGTTATTGTGAATAATACTGCAGGGGACATTGGCATATAAATATATTTTTGAGTCCCTATTTTTAATTCTTTCTGGTGTATATCCAAAAGTAAAATTTCTGGGTCATAATTCCATGTTTACCTCTTTGAGGAACTGACAAATTGTTTTGTACAGCAGCAATAGCAGCATTCCCCTAGCAATGTATGAGGGTTTCAGTTTCTCCACATCTTGCCAGTACTTATCATCATCATCATCATCATCATCATCATTGTCCTAGTGGGTGTACAGTAGTATCTCATTGTGGTTTTGATTTGCTAATGATGTTGAGTATTTTTTCATGTACTTATCAGCCATCTAAATGTCTTTTTTTGGGAAATGACTATTTAAGTCCTTTGCTCATTTTAAAATTAGGTTGTTTTGTCATGGTTGAGTTGTAGGAGTTCTTCATACATTCTGAATATTAAACTCTTATATATGATTTGCAAATATATTATCCCATTTTTAAGTTGTCTTTTCACTTTTCTAATAATGTCCTTTGATATACAAAAAGTTTTTAATTTTGATGAAGTCTATCCAATCTATTGTTTTGTTGTTGTTGCTGCTCATGCTTTTGGTTTCATTTCTAAGAAAACATTACTAACTCCAAGGTGATGAAGATTTATCCCTAAATCTTTATCTCAAAGTTTAATCGTTCTAGCTCTTTTTTTTTCTTTTTTGAGAGGTTTTTGTCATAGGGCATGTGCGCTCGCCAGACAGACAGAGAGAGACAGAGAGACAGAAAGCGAGAAATCACCCCCCAGGGGGGATGGGGACGCCGCAATCCCTTCTCCTCCGTTCTCCTCTCTGGATCTTGGGCACGCATGCACACGTGCCTGGCATGAGTTTTAAGCCATCGGGTCTGGGACGCGAACCATGGTTGACTACGTGGGAGTCCAGTGACATAGCCATTATGCTAATTGCTGGTCCCAATGGTTCTAGCTCTTAAGTTTTGGTCATTGATCCATTTTGAGTTAATTTTTGTATATGGTATGAGGTAGAAGTCCAACTTCATTATATTGCATTTTGAAATCCAGTTATTCTATGTAGCATCATTTATTGAAGGGACTATCTTTTTCTTTCTAATGAACTTTGCATCTTTGTTGAAAATTACTTGGCCATAGATTTACCAGTTCGTTTCTTCACTCTAAATACTATTACTTTGTCTCTATGTGTATCTTATACCATACCATGTGGTTTTACTTATTGTAGGTTTGTAGTAATTTCTGAAATTCAGAAGTATGTGTCTTCCCATTTTGTTTTTCTTATTCAAGATTGTTTTATTTGTAACCCTTTGTAATTCCATGTGAATTTGAGGATCAGTTTTTCCACTTCTATAATAAAGACTGTCAGAATTTTGAGAGGGATCATGTTGAATCTTTAGATTGCCTTGAGTAGTATTGCCATCTTAACAATATAATGTCTTCTAATTCATGAACAAAGGATATCTTCCCATTTACTTAAGTCTTCTTTGATTCCTTGTAGAAATGCTATGTAGTTTTCAGTGTCCAGGTCTTTTACTTCCTTGGTTAAATTTTTTTCTACATGTTTTACTTTTACAGATGATTTTATAAATGGAATTGCTTTTTAAATTTCCTTTTCTGATTGCTTCTTGCTGGCATATAGAAGCATGACTGATTTTTTTTCCCTACAACTTTGCTGAATTTGTTTATTGGTTCTAGTAGTTTTCTTTGGGATTTCCTTACCAATCTGGATGCCTTTTATTTTTTTCTTGTGTAGTTGCCCTGACTAGAACTCCAGTTCAATGTTGAATATCTGTGGTCAAAGCAGGCAAACTTATCTTCTTCTTGATCTTAGGTAGAAAACTTTCAGTCTTTCAACTTTGAATATAATACTAACTATGAGTTTTTCTTAAAGGCCCTTTGTCATTGAAAGACATTGAAGAATTTCTGTTCTTTTTCTTTTAATTTTTTAGTTGCCAGAGGGTGCATGCACAGCCAGAAAGAGAGTGAGTGAGAGACAGAGAAAGGAGGGAGAGAGCATGCCTCAATAGGACATAATTATTCATAATCCCTTATCCTCATTTCTCCACCTTGCTGGGATTTGGGGCATGCATGCCCATGTGCCCAGCATGTTTTTCTTTTTCTTTTCTTCTTTTACTTTTTACTTACATTTTTTACTATTATTCATACATTAAATCGCTATACATAATTTAGATTGTGAAGAGACTTTATGAGGCATGATAAACACTTCAGTCCAGCCCAAGTGAGACCACCATACACATCCTTGTCAACAGAGCCAGGATTCAAACCACTGCTGGCTAAATGGAATCCAGCTTCTTTAACTACCAGTCTACAGGCTGGCCTGAGGACATTTCCTTCTATTCCTAGTTTTCTGAGTGTTTTTACTATAAAATATGTTGGATTTTATCAAATACTTTCCTGCATCAATTCAGATAATCACATGAGGGTTTTCCCTTCACTCTATTAATGTGATATAGTGCATTGATTAGTTTCTTATTGAATCCAACCTTGTATTCCTAGGATTAATCACATTTGGTCATGGTACATAATCATTTTAATATGTTGTTGCACTCAGGTTATTAGTATTTTTTGAGGATTTTTGCATCAATATTCATAACAATATTTATGATTTTCCTTTTTGTGATGTCTTTATGTGGCTTTGCTACCAGGGTAATGTTGGCCTCAAGGAATGAGTTAAGCATTCCCAGGACCAGCAGGTGGCATGGTAGTTAGAGCACTGGACACCCCCACATGGACGACCACAGTTCGAATCCCAGACCTGGTGGTTGCTTTCTCACTTCTCTCTCTCTCTCTCTCTCTCTCTCTCTCTCTCTCTCTCTCTGTGTGTGTGTGTGTGTGTGTGTGTCTGGCTGATCAAATTAAAATAAACTAATAAATAAATAAAATTAAATAAATCTTTTTAAAAAAGCATTCCCTCCTCTTCTATATTTTGGAAGAGTTTAAGAAGGATTGGTGTTAATTCTTCCCTACACATTTGGTAGAACTCACCAATGAAGCCATCTGGCCCTAGACTAACCATAGACTTTATGTTAGCTTTTCCTTCTTCCTAGTGTTCTTCCTCCTGTTTCCTCCGTACTGAATCCTGTGATCACCTCTCAAACAAATTACCTGTACCCAAGTCCTTATTTCTGCTTTCAGGGTAAACCAAGTTAAGACAAGATACAATGGAACTGTGGGGGTGAAAAAACACTGAATCATTGGACAGCTGAAGGTAGTTGGAGGATGGAATCTGCTAAGTGCTGGTCAACTATCAATAGGCATCGTTATGGTAAACTAAAGATTAAAGAGAGAATTGTAAGATTTCCAGAAAGAAAGATGTCTGTTGATGATAATGTATATGATATCTTCAACTGGACTGGTGTGAAATGTATTCATGTTGGGTAATTCATTTTACAAGCTGTAGTGATGTACAGTGATTAAATGCATAAAATAAATTAAAATAATAAAAAAAAGAATGGATCCAACAAGATGAAAAATATCCAGATGAGTTGATGAAGAGCAGATGGGGTAGAGAAATGGTAAGAGCACATCAAAAACAAAGAACCACAGATGAGGAAATTTGGGAAAAACCAAGAACATATTGGTCAGGATTGAAGACTTAGTTCCCAGCTGCTATACAAGCAAAGAGTAAAGGAATTTCTATGGGCAGAAAACATGGTGATTGGGTAGAAATGGTGGGGTACCATGGTAACTTGGAGAATGTTCCTTGAGGAACTCAGTTACCAGGATCTTAATAGCCTAAGGATCCTGGCTGCTGTGCCATGAAATCCATTGTTACATTTGTGCTAAGACCACCCTTTCAACAGGCTACTTCCAAGCAATGACTGAGCACAGCAGGGATTCTAAGGTAACCCAGTCCCTGGAAGGCTTGGAATCCTGACAGAGGACTTTGACTTGAGCACTCCATGGCAACCTTGCCAAACCTTCTTTAGAATGCATGGCAATTTAGGATGTTCCACCTAATCTTCCTTCTCACCCTCCTTCATTCAGGCTTAGTTTTACCTTTCAGTCTGGTGACTCTACCAGCCTCTCCTGGCTTTCTCTTTATTTTCTCTCACAGATGTGTCCCCATTAAAATCTGTGCACATTTAGGGCCAGCTAGATGGAGTGGCAGTTAAAGCAGCTGCATCCCACATGGTTTGAAAAACATGCTGGGCATGTGTGCCTAAAATCCTGAGAGGAGAATGGAGAAGAGATTAGAGTATGTTCATTCCTCCTGGGAGCTGTTTTATCACTTCATCCCTCCCTCTTTTTGTCTCCCAGGTAAGGATATGGGCCCTATAGCAAATTAAAAAAATCAAAAATAAAAATATTCTTGCACATTTAATCTCAACCAGCATCTGCTTTTTGGAGGACTAGGACAAGCACATAATCTGTGACATGCCTATATTTTTTAATACACTTTTTTAAAAAAACTTTATTTGTTTATTTTTTCCATGAGCGAGAGAAAAAGACAGAGAACATCTTCAACAGGGTCTTGGTGCTGTGATTCATCCCTAGCTAGTCATGGGTACATGTGGGCCTAGAGTGCTCAGAAAGGTTTCTGGACACAAACCCAGAACCCTCCCTTGTTGAGTCACCCTCTTGGAGTGATGCATTTTACCATTGCACTACAGTCCATCCCTAATGAATTGTCTATTTTGATCCAGAGTTGAGGAGGTGGGCCTGTTGTCCAAACAGAAAGGGACCGTACTTCATCGGGCACCTTGGGGAGGAAGGAGGTTTTGCCTGGGGCAGGAGGGAGGTGATCCAGCAGGAGAGGGCAGTGGGAAGGCAGTCTCAAGGACAGAGGAAGATAAAGAGCCAGAAACTAAGAGAATCCTGAAAATAGGCACAGTTGAGACAAACCCACTTAATGCATTTAATAGTGGCATCACCTGGATGAGGTGACACTTTATACTTGTTAACTTATTTCTGTTTTGTACAAGTAACATTCTAGAATTAGGTTGGAATGAAGAATAAAACTGACCTATGGTGCCCACCAGGGTAGGTCCTCCTGCCTTAGAAGGAAGCTGCTAACATGTAAAATCCCTTTTGGGGGGTCAGCAGGTGGCGTGGCAGTTAAGGATGCTGGACTCCCACATGGCTGACCACGGTTCAAGTCCTGGACCTGGTGGCTTGCTTTCTCATTTTCTCTCTCTCTCTCTCTGGTCAAATTAAAAATAAATAAATAAAGTTAAATAAAAATGAAATTAAAAAAAAAGTCAAAAAAAAATTCCTTTTGGGAACGGCCAGTCCTCCCACGTCGTCACGATTTTTTCTCACAGTGGGTACATGGAGACCCAATGTGGCTGGGTCTAATATGCTTTGTACCCATGTCATGATCACTTGGGCAAAAAGTTACATGCAGATTTAGTAATTACATGTTGTATATGTGTGAGAAAAGGTAGGTAGGGGGAGAAATGCAATACAAGATACTAGAATTTTGTTACCTAGAGCACTGCTGATGTTCAACTCATCAAAAATTATAATATTCTCAAGACCATGGAGATTTTGAATATATACAAACCTAGATTTAAATCCCAGCTGTGCCATCATGTGATCCTGGAAGAATCTTCTCTGAACTCAGTTTTTTTTTTGTCTGTAAAAGGGACTAGTGATGTTGACCCCATAGGGTTGTATCTAAGAGGAGATGAGGTAGTAAGGCAGAAAAGTGCTTGGTGACATGCCAGGCACACCACCGTGGGGCATTCTAATGGCTGTCCCTATCATCCTGGTCATACTGTTTCAGTGAAAATCAATCCCCCATGCCAGGGAATGGATGTGGGGGTTGCATGACTATGTTTGAGAAGGTAAAGTGATGACATTTTTTCTCTGATGTTTGAAGGAAACCTCCATAGAGCTCACCTGGTGTTCTGTGCAGCACGTTGCCAGAGACTGCATCTTCCAAATGGAGGGGGTCACGCAGGAGCGTGGTGAGAAGGAAGGGTGGAAAGAGGTCTTCATATAATTTATCAGGAGAAAAATGATTTGGTGGGTTGTGATTGGCAGTTTTCCAAATATAATGGAAGGAAGGGGAAGAAAAAACACAAGTCAATAAAAGAAAAAAAGAATGTGAAAGTGAGTCTTGATGAGAGGAGTGTTTTGAGAAGTCATTTCCATTTATATGGGTGTGTGAATGTAAGAGTGTACTGGGTCTCAATGTTAAATATATTTTGTGCTTAGATCACTACAAAAAAAATTGAAAAATAGTAATCAACATAACCAGCCCCACATTTTGGAGTGACGGAAATACTGGTTTCTTCTATACAACTTGTAACAAAAGTTGGGAACCAGCAGTTAGCGTAATGGCTATGTCGCTGGACTCCCACGTAGTCGACCACGGTTCGCGTCTCGGACTCAGTGGCTTACAACTCACGCCGGGCGCGTGTGCGTGCGTGCCCAAGATCCCAAGAGGAGAATGGAGGAGAAGGGATTGCGGCGTGACCATCCCCCCTGGGGGGTGATTTCTCGCTTTCTGTCTCTCTGTCTGTCTCTGTCTGTCCGGCAAGCACACGCCCTATAGCAAAAAACCTCTCAAAAAAAAAAAAAAAAAAAAAAAAAAAAAAACTTGTAACAAAAGTGGATTTGATTGAGACCACCTTACCTGGGAGGTGAATTCATATCTGAAAGTATCTCAGCAGGCACCTGGTCATTGTGGCTTCACCCTCAATGGCCAGCTGGACCCAAGGGCAGGCTTGGTCCAGATACTACCCAAGCCATGGCGCTCCTGGTCTCCCCCATCCACCTCCTCTGGTCTGGCCCAGCACCAAAGGTGACCAGATGCCAGGTTGTGTCTCTTCTTCAGACCCCATGCAGCTGGCTGCACACTCTCCCTTCCTCCCCGGCCCCTTCTTTGCAAGCTCCTTTCTCTGAGCTCTTCATTCTGCTTTCCTCCACTGGCTGCTTGTTTCCTGCAGCTCATCTCTCCTGCTGTCTCCCCTGCTGCTTCCACTGTTAAATGGCTTTCTGCTCTCAGCCAGCAAATAATACCTGCCACTTCACAGCCTGCACATAGCTCCTGCCTCCCGCCACCCATGGCAGCTGCACTGGGGCCCTCTGGGTCCTGCAGGCACTCTCATGGTCCTTATTGTGACAGACATGCGAGGCACAATGGGAGGACCACCGCTTCTTGTCAGAGGAGGCTCCTTTGGCCCAGTACCTTAACCTCTTGAAGCCTTACATTCCTCTTCTGTCCAGTGTGCATGATAGAATCTTTTCTGCTCATAAGCAGTACACAAGACTGGAAACCTGAGCAGTCCTCCAAGGGCGCTGTACAGGTTTGAGGAGTTTTGTGTGCATCAGGACCCTCCCTGACTTTCTCATCCCTCCTTCCCTCCTCCCCTTTCTCGTTCTCTTTTTCCTTTTTTTCTTCTTGGTACTGGTTTCCCATGTGCTGTGATCCCACACATTAGGGACCCCCTTCATGTAGAAGAAAAAGACTAGCAGGGCCAGCTCTCATCTCTAGGAGGTTGACCACGTCCTCATTCTTGGTGCTCTGCTTTCCTTACTTTGAAACACCCCTGAGTGGAACGAATACTCCATGCCCAGGGGTGGCTGTAAAACCAATGGAAGAGTTTTTACCTTTAATGGCCCATTGTAAGTGGGTTACTCTTACTGGAAAATAAATGGCCTGATGCCTGGATGAATAAACAGCATCACTTCATCCCACCTTCTAGTTTTAGGCACTGAGGTACCATGTACCAAGCCCTACCCCAGACAGAGCCCTAAACTGGGTGTTGTAGGTGAACCCATGGCCCAGAGGACCAGGAAGATGCCTATAGAGATAAAGTCGGGAATTAGAAGTGTAAGACCCAGGGGAGAATAGGAAGCATGGTGGTTAAGGTGCTGGATCCTACATGACCAACTCTGTGGTTCAAGTTCTGGACCTTGTGGCTTGAAAAACCTGCTAGGCATGTGTTCATGTGTGCCTAAAATCCCAAGAGGAGAATGCAGGAGGAGGGATTGCAGTACTGTTCAGTAACTGTGATGACGGGATGCTGTAGTTGTGCTAGTTCACTAGCCGCATGTGCCCACTGAACACTAGTGTGAACGCAACCATGTCTGAGGAACTGAATTGTTAGTGTTATTAAATTTTAATTTAAATGCAAATGTGAGTGGCCACATGTGGCTAGGGGCTATCACAGTGGACAGCAGAGTCTGAGAATCCATCTAGGCCCTTCTCCCTGACTTCCTTCTGACCTCTGAGTCATTGTTTTCCACGGAGGACCTCAAGGCTTAGAAAGGAGAGCAGGAAGGTGTGTGGGAGTCCCTAGGCCCTTGCCTCCTACAGCCCCCTGTCGACAGCCTCCTCATCCCCAGCGCTTGACAATAGCTGTAATGACAGAAAAGATCGCAGCCCAGAGAAGGGGAAAGACGGAGACAAATATGTATTAAAGGAACCAACATGAAGATTAAGTGATTAAGGAACAGGAATCCTACAGAGATGATCCTGCCTAATGAAGCCTGATAGGTGTCAATCTTGGGGCCACAACGACTCCACACGTAGGCCCAGCTCCCAGCCAGAGACCCACCACATCCTCTTCACTGGCCATGGGTTATCCACAGCCAGTGGCCCCTTCCCTCCCAATACCTTGTCTTCCAGGGTGAGCTGGGAAGGTGCCAACTCTTTTTTTGTGTGTGTGTGTATAAGCTTTTTAAAAATAAGCTATAGGAATCCAGATTGGACACTGTTGTATCTGTGGGCTTCTAACCTGAGAGTAAAGAGCTGGCCTGGGAGACAGAGCAAGTGCATCAGGTAGACCAAAAAGCTCTGGAATCTAGACCCAATTTCCCATGAAATCTGTGCCCTAATCAGGCTCAGTGGGACTCAGTTTTCTCATTTGTCAGGTGGAGTTAATGGTTAAGTTAACATTTAGGACAAAAGACTATCTCTGGGTCCAGTCTGTGGCATGGTGGTTGGGTCAGGTGGATCCCACGTGGTTAACTGTGCCATTCGAGTCCCAGACCCACTGGCTTGAAGGACTGTTGAGTGCCTGTACATGTGTACCCAGGGCCCCAAGGGGAGGGGGAAATGGAGGAAAGGGGATTATTCCTTGGGGAGGGGGAAATGGAGGAAAAGGGATTATCCCAAGGGGAGGGAGAAGTGGAAGAAAAGAGATTTTGGTGTGATCATGCCCCCTGGGGGAGGAGGGTGATTTCTCACTTCCCTTTTCTCTATTTCTCGCCAGCAAGCATGTACACTTTCTAGAAAAAAAAAAGAAAAAGAAAAAGAAAAAGAAAAAGTAATAATAATAATAAAATAAAAAAATAAAAAAATAAAAAAATAAATAAATAGACTATCTCTGGTGCCTAGCACAATGACTAGCACATAGCAGGTGCCCAGTGTCCAGTGATTCATTCAGTCGGTTCAGTGGCCTGACCAGTAATTCTTCGCAGTGGTCAACATTTAGACTAAGCACTGTGTGTCATCCTGGGGAGAATTCCATACAGTGGAAGACCTGCTTTTTTTGGAGAGATTTTCGCTATAGGGCGCATGCGCTCGCCAGACAGAGAGAGAGAGAGACATAGAGACAGAAAGCGAGAAATCACCCCCCAGGGGGGATGGTCACGCCGCCATCCCTTCTCCTCTATCCTCCTCTCGGGATCTTGGGCACGCACGCACACGCGCCCGGCGTGAGTTTTAAGCCACCGGGTCCAGGACGCGAACCGCGGTCGACTACGTGGGAGTCCAGCAACATAGCCATTACGCTAACTGCTGGTTCCCAGACCTGCTTTTTGATGGGTTTTCAGAGTCTTCTCACTCTGGAGAAGACCAATCTCTCTCATTTTCCTACTGGTACAGGGGCCCTCAAAATCCTGGGTTATAGCCATCACCTTGTTTCCAGTGCACTAGGTAACTTCAGGCCTCAGTGCCTTCATCTGTAAAATGGGGGTGAATTTCTCTCCAGCTGCCATGCTCAAAGTTCTTACAGCCTCCCTGTAGAGGGAGACATAAGTACACTTGAGGGCCCTATTACTCAAAGAAGATTTTCCATGTTAGCAAATCTCTACTTCCCTGTCTCATGTATAAACACTCTGATTAGACTCCAGGAAATAGAGAACACTGAAGCCCCCCTCCTTTCCTCACTCACACTCCTATCTTCCCTGCTGTCCCCAACTCCTTTCATTCCTCAGCTCTGAGAGGGGAAATTTGCATATTAATTTGAAAATGAGATCACTTATTAGCCATAACCTGTCATGTATCATCCAATGCATCTGGACCTGGATTAGATTCAATATTACCAGAGAATAAAGACGGGAGAAAAAAACTAAATAATTTAAACTCATTATTCTACTAATCCTCCCGCTTGGCTGGGCTCCCTGGAGGTGTGTTAGGAGTAATTGAAAACATGGAGATTCGCTGAGAAGACATTTGAGAGGAACGTTACCAGCCGTGGAAGGCATAGAGCTTGATGGTTTTCTCTCTGATTTACCCACAAGGAAGGAATAGTAGTGAGGAGGGGGAGAACGACTCCAGGGAAACAGGCTGGGGGTAGTATTTTAGGATCCAGGACACAACAGGGCCAGCAGGAGGTGCAGAAGTTCAGGCTCCGCCCCTGCTCCCACTACAGGGTGGAGGGGAGGAGGGAGGACATCCTAGGCTTCTCCCCTATAGACCTCTACTACCCTGCTTTTTCCTGGGGTCTTTTCAGCCTCATATCAAAGGAAATGCTAACATCCTTTGCAAATAGGCAGCCCAGACTTGTGTTTTGCTTGATCTGATCACACAGTGTCTTTGAGAAGATGAATTCGAAGCTCACACAGAGGAATCTGGAAATGGCATGTAGGAATCCAGTTTTCTGCCTGCTTTGACAGAGCAAAGTTCCTGGCAATGCTGGGTTCATAGTTTCCTGAGACCACCATGGACGGAAGCTGAGGGTCTCCAGAGAGGCTGGCTTCACTTATTTCTGTTACGTGCTTCTATCCTTCATCCCTTTGCACTTCTATGGATCCCTTTATCAATTCTAGGGATCAAAGCCCTTTTATTGTAGTTTCCAGGAAATGGATCAGCTGCAATTTGGATAATCAGAGAAGCTCAGGACAAGGAGGGGAGCTGGTGTTTTCCAATCACATATTCAACCAGGCATTGTGCTGGGCATGGGGGCTAACAGGAGGTGAAAGGGGGGGAGTCTCAGAGGGGACACTCTCTGTTTCTGCAGATAGCAAACCAAGGAAACTATAAGCAAGAACCTCTGAACACAGAGGCTCAAAGAGACTGTGCTATGCCAGGAGGCGATGGATTTCCCTTGAATTCGTGAAGCTCAGGAGAGATGGGTTGGTCCTGGGATAGGTGTGCGCATACACAGCCCCATTGTGGTCAGATGGCACCCCTGACAGCACTGTGGGAGTGGAACTTCTGCAGGACTGAGCTAGAGAGCCAGGGCAGGCAGAAAAAAGAGTGGTCCGGCTCCAGGACAGGCTCAGCATTGTTTTATGGACAGGTTTTTTTTTTTTTTTGCTATAGGGTGCGTGCCAGGAAGACAGAGAGACAAAGCGAGAAATCACCCCCCAGGGAGGATGGCCATGCCACATTCCCTTCTCTTCCATTCTCCTCTTGGGATCTTGGGCACGCAGGCACGCACCCGGTGTGAGTTTAAGCCACCGGGTCCGGAACTTGAACCATGGTCGACTACATGGGAGTCCAGTGACATAGGCATTACACTAACTGCTGGTCCCAGGCTCAGCATTTTTTTTTTTTTTTTTGGAGAGGTTTTTTTTGCTATAGGGCGCGTGCGCTCGCCAGACAGACAGAGAGAGACAGAGAGACAGAAAGCGAGAAATCACCCCCCAGGGGGGATGGTCACGCCGCAATCCCTTCTCCTCCATTCTCCTCTCGGGATCTTGGGCACGCACGCACACGCGCCCGGCGTGAGTTGTAAGCCACCGGGTCCGAGACGCGAACCGCGGTCGACTACGTGGGAGTCCAGCGACATAGCCATTACGCTAACTGCTGGTTCCCACCCCAGGCTCAGCATTTTAAAGTGATGGCCTCCCCAGCCATAAAACTCCCCAGCCATAAAATGGAACCAATGGTGCTTTGGCCCTCTCTCTTTCCAGGAGAAGAAAATAAGTGAGAGAGCAGATGCTTCAGCTTCAGGGAACTTAGAGAATGGCAACATGCATTTAGGCTGCAGGGGGAGAAGGTGCCAAGTCCCCATCCTTTCCAAGTGCCGTCTTTTGCAGGCTCCCCCAGCCCCTCTACCTCAGAACGTAGAACACCTGGCACCAGCCGTCAGGGACCCCATCTCCTGTGACAGACCAAATGCTCGGTTATTAGTACCATTTATCGCTGCTGTAGGGATTAGCTGCTGCTTAATTAATTTCTTAACGAGGAAAGCAGTGCATGTCCCTGTGCGACTACAGAAGTGAAGGTAAAACTTGCCCTCCCCCACCCGTGGGCCTACACTATTATTATTGATAATTTCTCTTTTCAGACTGTACCCTGAACAAGTCACTGGATCCATTTCTTCATCTGTACAGTGGGGCACTAGACTACTGTTCTCGGCATATTTTTTCCTTTCTATTTCTTTTCTGAACCTCCCACCTACCCCCAAAAATATCACAGTAAGAAAGAATGAGAATCCAGCTCTGTGGTACAGTCGTAATAGATGAAAAGAAAAAGCCAGATCTCACATAGCAATCACAGTTCTAATCCCTGGCCTGGTCAGCCTGAAACATGCCAGGCATGCTTGTGAGTGACCAGGATTCACCAGGCTAGAGGACGGGAGGAAGGGGATCACAGTGTGACCAGACTCCATGGAGGGTGTCCCTTTTTCTCTCTCTCTCAATTGTATGCACATGTGCTCTATTCTGAATAAAGAAAAGAAATCTGGGCCATAAAAACTATGGGGGGGGGGGTTCTCCAAAGGTCCTTGGAAAATACGTATTAGAGAAAAACTATATATGAATTTTAAAATTGTTTTGTACCAAGATACACTCTCACTTAAATTCCGTTTTTCCACTTTTTGAAGTCCCCATGTATACTCTGACTTTTCACATCAGTTAAGCCCTCTAATTATGTGAGAATCATTTCATTAATTGTTTCCACCCGACCAAGCCTCAGTTATATGCAGGGGAGTAGAAAGTCCCTTGACTGTTCCATAAGTGACTAGGAAATGAAGCTAAGTAAATCCCCAGCTCATATCTCACCACCATGACACTGGTAGACTTGTTACTGAACTTGGAAAATGACCCACGGTTGACAAGATATCTCTTGGGCTGAGAATGAATCTTGCATTTGGGTTCTGTCTTCGCAGATCAGATCAAATGAATCACTGCTGGTGAGATCTCCCATGGTGCTTTATATAGTCCTTATCACTGACACTAGACTTCATTTGTTTACGAGCTGTCTTCCCAGCCAAGGAAGACATCCCATTGGCCTCTCCTGTGTCTGCCCCAGAGCAGGTCCTCTGAGGATAATTTGTTAATAATTAATGAATGATGTGTAGTATCCTAGAACCATTCATTCACTGAGGATTAAGACTGGGAAGCTCTGTCTCATTTACCTTCAGTGCATTCACATTGAGCAGTATCTACTGGCGGGCCTTTGCAAAATCAGATGTCCAGAGCCTTCAGACTAAGCCTTGATCACTCCCTTTGCTGTGCACCTCACCCCCGGACTTGCTGTTCTACATGACAAAACCTTGATGATCAAGGTCAAGGCTAGAGTGAAATAAGAGAAAATTTCTAATTGCAATTTTTAAGGGGGCATCCAAAACACTCAGTAACCAAATAATATTTTAATGTAACATTTCTAAAAAACAAAATTAATGACAAAAAATTCATGGTGGACA
The DNA here is from genome assembly GCA_026018925.1 of Tupaia tana. NCBI lineage: Eukaryota > Metazoa > Chordata > Mammalia > Scandentia > Tupaiidae > Tupaia > Tupaia tana. Next base: position 123,558,520 of record JAKSZU010000002.1, on the reverse strand, counting down.
AAACATTACAATTTAAAAAGAAATTTTAAATTAAAAAAAATATATATTGGGCTGGCAGGTGGTGTAAGTTGCTAGACTCCCATATGGCCAAGTCCTGACCTGGTGGTTTGCCTTCTCACTTTTCCTCTCTCTCTGTGTCTTTCTCTGTTCAAATTAAAATAATAATAATAATAATAAATAAAATAATTCTTTTAAAATTATTTTTTTAATTTGCCATGGGACATATGCACTCACCAGAAAGAGAGAGAGAGAAATCTGCTAGGTCTGGACTCAAACCATGGTTGGCCATGTGGAAGTCCAGTGCCTTAACCACCATGCCATCTGTTGTTCCCCCAAACATCACAATTTTAAAAAAGACAGCTATACACTTGGGAGAAACTGTTTCGCTTGCCTCACCCTAAAAGAGCCTGTTGGAGATGATGCCTCAAAAAGAGCTCAGATCAGAAATCCAGCAGGAACACTTCCATCTCTGAGCTATGACCTCAGGCCCTTGGTCTCCTGTGAGTTTGTATGAGTATTAGTTGTCAAGTTGGAGAGAGGATTCCAATCTGTCCCCACCTGCCTCAGTCAAGTTAGAATTTGAAATCCCCAGAGTGGGTAACCTTTGTAAATTCTGCCAACTGGTCTGGAAGAAAATAATTTTAATGGGAGCCATTCAGAGTGAGGCTGTTCTTATAGTGGCTACAAACTCCACCTGCAGGAGTTGGCTTCTACCATAATTCTTCTGCTGCCCTGTGTGCTGCAGGGGGTGTTCATTCGGTAAGGTCAAATGCTAGAATAATGGTTCTGAGAAGGACCTCACAGATCCTCCTGACCTCATGGTACAAGTATAGTTGTGATCTCAACATGGGACAGTGGGATAGTGTCCTTGCCCTACCCCTGGTCTTTTGGCAGTGTCTGGAGACAGTTCCCATTGTCACCACTGGGGAGAGGAGTGTTGCTGACATCTAGGGGTAGAGGCCAGGGATGCTCCTAAGCATTCCACAGTGCACAGAACAGCCACACAACAATTACTCTTTTTCTTCCTTCCTTCCTTTCTCTCTTTCTCTCTTTTCTTAAGTTTTTGTCATAGAGTATATGTGCTTACTGGAGAGAGACAGTGAGAGGGAAAGTGAGAAATCACAACTACCCCATCCACCCAGGGAGGATGTCCAAGCCACAGTCCCTTCTCCATTCTCCTGGAATTTTGGACACACATGAACACATGCCCAGCATCATTTTCAAGACACCAGATCTGAGACTCAAACTTCAGTCGGCCATATAGGAGTCCATCGCCTTAACCACCATGTTACCTGCTGGCCTAGAGATTATTCATTCTAAAATGCTAATAGTTCCCAGGCTAAGAAACCCATAGGTAGAGAAACTGAGAGAAATGGTCTCAAATCTATATGGCTCCTTCCTTTGACTCCTCGTTTGAAAGGCAGCCAACCTAAATTCAGTCCCCTGGATCCTGAAGAGCACATGGTCAGTTCCTCTGCCCACAGACAGGATCCACCCCAACCCAGTCATTTAGGACAGATCTTGCCATTTCCTAAATGCCTATGACTTTTCTGTAACGTGTTCCCCTGGCTTTCAGAAAATCCTTCCCGAAGCCTAGCCTTAATCTCTTCTGCTGCAGTTCAACAACGTTTTGGAGATCAAATGTTTTTCCCTACTCCACCCACTTCTGACTCTTTGAAAAGACCCATTGCTAATGAATGTTCCTCCAATAAAAGAAAAGGATCTCAGGAGTTGTGGGAATGTATAAGGGCAGTTCTGTGTTTCTGAACGTCTTCCACACACTGATGTATGTGGGCACAGAGATGCGTTCCACCACACAGAGGAGACTTTTGGGGGCATTATGGTGAGCCTAGGGCTCTTCAGCTCAGACTCAAAGATTGGAAAAGAAATTTCTCTCTGACTAAAAGTGACAAATCTTCAATACAGAGACAGATCCACTTTGAGAAAGAGCCCACCGAGAACCTATTTCCATAGTTTGGATGAAGAAGATACTCCCCACAGGAGTCATCCATTCTCTCAACAAACATTTATTGAGTGCTTCCTAAATGCTAGGGTAGTGGTTCTTCAACCTGATGTAAACAAAATCCTCTCAAGGACCTATTAATGTACCCAACCTTTGGGAGGAGGGTGAGAGCTAGAGACTGAGTTCAGTCACATGGCCTTTGTTTTACTCAATCTTGCTTACCTAATGACTTCTTGGTAAAAACTGTGGAAACCAAAGATCAGTGAACCTCCCTGGCTGGCGACAGACAATAGTGTGCCAGAAGGATAACTTGTCCTGAGGACATGGAAACCTCACCCATGTGGGACCCTTTTAGTTCTTTCACTATGGGCCTTTTTGTTTAGTTGGTCCTGACTTGTATCTTAAAAAAAAAAAAAAAAATTGCTATAGGGCGTGTGCACCCATCAGAGAGAGAAGAGAGAAAGTGAGAAAGTGCATCCCAAAAGAAATAACCACATAGCAATCCTTTTTCCTCCATTCTTCCCTCAGGATTTTTGGCATGCATGCACATGTATCTGGTGTGTTTTTCAGAACTAGAACTGCATAGTTGGTCATTGAAACCCAGCTGCCTTAGCCACTGTGCCACTGGCTTGTGGCATCTGATTTGTATCTTTTACAATAAAGCTCTAATTGTAAGTATGGCACTTTCCTGAGTTCTGTCATTCTAGTGAATTATCAAACCTGAGAGTTTGAGGGTTTACATAACCCTCAACTTTGTAGACAGTTTCTCAGAAGTGTGGGTGTCCTGAGGGCTTTGTACCTGGTATCTCAAGTGAGGGCAGTCTTATGGAAAATGAAGCTTTATTTAAAAAGAATAATTTATTTAATTTATATATTATTTTTATTTATTTTGCTGTAGGGCATGTGCACTCACCCAAGAGTAACAATGAGTGAGCGAGCGAAAGAGAGCGAGACAAAGTAAGAGACCAAGTCACCAGGTGAGGGATATGAACTGTGGTCAGCCATGTGGGGGTCTAGTGCTTTAAACACCATGCCACCTGGTGGCCTGAAAAATGATGCCTTTAACCTGTAGAGTGCACTAACTCTGGGTAGTTAGCATTGGGATTACATTGTGCCATAACTGTGTGAGCTAGGGTGAGCATGACAAACAGATTAGGCATAGACTGGAAAATAAGATTAGAAAGAAGAGAACAGAAATGACAAAAAGCAGATTAGAACCTTCTCACCAGTAGCTGTTCAGAACCCTAGTAGAAGAAGGCCTGATATTCAGTCTTCTGTACTGTTGAATTATTAAAATGCTTTCATCTTATTGGGAAGGATCTGTTGTTCTGAGCCCTCCAGGTGCTCTGCCCTGACTGTCCCTGGATCTTCCCCCACATTGGCCACCCTAAGATTCAGAAAAGAGTTAACACTGGCACCGTAGGGCCCCGTGGGCCAAATCCATCCCACTGGTCAGTGCCACTGCCTGCATTTTGTTAAATATTTAAAATTTTAAGCCTCAGTGCAAGGGATCTCTGTAGAGGGAGCTGTCAGGAAAAAAATTCTATTGTCTAGTCTTGTACTCTGCAACAACTTTTAAAATAGACCAGTGTGCATTAGAGTTTCAGCCCTATACCCAGAAAAGGCAAAAGAAGCAACTGAAAAGGGAAAAGTCGGCCACTTTGGTTATGTGGCAGCATGGAGATTTAGCAGCAATGCATTTGTCAGGTTGAATTCATCCTTTCCTTTCCTATATTCAGCTAAATTAACAGCTAGCAAGCTCAGACAGTGTCTTGGAAACCTCTCCGTGTAACGAAGGAACTCTAATTGCTCTGTTTCCTCTCTCGGATATTTTGGCCAATTCTGAGACACATAAATAAGCCTGTTATTCAGGCACAGAGGAAAGTGGGATTTATTAATTTAAATGAGTTGATTTGGAGGTTTCTGGGGAAAGACGCCTGCATTACTCACTCACTAGTCCCAGGGTGTAATTTATAGTGAGTTTTCCCTTTCTGTTGTGGACCTAGTTGATGCAAGGGCATAAATTTCCTCAAGTTATTATTATTGTAATTTATTATTCATTGAAATTTGACTTGATGTAACACAAGCAGTGGCAGAAAGACATGCTCCTCCCAGGGGGATGGAAAACAATGTCCCCAAAAATCCCAAAGGGAGACACAAAGAGCTCCTGGGACCTGAAGAGGTTGAAGTCTCCTTAGGACTCCATCTGCTGCTTTTTTTGGTGTCAACTAAAGTTGAAATGGGCATTTGGGCAAGGAGAGTATAAATTTAGTGGTAAATTGGCCATGAGTCAGGCTATTTGTTGACAAAAAGACTCTTTATAAGGTGGGAAAGGGTCACAGACAGAAGCAAGACTCTGGGGTTGGGGAAGATTGGACACCTGTCCATTTTGGAGCCGTTAGTTCACTTTTACATCTAGGTGCTAGGTTAGGAACTAAGGGTTTGGAGGGACTAGGGAGGGAGCTCAGCCTCTTCCCTACCATCACCATCACTACCATCACCACTGCCACGGTTAGCTTCCTCCCCTCCTCCCTCTCCCACCCAGGCCATTCTCCTATTGGTAGCAGCAGTATAGCTCTTCATTCCTTAGTCATGCCAAACAATTGTGCTGCTTGGAAGCTCAGGCCCGATTGACAGAGCATTTTAGACCTAGCAACAGAAAGCAATTAAGTGCCATTTGGTGCTGCCTATAAGTGCAATAGGAATTAGAGGGGAGACAAAAATGATTTCAAAATGTCAAGACGGGGTGAGTGGTGACATTGCAATGACATGCTCTCCTCCTTCCCTCCCTCAAGCATTTATTGAGCATCAGTTATGTGCCAGATTCTGTGCTATGTGGGTAGGAGTTGCAGAGGTGGGGGACAGAATCAAATCAAGAAGGAACGTGGGGATGCAGGGCTTTTCTGCAACCTCACTAAGCATTGGCTGTCCTGTCTGTAAAAGCAGGATACCACAGCACCTTGAAGGATGGCTGGGAGGGAAATGTGTGGTTCACAGGGTACTCGATGCAGAATACACAGCAATAGAGCTTAGCTAGTTATTTCTGTCATTAACAAAAAGAGTTACTGATATACTTCAGTGTATTAAAAAGCTATGATTCTACCAAGCAACTGCTTTTATTTTAAATTTTTCATGGAATACATACATATATACACACACATATAGACATTCATATCCATACTCACACATATCACAAATGTATAGCTTGATAAATTCTTGCAAATTGAATGCACCCAGGTACTTATATACCCAACCAAGAAATAGAACATTACCAGGACTCCCAGGACCCTCTCGGGTCTCTTCCAGCATGGATTAGTTTTGCCGTCTGTACTTTACATAAGTGGAATGACACAGCGTGTGTTCTTTTGTTTCTGCCTTCTTTCATTCAACCTGCTGTTTGGAAGGTTCTTTCATTTTGTAACCGGCTTACATTTGTCAGGGAATTTTACAACTGATGGTATTTTTAAGATGCTCAGAGCCAGAATAATGGCCACTTCCAGAAGCCCCACAGGATTGCACAAAGGACATTCTGTGTACCTGCCTTGTTCTTACTTTCTCCTCATCCCAAGTTTCTCATGGATTTTATTGTGTTTATTTTGGTAAAACATGAGGACGTTTATAACTTATGTGGACTCCTATTTGGGAAAAGACTTGTGAATGGATGTCAGTGCCTCCTCCTTCCTAGTCCAGGGCTCCTTTCACTGTACAGCTCTGTTTCTGGGAGTTGACAGTGATGACAAATGCTGATGTGCATGAAGAGAACAGGAGGATAAGGATGCAGATGAAGATGAAGCTAAGCTATGTGGAACCCTCACGAGGCCTTCTTCTAGGTTCCTCGTGTGTGCTGACTCACGGCGTCTTCATCAGGACATATTTCTCTCTCTATTTTCAATGAAAGAAACTAAGGGGCAGAAAGGTTGACTATCTTGCTGGAGGCACCCCACTGGAAAGTGGTCCTTGGCCTAGAGCCCCACCTGAGAAATTCAGTTCTGGGACTCTGTCTCCACTAGTACCCAGTACTGTCTCTACATTTCATGAAGGATGACCTCTGAGCTGCTGAACTATCTCCCTTTCTTTTTCTTTTTTTTTTTCCCTTGAGAGAGGTTTTTTTTTTTTTTTTTTTTTTTTTTTTTTTTTTTTTTTTTTTTTTTTTTTTTTGCTATAGGGCACGTGTGCTAGCCAGAAAGATAGAGACAGAGAGACAGAAAGTGAGAAATCACCCCCTGGGAGGGATGGCCACACCACAATCCCTTCTCTTCCATTCTCCTCTCGGGATCTTGGGCATGCACGCACACGCACCTGGCGTGAGTTTAAGCCACCGGGTCCAGGACTTGAACCGTGGTTGAGTCCAGTGACAAAGCCATTACGCCAACTGCTGATCCCCTGTTTCCCTTTCAAGATAGCACTCCTGTTTTGCTTCCTTGACCCCTATACCTGTTTCTTAAGCTTCAGTGACAAGCCTGATCTGCTGCCCCAGTGTGTGGGTAAGTGTATGTGCATGTGCCTACGTGCATGTGCTTGCCTGTGTGTGGCTGGGATGTGAGTAAAGTCCCTGATTTTAGTGCAGATGAGCTGGGCTGCAGGCTCCAACAGAGCAGTCTTCTCCCAGGGCCTTCTCCAAGGCTGAGCACCAGGCATAATTATCAGTGTCTTTCAGCAGAGCCACAGGCAGCCGTCAGTGGCATCAACAGCTTTTAATCACAGAGGGGGAATACATACAAATCAGGCTGACCTGTTTTACAGAGAAAGAGCCACATCTGCAGGGGATAGCCAGAGCCGTATCTGAGGAAGACACACCCGAGTTACTGTGCCTGGTCTCAGACTGGGCTCTTCACACACTGTGGTGATACTTTATAGCTATCACTTTAAGGAAAAAGGAAAAAGAGATACTCCATTAAGATGTGATCCATTAGTGGGAGTCTGAGCAGTTTGGCTTGATTTATTAGGAAAAAGAGTATTAAAAGTACATTAGTGTTTGTTAAGCAGAAATAAAGTAGCTTTGTGTTAAATTCAGTCTTGGATTCTGGATAGACACCTAAAGGGCAGGGTCTCCAGAGCAAGGGCCAGGGGAACATGGGTTCAGCCTGAACCACATCTGCAGGCCCAGAGGAAGTATCGAGGAAGTCTTCCCTCCAAGCTAGAGCAGGCCCCTTGCTTTCAGGAGCTGCCACAGCCTGCAGAACACATGGGAATTATATGGGGAACACACACCAGCCTCAGGCTACCCCATCTCCTCCCACTCTGGTTTCTTCCTTGGGCTTTAATCCTTCTTACTACTTAATTTATCAGTAAATTCTGTTGATAACTGGCCTATGCTTTCTCCAGGAGCAATAAACGCCCTGTAATTTATAAATCATTCCATCAATAATTGCCTGCAGAAGAAACACGGTAACCAAAGGCTGGGTGAACAGGATGGAGAAGAAAGAAGGGCCATCTACATCACAGTAATGTGTACAGAGACCAGCTCAACTCCTCCCCAGCCCTGTGCTAGAGGGGCTGCCTGTCCTTGGCAAATAATTCCTATTGTGACAGAGAGAGAGCAGGATTCATGCTGTTCCTATGGAGCATCCCCATTTGCGGCCATTTCTCAATGACTGCTTCTAATCCCCAGGCTACATTGACACAGTTGGCATCACTATCTCTCTTCTTACATGGGAGGAAGTCAGGCTCAGGTGGGTTAAATAGTCCACCCAAGGTCACGCAGCTTGAGAGCAGCAGAGCCAGGACTCATACCTGGTTCTGGCTGATTCTAAGCCCATGTTGACTCCAAATGCCACCAAAGTCTCTTTATGCACAATGGCTTTTGAGCATTGTTTATTTCAGCTTGCAATAAGAAATAAACTTGGATCTGCCTGTACCAGAATGTGTGTCTCTGTTGTGTGGGATGGAGTGTACACTGCCTCAGGAGCTTCCAGGAGCTACACAGGTGGCCTCTTGCCCTTCTCCTTTATTTTTCCATCCGTCAGGATTTAGGAGTATTCACACATGTCCTTGGCATGTTTTGTTTTTTAAGCCACCAGCTGGGACTAGATTTGAATCATAATGGGCCATGTGGGATCCAGCTCCAGTATTTCACTGTGGGGCCAGCACCACAGCCCTCATTTTCTTTTTCTTTTTTCTTTTTTTATTTCCTTTTGGTAAGTTTTGCTGTGTGGCACATGCTATCCCTGGAAAGAGACAGAGTGAGACTCACTTGCCAAGGGTGATGGCCATGCCACAATCCCTTCTCCTTCATTCCCCTCTCAGGATTCTGGGCACACATGTCCAGTGTGATTTTTGAGCCACCTGATCTGGGATTCGAACTGCAGAGTTGGCCATGTGGGATCTAGCTGCCTTAAGCTCCACACCACCTGCTGGTCCAGCCCTCACTTATTAAAAATCCATTTTAGACCACATCGATGGTCAGCTCCGTAGTGATCATATAGGTCAATCCTGTCTCTTTGGAAATAATGAGGTTAAGAAAAGAAGTAATTACTCAAGAACAATTTGTTCTAGGAAAGTCTGGATTGTTGACCCTACTTGAAGGGTTGAGGTAAAGGGACATCTTGCCCTTTTTTGGGTGCCCAGGACTCTTGCGGGCCTTTCTCTAGGACAGAAGAGCTGACAGAAAGACTGAATTCACTGCTCTGTTTTCTCCCTTTGTCTGATATTTTCTACGTGCTGCTGCTTAGTTCTCCACTCATGAACGGGGCTGTCAGGGTTCAGAACCTCACTTTCAGAGCTAGAAAGGCTTTAGCAATCCATCAGTTGGACCCTCTCATTTTACAGGTGAGGAAGCATGTCACCAGAAATATAATCTGCCACTAAATCAGTTTAGGCCTGATCCACAGCATCTTGGCTGAGGCTAAAATGTTCACACACTCCACAGCAGAGGCAAAACATGGAGCATGGGTCTGCAGCATTGGCTGACTTGATCCTGAAAGTCAGGATGTGTCCAGCCAGAACGCACCACAGCTTTCCCCTCAGCCTATCAGGGGTCTGAAATCATGAGGAATTCACACTGGAGGGAAGGGAAACCTTGAGGTCTCACTCTGACCTCAAGGACTGGGTTCTCACCTGAGAATCAGCATTGTTGATTAGGGCTAGAGAAGGAGAGGGCAGGGCCAAGTGAGGCAGGTCAAGTTGGGCATTGCCCAACAAAGGGTGATGCCTTCCTGTTCTCAAAGGCCAAAGCTCCTTGGTCCCCATGACCATGGCCTCTAAAGTGGGGAGCATATACTTAGAGTTAGAAGCAGAATTTGGAAGACAGGAAGAAAATAATGTAATTTCTATTTATTTTAGCTTTATTAAGTTATTTCCTTCTATTACTTAATATCTCGATTTTCAGTATTGCGTATATAAAGCAAATATTAATGCACTTATTTGAGGGTGTAGGCTGTTACTCTGGGGAACCAGGGACTCTCAAAATCATCTTGGGAGCATGGGTCAAGGCCCTAGGCCAGACCTGCTGGAACATTCCTGGGGGCTGGGCCAGGACTCTAAGTAAAAATCTGGCTTCCCAGGTAACTAATATGTGTGAATGATCCCTGGCCTCTCTGCAGCAATGGGAGGGACCTATTTATGATCCCCTCTGGGGTCCCATGCTCAGAGAAATAGATCCTGTTGGTTCTGACTTCCCCGGCCAAGGGGGCAAATAGTGCTGAAGTCCTACAGTGAAGATGTATCTGCCTTAAGAAAGAGGTATGTTCTTCTCATTGACACAGAGTTGCTTTGTGTGCTGGCAGCAACACAAGGCTGCCCTGAGTTTTCTTGCTGGGGGAGCCTGTCCATTCCTGAAGACCAGACTTGGATACCCAGAGCATGCACAGACACTTTGAGGGGTCAAGAGTGCTCAGACACCCCCAAAACTGGGCAAGGGTCAGGAAAATGCCCACAAGACTGGCTAAGGTTTAGGAAGAACTTCCTGATGTGAGGAGGATAGGACACATGAATTGAAGTGCAAAGGTCACAAGAGACCCACTCCAGAAAAGGGAGGAGAGAGAAGGAGAAAGGAAAAAAACAAGCAGAGAGAGAATAAGACAAGCAGAAGCTGAAAGGACAGAGAAACAAATATGAAGGGACTTCAGAAAGTTCTGGAAAAATGGAATTAAAGTATAAATTGTACAGAATGTATTTGACATCCATGCATAGTTTTTCCATATAATTATTTTCCATTAGCCTTTTGAAGACTCAGGATACTCTTGAGAGATGGGGACACAGTGAGGAGTAGGCTGTATAACCTGCCTGCTCTACAGGAAAAGTTTGGGTAAGTATAAACAGAACAGAAGTTCTAACCCCCATCCATTCCACCTCACACCCAGCCTTTTCTATGTATTCTTTTATACTGGTCAAATATGTTTGCAGAAGGAGTTAAGAATGTACAGACCAAAGATGTTCTGCATTTCTGGGACTTTACCTGGCTAAGATGGAGAAGGTTTTTTTGCTGGTTACTGTTGGCTTCTAGAGCCCTGCTACATTCATGTTTAGTGCCTGAGTGATAACCCAGCAAATTACGTGTTTGGTTGTTTCAGCCAGTATGCTTGCTGCTGGTGACATTTCCTCTGGTGATTTGCACCATTTGGAATTCTCCAGGGTAATTGCTATTATCGCATCATCAGGAGTTCATCTTGGGAGCATTTGGGTTTTGCTGATTTAATAACCAAGTCCTGGTATCTGTGCTGTGGAGGAAATGTTGAGTCTGATGAAGAGAACAGGTGAAAGGCCAGCATCTTCTCCCGCAGGTCAGGCCCGAGCTTATTTAAGAGAGTGAAAGTAAAAAAGTGCAAGAGGAACATTTGCTTGTTTAATTGGCCATAGATTTTCCTGGTAATAATTTGTAGCAAGATAAGGGACCTCTTCAAGGTCATGTGTCTGGGCATGGCTGGATGAGAAAAGAGACTTGAGAAATTCTGGATGATTGACTTTTTAGATGAGTTTGCTGACTTCTTTAGGACTCAACTGTCAGCTGATGAATGTCAATTGTTTAACCGATGGCTCCTGCCTGACTGGCCTGGCTCTCAGCCTGGATTTCTGGACTAGCTCCTCTCTGGATGAAAGCCAAGATGGATACCTGCCCTGTGGTCTGAAGCAGCAAAGGCATTATATGTGCAGACCCTTGGAGCATGAACCCCACCCTGAGGTCAATCACTCATTGAGTGCTTACCCTGGAGACAGCTCGGAGATGGAGCAGGTCACCTGGGCAGGATGCAGATGGGGCCACAGTCCCTGTGTCTAGGCTTGCACAGGCCCTGGTAGGTTCTCGGGTACACTACACCCTAGCTCCAGACTCTCAATCTGATGGAGCAGACCTTATGATTTGCTAGATTCAGCCTGACTTTGTAGAATGGAAGAGGGCCTTAGAGATTCTTGAGTCCAACCACTTCCTTTTTCAGATGAAGAAGTCAAGTCTCATGATAGCACCCACATCTCTGTTCTCTGGGATGATATCCTCCATCACTGCCCCTATTCCATTGTTCAGTGTTGCTGTGGGCACTGTGGTCCTTCACTCCCACATGGAAGGCTCTGTGAGACTGTGACAGCATTGCATTCTCAAGGTTTATCACAGGTCTTGATACCACCAAAGCATGGGCTGACCTCCATGCTCAATAAGTGGTTTAGTAGTGAATGAGTGAATGAATGAATGAACATGAGTGGAGTGACTTGCCCAAAGACACACAGCTGGTGGGGTGGCAAATCCAGAATACTCAGTATGAGCACTCCTCATACCCCACCACATTCTACATAAAGGGATAAGGCCAAGGGGTTAAGTACACCTGAGCATCTTCCCAACAGAATGATTTTCCACCTGTGGTGCTGGAGGGGTGCCACTTTAAGATGAAAGTAGCTGTTCCGATGCAAGGAGACTCTCATTAACACCTACGGTGTCTACTTCAGCTCTAGAGCCAAGGCCAGGTCCTCCCAGTCAGCCCCAGCCAGTGACTGAGCACAGCAGGGGTCCTAGGGCCTGGCCGTTTCTGCCCAGTGCTGGACACTTCCCCTTTGGGCTTATTATACCAACTGTGTGGTGGTCCGAGGCTTTCCTGTCTCCTTTCCTTCCCCAGGGTTCAGGTTCTCATTCTAGGCTTTCCTTGCCTATTCCCACTTCCTTCCCCTTTTAGACTTTTCATAGGTATACTTCCAATAAACCCCAATAAATCTTAGCATCTAGTTCTCAGATGACTGAGATAAGCTGTGTGATCTGGGACATACAGATTTCATTTTTTTTTTTTTTGAGAGAGAGATTTTTTGCTATAGAGCATGTGCACTCACCAGAGAAAGAAAGAGACAGAGAGAAAGTAAGAAATCACCCCCTAGAGAGGATGGCCACACAGAAATCCATTCTCCGTTCTTCTCTTGGGACTTTGGGCACACACACAGGTACCTGGCATGAGTCTCAAGCTGTTGGGTCCAGGACTTGAACCACGGTCAACCATGTGGAAGTCTAGCACCATAACCACTAAGCTACCAGTTGGCCCCAAGTTACTTCATTTTTATGCTCCATTGGGGCTGTGTCCATACCTCTGTCATAGTGGTGTAGTGGTGTTGTGAGAAATAGTGAATCCAGGTAAAGGGCTAGATTGGCAACTGGCACAGGAAAACGCTTCCTACATGTTAGCCAAGGTTACTATGGAGGAATCCTGCCTCACCCATGGGTTGCAGTTACAGGAAATGCTGTATCCAGGTAAAGGAACTGCTGCAAGACTGTAGCCCTGGGCTCACTCACGCTGTGCACTGCTGAATGTTTGCAAACAAGGGCATAAAATGCCAGCTCTGATCCCCTGCCCTGGGCAGCCACTGGGGGAGCTAAAGTAGGACTTGGACCCAGGGCTGAGCAGAGGCTGTCTCTGTCCTGGAGAGTCAGGTCTGTAAGGTGACTGGAAATATCTGGCTACCTTCACAGCCTCCCAGACTGGGCCTGGACACTCCACCAGAAGCTGCTTGAGGGTCAGCTTCCTCTGGGGAGGGCAGTGACAATGAGATCTGCCCTTGGTGCCTTGTGGATTTCCTAAATCTTCTTCCAGATGCCCCTGGTCACTTTCCTCCCTGGATCTAGGTCATCAACCTTCTGGACAACATTCACAGCCAAAATGCTGGCTCATGAAAGAACCAGGGAGTGCTAACCCTGCATCTAGCAGTAAACCAGGACCTCACTCCTCTAGGCTGTCAGTTTCTGGAGTAGTTTGTGCCTCTATAAGGAAAGAAATAGGAGCAGATAATGTCTGATTCCCCTCTCTGCTCTGTCATTTCATATCAGAGGCCAGCAACCTCTTTGTCTAAAGAGCTAGATGGTAAGTATTTTACATTTTATGGATCATAAGGTCTCTGTCACAACTACTCAGCTCTACTGTTGTAACACAAAAGCCACCATAAACAATATGCAAAAAAACACATCTGAACTGTGTTCCAATAAAACTAGCTACAAAAACATAGGCTCTGGCCCAAAGACCATAGTATGCTGACTTCTGAGCTATGTGATAATGTGGTGACACTGCCCAGTGTAACAGATTCTCAATGGAAGGTGGACATTCACCGCCGCTTTCCTGACATACTTGCCCCTGTCCTCCTAGCCCTCAGCACCCAGACCTTGCTCTGGGCTGCTGCTCCTACTCATCATCTCCCATGCTGTTTGGATGTGGTGACTTTACACTGGATGCTAGGGTGGGCTGTGAGGGCTCTGCGTGAATCAGCATATCCCATCACCTGTACCACTGTGATACGTTGGGGGAGAAAAGTGAGGGGAACATATACTCCAATTTGGGTCAATGTGTTGTGAGATGTTTGCTGTGGGATTCTCCAGAAACACTTCCTCAATTTCTGCAGGAATGTCTTAGAGAAAAGCTATATTTGTCCAGTGGTACTACTGAGACAATAATTGTGTGCGTGTGTGTGTGTGTGTGTATGTGTGAAATAGCCAGAGGAACAGATCAACCCAGGAGTAGAACAGAGCCAAGGGACTCATACGAAAATGCTGACAGTGTAAACACCTGGATCAAACCATGCCTGAAAATGGCCAGACTCTCTGAAATTTTCAATTATTAAGTCAACAAAGCATGATTTTATCTAAGACCAAGCTAAATATGCTATCATCTATAAGAAGAATCCCAGCTGGTGCAATTAAGAAACTCAACAAGTTTTGGTAGCTGGTAGCTTACCACCACTATCAGGTCCCAGAGAAATGAATCTGTAATGGTAGAATTTCAAGCACATGTTTGGGGATGACAAGGAAATCTCAGGAAGGAATTTGGGGACAGGTGATCCATCTTGAAGGGATTCAGAATATGTCACTCCAAAATATGCTACTCTGGCATAATGATTATTTTAAACTAACTTTAAACAATTGGAAAAAGTGGCTACAGGGTAAATTCTCTGTGCTTCTCCTAAATTTCTAAAAACAGAACATGAAGTCCCTCTGCAGAGGTGCCCCCTGCATGCACACTTCCTGAACAGGAAAAGGACAGCAACCTTGTTACTTTATCAGAGACACAATAGCACTAATAGTCTATACAATCAAGCCTTACTGTCTAGTCCTTATGTACTGTTAGTCTCCTATATTTGCACTTCTATATTTCCACAATTTGCCATCCGTAGACGCCCAAAGTTTTTTTCCTTTGTCATGTCATTTTTCTACAAAGTTATTGTTCTTTGCTAAGATGCTGTATATGTTCCCCCCCCCCCCATACTAACCACACCTTTGAGGTGCTCATCTCTGAATTTCCCCTATGTCTACACACAATGCACACCTGGTAAACTTTTATTTTTCTCCTATTACTCTGTCTTTTGTTATTGTAATTTGCAGGAGCTCAAACAATGAACCAAAATGTGTAGTGGAAGAATTTTTCCTCCCTGACAATTTCATATTCCCCAATCCAGCTCTTAGGAGCTAGATGCCCCAGGACCCATCTGCAGCCTGAGAGAGTGGGAGAGGCAGAAACCAAGGTTACAATAGTGGATTTCCCACCAGGTGGGAAACAAACCAACCTCCTGGGACAAAAAGAATTGGGAGTCAGTCTATTCCCATCCTCTCTTTCTCACAGGGGCTGACCTGCATGGAGAACCAGAATAAACCCTGAAGTGCTGTCTAGATCAGGGCAGTCAAAGGTTAATAGATAAATCCCAACACTTTGCCCAGGGTATAGGATTCCTACTCTTTGTCCCTCTGCCCCAATTCAAAAGGCCCAGTTCCCCCACCCAGTGCTCAGTCTTTCCTCTCTAAATGTTATGCAAATTGCCAAGCTGAAGCCTTTGAGAGCTCCCACTGAGTTAACTACAGAACAGCAAAGAACGCGATTGTCTCAATCAAAAGGAAAAAGGTGGGCAGCCAATTAGGCCCTACTTTATTTGACTAAGTGTTCCAGACTAATTGCAATTATTAATTGCTGGGTATAGAGAGCAGAAATGTGATTATCAACACTTTCCCTTTATTGGAGGTGGCTGTGGGGTGATGGAAATCTGAGAACCCCTTCAAAGATAACTAAGTTCATCTTTCCCTTTCAAGCCAGAGCTTGCAGTATACAGGGACCATAGGGGCAATGGATTTTTTTTTAATGCCATAGGGCTCATGTACTCCTCAGAGAGAGGGAGGGAGTTCACCCCCCCCACCATGAGATATGGTCACACCATAATCTCTTCATTTATTCAAACTGTCAGGATTTGTGGTGTACACACACACATATATGCTCCTAGTGTCTTTTTCAAGCTGCAAGGGCTAGAGTTTGAAACAGAGTTGGCCATGAGGGATTCAGTTCCCTTTACCACTAGGTTATGGGGCCAGCTCTCCAATGAGTTTTAAAGGGGAAGCACCAACTCGGTGCTGCCAACCAGCCTAGTCCTGAAGGGGGTCCAAATACTGGCTTGGGCTACACATGGTAGAGATGTTGGTGGTAAGACAGGACTTGGCTCTCATCCTGGTTCTGTCCTAATTGTTGACAAAAAAAAAAAACTGTAAAATTAATAATTAATAATTAATGTGGTTTATTTCCAAGCCAAATGAGAGTGATCTAGGCCCGAAGAAGAGGCATACATGCCTTTCTCGGGGTGATCATGTACAGAGTTTCCTTTTATTTGTTTTTGAGATTGACAGACAACATTTAATGAAATGATTTTCCACTGGTCTGGCCCCAAAAGGCGAGACATGTAGAATCGGGGCTTCTAACTTATAGGTGGGTTCCACAATTCTTAGGTTGGTGATTGGAAGGGAAGATCTTTGTCTTGGGAAGAGATTAGTTCAAGAAAGGCTTAATCTACATCTCAAGGAAAAGGGAAGTTCTATGTCTTGGGAAGAGATAAGCAAAAGAATATACTGTAATTGATTGAAATATACATCTCAAAGACTATGCCAGGGATAGGAGGTAGGAAGAATCCTGTTAATAGAAAATAAATGGTCTGTTAATGTTTGTGGGCATGACTTCCCCAGTCCCTTTTGAAAAGATTTTGGAAAATAGGGAAAGTAGTCAGACTTCTGTCCATATAACGTACCAGGTGAGACTGGACTAGTCCTAAATCTGGGACTCAGTCTCTTATCCATTAATGGGGATTGTTCCGGAATTAGTGTTTATCCAGATCATGTGATTGGCACAGGAGGAGCTCAGTTCTTCCTGTGTAGGATTATTTTATACATTTCAGGAATCATACATAGCCCATGGGACCATGTTTGCTAGGAATCCTTCCTCCCCCTCCCTGCACCTGGTGGTCCCAGTCACCATGAAACTGCTGCCTAGGGACTGCTATGTCTGGTAACATTCCTGAAGAGCTGTGTGGCCTATTTGTACCTCAGGATGCTCATTTGAGGAACAGGGATTATAATGTGCCTTCTCCATTGGGCTGTGATGATTAAGTGAGCTATCATTTATAAATATGAAGCACAGGGATGGTTCCATAGCCTAGCAATTAAGGGACGTGGATCCTAAATAGCCTACTACAGTTTGAATCTAGGGCTTCTAGCTTGAAAAATGTAGTAGGGATGTGCATGTGCATGCCCAAATTCCCCACCCCATCAAGTGGGGTGCTTTCTCTTTCCCTGTGGCAAACTAAAATGAAAATGAAGCACAGGTCCTAGCATAAAATAAGTAGATTATTACATATTATGACACATGCAGCTAAATATCATTTCAACCCTATAAAGTACACTGTTATCTCTGTTTTATGAATGGGGAAACTGAGGACCTGAGAGTTTCACTAACTTGCTAGACTTCAACAATGAATCAACGCGACTTACCAACCTGTCCTCTTAACAGCCCATTGTGGGGGAATATGACAAGGACAGGCATTGACTGATATCTGCCATAGGACATCCATGCTGAGGGGTAAAAAAAGGGCAAAGGGCTGAGTGTTCTGGTGATTACTGTCAGCTCTGAGAGATAAGATGCAAGTGAGGGCTGTGTCTTCTCAGCACCCTGTTTGTAAATCCAGACTTGGGGTCGAGGAGGTCTTTTCCTCACTGGCTTCATTAAAATTGTGCTAAGGAGCAGGAAATGAGTGCTGAGCTCTGGGGACCAGGTCTGCAATAACTAAGCCAGGGAAGGCAAGGGAGCATTGTCCCTGAGGTTGCACCAGGCATGGCTGCAGGAAGGGCACTGCAAGTACTCCCTCCATTATTGTTTGGGGCCAGCAGAGCTCTGCATCCTGAAGGTGAGACAAGGGACAAAGTCCTCACCTGCAGACACATTCAGATACCTACCAGAGTATTACAGAAAAGCCACAGGAGGTTCAGGGAAACCCCATGGAAGGGAGTCACAGTTCCTCATGATGGCCTGTGAGGCTCTGGATGATCTTCGTGGTGCCCACCCCAGCATCTCTGACCTCATCTTTGTGCCACCCCTTTTCTTCACTGGGTCCGGACATGCTGACCTTTCTGTACCTTTATCTGATCTCAGGGACTTTTACACTTGTGGTTGGTTCTGCCTGGAATGCCTTCCACCCAGACCTTCTATGACTGGCTTCTTCTCATCATTTGGATCGCAGCTCAGAAATCCCTGCTCCAAGAGACCCTCCCAACCCACCCTAGCTCAAATACTCACATATATTCCACCCTTCCAGGTCCTTTATACTGCTTCTATTTGCTTCATAGTACTTATAGCTTAAAATTGTTCATCATTTATCATCAGCTTCAACAATTAAATTGTGAGTTCCTTGAGACCAGAGGTCTTATTTGTTTTGTTTTTTTTTTTTTTTTCATTGTAATATTCTAAGCCTGGAACAGTGCCTGACACTTAATAGGTCCTCAGTAAATAGCAAATGAATGAGCAAAGAATGGTGACACAGCATCTGTTGTGGTTTTCAGTCTGAAGAGACACAGCCGCATTGTTGGGGAGCCCCAGTGTAAGGGGAGACACAGCAGCTTTGTCCTTGAGGAGCCTCAGTCTGAGAGGAGACAAAGCCTCATTTTCAGAGCCCCAGTCTGAGGGGAAACATGGCCCTGTCCACAAGGAGCTCCAGTTTGAAGGGAAACACTGTACTTGGGGAGCCCTAGTTTGAGAGGAGAAGTCTTGCCCTTAGGAGCCCCGGTCTGAGCAGAGACACAGTCCCAACCTCAGGGAATGCCATTTTAAGGAAATACAGAGCCCCATCCTCAGGGATCCCTGGTCTGAGGGGAGACACAGTTGTTTCTCTCGGGCATCAGTTTATGAACAAGAACAAAACAAACACATAAGCACTGCAGGAAGTGTGGCTGAGGACCAGTAAGCTATGGGGCTCCATCATGGAAGATTCCCTGCAGGAAGCTGCCTCTGAAAATTGGTAGCCCTACATCTCAGGAGCATTAAAGGATGCCCTCTCTAGGGTCCTCTATTCCTTAAATCAGAGCTAATCAAATGGCATGATCAGAAATGTCTGGTGAGTATGTTTAGTGACAAAACTCACAGGTCTCCCCCACCAAGTCCTGTGAACCTGTATGATTCCTCTGTGTAAAACATGTCTCCTCAGTGTAAAAACATGTCTACCTCTTGCCTGGAGAAAAGAGTGGTCAGGCCATTTCCCCCCTCTGCTTGGAACCCCTTTTCTCCTTGCTGTCCTCTCATGTTCTTTCCTCCCAGCCCTTCTGTCCACACTCTCCTTTGCTGAATCTTGGGCGGTTGCAGTGTACAACTTACACTGTGGTCTATGAGTGCCGCCTCCCTGGGGTTGTAGTGTACAGCCTGTGCAGTTACATGCAGCAGCCCTCATAGACTCCCAGAAACTCAGGGCTAAATGAGACCTCTGAAAGCCTAGAGTGTAGTCTTTCAACAAGATGAAATGAAGCAATTTGAGGCTCTAGGTGGAGACATGTCTGTTCCAAGGTCACACAGCAATGACTTAATAATGTGGCTGGAAATGATCTACAGTTCTTGGCTCCTCAGATATCACCTGATCTATCGACTCCCCCTAAGGCTCTGCCTAAACAGCCCTTCCTTTCTCTACATTATCCCTTTCCTTCTCACCCCTGGTTTTGCGCTCATATTCAGACTCAGTACATGTCATGCTTTGGGGTCTTCCTAAGTAAGCTGCACAACCAAACTGTGACACACAGTTGTAGGTCTGCTTTGGAGTGGGGATGCCCTGAGTTCCAGGCTCCTTCTTTATACAAGAGTTAGCAATGGGTAAAAGGCAGTGACAGGAGGTAAGGAAGATAAACCACCACCACCACCACCACCACCACCACCACCCGCAATACTTCTTGGTAGGATAAAAAGCACAGAGGTCAGACGCATTCAAGTAGAAATTGCAGCTCTGTCCCACTCCGTAGGCATGACTTTGGGCCATCTACTCAACCTCTTCGGGTTCCAGGATTTTAGCCATAAACGGGAATTGAAAACAACCCGTGTCTCCACCACTGCATGCCCTAGTGAAGTGAGCATTAAATAAGGTAATTTATGTAAAGGGCCTAGCTTGGCACCAGGCCCACACGTCCACACTGTGGCTGTGCCTGCCCCTGTGAGATACTCCCTCTCCCTGAAGCTTTTCTCAGCTTGTGTTCTGCATGTGTGTTATGGCTCTTCCCCATAGAAGCTGTTTAAAGGCAGGAACTGTTACTGGGAAGACATAAAATCCTTGGCACAGTTAAGCCATTACCAGCGATGTTTAACTAGTCCGCGTTCACAGGCAGGAGGACACGCATGAAAGCATTTTATCTTCCTCCCACAAAGGGAGAGCGGGAGCCCTGTGCCAGGCTGAGATGAAGGTTTGATTTTTTAAAGTAGACATTTAGGATTCTACTGACGCTTTGCTAACTCCCAGTCAAATCACGACATCAAGGAAAGAAAAACTCTATTTTCTGCTAAGATGGTGAAATGACCCCTTCCAATTAGGCAGTGGGCTCCAGGAAGGGGAGTCTAGGCAGGCAGCCCAAAGCCATCTCTGTTCAAATGTGCATTTAGGTGTCTATGAGCCCAGAGCACCACACACGTAGCCACCCTGAGCTTACCCTGGATGACCTAAATTGGAGGAGAGGCCTCCAACTGATACCTGACCTATGTGTCTCCCACCAGGCTGTCCCTGGAAAGAGTAATACCTGTTAATTACTGGTGAGTGATACTTTTTACATATTTGGCAGGTCTGATCATCTACTTAAAATGAACAAAGACTACGATTCCTGGCCTAGGCACAGTGGTGCACATGGCTAAGAAGCTGTGCTCAACAGGCTGGGACCACATGAGAGGCCCAGGCTCCATTCTGGGTCCATCCTAAAGGCTAGTTCTGTGGTCTGTGCCTGTAAACCCAGCAACTCAGAGAGGCCGAGGCAAAAGGATTATGAGCTCAATATTGGCCTGGGCAACATAGCAAGGACCTGTC
Organism: Tupaia tana; assembly: GCA_026018925.1. Taxonomy (NCBI): domain Eukaryota; kingdom Metazoa; phylum Chordata; class Mammalia; order Scandentia; family Tupaiidae; genus Tupaia; species Tupaia tana. The sequence continues at coordinate 123,537,813 of JAKSZU010000002.1, read as the reverse complement.
TAAAAATAGATAGGTGCAATGGTGCATGTCTGTAGTTCCAGCTACTTGGGAGGCTGAGGCAGGAAGACTGGTCATAAAGAGACCTTATCTTAAAAATGAATGAATGAATGAATGAATGGTCCAATTTAGAGATTGAATGTGCAGTCATTAGTATACTAGATTACAGTATTGGAAGTCACGTGGGTGTCACAGGTTTGGATCCCCAGGTTGAAATCAAAACACTCTGGGCACATGCATAGATGTCCAATATCATGAAGACCTGGAGGACTGGATAAGAGAGAATGTGATGTGATGAGACCCTGCTGAGGATACTCTCTCTCTTTCTTGCTCTCCCTCTCTTGCACGTGCATGTGCAAGCCATCTATCATCAAGGGAGAGAAAGAGTCAGACAGACACCAGGACTTTTATGAAATTGCTCATAAGACTTAAGTCTGTAAAGACTTCACCATCTGTCTGAGACCACTGCTCCTCAGTCTCTGCTTTTACTGCTTTCCATTTAATCTTCATGTGTCTGTGATGGGTTAAAAGGTTTCCACAAATCCTTTCCACTTTTCCATGGAGAGAGGAGGGTCTAAGTCTTCTCACTTTGAATCTGGACAGGCCCTATCTTCTCTGATCAATAGAAGTGACAGAAGTGGTATTATGCCAGAGTCAGGACCAGGCCTTAAAAGATTGGTGCCTTCCACCTCCACCTTTTGGCACACTGTTTTGGGCACCCAAACCTAATCTAACCCAAACCGAACACTACCTCTAACAGTAAACCTTATCTCTAAACTTAAAATTACCCTAACTCTAACTATAACCCTTGATATAACTCCAACTCTAACCCTAACATTAAACTCTAGCCTAACACGGAACCTAAACTAACTCTAACCCTACCCCTAATCCATAACCTAGCCCAAACCTTCATGAAAACCCTAACCCTATTCCTAACCTGTGCATTAAAAGCTAGCCAAACCCAAAACCTCACTGTAACCTCAACCCTAAACCTAACCCTAACCCTAATCCTACTGAAATCCCTACCCTAAACCTCACGCTAATCCCTAACATAATCATAACCGGAAACCTAACCATAACCAAAAACAAAATGATAAACCTAACACTAACCTAAACCTAACACTAATTCAAAACCCTAACCTAACCCTAAACCTAACCCTGAACCCTCACTCTAAACCTCACCTTACCCTAACCCTAAGCCAAAATCCTAATGTAACTCCAACCCTTACCCTAAACCCTAAATTAACCAAAACCTTAATGAAAACGTTAACCCTAAACTTAACCCAAGCTCTAAACCCTAACATAGCCCTAAGACTAACCCTAACCTCAAACCTAAACCTAACCCTATCTCTAACCACAAGCCTAACCCTAAACCTTGCCTAACCTTAATCCTGTCCTAACCTTGACCCAAAACCTAATCAAAACACTAACCTTAATCCTATCTAGACCCTTATACCATAACATATTTATAACCCTAACTCTAAACCTAAAATCATTTCCAACCCTAACCCTAACCCTAAATTTTGACCTAACCCTAAACAAAACCCTATTCATAAACCTAACCCCAAACCTAACCTTACCCAAACCTAACACTACCTCTAATAGTAAACCTTATCTCTAAACTTAACATTACCCTAACCCTAACCGTATTCCTACCTGCGCTCTAAAAACTAGCCAAATCGTAAACTTCACCCTAATCTCAACCCTAAACCTAATCCTAACCCTAATCCTAATCCTATTGAAATCCCTAAACATAAACCTCGCCCTAAACCCTAACCTAATTATAACTGGAACCCTAACCATAACCCTCAACAAAACGTTTAATCTAACTCTAACCTAACCCAACACTAAATCAAAACCCCAACTTAACCCTAAATCTACCCCTCAACCCCAACTCTAAACCTCACCCTACCCTAACAGTCAGCCAAAAACCCTAACGTTACCATAACCCTTACCCTAAACCTTAAGCTTAGCCAAAGCTTAAGGAAAATGTTTACCCTGAACCTAACCCAAGCTCTGAACCCTAACCTAACCCTAAAACAAACTGTAACCTCCACCTTAAACCTAACCCTACTCTAAAATCAAGCCTAAATCTAAACCTTGCCACACCCTTAATCCTATCCTAACCTTGACCCTAAACCTAATGAAAATATTAACCCTCATCCTATTCTGAGCCTTAGACTGTAAATTGACCATAACCCTAACTCTAAACCTAACCCTATTTCAAACCCTAACCCTAAACCTAACCCTAAATTTTAACCTAACCCTAACAAAAACCCATCCGTAAACCTAACCCCAAACCTAACCTAACCAAAACCTAACACTACCTCTAAGAGTAAACCTTATCTCTAAACTTAACATTATCCTAATCCTAACTGTAATCCTTAATCTAACACTAACTCTAACCCTAACACAAAACACTAACCTAAATCTAAACCTAAGCTAACCCTAACCCTACACTTAATCCATCACCTAGCCCAAATCTTAATGAAAACCCTGACCCTAATCCTAACCCGGGCTCTAAAGACTAGCCAACCAGACCAGATCTCCAAGAAGTTCTTAAGGGAGTGCTATGTCAGTAAAATTAAATGCAGACACACAGAAATAAGAATTCAAAAACTAAGAAAATGGGCAACTTAATTGTAGGGACAATGTTTGGAGATGAATATTATATCCCAGAATTCAATCTGGAAGATCGAACCTTAACAGAAGAAAGATTAAGTACATGAGACTGAACCGATGAAACAACATTCTGTGACTTGACTAAATTATTGCTGCTTTTCTCCTAAGCTTTGTTTTCCAGTTTTAAAGGATTTTTGTCCTGTCTTGAGCTGTTGATAGGTGCATGTACCTACTATTTGAACAGAACACTAACCTGTTCCTAGGTTATATCATTACCAGGAAATATCATTACCAGTTCAAAACTACTCTTCTCGAAATTACCTGCTAAAAGTAGTTAGATTACTTATGATATTGTGTGATCAACAAAATGTTGGGGAAAAAGGAATGGAAGACAACCGTATATAGCAGAGATAGTGTAATAAGAGAGTGGGAAAGGGCAGAGGGTCAAACATGGGGTAAAAAACATATATATATGTATACATATGTATGAAAATAGAAATGGAATATTATTGATGATAACATGCATGATTAAGCCACTATGCAGTTTATTCTACATGGGAAACCACATTTAGTATGTTGTGATGATGCTCAGGGAATGAATGTTAAGTAATTAAAAAAAAAAGTTGCAGGAGAAAAAAAAAATGGTAAAACTGTTCGTATTGAAAATTTTTTTAAAAATTCATATTTGATGACTGCAGTAAGCTATATAGCCCCAGCTGGGTACTACTTTATAATATGTTCATTCTACTCACTGAGGTTTATGCCTAAAGTCAGACTGGGGTTCACGTGTAGGTATATATCAGCTGTGCTAGCTATTGGATATATTTAGACTAATTAAGTTCATTAGCAAATCAACTAAATGGGGGGGAAGGCATAGAAAGTAACCATGGATACCAGAGACAATGTGGGAGGAGAGTGGGACATGGCAGAAGGTGAGGGATAAGGAATCAAGGATGGCAAAACAAATAACAAAGTATACAAGACATAAGAATTGGAAAATTATTTGCTGAAACCATGTATGTTGATGTGCTTGATTGAGTCAATACACAGTGTATTTTGGATGGAAAATTCATTTGTATGCTGTAATGATGTGTAGTGAATTAATGTGAAAAATAAATAAATTTAAAGAGAAAAAAATACAATAAAAAACATATTTAATTCTCTCAAGAAGAAAAAAAAATAAAATAAAGACCAGACAAACCCTAAACCTCACCATAATCTCAACCCTAAACCTAACCATAACCCTAACCCTAATTCTATTGAAATCCCTAAACTTACACCTCACCCTAATCCCTAACCTAATCATAACCAGAACCCTAACCATAACCCTCACCAAAATGTTCAACCTAACTCTAACCTAACCCTAACACTAATTCAAAACCCTAACAACCATAAACCTAACCATGAACCCCAACTCTGAACCTCACTTTACCCTTACTCTCAGCCAAAATGCTAATGTAACCCTATCCAGTACCGTAAATGCTAAGCTAACCCAAACCTTAATTAAAACGTTAACCCCAAACCTAAGCTAAGCTCTAAACCCTAACCTAACCCTAAGACTAACCCTAACTTCAACCCTAAACCTAACCCTAACTCTAACCTCAAGTCTAACCCTAACTCTTGCCTAACCCTTAATCCTATCCTAACCTTGACCCTAAACCTAATGAAAACACCAACCCTAATCCTATTCCAAGCCTTAGACCATAAGTTAACCATAACCCTAACTCTAAGCCTAACCCCATTTCCAACCCTAACCCTAACCCTAAACCTAAATTTTAACCTAACCCTAACCCTAAACAAAACCCATCCATAAACCTAACCCCAAACCTAACCTAACCCAAAACTAACACTACCTCTAAGAGTAAACTTTATCTCTAAACTTAACATTACCCTAACCCTAACTATAACCCTTAATCTAACACCAACTCTAACCTAACACTAAACATTAACCTAACCCTAAACCTAACGTAGCCCTAACCCTACACTTGGTCCATAACCTAGCCCAAACCTTAATGAAAACCCAAACCCTAATCATAACCCTGGCTCTAAACACTAGCCAAATCCTAAACCTCACCATAATCTCAACCCTAAACCTAACCCTAAACCTAACCCTAAACTTATCAAAATCCCTAAACCTAAACCTCGCCCTTATCCCTAACATAATCAGAACCGGAACCCTAACCATAACCCTCACCAAAATGTTTAACTTAACTCTACTCTAACCCTAACATTAATTCAAAACCCTAACTTAACCCGAAACCACAAGATGAACCTAACTCTAAACCTCACCTTACAATAACCCTCAGCCAAAAACCTAACGTAACCCTAACCCTTACCCTAAACCCAAAGCTAACCCAAACATTAACAAAAACGTTAACCCTAAACCTAACCCAAACTCTAAACCCTAACCCTAAAACAAACCCTAACCTCCACCCCAAACTAAACACTAACTCTAATCTCAAGCCTGACACTAAACCTTGCATAACCCTTAATCCTATCCTAAACTTGACTCTAAACCTAACTAAAACACTAACTCTAATCCTATTCCGAGCCTTATACCATAACTTAACCATAACCCTAACTCTAAACCTAACCCCATCTCCAAACCTAACCCTAACCCTAAATTTTAATCTAACCCTAAACCTAAACATATCACGATCCATAAACCTAACCCCAAACATAAACTAACCCAAAACTAACACTATCTCTAAGAGGAAAACTTATCTCTAAAATTAACATTACCCTAATTCTAACCGTAAAAGTTAATGTAACCCCAACTGTAACCCTAACAATAAACACTAACATAAACCTAACCCTAACCCTAAACTTAACCCTAAACCTAACCCTAATCCCTATCCCCTAACCCCTAACCCTAACCCTAAATCCAAACCCTAACCATAAACTTAACCCTAAACCTAACTGTGACCCCAAACCCCTAATCCTAACCCTCTAACCCTAACTCTAACCGTAACCCTAACCCTAAACCCTAACCTTAAGCCCTAACCCTAAACCTAACCCTAACCCATAACACTAAGCCTAACCCTAATTCTAACACCTGACCCTTACCATAACCCTAACCACGAACCCTAATCCTAACCCCTAACACTAACACTAACCCTAACCCCTATCCCTAACCCTAAACCTCACCCTAACCCTAACCCTCACCCTAACCAAAAACCCTAACCCTAACCCTACCCTAACCCTAACCTCTAACCCTAACCCAAACCCTAACCCTAACCCTAAACCCTAACTCTAACGCTTTAACCAAACCCTAACAACTAATCCTAAACATAACACTAACCAAAACTGTCAACCTAACCCCAAAACTAACCCTAACCCTCACACCAAACCCTAGCCCTGACTCTAAATCTAACCATAACACTCACCCTACTGTAACCCGAACCATAAGCCTGACCCTATTGCCCAACCCAAACCCTGACCCATAAACCTAACCATAACCCTTCACCCAGACTTAAGCCTAGCCTGAACCCTAACCCTAAACTTGACCATCTCTCCTAATTCTCTCCCTAAACCTAAATTTAAACCTAACACTAATTCTCTTGTAACCATAACCTGAACCCTAACCCTAGCCCTAACCAATACACCTAACCCTAACTCCTGACTGTAACCGTAACATTAACCAAAACCATATGCCAAACCCGATCCCTAAGCCTAGTCCTCACCCCTGGCCCTAATCCTAAACTGAAATCTAACCCTAACTGTAGCCCTACCATAAGCCTAACTCTAACCCTAATGCTGCAACCAAACCCTAACACCTAAACCTCACCATGACGGTAACAAAAACCATCAACCTAATCTGAAAACTAACCCTAACCCTCACCCATAACCTTAGCCCTGGCCCTAAATCTTGCTATAACACTCACACTACCATAACCGTAATCATAACACTAACCCTAACCACTAACGCTCAACCTAACCCCTAACCCTGGCCAGAAACATAAGTCAAACAATAACCCAAACCCAAACACTGACACATACACTCACTCCTAAGCCTAACCCTCAGTCTAAGCCTAGCCCTAACCCTACTGTAAACCTAACCTTAAGCCTGACCCTATCGCCCAACCCTAAGCCTGACCCATAAACCTAAACATAACCCTTCACCCAGACTTAAGCCTAGCCTGGAACCTAACCCTAACTGTAACCCTCACCCCTACACCTCGCCCTAAACCTAAATTTAACTCTAACACTAACCCTCCTGTAACCATAATCCAAACCCTAACCCTAGCCCTAACCACTAAATCTAATCCTAACTCCTGGCCGTTAATGTAACACTAGCCGAAAGGGTAACCCAAACCCGAACCCAAAGCCTAATGCTCAGCCCTGGCCCTAATCCTAAACCTAAATCTAACCCTAACTGTAACCCTACCATAAACCTAATCCTAACCCTAATGCCGAAACTGAATCCTAACACTTAACCCACACTGTAACACTAACTAAAACCGTCAACCTAACCCAAAAACTAACTCTAACCCTCACCCCTAACCCTAGCATGACCCTAAATCTAACCATAGCACTCAATCTACTGTAACCCTAACCATAACACTAACACTAACCCCTAACCCTCAACGTAAACCCTAACCCTGACCAAAACCTTAACCCAAACCATAACCCAAACCCTAACCATGACCCTAACACTCACCCCTAACCCTAATGCTAATCCTACCGTAACCCTAACATTAACCATGACCCTATTGCCCAACCCTAACCCTGACCCCTAAACCTAAATGTAACCCTTCACCCAGACTTAAGCTTAACCCAGACCCTAATCTTAACCTTAACCTCACCCCTACCCCTCACTCTAAACCTAAATTTAACCCTAAGACTAACACTCCTGTAAACAGAACCCAAACCCTAACCCTAGCCCTAACAACTAAGCCTAACCTAACTCCTGGCCCTAACTGTAACACTAACCAAAACCGTAAACCAAACCCGAACATTAAGCCTAAACCTTACACATGGCCCTAATACTCAACCTAAATCTAACCCTAACAATAAACCTACCATAAGCCTAACCCTAATCCAAACGCTAAAGCCCTAACCAAACCCTAACGCTTAATCCTAACTGTAATGCTAACCAAAACCATCAAGCTAACCCTAAAACTAACCCTAACCCTGACCCCTAACCCTCGCCCTGACCCTAAATCTAACCATAACCCTCAACCTACCGTCACTCTAAATGTAACCCAAACGCTAGCACTTAAGCCTAAACCTAACCCCTAACCCTGACCATATCCCTAACCCAAACCCAAACCCAGACACCAACCCTGACCCTAACACTCACCCCTAGCCCTAACCCTCAATCTAACCCTAACCCTAAGCCTACCATAACCCTAAACCTATCACTGATCCTATTGCCCAACCCTTACCCTGACCCCTAAACCTAACACTAACCTCTCACCCCCCACTGAAGCCTAGCCTGGACCCTAACCATAACCCTAACCCTCATCCCAACCCCTCATCCTAAACCTAAATTTAACCCTAACACACACCCTCCTGTAGCCAGAACCCGAATCCTAACCCTAGCCCTAACCACTAAACCTAACCCTAATTCCTGGCCCTAACCGTAACACTAACCAAAACCGTACCCCAAACCGGAACCCTAAGCCTAATCCTCACACCTGACCCTAATCCTAATCTTAAATCTATCCCTAACCATAAACCTAACAACGAAACCAAACCCGAGCACCTAACTCCAACCATAAGCTAACCAAAACCATCAAGCTAGCCTGAAAACTAACCCTAACCCTCACCCTTAACCCTCGCCCTGACCCAAAATCTAACCATAACACTCAACGTACCATCACCATAACCATAAATCTAAGCCTAGCCCTACCCCTAAACCTAAACCGTAACCATGACCAGAACCCTAAGCCAAACCCTAACCCAATCCCCAACCCTGACCCTAACAATCACCCCTAAACCTGAGCCTCAATCTAAGCCTACTGTAACCCTAAACCTAACACTGACCTTATGGCCCAACCCAAACCCTGACCCCTAAACCTATCTGTAACACCTCATCCCCACTGAAGCATAGCCCGGACCCTAACCCCAACCCTTACCCTCACGTCTACCCCTTGCTCTAAACTTAAATTTAACCCTAACACAAACCCTACTGAAACCAGAACCAGAACCAGAACCCTTACCCTAGCCCTAACCACTAAACCTAACCCTAACTCCTGGTTGTAACAGTAACACTAACTGAAACTGTAGTGCAAACCTGAACCCTAAGCCTAATCCTCACCCCTGAAGCAAATCCTAAACCTAAATCTAACCATAACTGTACCCTAACCCTAACCCAAACCCTAATGCCGTAACTGAACCCTAACACCTAATCCTAACCATAAGGCTAACAGAAACTGACAAGCTAACCCTAAAACTAACCCTAACCCTCACCCCTAACCCCCACCCTGACCCTAAATCTAACCATAACACTCACTCTACCATCACCCTAACTGTAACCCTAACCCTATGCCCTAACCCTCAACCCTAACCCCTAACCCTGACCATAACCCTAACCCAAACCCTAACCGAGACACCAACCCTGACCCTAACACTCACCCCTAACCCTAACCCTCAATCTAACCCTAACCCTAACTCTACTGTAACCTTCACCCTAACCCTGACCCTATCACCCAACCCTATCCCTGACCCCTAAACCTAACACTAACCTCTCACCTTCACTGAAGCTTAGCCCAGACTCTAACCCTAACCCTAACCATGACCCCTAACCCTTGCCCTAAACCTAAACTTAACCCTAACATTCACCCCCCTGTAGCCAGAACCCAAACCCTAACCCTAGCCCTAACCACTAAACCTATCCCTAACTCCTGTCCCCAGCCATAACACTAACCGAAACCATAGCCCAAATCTGAACCCTAAGCCTAATACTCACCCCTGACCCTAATTGTAAACCTAAATATACCCTACTCATAACCCTATCGTAAGCTTAACCCTAATCCTTATGGTAAGGCCAAAAATGTACCCTAACACTTAACTGCAATGCTAACCAAACCTTCAACCTAACACTGACCCTAAATCTAACCATAACACTCACCCTACCGTCACCCTAATCGTAACCCTAACCCTAGCCCCTAACCCTAAACCTAACCCCTAACCCTGACCATAACCCTAACCAAAACCCTAATCCAAATCACAACCCTGACCCTGACACACACCACTGACCCTAGCCCTCAATCTAACTCTAAACCTAAGCCTACCGTAACCCTAAACCTAATACTGACCATATCACCCAACAATTACCCTGACCCCTAAACCTAACTGAAACGCCTCACCCCCAATGAAGCCTAGCCCGAACCATAGCCCTAACCCTAACTCTCACCTCTACCCCTCGCCTGAAACCTCAATTTAAACCTAACACTCACCCTCCTGTAAGCAGTATCCAAACCCTAACCCTAGCCCTAACCACTAAACCTAACACAACCTTCTGGCCCTCACCGTAACACTAAAATAAACCGTACCTTACCCCTAACCCTACCAGAAACCTAACCCAAACCCTAACCCAAACCCTAACCCAAACCCCAACCTTGACCCTAACACTCACCCCTAACCCTAACCCTCAATCTAACCCTAACCCTAATCCTACTGTAACCCTAACCCTAACACTGACCCTATCTCCAAAACCTAACCTCGAGCCCTAAACCTAACCAAAACCCCTCAGCCCCACTGAAACCTAGCACGGACCCTAAAACTAACCCTAACCCTTACTCCTACTCCTCGCCCTAAACCTAAATTTAACCCTAACACTCACCCGCCTGTAACCAGAAACTGAACCCTGTCCTGAGCCCTAACCACTAAGCCTAACCTTAACTGCTGGCCCTAACTGTAACACTAACCGAAACGGTAGCCAGTAGCCCAAACCCAAACCCTAAGCCTAATCCTCACCCCTTACCCTAGTCCTAAACCTAAGTGTAACCCTAACAGTAACCCTACCGTAAGGCTAACCCTAACCTTAACGCTGAAAACGAACCTGAACACCAACTCTAACCATAATGCTACCCAAAACCGTCAACCTAACCTGAAAACTAACCCTAACCCTCGCCCCCAACCCACGTCCTGACCTTAAATCTAACCATAACACTCACCCTACCATCACTCTAACCATAAACCTAACCCTAGCCCCTAACCCTAAAACTAACACCTAACCCTGACCGGAACCCTAAACCAAACCCTAACCCAAAATCCAACCCTGACCCTAACACTCACCTCTAACCCTAACCTTCAATCTATCCCTAACCCTAAGCCTACCGTAACCATAACCCTAACCCTGAACCTGTCGCTCAATCCTAACCCTGAGCCCTAAACCTAACCGGAAACCCTCAGCCTGAATGAAGCCTAGTCCAGACCCTAACACTAACCCTAACCCTCACCTTTACCCCTCTCACTAAACCTAAATTTAACCCTAACACTCACCCTCCTACTAACCAGAAACTGAAACCTAACCCTAGCCCTAATCACTACACCTAACGCTAACTCCTGGCCCTTACGCTAACACTAACCGAAACCGTAGCTCAAACTTGAAACCTAAGCCTAATCCTCACCTCGGACCATAATGCTAAATTGAAATCTAACCCTACCATCACCCTAAACGAAACCCTAACCCTAGCCCCAACCCTAAGCCTAACACCTAAACCTGACTGGAACCCTAACCGCAACGCTAACCCAAACCCCAACCCTGACCCTAACACTCACCCCTAACACTAACCCTCAATCTAACCCTAACCCTAAGCTTACTGTAACCCTAAACCTGATGTGACCTTATTGCCCAATGCTCACCCTGACCCCTAAAATTAACTGTAACCCCTCACCCCCACTGAAGCCTAGCCCAGACCCTAACCCTAACTCTAACCCTCACCCCTACCCCTCGCTTTAAACCTAAATTTAACCCTCACATGCACCCTCCTGCAACCAGAACCCGAACCCTAACCCTAGCCCTAACCACTGAAGCTAACAATTACTCTTGGCCCTAATCATAACACTAACCAAAACCATAGCCCAAACCCGAACCCTAGGCCTAATTCTCACCCCGACCCTAATCCTAAACCTAAATTTAACCCTAATCGTAACCCTAACCATAAACCCAACCATAACACCGAAACCGAACCCTAATGCCTAACCCTAATCATAACGGTAAAAAAACCCGTCAACCTAACCCTAAGACTGACACTAGCCCTCACCCCTAACCCTCGCCCTGACCCTAAATCTAACCATAACAGTCAAACTGCCGTCACTGTAACTGTAACACTAACCCTAGTCCCTAACCCTAAACATAACCCCTAAACCTGATCATAACCCTAACCCAAACCCTAACCCAAAACCTAACCCTGACCCTAAAACTCAACCATAACCCTTACCCTATATCTAACCTTAAAACTAAGCCTACCGTAACCCTACCCCTAACCCTGAACCTATCGCCCAACCCTCACCCTGATCCCTAAACCTAACCGTAAACCCTAACCCCCACTTAAGCCTAGCCCGGACCTTAACCCTAATCCTCTCTCCTACCCCTTGCCCTAAACCTAAATTTAACCCTAACAGTCACCCAACTGTAACCAGAACCCAAATCCTAAACCTAGACCTAACCACTAAACCTAACCCTATCTCCTGGCCCTAACCATAACACTAACCAAAACCGTAGCCCAACCCCAAACCCTAAGCCAAATCCTCACCCCTGCCCCTAATCCTAAACCTAAATCTAACCCTAACTGTAACCCTACCTTAAGCCTAAACCTAACCCCAACCCTAACGCTGAAACCGAACCCGAACACCTAACCCTAACCGTAACGCTAACCAAAACCGACAACCTAACCTGAAAACTGACTCTAATCTTCACCACTAACTCTCGCTCTGTCCCTAAGTCTAAACATAACACTCACTCTACTGTCACCCTGACTGAAACGCTAATCCTAGTCCCAACCCTAAACCTACTCCCTAACCCTGACCATAACCTTAACCCAAACCCTAATCCAAACCCCAACCCTGACCCTAACACTCAATCTAACCCTAACCCTAAGCCTATCGTAACCCTAAAACTAACACTGACACTATAGCCCAACCCTAACCCCAACCCCTAAACCTAACTGTAAACCATCACCACCACTAAAACCTAGTCTGGACTCAAACACTAACCCAAACCCTCACCCTATCACTAGCCCTGACCCTTAATCTAAACATAACACTCACCCTACTGTCACCCTAAACGTAACCCTAACCCTAGCTCCTAACTGTAAACGTTACCCCTAATCCTGACAATAACCCTAACCCAAACCCCAACCCTGACCCTAACACTCCCCCCAACCCTAACCCTCAATCTCACTCTAACCCTAACCCTAAGCCTACTGTAACCCTAACTCTAAACCTGACTCAATCGCCCAAACCTAACCCTGAGACCTAAACCTAACTGGAAGACCTCAGCCCCACTGAAGCCTAGCCCAGACCCTAACACTAACCCTAACCCTCACCCCTACCCCTCGCCTTAAACCTAAATTTAATGCTAACACTCACCCTCCTAATAACCAGAAATTGAAACCTAACCCTATCCCTAACCACTAAAGATAACCCTAACTCCTGGTCCTAACCCTCACACTTGCTGAAACAGTTCAAACCTGAACCCTAAGCCTCATCCTGACCCCTGACCCTAAACCTAAACCTAAATCTAACCCTAACTGTAACACTACCGTAAGCCTATCCCTAGCCCTAACCCCGAAACCAAACCCGAACACCTAACCCTAACCATAACGTTAAACAAAACCATCAACCTAACCTGAAAACTAACCATAACCCTCATCCAGAACCCACGTCCTGACCCTAATCTAACCATAACACTCACCCTATTGTCACCCTAGCCGTAACCCTAATCCTAAACCTGAACCTAAACCTTATCATAACCCTAACCAAAACCCTAACCCAAACCACAACCCTGACTCTAACACTCACCCCTAACCTGCACCCTTAATCTAACTGTAACCCTAAGCCTTCTGTAACCCTAACACTAACCCTGACCCTATGGCTCAGCCCTAACCCTGAACCCTAAAACTTACCATAACCCCTCACCCACACTGAAGCCTAGCCCGGACCCTAACCCTAACCCTAACCCTAACCCTCACCTCTACCCCTTGTCCTAAACCTAAATTTAACCCTAATACTTGCCCTCATGTAACCAGTACCCGAATCCTAACCCTAGCCCTAATCACTAAACCTAACCCTAACTCTTGGCCCTAAACATAACACTAACTGAAACGATAGCCCAAACCAGAACATTAAGCCTTACACTCACCCCTGACCATAATCCTAAACCTAAATCTAACCCTAACTGTAACCCTACCATAAGCCTAATCCTAACCCTAACGCCGAAACTAAACCCTAACTCCTAACCCTAACCATAACGCTAACCAAAACCTTCAACCTAACCTGAAAACTGACGCTAACCCTCATCCCTAACCCTCTCCCTGACCCTAAATCTAACCATAACACACACTCTACTGTTACCCTAACCATAACCGTAACCCTAGCCCCTAACCCTAAACCTAACCCCTAACCCTGAGAAGAACCCTATACCCATAACCCTAAGCCAAACCCAAAACATGACCCTAACACTCACCACTAACTCTTACCCTCAATCTAACCCTAACCTTAACCCTACCGTACCCCTAGCCATAACCCTGACCCTATCACCCCACCCTAACTTGACCCATAAACCTAACCGTAACCCCTCAACCCCACTGAAACCTAGTCCTCACCCTAACACTAACCCTCACCCTCACCCATACTTCTCGCCCTAAACCTAAATTTAACCCTAACAGTCACCCTCTGGTAACCAGAACCCCAACCCTAACCCTAGCCTTAACCACTAAACCTAATCCTAACTCATAGCCCTAACCGTAACACTATCTGAAACTGTAACCCAAACCCGAATCTTAAGCCTAATCCTCACCCCTGACCCTAATCCTAAACCTAAATCTTACCCTAACCTTAACCCTATGGTAAGCCTAACCCTAACCCTAATGCCGACACTGAACAAGAACACCTAACCCTAACCGTAACACTAACCAAAACCAACCTACCCCCAAAACTAAGCCTAACGTTCAACCCTAAATCTCGCTCTGACCTAAGTCTAACCATAACACTCACCCTACTGTCACCCTAACCGTAACCCTAACCCTACCCCTAACCCTAAACAGAAACACTAACCCTGACAATAACTCTAACCCAAACCCTAATACAAACCCCAACCCTGACCCTAACACTCACTCCTAACCCCAACCCTCAATCTAACCCTAACCCTAAGCATACCGTAACCCTAACCCTAAATCTGACACTAATGCCAAACACTAACCCTGACCTTTAACCTAACTTTAAGGCCTTACCCCAACTGAATCCTAGCCCGGACCTTAACCCTAACCCTAAACATTACTCCTACTCCTCGCTCTAAACCTAAATTTAACCCTAACACTCAACCTCTTGTAACCAGAATCCAAAACCTAACCCTAGCCCTATCCACTAAACCTAACGCTAACTCCTGGCCCTAACTGAAACACTAACTGAAACCGGAGCCCAAACCTGAATGCTAAGCCTAATCTTCACACCTGACCCTAATCCTAAACCTAAATCTAACCCTAACCGTAACCCTACCATAAGCCTAACCCTAATCCTAACCCTTACACCGAAACCAAACTGAAACAACTATCCCTAAACATAACCCTAACTGAAACCGTCCATCTAACCCAAAAACTGATCCTAACGCTCACCCCTAACCCTCGCCCTGACCCTAAATGTAACCATAACACTCACCCTTCCATCACCCTAACCGTAACCCTAAACCTAACCTCTAATGCTGACCATAACCCTAACCCAAACCCTAACCCATACCCCAACCCTGACCCTAACAATCACCCATAACCCTAACCCTCAATCTATCCCTAACCCTAAACCTTCCATAACCCTAACCCTAACCCTGACCCTATCACTCAACACTAACCCTGAACCCTATACCTAACCATAACCCCTCACACATACTGAAGCCTAGCCCGGACCCTAACCCTAACCCTAATCCTCAGCTATAACCCTCACTCTAAACCTAAATTTAACCCTAACACTAGCCCTCCTGCAACCAGAACCCGAACCCTAACCCTAGCCCTAACCACAAAACTTAACCCTAACTCCTGGACCTAACCATAAAACTAACAGAAAACGTAGCCCAAACCTGAACCCTAAGCCTAATCCGCACCCCTGACTCTAAACCTAAACCTAAATCTACCCCTAACAATAACCTGACCGTAAGTCAAACCCTAACCCTATTGGCAAAACACAACACTAACACCTAACCCTAACTGTAACACTAATCAAAACTGTGAACCTAACACGAAAACTGACCCTAACCCTCCCCACTAACTCTTGCCCTAATGCTAAATCTAAACATAACACTCACCCTACTGTTACCCTAACATTAACCCTAACCCTAGCCCCTAACCCTAAACCTACTCCCTAACCCTGACCATAACCTTAACCCAAACCCTAACCCAAACCCCAACCCTGACCCTAACACTCACCCATAACCCTGACCCTCAATCTAACCTTAACCCTAAACCTACCGTATCCCTAACCCTAACCCTAACCCTATTGTCCAACCCTAACCCTGACCAATAAACCTAAACGTAACCCCTCACCCCCACTGAAGCCTATCCCAGACAATAACCCTAACCCTAGCCCTCATCTCTAACCCTCGCCCTGAACCTAAATTTAACCCTAATGCTCACCCTTCTGTAGCCAGAACCCAAACCCTAACCCTAGCCCTAATCACTAAAATTAATCAGAACGCCTGGCTGTAACCATAACACTAACCGAAACCGTAGCCCAAACCCAAACCCTAAGCCTAATCCTCACTCCTGACCCTAACCGTAACCTAAATCTAACTCTAATCGTAACCCTACCATAAGCCTAACCGTAACCCCAACACTAACGCTGTAACTGAATCCTAACGCCTAAACCTAAACATAATGCTAACCAAAACTGTGAACCTAACCCGAACACTAACCCTATCCCTCACCCCTAAACCTCGCCCTGACCCTAAATCTAACCATACCACTCAAACTACCGTCACCCTAACTGTAACCCTATCCCTAGACCCTAACCCAAAACTAACCCATAACCCTGACCAGAACCCTAACCCAAATCCTAACAAAACCCCAACGTAACACTCACCCCTAACCCTAACCCTCAATCTAACCCTAAACCTAAGCCTACCATAACCCTGAACTTAACCTTGACCCTGTCGCCCAACCCTAACCCTGACCCCTAAACCTAACCTAACCCCTATCCCCCACTGAAGCCTAGACCAGACTCTAAGCCTAACCCTACCCCTCACTCCTACCCCTCACCTTAAACCTAAATTTAAACCTAACATTCACCCTCCTGTAATCAGAAGCCAAACCAAAACCCTAGCCCTAACCGCAAAACCTAACCCTAACTCCTGGCCCTAACCATAATATTATCTGAAAACGTAGCCCAAACACGAACCCTAAGTCTATTCCTCACCTCTGACCCTAATCCTAAACCTAAATCTAACCCTAACCATAACCCTACCAAAAGCCTAAGCCTAACACCAAAACTGAACCATAACACCTAACCCTAACCATAATGCAATGGAAACTGTCAAACTAACCCCAAAACTGACCCTAGCCCTCACCCTAACCCTCACCCTGACCCTAAATCTAACCATAACACTCACCCTACCGTCACCCTAAACGTTACCCTAATGCTATCCCCTAACCCTAAACCTAACCCCTAACCCTGACCATAACACTAACCCAAACCCTAACCCAAACCCCAACCCTCACCCCAACACTCACCCCCTAACCCTAAGCCTCAATCTAACCCTAAACCTAAGTCTAACGTAATCCTAATCCTAACTCTATCGCCCAACCCTAACCCTGACCCCTAAACCTAAATGTAACCCCTCATTCCCACTGAAGCCTAGCCCGGACCCTAATCCTAACCCTAACCCTCACTCTGACCCTTCGCCCTAAACCTAAATTTAACCCTAACACTCACCCTTCTGTAACCAAAACCTGAACACTAACCCTAGCCCTAACCACTTAACCTAACCCTAACTCCTGTCACTAACCATAACACTAACTGAAACCGTAGGCTAAACCCGAACCCTAAGCCTGAACCGCACCCTGACCCTAATCCTAAATCTAAATCAAACCCTAACTATAACCCTACCATAAGACTTACCCTTACCCTAATGCAGAAAATCGAACCCAAACACCTAACCCTAAATGTAACGCTAACCAAAACCGTCACCCTAACCTGAAAACAAACCCTAACCCTCACCCCTAACCCTCGCCCTGACCCTACATCTAACTATAACACTCAACCTAAATTCATCCTAACCGTAAGCCTAACCCTAGCACCTACCCCTAAACCTAACCCCTAACACTGACAAGAACCCTAACCCAAACCCCAACCCTGACCCTAACACTCACCCCTAAAGCTAACCCTCAATCTAACCCTAAACCAAAGGCTACCGTAACACTAAACCTAACCATGACCCTATCGCACAACCCTAACCCTATCTCCTAAACCTAACTGTAACACCCACCCCCACTGAACCTAGCCCAGACCCTAGCCCTAACCTTCACACCTAACCTTTACCCTAAACCTAAATTTAACCCTATCACTCATTCTTCTGTAACCAGAACCTGAACCCTAACCCTACCCCTAAACACTAAACCTAAACCTAAATCCTGGCCGCAACCATAACACTAACCGAAAAATCAGCCCCAATGTGAAACCTAAGGCTAATCCTCACCACTGACCCAAATACTAAACTGAAATCTAACCCTAACCGTAACCCTACTGTAAGCCTAACCGTAACCCCAACCCTACCTCAGTAACCGAACCCTAACACCTAACGCTAACTGTAACGCCAACAAAAACCATCAACCTAACCTGAAGACTAACCCTCACCCTTACCCCTACCCCTCGCCCTGACCCTAAATTTAACCATAACATTCCCACTACCGTAACCCGAAACATAACCCTAACCCAGACCCCTAACCCTAAACATCACCCCTAACCCTGACCCTGACCCCAACCCTAACCCAAACTCTAACCCTCATCTCTACCCCTCACCTTGACCTATATTTAACCCTAACACTCATCCTCCTGTAACCAGAACACTAACGCTAACCCTAGCCATAACCACTAAACCTAAACCTAACTCCTGGCCCTAACCGTAACACTAACCGAAACGTAGCCCAAACCCGAATTCTAAGCCTAATCCTCACTCCTGACCCTAATCCTAAACCTATATCCAAACCTAACCATAACCATACTGTAAGCCTAACCATAACCACAACCCTAACGCCAAAACCGAACGCTAACACCTAAACCTAACCGTAACACTAACTAAAACCGTCAACCTAAACCGAAAACTGACACTAACCCTTGCCCTGACCCTAAATCTAACCATAACACTCACCCTACCATCACCCTAAACGAAACCCTAACCCTAGCCCCAACCCTAAGCCTAACACCTAAACCTGACTGGAACCCTAACCGAAACGCTAACCCAAACACCAACCCTGACCCTAACACTCACCCCTAATTCTAACCCTCAATCTAACCATATGACTGACTATACGTACTGTAGTCCTAACCCTAACCCTGAACCTTTCACCCAACCCTAACCCTGACCCCTAAACCTAACTGTAACCCATCACCCCCACTGTAGCCCAGACCGGAACCTAACGCTAAATCTAATCCTCACCCCTACCCCTCACCCTAAACCTAAATTTAACTCTAATACTCACCATCCAGTAACCACAACCCAACCCCAACCTTAGCCCTAACCAGCAAAACTAACACTAACCCCTGGCTGTAACTGTAACACTAACCAAAACTGTAGCCCAAACCTGAAGCCTAACTGTAATCCTCACAACTGACCCTAATCCTAAACCTAAATCTAACCCTAAGTGTAACCCTACCATAACCCTTACCCTAACCCTAATGCCGAAACCGAACCTAACACCTAACCCTAACCGTAACGCTAACCACAATTGTCAACCTAACTCGAAAACTGACCCTAACCCTCTCACCTTACCTTCGCCGTGACTGTGAATCTAAACCTAACACTCACCCAACTGTCACACTAACAGTAAGCCTAACCTTAGCCCCTAACCCTAAACCTAATATCTAACCCTGACAATAACCTTTAACCAAACCTTAACCCAAAACCCAAACCTGACACTAAAACTCACCACAACCCCAACCCTCAATCTAACCCTAACCCTAAGCCTACCGTAACCCTAACCCTAAACCTGACCCTATCGCACAACCTTCACCCTGACCCCTAAACCTAACCCTAAATCCTCACCCCACTGATGCCTAGCCCAGACCCTAACCCTAACCCTCACCCCTACCCCTCGCCCTAAACCTAAATTTAAACCTAACACTCACCCTCCTGTAACCAGAACCTGAACCCTTACCCTAGCCCTAACCATTAAACCTGACACTAACTCCTGGCCCTAATTGTAACACTAACCAAAACCATAGCCCAAACCCAAACCGTCAGCCTACTACTCACCCCTGACCCTAATCCTAAAACTAAATCTAACCCTAACCATAACACTACCGTAACAATAACCTTAACCCTAATGCTGAAACCGAACCTGAACATCAAACCTAAACGTAACACTAACCAAAACCATCAGCCTAACCCAAAAACTAATCCTAACCCTTACCCCTAACCATCGCCCTGACCCTAAATCTAACCATAACACTCAACCTATCGTCACCCTAACCGTAACCCTAAACCTAGCCCCTAACCCTAAACCTAATGCCTAACCATGACCAGAACTTTAACCCAAAGCCCAACCCAAACCCCAATCCTGATCCTAACATTCACCCCTAAACCCTCAATCTAACCCTAACCCTAAACCTACTGTAATCCTAACCCTAACCCTGACCCTATCACCCAACCCTAATCCTGACCCCTAAACCTAAACGTAACCCCTCAGCCCAACTGAAGCCTAGCCCAGACCCTAGCCCTAACCCTAACCCTCACCATTACCTCTCGCCTGAAACCTAAATTTAAACCTAACACTCACCCTCCTGTAACCAGAACACGAACCCTAACCCTAGCCCTAACCACTAAACCTAACACTAACTCCTGGCTGTAACCGTCACTCTAACTGAAACCATACCCAAAACCCATACCCTAAGCCTAATCCTCACCCCTGACCCTACTCCTAAACCTAAATCTAACCATAACCGTAACCCTACCGTAAGCCTAACCTTAACCCCCAACCAATCGCCGTAACCAAAACCTAACACCTAAACCTAACTGTGACGCTTACCTAAATTTGTCAACCTAACTCAAAAACTAGCCCTAACCCTCCCTCCTCACTCTCGCTCTGACTCTAAATCTAACCATAACACTCACCCTACCGTCACCCTAACCTTAACACTAACCCTAGCACATTACCCTATACCTAAGCCCTAACCTTGACCAGAACCCTAACCCAAACCCTAACCCAAAGCCCAACCCTGTCCTTAACACTCACCTCTAACCCTAACAATCAATCTAATACTAACCCTAAGACAACCGTAACCCTAACCTTGACCTTTGTACCCAACCCTAACCCTGACCCCTAAACCTAACCGTAACTTCTCACTCCCACTGAAGCCTAGCCAGGACCCTAACCATAGCCCTAATTCTCACCCCTACCCCTCACCCTAAACCTAAATTTAACCCTAACACTCACCCTCCTGTAACCAGAATCCGAACCCTAACCCTATCCCTAACCAATAAACCTAACCCTAACTCAGGGCCTAATCGTAAAACTAACTGAAACCGTAGCCCAAACCCGAACCCTAAGCCTAATCCTCACCCCTGACCCTAATCCTAAACCTAAATCTAACCCTAACATTTACCCTACTGTAAACCTAACACTAACCCAAACCCTAACTCCGAAATCATACACTAACACTTAACCCTAACCTTAACACTAACCAAAACTGTCAATCTAACCCAAAAATTGACCCTAACCCTCACCCTTACTTGAAATCTAACCATAACACTCACCCTACTGTCACCCTAAACGTAACCCTAAACCTAACCCCTAACCCTGAGCAGAACCTTAACCCAAACCCCAATACTGACCCTAACACTCACCTTTAACCATAACCCACAATCTAACCCTAACCCTAAGCCTACCATAACCCTAACCCTAACCCTGACCCTATCACCCAACCCACGCCCTGACCCCTAAACCTAACTGTAAGCCCTCACACCCACTGAATCCTATTCTGGAACCTAACACTAAGCCTAAACCTCACTCCTAGCCCTTGCCCTAAACCTAAATTTAAACCTAACACTTACTCTCTTGTAACCAGAACCCTAACCCTAACCCTAGCCAAAATCACTAAACTTTACCCTAACTCCTGGCCCTAATTGTAACACTAACCAAAACCGTAGCCCAATCTTGAACCATAAAACTAATCCTCACCCCTGACCCTAATCCTAAATCTAACCATAACACACTCTACCATCACCCTAACTGTAACCCTAACCCTAGCCCTAACCCTAAACCTAACCCCTAACTCTGACAATAACCCTAACCCAAACCCTTACCCAAACACCAACCATGACCCTAATACTCACCCCTAACCTAACCCTCAATCGATCCCTAACCCTAATCCCATCGTAACCCTAACCCTAACCCTTGCCCTAATGCCAAACCCTAACCCTGACCACAAAATCTAACCGTAAAACTTCACTGCAACTGAAGCCTAGCCCAGATCCTAACCCTAATGCTAATCCTCACCCTCATTGCCCTAACCATAAGACTAACCAAAACCGTAGCCCAAACCCGAACCCTAAGCCTAATCCTAAACCCTGGCATAAATCCAAAACCTAAATCTTACCTTAACTATACCATTACCGTAAACTTAACTGTAACACCAAAATCAAACCCTAACAACAAAACCTAACAGTAACACTAATCAAAACCATCAACCTAACTCGAAAACTAACCCAAACCCTCCCCCTAACCATAGCTCTAACCTTAAATCTAATTATAACGCTCACCTTACTGTAACCCTAACCATAATCCTAACCCTAACCCCTAATCTTCCACTTAACCCCTAACCCTGACCAGAACCCTAACTCAAACCATAACCCAAACCCTAACCTTGACCCTAATGCTCAACCCTAACCCAAACCCTCAATCTAACCCTAATCCTAACACTACCGTAACCCTAACCCTAACCCTGACCCTATCGCCCATCCCTAACCCTGACCCCTAAACCTAATGTAAACCTTCACCCAGACTTACGCCTAGCCCGGACACTAACCAATACCCTAACACTCACCCCTACCCCTCGCCCTAAACTTAAATTTAACTCTAACACTAACCCTCCTGTAACTATAACCCAAAACCTAATCCTAGCTCTAACCAATAAACCTAACCCTAACTCCTGACCATAACTGTAACACTAATCAAAACCATAGCCCAAACCAGAACCCTAAGCCTAATCTTCACCCTAACCCTAATCCAATACCTAAATCTAACCCTATCCATAACCCTACTGCAAACCTAACTCTAATGATGAAACTGAACCCTAACACCTAAACCTAATCCTAGCTCTAACCAATAAACCTAACCCTAACTCCTGACCATAACTGTAACACTAATCAAAACCATAGCCCAAACCAGAACCCTAAGCCTAATCTTCACCCTAACCCTAATCCAATACCTAAATCTAACCCTATCCATAACCCTACTGCAAACCTAACTCTAATGATGAAACTGAACCCTAACACCTAAACCTAAACTTAACGCTAACCAAAACTGTCAACCTAACCCATAAACTAACCCTAACCTTCACCCCAACCCTAGTCCTGACCCTAAATCTAACCATAGTACTCACACTAGTGTAACCCTAACTGTAACCCTAACCCCAAGACCTAACCCTCATCCTCGCCCCTAATTCTGACCAAAATCCTTACCCAAACCATAATCCAATCCCCAACACTGACCTTAACACTCACCCTAACCTTAACCCTCAATCGAACCCTAACCCTAATTCTATGGTAATACTAACCCTAACCCTGATCCTATTGCCCAACCTCAACTGTGACCCCTAAACTTAACCTTTACCCTTCACCCAGACATAAGCCTAGCCTGGAATGTAACACTAACCCTAACCCTCACCTCTACCCTTCGCACTAAACCTGAATTTAACTCTAACACTAACCCTCCTGTTGGTTAGTTTTACACCTGAACCTCATGGTAACACTAACAAAAACTGTCAACCTAACCCGAAAACTAACTCTAATCTTCACACCTAACCCTAGCCCTGAACCTAAATCTAACCATAACACACCCTATCGTAACCATAACCGTAACCCAAACACTAACCCCTCACCCTGAACCTGACACCTAAACAAGATCAGAACCCTAATCCAAGCCTTAACCCAAACCCCAACTCTGAACATAACACTCACCCCTAACCATAAACGAACTCAAACCAGAGCCCTAACCACTAAACCTAACCCTAACTCCTGACCATAACTGTAAAACTAACCAAAACCATAGCCCAAACCATAACCCTAAGCCTAATCCTCACCCCTGGCCCTAATCCTAAACCTAAATCTAACCCTAACCATAACCCTACTGTAAGCTTAGCCCTAACCATAACCCTAATGCTGAAACCGAAAATTTTACACCTGAACCTCATGGTAACACTAACAAAAACCGTCAACCTAACCCAAAAACTAACTCTAACCTTTACACCTAACCCTAGCCCTGAACCTAAATCTAACCATAACACTCACCCTATCGTAACCATAACTGTAACCCAAACACTAACCTCTCACCCTGAACCTGACACCTAAACAAGATCAGAACCCTAATCCAAGCCTTAACCCAAACCCCAACTCTGAACATAACACTCACCCCTAACCCTAACCTTCAATATAACCCTAACAATAACCCTGAACCTATCGCCCAACCCTAACCCTGACCCTTAAACCTAACTGTAACCCTTCACCCACACTGAAGCCTATCCCGGACACTAGCCCTAACCCTAACCCTCACCCCTACCCTAAACCTAAATTTAACCTTAACACTCATTCTCCTGTAACCCAAACCCGAACCCTAACCCTAGCCCTAAACACTAAACCTAACCCTAACACCTGACTGTAACTGTAAACCTAAATGAAATATTAGCCCAAATCAAACCATAAGCCTAATTTTCACCTCTGGTCCTAATCCTAAACCTAAATATAACCCTTACTGTTCCCCACCATAAGCCTAACTCTAACCTTAACCCTAACGCTGAAACTGAATCCTAACACCTAACCCTCTCTGTAATGCTAACCAAAACCGTAAACTTAACCTGAAAACTAACACTAACCCTCACCCCTAAACCTAACCATGACCCTAAAAGTAAACATAACACGAACCTTATAGTAAACCTAACCATAACTCTAACCCTAACCTCTAACCCTCAACCTAACCCCTAACCCTGAACAGAACCCTAAGCCAAACCATAACCCCAAACCCAACCTTGATGCCAACTCGCACCCCTAACCCTTACTTTCAATCTAAGCCTAACCCTAACCCTACCATAACCCTAAACAAAACCCTGACCCTATTGCCTAACCCTAGCCCTGACCTTGAAACCTAATTGTAAACCTTCACACAGACGTAAGACTAGCCTAGACCTAACCCTAACCCTAAACATCACCCCTATCTGTCACACTAAACCTAAATTTAACCCTAAAACTAACTCTCCTGTAACCATAACCCTAACCCTATCCCTAGCCCTAACCACTAAATATATCTGAACCTCCTAACCCTAACCATAACGCTAACCAAAACCATCAACCTAACCTGAAAACTAATATACCCTCACCCCTAACCCTGACCCTAAATCTAAACATAACTCTCAACCTACCGTCACCCTAACTGTAACCATAACTCTAGCCCCTAAACCTAGACCTAATCCCTAAAGCTGACCAGAACCCTAACCCAAACCCTAACCCAAACCCCAATCCTGACCCTAATACTCACCCCTAACCCTAATCCTCAATCTAACCCTAACACTAAGCCTTCTGTAACCCTAACCTTAACCCTGACCCTATCGCCCAACATACACCCTGACACTTAACCCTAAACGTAAGCCCTCACCCCATCTGAAGCCTAGCTCGGACACTAACCCTAACCCTAACACTCACCCCTACCCTTTGCCCTAAACCTAAATTTAACCCAAACACTCACACTCCTGTAACCAGAACCCTAACCCTAATGCCAGTCCTAACCTATAAACCTAACCCTAACTCCTGGCCATAACCGGAACACTAACCGAAACTGTAGCCCAAAAGGCAAACCCTAAGTCTAATCCTCACCCCTGGCCCTAATCCTAAACCTAACTCTATCCCTAACGGTAATCCTACTGTAAGCCTAACCCTAACCCTAATGCCAAAACTGAACCCTAACACCTAAACCTAACCGTAACGCCAACCAAAACCATCAATCTAACACGAAAACTAACCCTAACCCTCACCCATAACCCTCGCCCTGACCTAAATCTTACCATAACACTCAACCTACCATCACCCTAACTGTAAACTTAGCCCCTAACCCTAAACCTAACAATAACCCTGACCATAACCCTAAACAAAACCCAAACCAAAACCCTAACCGAAACCACAACCTAGACCCTAACACTCACGCCTTACTCTAACGGTCAATCTAACCATAACACTAAGCCTATCATAAACCTAATCCTAACCCTGACCCTGTTGCCCAACCCAAACCCAGACCCCTATACCTAAACCTAACCCCTCACCACCACTGAAGCCTAGCCTGGACCCAAACCCTAACCCTAACCTTCACCCCTACTCCTCACCCTAAACCTAAATTCTACCCTAACACTCACCCTCCTGTAACCGGTACCTGAACCTTAACCCAAGCCCTAACCACTAAACTTAACCCTAACTCCTGGCCATAACTGTAACACTAACCGAAAACGCTGCCCAAACCCGAACCCTAAGACTAATCCTCACCCCTGACCCAAATCATAAACCTAAATCTAACCCTAACCCTACTGAAATCCTAACCTTAACCCCAACCCTTACACTGTAACCAAACCATAACGCCTAACCCTAACTGAAATGCTAACCAAAACCTTCAACCTAACCCGAAAACTAACCCTAAACCTCACCCCTAAGCCTCTCCTTGACCCTAAATCTAACCATAAAACTCACCTTACCATCACCATATCTGTAACCTTAACCCTAGCCCCTAATCCTAAACCTAACCCTGACCATAATCCTAAACCTAAATATAACCCTAACGATAACCCTACCTTAAGCCTAACCCTAACACTAAGGCCAAAACCTAACCCGAACATCTAACCCTAACCATAAAGCTAACCAAAATCATCAACCTAACCCAAAAAACTAAACCTAACCCTCCTAACCTTCACCCTGACCCTAAATCTAACCATAACACTCACCCTACCATATTCCTAACCATAAACCTAACACTAGTCCCTAAACCTAACCCTCACACCTAACCATGACCCTGACCATGGCCCTAACCCAAACAATAAGCCAAACTCCAATCCTGACCCTAACCCTCACCCCTACCCCTCGTTTTAAACCTAAATTTAACCCTAACACTCACCCTCCTGTCACCAGATCCGGAAACCTAGCCCTAGGACTAACCTATCAACCTAACCCTAACTCCTGACCCTAACCATAACACTAAACGAAAATGTCACCCAAACCCGAACCCTAAGCCTAATCCTCACCCCTGACCCTACTTCTAAACCTAAATCGAACCCTAACCATAACCCTACCAAAAGCCTAACCCTAACCCTAAGGCCGAAATCGAAACCAAATGCCTAACCCTGACCATAATGCTAAACAAAATAGTCAAACTAACCCTAAAATTAACCGTACCACTAACCCCTAACCCTTGCCCTGACCCTAAATCTAATCAAAACACTCACCCTAATGTAACCCTAACCGTAACATTACCCCTAGCCCCTAATGCTAAACCTCACCCCTAACCCTGACCCTGACCCTAACAAAACCCAAACCCCAACCGTGACCCTAACACTCACCCCTAAAACTAAACCTCAATCTAACCCTAACCTTAACCCTACTGTAACCCTCATCCTAACCCTGATGCCATCGCCCAACCCTAACCCTGACCCCTAAACCTGATGGTTTCCCTTCATCCTGACTGAAACCTAGCCCAGAACCTAACCCTTACCATAACCCTCAATGCTACCCCTCGCCCTAAACCTAAATTTAACCCAAACACTCACCATGCTGTCACCAGAACCCTAACGCTAACCCTAGCCCTAATCACTCAACCTAACCCAAAATCATAGCCCTAACCATAACATTAACTGAAACTGTCACCTATACCCGAACCCTAAGCCTATTCCTCAGCCCTGACCCTAATCCAAAACCTAAATCAAACCCTAACCGTAACCCTATCATAAGCCTAACCCTAACCCTAAGCCTAACGCCAAAACCAAACCCTAACGCCTAACCCTGACTGTAACGCTAACCAAAACCATCAACCTAACCCAGAAACTAACCTGAACCCTCACCCCTAACCTTCTCCCTGACCTTAAATCTAACCATAACACTCACCCTACAGTAACCTTAAATGTAATCCTAACCCTAGCCTCTAACCTTAAACCTCACCCCTAATCCTCTAACCCAAACCCCAACCCTGACCCTAACACTCACCGCTAAACCTAACCCTCAATCTAAACCTATCTCTAACCCTCACCCTATCCCTGACCCTATCACCCCACCCTAACCCTGACCCATAAACCTAAGGGTCACACTTCACCCCGACACCCCGACTGAAGCCTAGCCCGGACCCTAACCCACACAGCTACCCCTCACCCTAAACCTAAATTTAACCCTAACATTCACACTCCTGTTACCAGAACGGGAACCCTAACCCTTGCCCTAACCACTCAACTAAACCCTAACTCCTGGCCCTAACTGTAACACTAAACAAATCCGTGGCCCATACCTGAACCCTAAGCCTAATCCTCACTCTTGACACTACTCCTAAACATAAATCGAACCCTAACCGTAACCCTACTGTAAGCCTAACCCTAAACCTAACACTAAGGCCTAAACCGAATACTGAAGCCTAACCCCCCGTAACACAAACCAAAACCGTCAACCTAACCTGAAAACTAACCTAACCCTCACCCTTACTCTAAATCTAACCAAAACACTCACCCTAGCATAACACGAATCGCAACCCTAACCCTAGCCCACAACCCTAAACCTCACCCCTAACCCTGACCCTGACCCTGACCCAAACTGAAATCCTAAACCAAAGCCCAGTGCTGACTCTAACACTCACCCCTAACCCTGACCCTCAATCTAACCCTAAACTTTATACTCACCCTAACCCTGACACTATCACCCATTGCTAACCCTGACCCCTAAACCTAAAGGTCACCCTTCACCCCGACTGAAGCCTAGCCTGGACCATAAACCTAACCCTAAAAATCACTCCTACCCCTTGCCCTAAACCTAAATTTAACCGTAACACTCATTCTCCTGTCACCAGAACCAGAACCCTAACCCTAGCCCTAACCACTCATCCTAACCCAAATCCCAGGCCCTAACCGTAACACTAACCGAAACCCTCACCCAAACTGAACCCTAAGCCTAATCCTCACCCCTGATCTTAATCCTAAACCTAAATCAAACCCTAACCGTAACCCTACAGAAAGTCTATCTGTAACCCTAAGCATAACTCTGAAACCAAACCCTAATGCCTAAACCTGACCATAACACTAACCAAAATTGTCAACCTAACCTGAAAACTAACCCTAACCCTCACACCTAACCCTCGCCCTGACCCTAAATCTAACCATAGCACTCACCCTACCGTAACTTTAACCGTAACCTTAACCTTAGCCCCTAACCCTAAACCTAACCTCTAAATCTAACCATGACCATGACCTTGTCCCTAACCAAAACCCTAACCCAAACTCCAACCCTGACTATAACACTCACCCCTAACCCTAACCCTCAATCTAACCCTAACCCTTACCTTAGTGTAACTGTCACCCTAAGCCTGACCGTACTGCCCAACCCTAACCCTGACCCCTAAACCTAAAAGTCACCCTTCACACTGACTGAAGCCTAGTCCGGACCCTAACACTAACACTGACTCTTACCCCTACCCCTCACCCTAAACCTAAATTTAACCCTAACACTCACCCTCCTGTCACCAGAACCTGAACCCTACCACTAGCCTTAACCACTCAACCTAACTTTAACTCCTGGCCCTAAACGTAACACTCATGGAAACCATCACCCGAACTCGAACTCTAAGCCTAATCTTCACCCCTGATCCTAATCCTAAACCTAAATCTAACCCTTACCGTAACCCTACCATAAGCCTAACCATAAGCCTAAGCCTAAGGCCAAAACCGAACCCTAAGGCCTAAACCTGAACATAACGCTAACCAAAACCATCAACCTAACCCAAAAACTAACCCTAAGACTCACCCCTAATCCTCGCCCTGACCCTAAATCTATCCATTACACTTACCCTACCTTAACCCTAACCATAAACCCAACCCTAGCCCCTTCCCTAAACCTCACACCTAACTCTGACCCTTAACCTGACCCTAACTCAAACCCTAACTCAAACCCCATCCCCGACCCTAACACTCACCGGTAACCCTAACCCTAACCCTCAATCTAACCCTAACCCTAACCTTACCATAATCCTCACCCTAACCCTGACCTTATCGCCCAGCCTTAACTCTGACCTGTAAACCTAATGGTCACCCTTCATCCTGACTGAAACCTAGCCCGCACTCTAACTCTAACCCTAATCCTAACCTCTACCCCTCGCCCTAAACTTAAATTTAACCCTAACACTCACCATCTTGTCACCAGAACCCGAACCCCAACTCTAGCCCTAACCACTCAACCTAACCCTAACTCCTGGCCCTAACCATAACACTAACCGAAACCATCGCCCAAACCTGAACCCTAAGCATAATCCTCACCCCTGACCCGAATCCTAAACCTAAATAGAATCCTAACTGTAACCCTAACGTAATCCTAACACTAACCCTATACCTAAAAAAGAAACTGAACCCTAATGCCTAACCGTAACCATAACTCTAACCAAAACCATCAACCTAATCCAAAAATTAAACCTCACCCTCACCCCTCACCCTCGCCCTGACCAGAAATATAACTATAACACTCACCCTACCGTAACCCTAACTGTAACCCTAACCATATCCCCTAACCCTAATTCTAAACCATAACCCTGACCTGACTTTGATCCTAAACCAAATCCTAACCCAAACCCCAACCCTGACACTAACACTCACCCCTTACCCTAATCCTCAATCTAACTAAAACACTAAATATACCGTAATCCTCACACGAACCCTGACCCCATCGCCCAACCCTAATCATGACCCCTAAACCTAAAGGTCATCCTTCACCCCGACTGAAGCCTAGCACAGACCCTGACCCTAACCATAACTCTCACCCCTACCCCTCACGCTAAACATAAATTTAACCCTAACAATCACCCTCCTGTCATCAGAACCCAAACCCTAACCCTAGCCCTAACCACTCAACCTAACCTTAACTCTTTTTATGATCCATAACACTAACTGAAACTGTAGACCAAACACGAACTCTAAGCCTATTCTTTACTCCTGACTCTAATCATAAACCTTAATCAAACCCTAACCGTAACCCTACCATAAGTGTAACCCTAAACTAAGCCTAATGCCAAAACCAAACCCTGACTGTAATGCTAACCAAAACCGTCAATCTAACCCAAAAACTAACCCTAACCCTCACCCCAACCCTCGCACTGACCCTAATTCTAACCATAACACTCACCTGCTTTTAACCCTAACCTTAACCCTAACCCTAGCTCCTTACCATAAACCTCATCCCTAACACTGTCTCTGACCCTGACACTAACCCAAACCCTAACCCAAACCCCAGTCATGACCCTAGCACTCACCCAGAACCCTAACCTTAAATTTAACCCTAACCCTAACCCTACTGTAACCCTCACCCTAAACATGACCCTATTGCCAAAGCCTAACCTTGACCCCTAAACCTAATGGCCACCCTTCACCCCTACTGAAACCTAGTCTGGATCCTAAACCTAACCCTACCCATTGCCCCTACCCCTTGCCCTAAAAATAAATTTAACCCTAACAATCACCCTCCTGTCACCAGAACCCGAACCCTAATCCTAGCCTTAACCACTCAACCTAACCCTAACTCCCAGCCCTAAACGTAACACTAACGGAAACCGTTGCCCAAACCCAAATCCTAAGCCTAAAACTCACCCATGAGCTAAATCCTAAACCTAAATCAAACCCTAACCATAACCCTACCATAAGCCTAACCATAACCCTAAGCCTAAGGGCGAAACCAAACCCTAACGCCTAACCCTGACCGTAACGCTAACCAAAACCTTCAACCTAACCCGAAAACTAACCCTAGCCCTCACCCCTAACCCTCGCCCTGACCCTAAATCTACCCATAACACTCAACCTACCGTAACCTGAATCATAAACCTAACCCTAGTCCCTAATCCTAAACCTCACCTCTAACACTGACCTGACCCTAACCCGAACCCTAACCCAAACCCCAACCCTGACACTAGCACTCACCCCTAACCCTAACCCTCAATCTAAAGCTAACCCTAACACTACCGTATCCCTCACCCTAACCTTGATGATATTGCCCAACCCTAACCCTGACCCCTAAAGCAAAAGGTCACCCTTCACCACGACTGAAGCCAAGCCAGGACCCTAACTGTAACCCTAATCCTCACTCCTACCCTTCACGCTAAACCTAAATTTAACCCTAATACTCACTCCCCTTTCAGCAGAATCCTTACCCTAACACACCCTAACCAATCAACCAAACCCTAAGTCCTGGCCAAACCGTAACACTAACCCAATCTGTCACCCAAACCTGAACCCTAAGCCTAATCCTCATCCCTGATCCTAATCCTAAACCTAAATCGAACCCTAACCATAACCCTACCATAAGCCTAACCCTAACCATAAGCCTAATGCTGAAACCAAACTCTGACCGTAACACTAACCAAAACTGTCAACCTAACCCGAAAACTAACCCTAACCCTCGCCCTGAACCAAATTCTAACCATAACACTAACCAAAACTGTCAACCTAACCTGAAAACTAACCCTAACCCTTGCCCTGAACCAAATTCTAACCATAACATTCACCCTATCATAACCCGAACTGTAACCCTAACCCTAGCTCCTAACCATAAAACTCACCCCTAACCCTGACGCTGACACTGATCCTAACCCAAACCCTAACCCAAACCCCAACACTGACCCTAACACTCACCCCTAACTCTAACCCTCAATCTAACCCTAACCCTAACTCTACTGTAACCATCACACTAAATCTGACTCTATCCCCCTACCTTAACCCTGACACCTAAACCTAATGGTTACCATTCACCTCAACTGAAACCTAGCCCGGACCCTAACCTTAACTCTAACCCTCAATCCTACCACTTGCCCTAACTTAAATTGAACCCTAACACTCACCCTCCTGTCAGGAGAACCCGAACCCTAACCCTAGCCCTAACCACTCAACCTAACCCTAACTCCCAGCCCTAACTGTAACACTAACCCAAACTGTCGCCCAAACCTGAACCATAAGCCTAATACTCACCCCTGACCCTAATCCTAAATCGAACCCTAACCATAACCCTACCGTAAGCCTAAACCTAACCCTAAGCCTAATGCAGAAACCAAACCCTGATGCCTAAACCTGAACGCAATGCTAAATGAAACTATCAACCTAACCCAAAAACTAACCCTAATCCTCACCCTTCACCCTCGCCTTGACCCTAAATCTACCCATAACACTCACCCTACCGTAACCTGAACCATAACCCTAACCCTACCCCTAACCCTTTACGTCACCCCTAACCATGATCCTGACCCTGACCCTAACCCAAACCCTAACCCAAATCCCAAACCTGACCCTTACACTCACCCCTAACCCTAACCATCAATCTACCCCTAATGCTAACCCTAACCATACCATAACCCTCACCTGAAACCTGACCCTATCGCCCAACCATAACCCTGACCCCTAAAACTAATGGTCACCCTTCACCCCGACTGAAACCTAACTTGAACCCTAACCCTAACCCTCACCCCTACCCCATGCCCTAAACCTACATTTAACCCTAACACTCACACTCCTGTCACCAGAACCCGAACTCTAACCCTAGCTCTAACCACTCAACCTATCCCTATCTCCTGGCCCTATCCATAACACTAACGAAAACCATCGCCCAAACCCTAACCCTAAGACTACTTCTCACCCCTGACCCTAATCCTAAACCTAACCGTACCTAAACGTAAACCAACCTAACCTAACATAATCGAATCCTAACCGAACACTAACCATAACCCTATTGTAAGCCTAACCGTAACCCTAAGCCTAATGCCTAAACTGAACCCCAGTGCCTAACTCTGACCATAATGCTAACCAAAATCATCAACCTAACATGAAAACTAACTCTAAACCACACTCCTAATGCTCACCCTGAACCTAAATCTAGCCATACAATCACCCTACCGTAACCGGAACCAAAACCCTAACCCTAGCCCTTAACTCTTAACCTCACCCCAAACACTGACCCTGACACTGACCCTAACCCAAACCCTAACCCAAACCCCAACCCTGACACTAGCACTCACCCCTAACCCTAACCCTCAGTCTAACCCTAACCCTAACACTACAAGATCCCTCACCCTAACCCTGACCCTATTTTCCAACCCTAAGCTGAGCCCTAAACCTAATGATGAACATTCACCCCGACTGAAGCCTAGCCCGGACCCTAACCATTAACCTAACCCTCATTCCTACTCCTCACGCTAAACCTAAATTTAACCCTAACACTCACACTGCTGTCAGCCGAACCCGAACCCTAAACCTAGCCCTAACCAATCTAGCTAACCCGAACTCCCAGCCCTAACTGTAACTCTAACCCAAACTGTCGCCCAAACCCGAACCCTAAGCCTAATCCTTATCCCTGATCCTAATCCTAAATGTAAATCGAACCCTAACCATAACCCTACTGTAAGCCTAACCCTAAATCTAAGCCTAACACCTAAACCAAACCCTGACTGTAACGCTTACCAAAACCATTAACCTAGACCCAAAACTAACCCTAACCCTCACCCATAACCCTTGCCCTGACTAACCATAACACTCACCCTAATGTATCCTGAACCGTAACCCTAATCCTAGCCCCTAACCCTAAACCTCACACCTAACCCTGACCCTGATACCGACCCTAACCCAAACCACAACCCTGACCCTAACACTCACCCCTAACCCGAACCCTCAATCTAACCCTAACCCTAACTGTACTGTAACCCTCACAATAAACCTGACCCTATCCCCCTACCTTAACCCTGACACCTAAACCTAACGGTTACCATTCACCACGACAGAAGGCTAGCCTGAACCCTAACCTTAACCCTAACACCCACTCATACACCTCGTCCTAAACTTAAATTGAACCCTAACACTCACCCTCCTGTCACCAGAACCCGAACCCTAACCATAGCACTAACAACTCAAACTAGCCCTAACTCCCTACCCAAACTGTAAGACTAACCCAAACCATCACCCAATCTCGAACCCTTAGCCTAATGCTCACCCTTGACTCTAATCCTAAACCTAAGTTGAACCCTAACCACAACCCTACAGTAAGCCTAACCCTAACCCTAAGCCTAATGCTGAAACCGAACCCTAACTCCTAACCCTAAACTTAATGCTAACCAAAACCGTCAACCTGACTGAAAAACTAACCCTAACCCTCACTCCTGACCCTCGTCCCGACCCTAAATCTAACCATAACTCTCACCCTGCCGTAAACCGAACTGTAGCCCTAACCATAGCCCCTAACCCTGAACCTCACCCCTGACCCTGACCCTGATCCCGACCCTAACACAAACCCGAACCAAAACCCCAACCCTGAGTCTAACACTCACCTGTAACCCTAACCCTCAGTCTAACCCTAACCCTAACACTACAAGATCCCTCACCCTAACCCTGACCCTATTTTCCAACCCTAAGCTGAGCCCTAAACCTAATGATGAACATTCACCCCGACTGAAGCCTAGCCCGGACCCTAACCATTAACCTAACCCTCATTCCTACTCCTCACGCTAAACCTAAATTTAACCCTAACACTCACACTGCTGTCAGCCGAACCCGAACCCTAAACCTAGCCCTAACCAATCTAGCTAACCCGAACTCCCAGCCCTAACTGTAACTCTAACCCAAACTGTCGCCCAAACCCGAACCCTAAGCCTAATCCTTATCCCTGATCCTAATCCTAAATGTAAATCGAACCCTAACCATAACCCTACTGTAAGCCTAACCCTAAATCTAAGCCTAACACCTAAACCAAACCCTGACTGTAATGCTTACCAAAACCATTAACCTAGACCCAAAACTAACCCTAACCCTCACCCATAACCCTTGCCCTGACTAACCATAACACTCACCCTAATGTATCCTGAACCGTAACCCTAATCCTAGCCCCTAACCCTAAACCTCACACCTAACCCTGACCCTGATACCGACCCTAACCCAAACCACAACCCTGACCCTAACACTCACCCCTAACCCGAACCCTCAATCTAACCCTAACCCTAACTGTACTGTAACCCTCACAATAAACCTGACCCTATCCCCCTACCTTAACCCTGACACCTAAACCTAACGGTTACCATTCACCACGACAGAAGGCTAGCCTGAACCCTAACCTTAACCCTAACACCCACTCATACACCTCGTCCTAAACTTAAATTGAACCCTAACACTCACCCTCCTGTCACCAGAACCCGAACCCTAACCATAGCACTAACAACTCAAACTAGCCCTAACTCCCTACCCAAACTGTAAGACTAACCCAAACCATCACCCAATCTCGAACCCTTAGCCTAATGCTCACCCTTGACTCTAATCCTAAACCTAAGTTGAACCCTAACCACAACCCTACAGTAAGCCTAACCCTAACCCTAAGCCTAATGCTGAAACCGAACCCTAACTCCTAACCCTAAACTTAATGCTAACCAAAACCGTCAACCTGACTGAAAAACTAACCCTAACCCTCACTCCTGACCCTCGTCCCGACCCTAAATCTAACCATAACTCTCACCCTGCCGTAAACCGAACTGTAGCCCTAACCATAGCCCCTAACCCTGAACCTCACCCCTGACCCTGACCCTGATCCCGACCCTAACACAAACCCGAACCAAAACCCCAACCCTGAGTCTAACACTCACCTGTAACCCTAACCCTCAATCTAATCCTACCCATAAAACTAACGTAACCCCCCCCCCCTTACTGTGACCTTATTGCCCAACCCTAACCCTGACCCATAAACCTAATGGTCAGCCTTCACCCCGACTGAAGCCTAGCTTGGACCCAGACCCTAACACTAACCCTCACCCCTACCCCTCGCTCTAAACCTAAATTTTACCCTAACACTCACACTCCTGTCACCAGAACTGGAACCCTAACCCAAAACGGGGTTAGACTTCAGTCGGGGTGAAGGCTGAATGTTAGGTTTAGGAGTCAGGGTTAGGGTTGGGCGATAGGGTCAGGGTTAGTATGAGGATTATGGTAGGGTTAGTGGTATGGCTAGAGGGTTAAAGTTAGGGGTGAGTTTTAAGGTCAGGGTTGGGGGTGAGGATTGGGTCAGGGTCAGGATTAGGGGTGAGGTTTAGGGTTGGGGCGAGGGTTAGGGTTACGGTTTGGGTAACGGTAGGGTGAGTGTTATGGTTAGATTTAGGGTCAAGGCGAGGGTTAGGCGTGAGGGTTAGGGTTAGTTTTTGGGTTAGGTTGACGGTTTTGGTTAGTGTTACGTTTAGGTTTAGGCGTTATGGTTTGATTTCTGCATTAGGCTTAGGTTTAGGGTTAGGCTTACAGTAGGGTTATGGTTATGGTTCGATTTAGATTTACTAGTAGGGTCATGGGTGAGGATTAGGCTTAGGGATTGGGTTGGGGCGACGGTTTCGATTAGTGCTATGGTTAGGGCCAGGAGTTAGTGTTAGGTTGAGTGGTAAGGGCTAGGGTTAGGGTTCAGGTTCTGGTGACAGGAGGGTGAGTGTTAGGGTTAAATTTTGGTTTAGGGCAAGGGGTAGGGGAGAGGGTTAGTGTTAGGGTCAGGGTCTGGGCTAGGCTTCACTCGGGGTGAAGTCTGAATGTTAAGTTTATGGGTCAGGGTTAGGGTTGGGTGAAAGGGTCAGGGTTAGGGTGAGGGTTACGTTAGTTTTATGGGTAGGGTTAGATTGAGGGTTAGTGTTAAGGGTAAGTGTTAGGTTCAGGGTTAGAGTTTAGGTTAGGGTTTGGCTTAGGGTCTGCATCAGGTTCAGGGTTAGAGGTGGGGCTTAGTGTTAGGGACTAGGGTTAGGGTTTCGGTTCGGGTTATGGTAGGGTGAGTGTTATGGATAGATTTAGGGTCAAGGCGATGGTTAGGGTTAGGGAGAGGTGTGAGGCTTCAGTTTTGGCGTTAGGTTTAGGGTTAGAGTTAGGCTTATGATAGCGTATGGTTGTGGTTCGATTTAGGTTTTGCAGTAGGGTCAGGGATGAGGATTAAGCTTAGGGTTCGGGTTTGGGCAACGGTTTTGGTTAGTGTTACGGTTAGGGACAGGAGATAGGGTTAGGTTGAGTGGTTAGGGCTAGGGTTAGAGTTTGGGTTCTGGTGACAGGAGGGTGAGTGTTTGGGTTAAATTTAGGTTTAGGGCAAGGGGTAGGGGTGAGAGTTAGGGTTAGGGACAGGGTCTGGGCTAGGCTTCAGTTGGGGTGAAGACTGAACTTTAGGTTTAGGGATCAGGATTAGGGTTTGGTGATAGAGTCAGGGTTAGGGTGATGGTTACGTTAGTTTTATGGGTAGGGTTAGATTGAGGGTTAGAGTTAGGGGTGAGTGTTAGGGTCAGGGTTGGGGTTTGGGTTAGGTTTGGGGTCAGGATCAGTGTTAGGGGTGAGGTTTAGGATTGGGGCTAGAGTTAGGGTTACGTTAGTGTGAGTGTTATGGATAGATTTAGGGTCAAGGCGACGGTTAGGGGTGAGGGTTACAGTAAGTATTCGGGTTAGGTTGATGGTTTTGGTTAGCGTTGCAGTTAGGGTTAGGCGTGAGGGTTCGGTTTTGGCATTAGGCTTAAGGTTAGGGTTAGGCTTAGGGTAGGGTTATGGTTATGGTTCGATTTAGGTTTAGGAGTAGGGTAAGGTGTGAGGATAAGGCTTAGGGTTCGGGTTAGGGCGATGGTTTTGGTTAGTGTTATGGTGTGGGCCAGGAGGTATGGTTAGGTTGAGTGGTTAGAGCTAGGGTTAGGGTTTGGGTTCTGGTGACAGGATGGTGAGTGTTAGGGTAAAATTTAGGTTTAGGGTGAGGGGTATGGGTGAGGGTTAGGGTTAGTGTCAGGGTCCGGGCTAGGCTTCAGTCAGGGTGAAGACTGACCATTAGGTTTAGGGGTCAGGGTAAGGGTGAGGCGATAATGTCAGGGTTAGGGTGAGGTTTACGATAGGGTAAGGGGCAGGGTTAGATTGAGGGTTATGGTTAGGGGTGAGTTTTAATGTCAGGGTTAGGGTTTGGGTTAGGGTTTGAGTTCAGGTCAGGGTCAGGGTCAGGGTTGGTGAGTTTTAGGGTTAGGGGCTAGGGTTAGGGTTACAGTTTGAGTTACGGTAGGATGAGTGTTATGATTAGACTTAGGGTTAGGGCGAGGGTTAGGCGTGAGTGTTAGGGTTAGTTTTTGGGTTAGGCTGACGGTTTTGGTTAGCGTTATGTTTAGGGTTAGGCATTAGAGTTCAGTTTTGGCGTTAGGCTTAGGGTTAGGATTAGGTTTATGGTAGGAGTACAGTTAGCGTTCAATTTAGGATTAGGAGTAGGGTTAGGGGTGACGATTAGGCTTAGGGTTTGGGTTTGGGCGATGGTTTTGGTTAGTGTTATGGTTATTTCCAGGAGTTAGTGTTAGTTTCAGTGGTTAGGGCTAGGGTTTGGGTGTGAATTCTGGTGGCAGGAGGGTGAGTGTTAGTGTTAAATTTAGGTTTAAGGCGAGGTGTAGGGGTGAGGATTAGGGTTAGGGTCATGGTCTGGGCTAGGCTTCAGTTGGAGTGAAGGCTGACCGTTAGGTTTAGGGGTCACGGTTAGGGTTGTGCAACAGGGTCAGGATTAGGGTGAGGGTTATGGTAGGGTTAGGTGTAGGGTTAGTTTGAGGGTTAGGTTTAGGGATGAGCATTAGTTTCAGGGTTGGGGTTTGTGTTACGGTTTGGGTTAAGGTCGGCATCAGGGTCAGGGTTAGGGGTGAGGGTTAGGGTTAGGGCTGAGGTTAGGGTTAGTTTTCGGGTTAGGTTGACAGTTTTGGTTAGCGTTACGGTTAGGGTTAGTCATTAAGGTTCTGTTTCAGCATTATGCTTAAGGTTAGGTTTAGGCTAATGGTAGGGTTATGGTTATGGTTTGATTTTGGTTTAGGAGTAGGGTCAGGGGTGAGTATTAGGCTTATGGTTAGGGTTTGGGCGATGGTTTTGGTTCGTGCTACGGTTAGGGCAAGGAGTCAGGATTAGGTTGAGTGGTTTGGACTAGGGCTAAGGTTCTGGTTCTGGTGACAGGAGGGTGAGTTTTAGGGTTAAATTTAGGTTTAGGGTGAGGGGTAGGGTTGAGGATTAGGGTTAGAGTCACGGTCCGAGCTAGGCTTCAGTCGGGGTTAAATCTGACCATTAAGTTTAGGAGTCAGGGTTACAGTTGGGTGATGGGTCAGGGTTAGGGTGTGGGTTACAGTAGGCTTAGGGTTAGGCTTAGATTGAGGGTTAGGGTTAAGGGTGAGTGTTAGGGTCACGGTTGGGGTTTTGGTTAGAGTTTGGTTTCGGGTAGGGTCAGGGTTAGTGTTGAGGTTTATGGTTAGGGGCTAAGGTTAGGGTTACGGTTCTGGTTATGGTATGGTGAGTGTTATGGTTAGATTTAGGGTGAAGGTTAGGGGTGAGGGTTAATGTTCCTTTTCAGGTTAGGTAGACGGTTTTGGTTAGTGTTACGGGTAGGTTTAGGCATTAGGGTTCAGTTTTGGCGTTAGGCTTAGGGGTAGGGTTAGGTTTCCAGTAGGGTTACAGTTAGGGTTCGATTTAGGTTAAGTGGTAGGGTCAGGGGTGAGGATTAGGCTTAGATTTTGGGTTTGGGCGATGGTTATGGTTAATGTTATGATTAGTGCCAGGAGTTAGTGTTAGGTTGAATGGTTAGTGCTAGGCTTAGGGTTCGGGTTCTGTTGACAGGAGAGTGACTGTTAGGGTTAAATTTATGTTTAGGGAGAGGGGTAGGGGTTAGGGTTAGGGTTATGGTCAGGGTCCGAGCAAGTCTCAGTCAGGGTGAAGGCTGACCGTTAGATTTATAGGTCAGGGTTAGGGTTGGGCAATGGGGTCAGGGTTACGTTGAGCATTAAGGTAGTGTTAGGGGAATGGTTAGAATGAGGGTTATGGTTAAGGGTGAGTGTTAGGGTCAGGGTTGTGATTTGGGTTAGGGTTTGGGTTCACATTGGGGTCAGGGTCAGGGTTAGGGGTGAGGTTTAGGATTAGGGGCTAGGGTATGGGTTACAGTTCGGGTTATGGTAGGATGAGTGTTATGGTTAGATTTAGGGTCTGGGCGAGGGTTAGGGTTAGTTTTCGGGTTAGGTTGATGGTTTTGGTTGATTTTATGGTTAGGGTTAGGCGTTAGGCTTTGGTTTCAGAGTTAGGCTTTGGGTTAGGGTTAGGCTTACGGTAGGGTTACAGATAGGGTTCTGTTTAGGTTTAGGAGTAGGGTCAGGGGTGTGGATTATGCTTAGGGTTTGGGTTTGGGTGACGGTTTTGGTTAGTGTTACAGTTAGGGCTATTAGTTAGGGATAGGTTGAGTGGTTAGGGCTAACGTTAGGGTTTGGGTTCTGGTGACTGGATGGTGAGAGTGTTGGTTAAATTTAGGTTTAGGGTGAGGCGTAGGGGTGAGGGTTAGGGTTAGGGTCAGGGCCGGGCTAGGCTTCAGTCGGGGAGAAGGCTGTCCTTTAGTTTTAGGGGTCCGGGTTAGGGATGGGCGATAGGGTCAGGGTTAGGGTGAGGGTTACGGTAGATTTAGGGGTACGGTTAGATTTAGGGTTAGCGTTAGGGGTGAGTGTTAGTGTCAGGGTTGGGGTTTGGGTTAGGGTTTGGGTTTGGGTCAGAGTCTGAGTCAAGGTTAGGGGTGAGGTTTAGGGTTAGCAGCAAGGGTTAGAGTTATGGTTTGGGTTACGGTAGGGTGATTTTTATGGTTAGATTTAGGATCAGGGTGAGGGTTGGGGTGAGTCTTAGTGTTAGTTTTTGGGTTAGGTTGATGGTTTTGGTTTGCGTTACGGTTAGGGTTAGGCATTAGGGTTCGGTTTCAGTGTTAGGCTTAGAGTTAGGTTTAGGCTTATGGTAGGGTTAGGGTTACAGTTTGATTTAGGTTTAGGAGTAGGGTCAGGAGTGAGGATTAGGCTTAGGGTTTGGGTTTAGGTGACGGTTTCGCTTAGTGCTACGGTTAAGGCCAGTTGTTGGGTTAAGCTGAGTGGTTAGGGCTAGTGTTAGGGTTCAGGTTCTGGTGACAGGAGGGTTAGTGTTAGGTTTAAATTTATGTTAAGAGCGAGGGGTAGGGGTGAGGGTTAGGGTTAGGGTCAGTGTCTGGGCTAGGCTTCAGTCGGGGTGAAGACTGACCATTAGGTTTAGGGGTCAGGGTTAGGGTTGGTCTATAGGGTCAGGGTTAGAGTGAGGGTTACAGTAGGTTTAGGGGTAGGGTTAGATAGAGGATTAGGGTTAGGGGTGAGTGATACTGTCAGGGTTGGGGTTTGGGTTAGGGTTTGGGTTCGGGTTGGGATCAGGGTTAGGGATGAGGTTTAGGGTTAGGGGTTAGGGTTAGGGCTATGGTTTGGGTTACGGTAGGGTGAGTGTTATGTTTAGATTTAGGCTCAGGGTGATGGTTAGGTGTGAGAGTTAGGGTTAGTTTTTGGGTTAGATAGACTGTTTTGGTTAGCGTTACGCGTAGGTTT
This sequence comes from Tupaia tana, assembly GCA_026018925.1. Classification (NCBI taxonomy): domain Eukaryota; kingdom Metazoa; phylum Chordata; class Mammalia; order Scandentia; family Tupaiidae; genus Tupaia; species Tupaia tana. Next base: position 123,494,998 of record JAKSZU010000002.1, on the reverse strand, counting down.
AGGCATTAGGGTTTGATTTCGGCATTAGTCTTAGAGTTAGGGCTAGGCTTATGGTAGGGTTACAGTTAGGGTTCGATTCAGCTTTAGGAGTAGGGTCAGAGGTAAAGATTAGGCTTAGGGTTCGGGTTTGGGTGACGGTTTCGGTTAGTGCTACAGTTAGGGCCAGGAGTTAGGGTTAGGTTGAGTGCTTAGGGCTAGGGTAAGCGTTCATGTTCTGGTGACAAGAGGGTGATGTTTGTGTTAAATTTATGTTTAGGGCAAGGGTTATGGGAGAGGGTAAGGGTTAGGGTCAGGGTCAGAGCTATGCTTCAGTCAGGGTGAAGGAGGACCTTTAGGTTTAGGGGTAAGGGTTAGGGTTGGGCGATAGGGTCAGGGTTAAGGTAAGGGTTATGTTAGGGTTAGGGGTATGGTTAGATTGAGGGTTAGGGTTAGGAGTGAGTGTTAGAGTCAGGGTTGGGGTTTGGGTTAGGGTTTGGGTTCGGGTTGGGGTCAGGATTAAGGTTAGGGGTGAGGTTTAGGGTTAGTGACTAGGGTTAGGGTTATGGTTTGGGTTACGATATGGTGAGTGTTATGGTTAGATTTTGGGTTAGGGCGAGGGTTAGGCGTGAGGGTAATGGTTAGTTTTCAGGTTATGTTGATGGTTTTGGTTAGCGTTACATTTAGGGTTAGGCGTTAGGGTTCGGTTTCGGCGTTAGTCTTAGGGTTAGGGTTAGGCTTACATTAGGGTTATGGTTACGGTTTGATTTAGGTTTAGCAGTAGAGTTATGGGTAAGGATTAGGATTAGGGTTCAGGTTTGGGCAATGGTTTTATTTAGTGTTACAGTTAGGGCCAGGAGTTAGGGTTAGGTTAAGTGGTTAGGTCTAGGGTTAGGGTTCTGGTTCTGGTGACAGGACAGTGAGTGTTAGGGTTAAATTTAGGTTTAGGATGAGGGGTTAGAGTGAGTGTTAGGTTTAAGGGTGAGTGTAAGGGTCAGGGTTGGGGTTTAGATTAGGGTTTGGGTTCAAGTCGGTGTAAGGGTCATGGTTAGGAATGAGGTTTAGAGTTAGGGGCTAGGGTTAGTGTTACAGTTTGGGTGACAGTAGGGTGAGTGTTATTGTTAGATTTAGGGTCACAGCGAGGGTTGGGGGAGGGTTATTGTTAGTTTTTGGGTTAGGTTGACGGTTTTGGTTAGCGTTATGGTTAGGGTTAGGCGTTAGGGTTCGGTATCAGTGTTAGGTTTAGGGTTAGGGTTAGGCTTATGGTAGTGTTACGGTTATGGGGTTAGGGTTCGATTTAGGAATAGTAGTAGGGTTAGGGGTAAAGATTAGGCTTAGGGTTCAGATTTCAACGACGGTTTCATTTAGTGTTATGGTTAGGGCCAGGAGTTAGGGTTAGGTTGAGTGGTTAGAGCTAGAGTTAGGGTTTGGGTTCTGGTGACAGGAGGGTGAGTGTTAGGGTTAAATTTAGGTTTAGGGAGAGGGGTAGGGGTGAGTGTTATTTTTAGGGTCAGGGTCCGGGCTTGGCTTCAATGGGGTTGAGGGATGACCGTTTGGTTTAGGCATCATTGTTAGGGTTGGGCGATAGTGTCAGTGTTAGGATGAGGGTTACCGTAGGTTTAGGGGTAGGTTTAGATTGAGTATTAGGTTTAGGGGTGAGTGTTAGGTTCAGTGTTGGGGTTTACATTAGGGTTATGGTTAGGGTTGGGGTCAGGGTCTATTTTAGGGTTGAGGTTTAGAGTTAGCGCTAGGGTTAGGGTTATGGTTCGGGTTATGGTAGGGTGAATGTTATGGTTAGATTTAGCGTCAGGGTAATGGATAGGGGTGAGGGTTATTGTTAGTTTTCGGGTTAGGTTGACGGTTTTGGTTAGCGTCACAGTTAGGATTAGGCATTAGGGTTCAGTTTCGGCATTGGGCTTAAGGTTAGAGTTAGGCTTACAGTTTGATAATGGTTAAGGTTTGATTTAGGTTTAGGAATAGGGTCAGCATTGAGGATTAGGCGTAGGGTTTGGGTTTGGGCGATGGTTTTGGTTAGTGTTACAGTTAGGGTCAGGAGTTATGGTTAGGTTGAATGCTTAGGGCTAGGTTTAGGGTTCGAGTTCTGGTGACAGGAGGTTGAATGTTAGGGTTAAATTTAGGTTTAGGGTGAGGTTTGGAGGTGAGGGATAGGGCTAGTGTTAGGGTCCAGGCTAGGCTTTATTTGGGGTGAAGAGTGACCGTTAGGTTTAGGGATCAGTGTTAGGGTTAGTTGATAGGGTCAGGGTAAGGGTGAGGGTTACAGTAGGGTTAGGGGTAAGGTTAGATTGAGGGTTAGAGTAGGGGTAAGGTTTGATTGAGGGTTAGCGTTAGGGTTGAGTATTAGGGTCAGGGTTTGGGTTTGGGTTAGGATTTTGGTTAGGTTCTGGCTCATGGACAGAGTTAGGTGTAAGGATTAGGGTTAGGGGCTAGGGTTAGGGTTACAGTTCGGGTGACAGTAGGGTGAGTGTTATGGTTAGATTTAGGGTCTGGACGTGGGTTAGGGGGGAGGGTTATGGTTAGTTTTCAAGTTAGGTTGACTGTTTTGCTTAGCGTTAGGGTAAGGGTTAGGCGTTAGGGTTCGGTTTTGGCATTATGCTTAGGGTTAGAGTTAGGCTTATGGTAGGGTTATGGTTAGGCTGTTAGGGTTCAATTTAGGAATAGTAGTAGGGTCAGAGGTGAGAATTAGGCTTAAGGTTTGGGTTTGGGCGACAGTTTTGGATAGGGTTACAGTTAGGGCCAGTAGGTAGGGTTAGGTTGAATGCTTAAGGCTAGGGTTAGGTTCGGGTTCTGGTGACAGGAGGGTGAGTGTTAGGGTCAAATTTAGGTTTAGGGTAATGTGTGGGGGTGAGGGGTTGGGTTAGTGTTAGTATTCGGGCTAAGCTTTAGTTGGGGTAAAGGGTGAGTGTTAGGTTTAGGAGTCAGGGTTAGGGTTGGTGGATAGGCTCAGTGTTATTGTTAGAGTTACGGTAAGGTTAGGGTTTGGGTTAGATTGAGGGTTAGGGTTAGGGGTGAGTGTCAGGGTTGGGGTTTTGGTTAGGGTTTGGGTTGGAGTCAGGTTCAGGTTCAGGGTTAGGTGATAGGTTTAGGGTTAGGGGCTAGGGTTAGGATTATGGTTAGGGTTATGGTAGAGTTAGTGTTATGATTAGATTTAGAATCAGAGCAAGGGTTAGGGGTGAGGGTTAGGGTTAGTTTTCAAGTCAGTTTGACAGTTTTGGTTAGGATTACGGAAAGGTTTAGGAATTAGGGTTCAGTTTTGGCATTAGGGTTAGGCTTATGTTAGGGTTCTGGTTAGGGAAAGATTTAGGTTTAGTATTAGGGTTAGGGGTGAGGATTAGGTTTAGTGTTTTGGTTTGGGTGATGGTTTAAGTTAGTATTACAGTTAGGGCCAGGTGTTAGGGTTAGGGTGAGTGGTTAGGGTTAGGGTTCTTGTTCTGGTGACAGGTTGATGAGTGTTAGGGTTAAATTTAGGTTTAGGATGGGGATAAGGGTGAGGGTTAGGGTTACGGTTAATGTCCAGGCTAGGCTTCAGTTGGGGTGAAGGGTGACCTTTAGGTTTAGGGGTCAGGGTTATGGTTGGGTGATAGGCTAATGGTTAAGATTAGGGTTACAGTAGGGTTAACCCGGACCCTAACTGTAACCCTAAGCCTCACTCCTACCCCTCGCCTAAACCTAAATTTAACCCTAACAATCACCCTCCTATCACCAGAATCCGAACCCAAACCCTAGCCTTAACCACTCAACCTAACCCTAACGGCTGGCCCTAACTGTAACACTAACTGAAACCGTCCCCAAACCCGAACCCTAAGCCTAATCCTCACCCATGAACCTTATCCTAAACCTAAATCTAACCCTAATTGTAATCCTGCTGTAAGCCGAAACCTAACCCTACCCCTAACGCCGAAACTGAATTCTAACACCTAACCCTAACTTTAACGCTAAACAGAACTTTCAACCTAACCTGAAAACTATCCCTAACTCTCACCCCTTACTCAAGCCCTGAGCTGAATCTAACCATAACACTCAACAAACTATAACCCTAACCATAACCCTAACACTAGCCCCTAACCTAACACCTATCCCTGACCATAAACCTAACCCAAACCATAACCCAAACTTTAACCCTGACCCTAACACTCACCCCTACCCCAACCCACAAACTATCCCTAACCCTAAATTTACCATAACCCTAATCCTGACTGTAACCATGTCCCTACCGACTAAACCTAACCCTGTCCCCTTAATGTAACCGTACCTATTCACCCCGACTTGAGCATAGCCCAGACCCAAGCCCTATCTCTAACCATCAACCCTACCTCTCGCCCTAAACCTAAATTAAACTCTAACACTCACCCCCCCCAACCAGAACCCAACCCTAACCCTACCCTCAAACACTAACTCTCACGCTAACTTCTTTTTTTTTATGGAGAGATTTTTCACTATAGGGTGTGTGCACTCGCCAGACAGATAGAGAGAGACAGAGAGATAGAAAGTGAGAAATCACCCCCCAGGGGGGATGGACACGCCACAATCCCTTCTCCTCCATTCTACTCTCGGGATTTTGGGCACACACACACACATGCCCGGCATGAGTTTAAGCCGCCGGGTATGGGACTCGAACCATGGTCAACTACATGGGAGTCCAGCAACATAGCCATTACGCTAACTGCTGGTCCCACGCTAACTTCTGACCATAACCGAAACACTAACCGAAAACGTAGCCGAAACCCAAACCCTATGCCTAATCCTGAAACCTGACCTTAATCCTAAACCTAAATCTAACACTAACCATAACTCTGCCATTAGCCAAAGCCAAAGCCTAGCCCTAACTCTAATGCTGAAACTGAACCCTAATGCCTAACCCTAACCCTAATGCTAACCAAAACCATCAACCTTACCCGAAAACTAACCCTAAACCTCACCCCAACCCTCGCCTTGACCCTAAATCTAACCATAACATTCACCCTACCGTAACCCTAAACTTAACCGTAACCCTAGCCCCTAACTCTAAACCTAACCCCTAACTCTGACTCTGACCCAGACCCTAACCCAAACCCCAATCCTGACCCTAACACTCACCCCTAAACCTAACCATCAATCTAACCGTAACTCTAAACCTATTGTAACCCTAATCTTAACATTGAGCCCATTGCCCAACCTTAACCCTGACCCCTATCCAGAACGGTCACTCTTCAACCAAACTGAAGCCTAGCCCGGGCCCTAACCTTAACCCTAACCCTTACCCTCACCCTTGGCCTTAAACCTAAATTTAACCCTACACTCACCCTCCTGTCACCAGAACCCAAAACCTAACCCTAGCCCTAACCACTCAACCTAACCCTATCTCCTGGCCCTAAACGTAACACTAACCAAAACTGGCGAGCAAACCCGAACACTAAGCCTAATCCTCATCCCTGACAATAATCCTAAGCATAAATCAAACCCTAACCAGAAACCTACCATAAGACTTACCTTTACCCTAATGCTGAAACTGAATGCTAATGCCTAACTCTCACCATAACAATAAGCAAAACCATCAACCTGACATGAAAACTAACACTAGCCCTCACCCCTGACCCTCGAGCTGACCCTAAATCTAACCATAACACTCACCCTACTGTAAACCTAACCATAACCCTAATCTAGCCCCTAACCCAAACCCGAACTATGACCCTTACATTCACTCCTAACCATAACCCTCAATCTAACCCTAACCCTAAACCTACCATAATCCTAACCCTAACCCTGAGCCTATCGCCCAACTCTAACAATGACTCTAAACCTAAAGGTCACCCTTCACCCCAGCTGAAGCCTAGCCCTGACCCAAACCCTATCTCTAACCCTCACCACGACCCCTCGTCATAACCCTAAATTTAACCCTAACACTCACCGTCCTGTCACCAGAACCCGAACCCTAACCCTAGCCCTAACCACTCAACCTAATCCTAACTCCTAGCCCTAACCGTAACACTAACAGAAAACATCACCCAAACCCGAACCCTAAGCCTAATCCTCACCCCTGACCCTAATCCTAAATCTAAATCGAACCCTAACCCGAACCCCACAGTAAGCCTAACCCTAACCAAAACCCTAACACCGAAACCAAACCCTAACGCCTAACTAAACTTCAACATAACGCTAACCAAAACTGTCAACCTGACCCAAAAACTAACACTAACCCTCACACCTAGCCCTTGCCCTGACCCTAAATCTAAACATAACACTCTCCTTTCCATAATCCTAACCATAACCCTAAAACTAGCTCCCAACTGTAAACCTAACACCTAACCCTGACACTGACCTTGACCCTGAACCTAAAACAAACCCTAATCCAAACCCCAACCCTGACCCTAACACTCACCCATAACCCTAACCCTCGATCGAACCCTAACCCTAAGCTTACCCTAACCTTAACCCTCACTCTGAGCCTATTGCCCAACTATAACCCTGACCCCTAAACCTAATGGTCACCCTTCAGCCCAACTGAAGCCTAGCCCGGACCCTAACCCTAACTCTTAACACTCACCCCTACCCCTCGCTCTAAACCTAAATTTAACCCTAACACTCATCCTCCTGTCACCAGCACCCAAACCCTAATCTTAGCCCTAAACAAGCAACCTAACCTGGACTCCTCATCCTAACTGTAACACTAACCAAAGTGGTCACCCAAAACTGAACCCTAAGGCTAATCCTATCACCTGATCCCAATTCTGAACCTAAATGGAACCCTAACTGGAAGCCCACCATAAGCCTAACGCTAACCCTAACCCTAAAGCCAAAACCAAACACTAATGCCAAACCCTCACTTTAACACTTACCAAAACCGTCAACCTGATCCAATAACTAACACTAACCCTCACCCCTAACCCTAGTCCTGACCCTAAATCTAACCATAACACTCACCCTACAGTAACCCTAACCGTAACCCTAACCCTAGCCCCTAACACAAACCTAAAAACTGATGTTGACATTTACCCAAACCCTAACCCAAACCTGAACCCTGACACTAACACTCACCCCTAACCCAAACCCTCAATCTAACCCAAACCATAACCCTACTGTAACCCTAACCCTAACCCTGAGCCTATCTCTCAACCCTAACCCTGACCCATAATCCTAAAGGTCAGCCTTCACCCCAAATGATGCCTAGCTGGGACTCTAACCATAACCGTAACCCTCACGCCTAACACTCGCCTTGACCCTAAATCTAACCATAACATTCATCCTACTGTAACCCGAACTATAACCCTAAACCTAGCCCCCAACCATAAACCTAAGACCTAACCATGACCATGACCCAGACCCTAACCCAAATGCCAACTCAGACCGTAAAACTCACCCCTAACCCTAACCCTCAATTTAATGCTAACCCTAACCCTACCATAACCCTAACCCTAACCCTGACCCCTGAACACAACCCTACACCTGACCTCTAAATGTAATGGTCAGCCTTCACACTGATTTAAGCCTAGTCCGGACCCTGACACTAACTCTAACCCTCACCTTTACCCCTTGCCATAAACCTAAATTTAACCCTAACACTCACACTCCTGTCACCAGAACCCGAACCCTAACCCTAGCCCTAACCACTCAACCTAACCCTAACCCCTGACCCTAAACGTAACACTAACAGAAACCGTCGCCCAAACCCGAACCCTAAGTCTAATCCTCACCCCTGACCCTAACCCAAATCCTAAATAGAACCCTAAGCATAACCCTACCATAAGTCTAACCCTAACCTTAAGCCTAACACACAAACTGAACCCTGACCATGAGGCTAACCAAAACGGACAATGTAACCTGAAAACTAACCATAACCCTCTCCGCTAACGCTTGCCCTGTTCCTAATTCTAACCATAGCACTCACCCTATCATAACATGAACCGTACCCCTAACCCTAGCCCCTAATCCTAAACCTCATACCTAACCCTGACCCTGACCCTGTCCGTAACCCAAACCCTAACCCAAACCCCAATCATGACACTAGCACTCACCCCTAACCCTAATCCTAAGTCTAACCCTAACCCTAACCCTACCGTAACCCTCACCCTAACACTGACCCTATCTCCCAACCCTACCCTGACCCCTAAACCTAACGGTCACCATTCACCCCGACTAAAGCCTAGCCCGGACCCTGACCCTAACTCTAACTCTCACCCCTACCATTTGCCCTAAACCTAAATTTAACCCTAACACTCAACCTCCTGTAAACAGAACCCAAACCCTAACCCTAGCCCTTACCACTCAACCTAACGCTAACTACTGGCCCTAACCGTAACACTTACCAAAACCGTCACCCAAAGTTGAACCCTAAGCCTAATCCTCACCTGTGACCCTACTCCTAAACCTAAAATGAAACCTAACCATAACCCTACCATAAGACTAACCCTAAACCTAAGCCAAACGAAGAAACTGAATCCTAATGCCTAAACCTATCTGTAATGCTCACCAAAACCGTCAACCTAATCCTAAAACTAATCCTAACCCTCACCCCTAAACCTCTCCATGACCCTAAATCTAAGCATAACACTCACTGTAGCGTAACCCAAACCATAACCCTAACGCTTGCCCCTAACCCTAAACCTCACCCCTAACACTGACACTGACCCCGACCATAACCCAAACCCTAATGAAAACCCCAACCCTTACACTAACACTCACCCCAACCCTAATCCTCAATATAACCCTACACCTAAACCTACCGTAACCCTCACCCTAACCCTGACCCTATTGCCTAACCCTAACCCTGACCCCTACACTTAATGGTCAGCCTTCAAACCAGACTGAAGCCTAGCCTGGACCCTGACCCTAACACTAACCCTCACAATGACCCCTCACCCTAAACCTAAATTTAACCCTAACACTTACTTCCTGTCACCAGAACCCAAATTCTAACCCTAGCCCTAACCACTCAACCTATCCCTAAGTCCTGGCCCTAACCATAACAGTAAACCATACCATCGCCCAAACCCGAAACTCAAGCATAATCCTCACACCTGACCCTACTCCTAAACCTAAATTGAACCCTAACCAGAACCTTACCATAAGACTAACCCTAACCCAAAACCTAATGCCTAAATTGAACCATAATGCCTAATCCTAAACTTAACGCTAACCAAAACTGTCAACCTAACCTGAAAACTAACTCTCACCTTCACCCCTAACCCTCGCTCTGACCCTACATCTAACCATAACTCTCACCCTACCATAACCTGAATTGTAAACCTAACCTTAGTCCCCTAACCCTAAACCTCACCGCTAACACTGACCCTGACCCTGACCCTGACCCTAACCCAAACCCTAACCCAAACCCAACCCTAACCCTAACACTCACTCCTAACCCTAACCCTCAATCTACCCCTACCCCTAACCCTACCGTAACCCTCACAATAACACTGACTCTATCACCTAACCCTAAACATGACCTCTAAACCTAAAAATCACCCTTTACCCCAACTGAAGCCCAGCCTGGACCCTGGCACTAACCCTAATCCTCAAATCTACCTTTTTCCCTAAACCTAAATTTAACCTTAACAGTGACCCTCCTGTCACCAGAACCTGAACCCTAACCCTAGCCCTAACCAGTCAACCTAACCCTAACTCCTGGCCATAACTGCAACAGTAAATGAAACCATCGCCCCACCAGAACCCTAAGCCTAATCATCACCCCAGACACTACTCCTAATCCTAAATCGAACCCTATCCGAAACCCTACCAAATAAGCCAAACTGTAACCCTCAGCCTAACACCAAAACCGAACCCTAACGCCTAACCATAAGTGTAACACTAACCAACACTGTCAGCCTAACCCTCGCCCTGACCATAAATCTAACCATAACACTCACTGTAGCATAACTCGAACCATAACCCTAACCCTGGCCCCTAACCCTAAGCCTCACCCTTAACCCTGACCCTGACCCCGACCAAAACCCAAACCCTAACGAAAACCTCAATTCTGACCCTAACACTCAACACAAACAGTAACCCAAAACCAAACCCTGACCCTAACCCTAACCCTCAATCTAACACTACCCCTAACCATATCATAACCCTCACCCTAACACTGACACAATTGCCCAACCCTAACCCTGACCATTAAACCTAAAAGTCAGCCTTGACCCCGACTGAAGCCTAGTCCGGACCCTGACCCTAACCCAAACCCTCAACCCTACCCCTCGCTCTACACCTAAATTTAGCCCTAACACTCATCCTCCTGTCACCAGAACCCGAACCCTAACCCTAGCCCTAACCACTCAACCTAACCCTAACTCCTTGACCTAACCGTAAAACTAACCGAAACCATCACCCAAACCGGAACTCTATGCCTAATCCTCACCCCTGACCCTACTCCTAAGCCTAAATCGAACCCTAACCAGAACCCTACCATAAGCCTAACCATAACCCTAAGCCTTACGCCGAAACTGAAAACTAAGGCCTAACAGTAACCGTAATGCTAACCAAAACCGTCAACCTAACCTGAAAACTAACCCTAACCCTCAGGCCTAACCCTCTCCCTGACCCTAAATCTAACCATAACACTCACCCTACCGTAACCCGAACTGTAACCCTAATGCTATCCACTAACCCTAAACCTCACACCTAACCTTGACCCTGACCCAAACACAAACCGTAACCCAAACCCCAACCCTGACCCTAACACTCACCCCTAACCCTAACCCTCAATCGAACCCTACCCCTAACCCTAACGTAACCCTCGCCATAACCCTGAGCCTACCGCCCAACCCAATCCCTGACCCCTAAATCTAATGGTCAGGCTTCACCCTGACTGAAGCCTAGCCTGTACCCTGACCCTAACCCTAACCCTCACCCCTGCCCCTCACTTTAAACCTAAATTTAACCCTAATACCCACTGTCACCAGAACCTGAACCCTAACATTAGCCCTAACCATTCAACCTAATCATAACTCCTGGCCCTAAACGATACACTAAACAAAACTGTGGCCAAAACCCGATCACTAAGCTTAATCCTCATCCCTGACCCTACTCCTAAACCTTAATCAAACCCTAACCATAAGCCTACAGTAAGACTAACCATAACTCTAAGCATAATGCTGAAACTGAATCCTAACACCTAAGCCTAACTGTAACACTAACCAAAACCATCAACCTATCCTGAAACCTAACCTTAACTCTCATGCATAACCCTCGCCAGGCCCGAAATGTAACCATAACCTTCACCTTACCGTAACCCAAATCATAACCCTTACCCTAGCCCCTAACCCTAAAACTCATGCCTAAGCCTGAACCTGACCCTGACCCGAACCAAAACCCTAACCCAAACCCCAAGCCTGACGCTAACACTCACCCCTAACCCTAATCCAAAATCTAACCCTTCCCCAACCCTACCATAACCTTAACCCTAACCCTGACCCAATTGCCCAACCCTACCATTGACACCTAAACCTAACGGTCAGCCTTCACCCCGACTGAAGCCTAGGCTGGACCCAGACCCTAGCCCTAATCCTCACCATACACCTTGCCCTAAACCTAAATTTAACCCTAGCACTCAACCTCCTGTCACCAGAACCTGAACACTAAACCTAGCCCTAACCGCTAAACCTAACTTTAACTCCTTGCCCTAACCATAACACTTACCGTAACCATTGCCCATACCAGAACCCTATGCCTAATCTTCACCCCTGACCCTACTCCTAAACATAAATCAAACCCTAACTGTAACCCTACTGTAAACCTAACCCTAACCCTAAGCCGAAAACCGAAACCGAACCCTAGCGCCTAACCCTAAACTTAATGGTAACCAAAACCGTCAACCTAACCCAAAAACTAACCCTAACCCTCACACCTAACCTTTGCCCTGACCTTAAATCTAACCATAACACTCACCCTACCATAACCCGAACCATAATCGTAACCATAGCCCCTAACCATAAAGCTCAACCCTAACACTGACCCTGACCCAGCCCCGAAAACAAACCCTAAACTAAACCCCAACCCAGATCCTAATGCCAATCCCTAACCCTAACCCTCAATCTCACCCAACCCCTAACCCTACTGTAAGCCTCGCCCTAACCCTGACCCTATCATCAAACCCTAAATCTGACCCTTAAATGTAAAGGTCAGCCTTCACCCCGACTGAAGCCTAGCCCAGATCCTGAACCTAACTCTAACCCTCATCCCTAGCCCCTCACCCTAATCCCAAATTTAACCCAAACACTCACCCTCCTGTCACCAGAACCCGAACCCTAACCCTAGCCCTAACCAGTCAACCAAACCCTAACTGCTAGCCCTAAACGTAGCACTAACAGAAAGTGTCACCCAAACCCAAACCCTAAGCCTAATCCTCACCCCTGACCCTACCCCTAAACATAAATCGAACCCTAACGGTAACCCTACCAAAAGCCTAACTCTAATCCTAAGCCTAACTCCAAAACCAAAACCTAACGTCGAACCCTAAACATAAAGCTAACCAATTCCGGCAACCTAACCCGAAAACTAACCCTAAACCTCACACCTAACCCTCACCCAGACCCTAAATCTAAACATAACACTCACCCTACCATAACTGGAACCATAACCCTAACACTAGTCCCTAATGCAAAACCTCACTCCTAAACCTGACCCTGACCCCGACCCAAACACAAACCCTAACCCAAACCCAAAACCTGACCCTAACACTCACCCCTAACCCTAATGTTCAATCTAACTCTACCCCTAACCCTACAGTAACACTCACCCTAACTCTGACCCTATTGCCCAACACTAACCCTGACACTTAAACATTATGGTCAGCATTCATCCTGACTGAAGCCTAGCCTGGACCATGACCATAACCCTAACCCTCACCCATACTCCTCGTCCTAAACCTAAATTTAACCCAAACACTCATGCTCGTGTCACCAGAACTCGAAACCTAAACCAAGCCCTAACCACTCAACCTAACACTAATTTCTGGACCTAAACGTAACACTAATTGGAAGCATCACCCAAACCCGAACCCTAAGACTAATCCTCACCCATGACCCTACTCCTAAACCTAAATCAAACCCTAACTGTAAACCTAGCATAAGCCTAACCCGAAGTCTAACACCCAAACCGAACACTAACGCCTAACCCTAAAAGTAACTCTAACCAAAACGGTCAACCTAAATAGAAAACTAACCGTAACCCTCACACTTAACCCTCACCCTGACCCTAAATCTAACCATAACACTCACCCTAATGTAACCCGAACCGTAACCCTAACCCTAGCCAGTAACCCTAAACCTCATCACTAAACACTTACCCTGACCCCGACTCAAGCCCAGTCCCTAACACAAACTCCAACCCTGACCCTAACACTCACCCCTAAACTGAACACTCAATCTAACTGTACCTCTAACCCTACAATAACCCTCACCCTAACCCTGACCCTATCGCCCAACACTAACCCTGACCCCTAAACATAACGTTAAGCCTTAACCCTGACTGAAACCTAGCCCACACCCTGACCCTAACCATAACCCTCACCAATACCCCTCGCCCTAAACCTAAATTTAACCCAAACACTCACCTTACTGTCACCAGAACCCGAACCCTAACCCTAGCCCTAACCACTCAACCTAACCATAACTCCTGGCCCTAACCGTAACACTAAATGAAACCGTTGAGAATACCCGAACCCTAAGCATAATCCTTACCCCTGAATCTACTCCTAAACCTAAATCGAACCCTAAACATAACCCACTGAATGCCTAACCCTAACCCTAGGCCTAATGCAGAAACCGAACCCTAACTCATAACCCTAACTGTAACGATAACCAAAACCATCAACTTAACCCAAAAACTAACACTAACCCTCACCCCAAAACCTTGCACTGACCCTAAATCTAACCATAACACTCACCCTACCATAACCCGAACTGTAACACTATCCCTAGCCCCAACCCTAAACCTCACACCTAACACTGACCCTGACCCAAACCCAAAACCTATCCCAAACACCAAACTTGACACTAACAATCACATCTAACCCTAACCCTCAATCTAACCCTACCTCTAACACTACCATAACCCTCACCCTAACTCTGACCCTAATACCCAATTCCAACCCTGACCCTTAAACATTACGGTCAGCCTTGACCCCGACTGAAGCCTAGTCCAGACCATGACCCTAACCCTAACCCATTCCCATACTCCCTGTCCTAAACCTAAATTTAATCCAAACATTCACCCTGCTGTCACCAGAACCCGAAACCTAAACCTAGCCCTAAGCACTCAACCTAACCGTAACCTCTGGCCCTAACTGTAACAATAAATGAAAGCGTTGCTAAAACCCGAACTCTAAGACTAAACCTCACCTATGACCCTATTCCTAAACCTAAATCGAACCCTAACTGTAATCCTAGCATTAGCTTTACCCTAACCTTAATCCTAAAGCAAAAACCAAAACCTTATGCCTAAAACTAAATGTAACGCTAACCAAAATTGTCAATGTTACCCAAAAACAAACACTAACCCTCACGCTTAACGCTCACCCTGACACTAAATCTAACCATAACACTCACCCTAACGTAACCAGAACCATAACCCTAACCCTAGCCACTAACACTAAACCTCATCCCTAACCCTGACCCTGACTCGACCCAAACCCAAACCCTAACCCAAAGCCTAACCCTGGCCCTAACACTCACCCCTATCCCTAACACTCAATCTAACCGTACCTCTAACCTTACAATAACCCTAACACTAACCCTTACCCTATCACCCAACCCTATCCCTGAACCATAAACCTAACGGTCAGCCTTCACCCCGACTGAAACCTAGCCCGGATCCTGACCTAAACCCTAACCCTCACCCCAACCCTTCACCCTAAACCTAAATTTAACCCAAACACTAACTCTCCTGTCACCAGAACCCGAACCCTAACCCTAGCCTTAACTCCTGGCCCTAACCGTAACACTAAATGAAAGTGTCGCCCAAACACGAACCCTAAGCCTAATCCTCACACATGACCCTAGTCCTAAACCTAAATCAAACTCTAACCGTAACCCTACCGAAAGACTAACCCTAACCCTAGGCCTCTCGCCGAAACCGAACCCTAATTCCTAAACCTAACCGAAACACTAACCAAAACCATCAACCTAACCCAAAAACTAACCCTAATCCTCACCCCAAACCCTCACCCTGAACCAAAATCTAACCATAACACTCACGCTACCGTAACCAAAAGTGTAACCCTATCCCTAGCCCCTAACCATAAACCTTACAGCTAACCCAGAACCTGACCCGAACCAAACTGAAACCCTAACCCAAACCTCAAACCTGACTGTAACACTCACCCCTAACTCTAACCCTCAATCTAACCATACCTCTAACCATACTGTAACCCTCACCATAACCGTGACTTTATCGCCCAGCCCTAACCCTGACACTTAAAACTAACAGTCGGCCTGCACACCGACTGAAGCCTAACTCGAACTCTGACCCTAAACCTAACCCTCACCCATACTCCTCGCCCTAAACCTAAATTTAACCCAAACACTCACCCTCCTGTAACCAGAACCAGAACCCTAACCCTATCTCTAATAACTCAACCTAACCCTAACTCCTGAACCTAACCGTAACACTTAGAGAAACCATTGCCCATACCCAAAAACTTAGCTTAATCCTCACACCTGAACCTACTCCTAAAACTAAATTGAACCCTAACTTTTTTTTTTTATGAAGAGGTTTTTTTTTTTTTGCTATAGTGCGTGTGCACTCGCCATACAGGGAGAGACAGAGAGATAGAAAGTGAGAAATCACCCCCCAGAGGGGATGGCAACGCCGCAATCCCTTCTCCTCCATTCTCCTCTCGGGATCTTGGGCACGCACGCACATGTGCCCGGTGTGAGTTTAAGCCACCGGGTCTGGGACTTGAACTGCAGTCGACTATGTGGGAGTCCAGCGACATAGCCATTACGCTAACTGCTGGTCCCTTGAACCCTAACTGTAACCCTAGCATAAGCCTAACCCTAACCCTAAGCCTAACGCCACAACCAAACTCTAACGCCTAAACTTAACCGTAATGCTAACCAAAACCGTCAACCTAACTGGAAAACTAACCCTAACCCTCACACTCAACCCTCGACCTGACCCTAAATCTAACCATAACACTCACCCTAATGTAACCCAAACCGTAACCCAAACCCTAACCCCTAACACAAAATGTCATCCCTAGCCCTGACCCTGATTGCGACCCAAATCCAAACCCTAACCCAAACCCCAACCCAGACCCTAACACTCACCCCTAAACCTAACACTCAATCTAACTGTATTTCTAACCCTACCATAACCCTCAATCTAACCCTGACCTTGTCTTCAAACCCTAACCCTGACCCCTAAACCTAACGGTTAGCCTTCACCCGGACTGAAGCGTAGCCCAGACACTGACCCTAACCCTAACCCTTACCCCTACCCCTCACCCTAAACCTAAATTTAACCCAGACACTCACCCTCCTGTCACCAGAACCCCAACGCTAGCCCTAGCCCTAACCACTCAACCTAAACTTAACTCTAAACGAAACACTAAAGGAAAGCGTCCCCCAAACCTGAGCCCTAAGCCTAATTCTCACCCCTGCCCCTACTCCTAAACCTAAATCAAACCCTAACTGTAACCCTAGCGTCAGCCTAACCCTAACCCTAAGCATAATGCAAAAACCAAATCCTAATGCCTAAACCTAACAGTAACGCTAACCAAAACTATCAACCTAACACGAAAACAAACCCTCACCCTCATGCTAAACACTTGCCCTGACCCTAAATCTAACCAAAGCACTCACCTTAACATAACCCGAACCGTAACACTAACCCTATCCCTTAACCCTAAACCTCACACCTAAACCTGACCCCAACCCAAACCCAAACCAAACACCAACCCCGACACTAACACTCACCCCTAAACTTAACACTCAATCTAACTGTACCTCTAACACTGCAATAACCCTCACCCTAATCCGGACCGTATTGTCCAACCATAACACTGACCCTTAAACCTAATGGTCAGCCATCACCCCTACTGATGCCTAGTCTGGACCCTGACCCTAACCCTAACCCACACCCCTACCCCTAGCCCTAAACCTAAATTTAACCCACTCACCCTCCTGTCACCAGAACCCAAACCCTAACACCAGCCCTAACCACTCAACCTAACCCTAACTCCTGGCCCTAATCGTAACGCTAACTAAAACCGTCAACCTAACCCAAAAACTAACCCGAATCCTCATGCTTAATCCTCGTCCCTACCCTAAATATAACCATAACACTCATCCTAAGGTAACCGGAACCGTAATTCTAACCCTAGCTCCTAACCCTAAACCTCATCCCTAACCCTGAACCTGACCCCGATCCAAACCCAAACCCTAACCCAAACCCCAACCCTGACCCACTCACCCTTAACCCTAACACTCAATCTAACTGTACCTCGAATTCTACAATAACCATCACCCTAACCCTGACCCTATCATCAAACCCTAACCCAGACCTCTAAACCTAACGGTCAGCCCTCACCCCAACAGAAGCCTACCCCAGACCCTGGCCCTAACCCTAATGCTCATTCCTGCCCCTCGCCTTAGACCTAAATTTAACCGAAACACTCACCCTCCTGTCACCAGAACCCGAACCATAGCCCTAGCCCTAACCCCTCAACATAAACCTAACTCCTGGCCCTAACCGTAACACTAAATGAAAGAGTTGCACAAACCCGAGCCCTAAGCCTAGTCCTCACCCCTGGCCCTACTCCTAAACCTAAGACAAACACTAACTGTAACCCTAGCATAAGCCTAATCCTAACCCAAAGCGTAACTTCAAAACCGAACCTTCATGCCTAACGCTTAGAGTAGTGGTAACCAAAACCGTCAACCTAACCTGAAAACTAACTCTAACCCTCACGCTTAAACTTTGCCCTGACCCTAAATCTAACCATAACACTCACCCTAATGTAACCCGAACTGTAACACTAACCCTAGCCCTTAACCCTAAACCTCACACCTAAACCTGACCTGACCCTGACCAAAACCCAAACCCTAACCCAAACGCCAACCCTGACCCTAACACTCACCCCTAACCCTAACACTCAATCTAACCAAACTTCTAACCCTACAATAACCCTCACCCTCACCCTGACCCTATAGTCCAACCCTAACTGTGACCCCTTAACCTAATGGTCAGCCTTCACACCGAATGAAGCCTAGCCCGGACCCTGACCCTAACCCTAACCCTCACTCCTACCCCTCACCCTAAACCTAAATTTAACCCAAACACTCACCCTTCTGTCACCAGAACCTGAACCGTAACCCTAACTCTAAGAACTCAACCTAATCCTAACTCCTGACCGTAACGCCAACCAAAATCGTCAACCTAACCAGTAAACTAACCCTAATCCTCATGCCTAAATCTCGCCTGACCCTAAATCTAACCATAACACTCACCCTAACGTAACCGGAACTGTATCCCTAACCCTAGCCCCTAACACAAAGCCTCATCCCTAACCCTGACCCTGACCGTGACCTAAATACAAATCCTAGCCCAAACCCCAAGCCTGACCCTAACACTCAACCCTAAACCTAACACTCAATCTAATCGTACCTCTATCCCTACAATAACCCTCACACTAACCTTGATCCTACCATCCAACCCAAACGCTGACCCCTAAACCTAACGGTCAGCCTTCACCCCGACTGAAGCCTAGCCCGGACTCTGACCATAACCCTAACCCTCATCCTTACCCCTTGCCCTAAACCTAAATTTAACCCAAACACTCATCCTCCTGTCACCAGACACCAAACCCTAACTCAGGACCTAACCACTCCACCTAACCTAACACCTCGCCCTAACCATAACACTAAATGAAACCACCTCCCAAATCCGAACCCTCAGCATAATCCTCACCCCAGACCCTACTTCTAATCCTAAATCGAACCCTAACCATAACCCTACCAAAAGACTAACCATAACCCTAGGCCTAAGGCCGAAACCGAACCCTAATGCGTAAACCTAACCATAATGCTAACCAAAACCGTCAACCTAACCCAAAAACTAACCCTAACCCTCACGCTTAAACCTCCCCCGATCCTAAATCTAACCATAGCACTCACACTAACGTAAACCGAACCATAACCCTAACCCTGGCCTCTAAACCTAAACCTCATCCCTAACCATGACCCTGATCCCAACCCAAACCCAAACCATAACCCAAACACCAACCCTGACCCTAACACTCACCCCTAACCCTAACACTCAATCTAACCATACCTCTAACACTACAATTACACTCACCCTAACCCTGACCCTCTCGTCCAACCCTAACCCTGACCCCTAAACCTAACGGTCAGCCTTCACCCTGACTTAAGCCTAGCCTGGACCCTGACCCCAGCCCTAACCCTCACCCCTATCCCTTGTCCTAAACCTAAATTTAACCCAAACCCTCACCCTCCTCTCACCAGAACCAGAACCCTAACCCAAGACCTAACTACTCAACCTAGCCCTAACTCCTGGTCCTAACTGTAATGGTAACCAAAACCATTAACCTAACCTGAAAACTAACCCGAATCCTCATGTCTAACCCTCGTGCTGACCCTAAATCTAACCATAACACACCCTAACGTAACTGGAACCATAACTCTAACCCTAGCCCCTAACCCTAAACCTAATCCCTAAAATGCCTCTGACCCTGACCCAAACCCAAACCCTAACCCAAACCCCAAACCTGACCCGGACACTCACCCCTAAACTTAACACTCAATCTAACCATACTTCTAACCCTACAATAACCCTCACCCTAAACCTGACCCTATCGTCCAACCCTAACCCTGAGTTCTAAACCTAATGGTCAGCCTTTACCTCCACTCAAGCCTAGCCCGGACCCTGACCATAACCCTAACCCTCACCCCTTCCCCTTGCTCTAAACCTAGATTTAACCCAAACACTCACACTCCTGTCACCAGAACCCAAACCCTAACCCTAGCCCTAACCACTCAACCTAACCCTAACTCCTGGCCCTAAACGTAATGCTAACCAAAACCGTCAACCTACCCCGAAAACTAACCCTAATCCTCATGCCTAACCCTCGTCCTGACCCTAAATCTAACCATAACACTCACGCTACCGTAACCAAAACCGTAAGCCTAACCCTAACCCCTAACACTAAACCTCACAGCTGTCCCTGACTGTAAACCTATCCAAACCCAAACCCTAACCCAAACCTCAAACCTGACCCTAACACTCACTTCTAACCCTAATCCTCAATCTAACCCTACCACTAAGCCTACTGTAACCCTCACCCTAACCTAGACCCTATTGCCCAACCCTAACGCTGACCCTTAAATATAACAGTCAGCCTTCACCCTGACTGAAGCCTAACCCGGATCCTGACCCTAACCCAAAGCCTCACCCATACTCCTCACCCTAAACCTATATTTAACCCAATCACCTTCCTGTCACCAGAACCCGAACCCTAATCCTAGACCTAACCACTCTACCTAACCCTACAATAACCGTCACCCTAACCCTCATCCTTTTGTCCAACACTAACCATGATCCCTAAATCCTAACAGTCAGCCTTCACCCTGACTGAAGCCTACACCAGACCCTGAGGCTAACCCTAAACCTTACCCCTACCCCTGTCCCTAAACCTAAATTTAACCCAAACACTCACCCTCCTGTCACCAGAAACTGAACTCATATCCTAGCCCTAACCACCCTACCGAACCCTAACTCCTGGCTCTAACTGAAACACTAAACGAAACTGTCACCCAAACCCGAACCATAAGCCTAATACTCACCCCTGCCCCTACTCCTAAACTTAAATCAAATCCTAACCGTAACCCTACCGAATGACTATCCCTAACCCTAGGCCTAAGGCCAAAACTGAACACTAATGCATAAACCTAACCATAACGCTAACCAAAAGCATCAACTTAACCCAAAAACTAAGCGTAACTCTCACGCATAACCCTCACATTGACCCTAAATCTAACCATAACACTCATGCTACCATAACCAAAACTGTAACCCTAACCCTAGCCCCTAACCCTAAACCTCACACCTAACCCTGACCCTGACCCAATGCAAACCCAAACCCTAACCCAAACCTCAAACCTGACCCTAACAGTCACCCCTAACCCTAACCTTCAATCTAACCAAACCCCTAACCCTACTGTAACCCTCACCCTATTCGAGAACCTATCGCCCAACCCTAACCCTAACCCTTAAAAGTAACAGTCAGTCAGCACCGTGACTGAAGCCTTACCTGGACCCTCCTGACCCTAACTCTAACCCTAACCCTAACCCTAACCAGTACTCCTCGCCCTAAACATAATTTAACCCAAACACTCATCCTACTGTCACCAGAACCTGAAACCTAACCCTAGCCCTAACCACTCAACCTAACCCTGACCCCAGCCCTTACTGTAACACTAAATGAAAGCATAGTCCAAACCCGAACCCTAAGCCTAATACCCCTGCACCTACTCCTAAACCTAAATCAAACCCTCATTGTAACCTAGGGTAAGCCTAACCCTAACCCTACACATAATGCCAAAACCAAAACCGAACGCCTAAACCTAACAGTATGGCTAACCAAAACCATCAACCTAACCCAAAAACCAACCTTAACCCTCACGATTAGCCCTTGTCTTGTCCCTAAATCTAACCATAACACTCACCCTAAAATAACCCGAACCCTAAACTTAACCCTAGCCCCTAACCCTAAACCTCATCCCTAACCCTGACCCTGACCCAAACCCAAACCCTAACCCAAACCCCAAACCTGACCCTAACACTCACCCCTAAACCTAACACTCAATCTAACCATACCTCTAACCCTACAGTAACCCTCACAATAACCCTGACCCTATCGTCCAACCCTATCTCTGACCCATAAACCTAAAGGTCAGCCTTCACCTGAACTGAAGTCTAGCCCGGACCCTTACCATAACCCTACCCCTCACACGTAACCCTCACCCTAAACCTAAATTTAACCCAAACACCCTCCTGTCACCAGAACCCGAACCCTAACCCTAGCCCTAACCACTCAACCTAACCCTAACTCCTGGCCCAAACTGTAATGCTAACCAAAACCGTCAACCTAACCCGAAAACTAGCCCGAATCCTCACGCATAACTCATTGCCCTAACCCTAAATCTAACCATAACACTCACCCTAACATAACCGGAACCGTAACCCTAACCCTAGCCCCTAACCCTAAAACTCATCCCTAACCCTTACCCTGACCCCAACACAAACACAAACCCAAACCCAATACCCAAAGCTGACCCTAACACTCAACCCTAAATCTAACACTCAACCTAACCATACCTCTAACCCTACAATAACCCTCACTCTAACCCTGACCCTATCGTCCAACCCTAACCATGACCCCTAAACATAACGCTCAGCCTTCACCCCGATAGAATCCTAGCCTGAACCCTGATGCTAACCCTAACCCTTAAGCCTACCCCTAGCTCTAAATCTAAATTTAACCCAGACACTCACCCTCCTGTCACCAGAAACCAAACCCTAACCCTAGCACTAACCACTCAAATTAAACTTAAATTCTGGCTCTAACTGTAACACTAAACGAAAGCATCGCCCAACACCGAACCCTATGCCTAATCCTCACCCCGACCCTACTTCTAAACCTAAATGAAACCCTAACTGTAACCCTAATGTAAGCCTAATCCTAACCTGCTGGGGTCTAGCCTCGGGTCTAGCCTCGGCGAGGGTGGGTCGACTCGACGGAGGCGGTGCAGGTGAACAGAAACAAAAATTAGACTAAGACCTCAATGTCTTTTTGCATGTTCTTAGCCGGCCACAGCCAAAGTTAGCTCCAGGCTGCTGCGCCAGTGGCTACCAAACACACATATTTATTGAGGGATCTTACAGGAGTAGGAGGGATGAGGGGGAAATAAAAGATTTACTCTATGAAACAGAGAATTCAAAGCACAGGAACAATGATCATAAAACATGATGTCTGTCTTGTTTGAACAGGTGAAGCCAAACACAGTTCTCAGGACTAAGGAGTCTATTTGGTGCATTTTCTTCTTCAGTCTTGATTACCGGACAGGGTCTTTTGAAGAGGGGGCTTGGAGGAAGCTTGGTAATCTCAGTCCTGGGCCAGGGCAATACCATTGTTGGTTGCAAAGACCTAGATAGAAATCTTGTCTTGCTAAGTAAAGACACAGTTAATATATGGACTATTCATACATTACAACAATAAAAAGTGAGTTTATGATCTTATATGGGAAAGGAAGATGATCTTGTAGCTCAGAAGACAACACAGGATGTTTTATTAGCAGTTTTTCATAGTCAAGAGCATATAGATGAGAAACTCTTTGTAGTTGAAAGCTACCTGTTGCTTTAGATAAGAGCTCCCAGCTAAGGTAATCTTTCTCTGGAGCCCTCAGGTTTGTTTATCCTGTTGTCCCAGCCAGGCTTTTTTTTTTTTAAAAAAAAACCTGTGGGTTTCTGCATTTTGTTTGCTGGGTCTGTCAATTAGTGAGCTCTTTTTATTTTATCTCTAAGTCTCTGTTATGTGGCGAATATGCTGACTTTGCCTAGCATGAGTTAACTTTGGCCTGTAGCTTTAACAAGGGGTATTTACAAAAACTAGCCTTAAACTAACTTAGTCTACATATGCTTCTAATGCTAATTTGGTTTATACTAACTTAATCTATATGTTAATTTTGGCTTAAAAACAGACAGGTGGGGGAGTCTTAAACTTCCTGGTCCTCCTGTCAGTCTTAGGGAACCACATTCTTACAAAGTCACTAATTGGCTTTATTGTAATGGTTGGGGGTGATGTTTTACCCTTACAGGGTACCATAATAACAGTAAAACTCATGGCAGAGAAATTGAATACCGGCCAGTTCAAGGACACAAGGGAGAGCTCGTAAACTGGGCCTTGCCTCAGTTTCTTCCCAGTCCAGGCCTTGCCTTAGAATGGGAAGCAGCATCCTTACCAGCTTGTGTTGCCTGCACGGCCCTGTCACTAACCTTAACCCTAAGCATAACGCCAAAACCGAACCCTAACGCCAAACCCGAAGAGTAACACTAACCAAAAACATCACTCTAACCCGAAAACTAACCCTAACCCTCACGATTAACCCTTGCCCTGACCCTAAATCTAACCATAACACTTACGATACTGTAACCAAAACTGTAACCCTAACCCTAGCCCCTAACTCTAAACCTCACACCTAACCCTGACCCTGACCCAACACAAACCCAAACTCTAACCCAAACCTCAAACCTGACCCTAACACTCACACCTAACCCTAACTCTAAATCTAACATTACACCTAAACCTAACTTAATCCTCACCCTAACCGAGACCCTATCATCCAACCCTAACCCTGACACTTAAAAATAAGAGTCAGCCTTCACTCCAACTGATGCCTAGAGCGGACCCTGACCCTAACCCTAGCCCTCACCCCTACCCCTAGCCCTAATCCTAAATTTAACCCAAAAACACACCCTCCTGTCACCAGAACCCGAACCCTAGTGCTAGCCCTAGCCCTAACCCTAACTCCTGGTCCACCCATAACGGTAACCAAAACCGTCAACCTAACCTGAAAACTAACCCTAATCCTCATGCCTAACTCTCACCCGGACCCTAAATCTAGCCATAACACTCACGCTAACGCAATCTGAACCGTAACCCTAACCCTCACCCCCAACCCTTAACCTCATCCCTAACCCTGTGCCTGACCCCAACCCAAATCCAAACCCTATCCCAAACCCCAAACCAGACCCTAACACTCACCCCTAAACCTAACACTCAATCTAACCGTACCTCTAACCCTACAATAACCCTCACCGTAACCATGACCCTATTGTCCAAACTTAACCCTGCCCCCTAAACCTAGCCGTCAGCATTCACCCTGATTGAAGCCTAGCCCGGCCCATGACCCTAACCCTAAGCCCCACCCCTACCCCTCACCCTAAACCTAACTTTAACCCAAACACTCACCCTCCTGTCACCAGAACCCGAACTGTAACCCTAGCCCTAAACACTCAACCTAATGCTAACCCTTGGCCCTAACCATAACACTAAATGAAAGCATCGCAAAAACCCAAACCATAAGCCTAATTCTCATGCCTGCCACTACTCCTAAACCTAAATCAAACCCTTACTGTAATCCTAGAGAAAGCCTAACCCTAACCCTAAGTGTAACACCAAAACCAAACCCTAAAGCCAAACCCTAACAGTAACATAAACCAAAACTGGTCAACCTAACCCGAAAACTAACCCCAATACTCACGCTTAACCCTTGCCCTGACCCTAAATCTAAAAATAACACTGAAACTAATGTATGCAGAAACGTAACCCTAACCCTAGCCCCTAACCCTAAACCTCATCCCTAACCCTGACCCTGACCCCGACCCAAACACAAATCCTAACCCAAACCCCAAACCTGACCCTAACACTCACCCCTAAACCTAACACTCAGTCTAAGCGTACCTCTAACCAAGCAATAACCCTCACCCTAATCTTGACCCTATCATCCAACCCTAACCCTGGCCCCTAACCTAACAGTCAGCCTTCACCCTGACTGAAGCCTAACCCGGAAACTGAACCTAACCCTAACCCTCACCCCTACTTCTCGCCTTAAACCTAAATTTAACCCAAACACTCACTGT
Source organism: Tupaia tana (assembly GCA_026018925.1). Classification (NCBI taxonomy): domain Eukaryota; kingdom Metazoa; phylum Chordata; class Mammalia; order Scandentia; family Tupaiidae; genus Tupaia; species Tupaia tana. The sequence goes on along the minus strand of JAKSZU010000002.1, from coordinate 123,469,369 downwards.
CCTGTCTCCAGAACAGAACCCTAACCCTAGGCCTAACCACTCAACCTAACCCTAATTCCTGGTGCTAACTGTAACGCTAACAAAAACCGACAACCTAACCCGAAAACTTACCCTAATCCTCACGCTTAACCCTCGCCCTGACCCTAAATCTAACCATACCACTGAAACTAATGAAACCGGAACCATAACCCTAACCCTAGCCCCTAACCCTAAAACTCATCCCTAACCCTGACCCTGACCTCGACCCAAACGCAAACCCTAACCCAAACCCCAAACCTGACCCTAACACTCAATCCTAAACCTAACACTCAATCTAACCGTACCTCTAACCCTACAATAACCCTCACCCTAACCATGACCCTATCGTCTAAGCCTAACCCTGACCCCTAAACCTAAACCTCAGCCTTCACCCCGACTGAAGCCTAGTCCGGAAACTGACCCTAACACTTACCCCTACCCCTCGTCCTAAACCTAAATTTAATCCAAACACTCACCCTCCTGTCACCAGAACCTGAACCTTAACCCTAGCCCATACCACTCAGCCTAACCCTAACTAGTGGCCCTAACCATAACACTAACCAAAACCGTCAACATATCCAGAAAACTAACCCAAACCCTCATGCTTAACCCTCAACCTGACCCTAAATCTAACATAACAATTATTCTAACATAACCCGAACCATAACCCAAACCCTAGCCACTAACCCTAAACCTCATTCCTAACCCTGACCCTAATCTTGACTGAAACACAAACCCTAACACAAACCCCAAACCTGACCCTAATGCTCACCCCTAAACCTAGCACTCAATCTAACCATACCTCTAACTCTACAATAACCATCACCCTATTGCGGAACCTATCGTCCAACCCTAACCCTGACCCCTAAACCTAACAGTCAGCCTTCACCCCGACTGAAGCCTAGCGCGGACCCTGACAAAAACCCTAACGCTCACCCCTACCCTCACCCTAATCCTAAATTTAACCCAAACACTCACCCTCTTGTCACCAGAACCCGAACCCTAAACTTAGCCCTAACCACTCAACATAACCCTAACTCCTGGCCCTAACCAGAAGTCTAACCCAAACCAACAACTTAACCCAAAAACGAACCCCAATCCTCATGCCTAACCCTCGTCCTAACCGTAAATCTAACCATAACACTCACCCTAACATAACAAGAACCATCACCCTATCCCTAGCCCCTAACCCTAAACCTCATCCCTAAACCTGAGCCTGACCCTGACCCAAAACCAAACCCTAACCCAAACACCAAACCTGACACTAACACCCCTAAACCTAACACTCAATTTAACCATAAATCTGACCCTACAATAACCTTCAACCTAACCCTGACCCCTAAACCTAACGGTCATTCTTCACCCTGACTGAAGCCTAGCCCAGACACTGACGCTTACCCTAACCCTTAACCCTACCCCATGCCATAAACTTAATTTAACCAAGACACTCTCCCTCCTGTCACCAGAAACCGAACCCTAACCCTATCCCTAACCACTCAACCTAAGCCTACCTCCTGGCCCTAACCGTAACACTAAACAAAATCGTCGCCCAAACCCGAACCCAAGCCTAATCCTCACCCCGACCCTACTCCTAAACCTATACCAAACCCTAACCGTAACCCTACCGTAACTCTAACCATAAACCTAGGCCTAAGGCCTAAACCGAACCCTAACACGCAAACCTAACCCTAACGCTAACCAAAACCGTCAACCTAACCTGAAAATTAACACTAACCTTCATGCTTAACCCTCGCCCTTATCCTAAATCTAACCATAACACTCACCTTAACGTAACCCGAACCGTAACCCTAACCCTAGCCCCTAACCCTAAACCACAGACCTAACACTGACCCTGACCCCGACCCAAACCCAAACCTTACCCAAACACCAACACTGACCCAAACCATCATCCCTAACCCTAACACTCAATCTAAACGTACCTCTAACACTACAATGACCCTCACCCTAACCCTGACACTATTGTCCAACCCTAACCATGAGCCAGAAACTTAAAGGTCAGCCTTCACCCCGACAGAATCCTAGCCCTGACCCTGACCCTAACTCTAACCCTCATCTCTACCCCTCACCCTAAAACTAAATGTAACCCAAACAGTCACCTTCCTGTCACCAGAACCTGAACCTTAACCCAAGCCCTAATGACTCAACCTAACCCTAACTCCTCGCCCTAAATGTAACACTTAACAAAAGCAACGCCCGAACCCAAACTCTAACCCTAATCCTCACCCCGACCCTACTCCTATTCCTAAATCAAAAACTAACTGTAACCCTAGCGTAAGTCTAACCCTAACCCTAAGGTTAACACCGAAACTGAACACTAACTCCTAACCCTAAGAGTAACGCTAACCAAAACTGTCAACCTAACCAGAAAACTAACCCTAACCCTCATGCTTAACCCCCCCTGACCCTAAATCTAACCATAACACTCACCCTAATGTAAACTGAATCGTAACCTTAACCATAGAACCTAACCCTAAACCTCACACCTAACCCTGACCCTGACACTGACCCAAACCCAAACCCTAACCCAAACACCAACACTGACTCTAACACTCAGCCCTAACCCTAACACTCAATCTAACTGTACCTTTAACACTACAATAACCTTCCCCCTATCCCTTACACTATCGTCCAACCCTAACCCTGACCCCTCAACCTAACAGTCAGCCTTCACCCCAACTGAAGCCTAGCCCAGATCCTGACCCTAACCCTAACCCTCATCTCTACCTCTCACCATAAACCTAAATTTAACCTAAACACTCACACTCCTGTCACCAGAACCAGAACCCTAACACTAGCTCTAACCACTCAACCTAACCCTAACTCCTGGCCCTAACTGTAACGCTAACCAAAACCGTCAACCTATCCCAAAAACTATCCATAATCCTCACGTCTTACCCTCACCCTGACCCTAAATCTAACCATAACACTTACCCTAACGTAAATGGAACTGTAACCCTAACCCTTGCACCTAAGTCTAAACGTCATCGCTAACCCTGACCCTGACACTGAACCAAAGCCAAATCCTAACCCAAACACCAAACCTGACCCTAACACTCACCCCTAAACCTAACACTCAATCCAACCATACCTCTAAAACTACAATAACCCTCCCCATAACCCTGACCAAATCGTCCAACCCTAACACCGACACCTAAACCTAACAGCCTTCACCCCGACAGAAACCTAGCCAAGAAACTGACCCTAAACCTAACCCTCATCCCTACACCTCGCTCTAAACCTAAATTTAGCCCAAACACTCACTGACCTGTCACCAAAACCTGAACCCTAACCCTAGCCCTAATGACTCAACCTAAATGTAACTCATGGCCCTAAACGTAACACTAAACAAAAGTGTCGCCCAAACCCAAACCCTAAGCCTAACTACTAAAACTAAATCAAACCCTAACTACAACCCTAGTGTAAGCCTAACCCTAACCCTAATTGTAACGCCAAAACTGAACCCTAATGCCTAACCGTAACTGTAACGCTAACCAAAACTGTCAATCTGACCCCAAAACTAACCCTAATCCTCATGCCTAGCCCTCACCCTGACCCTAAATCTAACCATAACACTCACACTAATGTAACCGGAACCAGAACCCTAACCCTATCCCTCAGCCCTAAACCTCATCCCTAACCATGACCCTGACCCCGACCCAAACACAAAGCCTAACCCAAACCCCAAACCTGACCCTAACACTCACCCCTAAACCTAACACTCAATCTAACCGGATAAGATCCAAAGACTAACCATAATCCTCACGCCTAACCCTCGCCCTGACTCTAAATGTAACCATAACACTCACTCTAACGTAACAGGAACTGTAACCCTAAGCCTTGTCCTAACCATTAAAATAACCCTAACTCCTGGCCCTAACCATAACGCTAAAAATACCGTAAACCTAACCCGAAAACTAACCCTAATCCTCATGCCTGGTTTAGGGTGAGTGTTATGGTTAGATTTAGGGTCAGGGCGAGGGTTGGGCATGAGGATTAGAGTTAGTATCTGGGTTAGGTTGACAGTTTTGGCTAGCATTACGTTAGGGCCAGAAATTAGAGTTAGGTTAATGGTTAGGGCTAGGTTTAGGGTTTGGGTTCCAGAGACAGGAGGGTGAGTGTTTGAATTAAATTTAGGTTTAGGGCTAGGGGTAGCGGTGAGGGTTAGGGTTAGGGTCAGGGTCCTGGCTAGGCTTCAGTCGGGGTGAAGGCTGTTAGGTTTAGGGGTCAGGGTTAGGGTTGGATGATAGGTTCAGGGTTAGGGTGAGGGTTATTGTAGGGCTAGAGGTATGGTTAGTTTGAGTATTAGGTTTAGGGGTGAATGTTAGGGTCAGGTTTGGGGTTTGAGTTAGAGTTTGTGTTTGGGTTGGGGTCAGGGTCAGGGTTAGGGATGAGGTTTAGGGTTAGTGGCTAGGGTTAGGGTTATGATTCAGGTTATGTTAGGGTGAGTGTTACGGTTATATTTAAGATCAGGGCAAAGCTTAAGTGTGAGGGTTAGGGTTAGTTTTCAGGTTAGGTTGATGCTTTTGGTTAGCATTACGGTTAACGCGAGGAGTTTGGTTAGGTTAATGGTTATAGCTAGGGTTTAGGGTTCGGGTTCTGGTGATAGGAGGGTGAGTGTTTGGGTTATATTTAGGTTTAGGGCAAGGGGTAGGGATGAGGCTTAGGCTTAGTGTCAGGGTCCGGGCTAGGCTTCAGTCCGGGTGAAGGCTGACCATTAGGTTTAGGGGTCAGGGTTAGGGTTGGACAATAGGGTCATGGTTAGGGTGAGGATTATTGTAGGGTTAGAAGTACAGTTAGACTGAGTGTTAGGTTTAGGGCTGAGTGTTAGGGTCAGATTTGGGGTTTGAGTTAGGGTTTCGGTTTGGGTTGGGATCAGGTTCAGGGTTAGGCATGAGGTTTAGGGTTAGGAGCTAGGGTTAGCATTACAGTTCCGGTTACGTTAGGTGAGTGTTATGGTTAGATTTACGGTCAGTGTGAAGGTTAGGCTTGAGGATTAGGGTTAGTTTTCAGGTTAGGTTGACGGTTTTGGTTAGTGTTACAGTTAGGGCCAGGAGTATGGGTTAGGTTGAGTGGTTTGGGCAAGGGTTAGGGTTCGGGTTCTGGTGACAGGTGGGTGAGTGTTTGGGTTAAATTTAGGATTAGGGCGAGGGGTAGCAGTGATGCTTAGGGTTATGGTCAGGGTCCATGCTAGTCTGCAGTCGGGGTGAAGGCTGACCTTTAGGTTTAGGGGTCATGGTTAGGGTTGGATGATAGGGTCAGGGTTAGGGTGAGGGTTATTGTAGTGTTAGAGGTATGGTTAGATTGAGTGTGAGGTTTAGGGGTGAGTGTTAGGATCAGGTTTGGCGTTTGTTTTAGGGTTTGGGTTTGGGTCAGGGTGAGGGTCAATGTTAGGGATGAGGTTCAGGGTTAGGGGCTAGGGTTAGGTTTACGGTTCTGGTTACGTTAGGGTGAGTGTTATGGTTAGATTTACGGTCAGTGTGAAGGTTAGGCTTGAGGATTAGGGTTAGTTTTCGGGTTAGGTTGACGGTTTTGGTTAGTGTTACAGTTAGGGCCAGGAGTATGGGTTAGGTTGAGTGGTTAGGGCAAGGGTTAGGATTCGGGTTCTGGTGACAGGTGGGTGAGTGTTTGGGTTAAATTTAGGATTAGGGCGAGGGGTAGCAGTGATGCTTAGGGTTATGGTCAGGGTCCATGCTAGTCTGCAGTCGGGGTGAAGGCTGACCTTTAGGTTTAGGGGTCATGGTTAGGGTTGGATGATAGGGTCAGGGTTAGGGTGAGGGTTATTGTAGTGTTAGAGGTATGGTTAGATTGAGTGTGAGGTTTAGGGGTGAGTGTTAGGATCAGGTTTGGCGTTTGTTTTAGGGTTTGGGTTTGGGTCAGGGTGAGGGTCAATGTTAGGGATGAGGTTCAGGGTTAGGGGCTAGGGTTAGGTTTACGGTTCTGGTTACGTTAGGGTGAGTGTTATGGTTAGATTTACGGTCAGTGTGAAGGTTAGGCTTGAGGATTAGGGTTAGTTTTCGGGTTAGGTTGACGGTTTTGGTTAGTGTTACAGTTAGGGCCAGGAGTATGGGTTAGGTTGAGTGGTTAGGGCAAGGGTTAGGATTCGGGTTCTGGTGACAGGTGGGTGAGTGTTTGGGTTAAATTTAGGATTAGGGCGAGGGGTAGCAGTGATGCTTAGGGTTATGGTCAGGGTCCATGCTAGTCTGCAGTCGGGGTGAAGGCTGACCTTTAGGTTTAGGGGTCATGGTTAGGGTTGGATGATAGGGTCAGGGTTAGGGTGAGGGTTATTGTAGTGTTAGAGGTATGGTTAGATTGAGTGTGAGGTTTAGGGGTGAGTGTTAGGATCAGGTTTGGCGTTTGTTTTAGGGTTTGGGTTTGGGTCAGGGTGAGGGTCAATGTTAGGGATGAGGTTCAGGGTTAGGGGTTAGGGTTAGGTTTACGGTTCTGGTTACGTTAGGGTGAGTGTTATGGTTAGATTTAGGGTCAGGGTGAGGGTTAGGCATGAGGATTAGGGTTAGTTTTTGGGTTAGGTTGACGGTTTTGGTTAGCGTTACTGTTAGGATTAGGCGTTAGAGTTCGGTTTTGACGTTACACTTAAGGTTAGTGTAAGGCTTAGGCTAGGGGTAAAGTTAGGGTTTGATTTAGGTTTAGGAGTAGATGCAGGGGTGAGAATTAGGCTTATGGTTTGGTTTTGTGTGACTCTTTCGTTTAGTGTTACGGTTAGGTTCAGGATTTAGTGTTAGATTGAGTGGTTAGGGCTAGGGTTAGGGTTCAGGTTCTGGTGACAGGAGGGTGAGTGTTTGGGTTACATTTAGGTTTAGGGCGAAGGGTAGGAATGACGGTTAGGGTTAGGGTCAGAGTCAGGGCTAGGAACCTCTCAGGGTGATGGCTGACCCGTAAGTTTAGGTATCAGATTTAGGGATGGACGATAGGGTCAGGGTCAGGGTGAGCTTTTTTGTAGGGTTAGAGGTACGGTTAGATTGAGTGTTAGGATTAGGGGTGAGTGCTAGGGTCAGGGTTGGGGTTTGGATTAGGGATTGGGTCTTGGTCAGGGTCAAGGTTAGGTGTAAGGTTTAGGGTTAGTGGCTAGGGTCAGGGTTACGATTCGGGTTATGTTAAAGTGAGTGTTATGGTTAGATTTAGGGTCAGGGTGAGGTTTAAGCATGAGGGTTAGGGTTAGTTTTCAGGTTGACAGTTTCTGTTAGTGTTGGGGTTAGGTTTACATGTTAGGGTTCGGTTTAGGCCTTAGGCCTAGGGTTAGGGTTAGTCTTTTGGTAGGGCTACGGTTAGGGATTGATATAGGTTTAGGAGTAGGGTCGGGGTGAGGATTAGGCTTAGGGTTTGGGTTTGGGTGACGGCTCCGTTTAGTGTTATGTTTAGGGCCAGGAGGTAGGCTTAGGTTGAGTGGTTAGGGCTAGGGTTAGGGTTCGGTTTCTGGTGACAGGCTTGTGAGTGTCTGGGTTAAATTAAGTTTAGGGCAAGAAGTAGGGTAAGGGTTAGGGTAAGCGTCAGGTTCAGGGCTAGGCTTCAGTCAGGGTGAAGGCAGACTTTTAGCTTTAGGGGTCAGGGTTAGGTTTGGATAATAGGGTCAGTGTTAGGGTGAGGGTTATTGTAGGGTTAGAGGTATGGTTAGCTTGATCGTTAGGATTAGGGGTGAGTGCTAGGGTCAGGGTTGGGGTTGGGGTTAGGGTTTGAGTTTGGGTTGGGGTCAGGGTCAGGGTTAGGTATGAGGTTTAGGGTTAGGGGATAGGGTTAGGGTTACGGTTCAGGTTACATTAGGGTGAGTGTTATGGTTACATTTAGGGTCAGGGCGAGGGTTAAGCATGAGGGTTAGGGTTAGTTTTTGGGTTAGGTTGACAGTTTTGCTTAGCGTTACTCTTAGGGTTAGGAGTTAGTGTTCAGTTTTGGCGTCACTCTGAGGGTTAGGGATAAGCTTACGCTAGGGTAACATTTAGGGTTTGATTTAGGTTTAGGAGTAAGGTCAGGGGTGAGGATTAGGCTTAGGGTTTGGGTTTGGGCGACCCTTTTGTTTAGTGTTGCGGTTAGTGTCAGGAGTTAGGGTTAGGTTGAGTGGTTGGGGGTAGGGTTAGGATTCAGGTTCTGGTGACAGGAGGGTGAGTGTTTGGGTTAAATTTAGGTTTAGGGCGAGAAGTAGGGGTGAGGGTTATGGTTAGGATCAGTGTCCAGGTTAGGCTTCAGTCGGGGTGAAGGCTGACCATTAGATTTAGGGGTCAGGGTTAGGGTTGGACTATAGGGTCAGGGTTAGGGTGAGGGTTTTTGTAGGGTTTATAGGTACGTTTAGATTCAGTGTTAGGTTTAGGGGCGAGTGTTAGGGTCAGGTTTGGAGTTTGGGTTAGGGTTTGTGTTTGGGTTGGGATCAGGGTCAGAGTTAGAGACGAGGTTTAGGGTTAATGGCTAGGGTTAAGTTTACAGTTCCAGTTTCATTATTGTGAGTGTTATGGTTAGAGTTAGGGTCAAGGTGAAGCTTAAGCGTGAGGGTTAGGATTAGTTTTCGGGTTAGGTTGATGGTTTTGGTTAGTGTTACGGTTTGGGCCAGGAGTTAGGGTTAGGTTGAGTGGTTATGGCTAGGGTTCGGGTTCGGGTTCTGGTGACAGGATGGTGAGTGTTTGGGTTCAATTTATGTTTAGGGCAAGGGTAGTGGTGAGGATTAGGGTTAGGGTCAGGGTACAGGCTAGGCTTCAAATGGGATGCAGGCTGACTGTTAGGTTTAGGGGTCAGGTTAGGATTAGATGATTGGGTCAAGGTTAGGTTGAAGGTTTTTGTAAGTCTAGAGGTTCGGTTAGATTGAGTGTTAGGTTTACGGGTGAGGGTTAGGGTCAGGTTTGGGGTTTGCTTTAGGGTTTGTGTTTGGGTTGGGGTCAGGTCAAGGTTAGGGATGAGGTTTAGAGTTAGGGGCTAGGGTTAGGGTTGCAGTTCCAGTTACGTTAGGGTGAGTGTTAGGGTTAGATTTAGGGTCAGGGCTAGGGTTAGGCCTGTGTATTAGGGTTAGTTTTTGGGTTAGGTCGACGGTTTTGGTTAGCGTTATGGTTAGGGCCAGTGGTTATGTTTAGGTTGAGTGGTTAGAGCTAGGTTTAGGGTTCGGGTTCTGATGACAGGGGAGTGAGTGTCAGGGTTAAATTTAGGTTTAGGGAGAGGGATAGGGGAGAAGGTTAGTGTTAGGGTCATGGTCCGGGCTAGACTTCAGTCGGGATGAAGGCTGACCGTTAGGTTTTGGAGTCAGGGTTAGGGTTTGACGATAGGGTCAGGGTTAGGGTGACGGTTATTGTAGGGTTAGAAGTATGGTTAGATTGAGTGTTAGGTTTAGGGGTGAGTGTCATGGTCAGGTTGCTTTTTGTGTTTGAGTCGGGGTCAGGGTCAGGGTTAGGAATGAGGTTTAGGGTTGGGGAATAGGGTTAGGGTTCCAGGTCCGGTTACATTAGTGTGAGTGTTATGGTTAGATTTAGGGTCAGGGTGAGGGTTAGGCATGAGGATTAGGGTAAGTTTTTGTGTTAGGTTGACAGTTTGGGTTAGTGTTACGGTTAGGGCCAGGAGGTAGAGTTAGGTTAATAGTTAGGGCTAGGTTTAGGGTTGGGGTTCCGGTGACAGGACGGTGAGTGTTTGGGTTAAATTTAGGTTTAGGGTGAGGGTAGGGGAGTTTTTGGGTTAGTGTTAGGGTCCGGGCTAAGCTTCAGTGTGGGTGAAGGCTTACCGTTAGGTTTAGGGGTCTGGGTTAGTGTTGGAAAATAGGGTCAAGGTTAGGGTGAGGGTTATTGTAGGGTTAGAGGTATGGTTAGATTGGCTGTTAGTGTTAGGGGTGAGTGTTATGGTCACGGTTGGGGTCTAGGTTAGGGTTTTTGTTTGGGTCAGGGTCAGGGACAGGGTTAGCAATGACGTTTAGTGTTAGGGGCTATGGTTAGGGTTATGGTTCCAGTTACGTGAGAGTGAGTGTTATGGTTAGAGATAGGGTCAGGGTGAAGTTTAATCATGAAGGTTAGGATTAGTTTTCAAGTTAGGCTGACAATTTTGGTTAGCGTTACTGTTATGTTTAGGCATTAGGGTTCGGTTTTGGCATTACACTTAGGGTTAGGGTTAGGCTTACGCTAGGGTTACAGTTAGGGTTTGATTTAGGTTTAAAAGCAGAGGCAGGGGTGAGAACTAGGCTTAGGGTTTGGGTATGGGCGATGCTTTCTTTTAGTGGTAGAATTAGTTCCAGGAGTTAGGGTTATGTTGAATGGTTAGGGCTAGGGTTAGTTTTCAGGTTCTGGTGACAGGAAGGTGAGTGTTTGGGTTAAATTTAGGTTTAGGGCGAGGGTAGGGGTGGGGGTTAGGGTTAGAGTCCGTTTCCAGGCTAGGCTTCAGTTGGGGTGAAGGCTGACCATTAGATTTAGCCGTCAGGGTTAGGGTTGGGCGATAAGGTCTCGATTAGGATGAGGGTTACAGTAGTGTTAGAGGTGGGTTTGATTGAGGGTTAGGGTTGGGGTGCATGATAGGGTCAGTTTTGAGGTTTGGGTTAGGGTTTGGGATTGGGTCGAGTCTGGGTCAGGGTTAGGTGTGAGGTTTAGGGTTAGGGTTAGGATTACGGTTTTGGTTATGGTAGCGTGAGTGTTATGGTTAGATTTAGGTTCAGGGCGAAGGTTAAGTGTGAGGGTTAGGGTGAGTTTTCGGGTTAGGTTGACGGTTTTGATTAGCATTACATTTGGGTTTATGCAGTAGGGTTCGGTTTTGGCCTTAAGCCTAGCGTTAGGGTTAGTCTTTCAGTAAGGTTATGGTTAGGGTTCGATTTAGGTTTAAGAGTATGGACAGGGGTGAGGATTAGCCTTAGGGTTTGGGTTTAGGTGAAGATTTCGTTTAGTGTTATGGTTAGGGCCAGGAGTTAGGGTTAGATTTAGTGGTTAGGCCTAGGTTTGGGGTTTGGTTTCTGGTGACAAGAAGGTGAGAGTCTGGGTTAAATTTATTTTTAGGGTGAAGCGTAGGGGTAAGCGTTAGGGTTAGCTTCAGAGTCTGGGCTAGGCTTCAGTCGGGGTGAAGGCTGACCATTAGGTTTAGTGGTCAGGGTTAGGGTTGCACGATAGAGTCAGGGTTAGGGTGAGGGTAATTGTAGGTTTAGAGGTGCGGTTAGAATGATGGTTAGGGTTAGGGTTTAGTGTTAGGGTCAGGGTTGGATTTTGGGTTAGGGTTTGTATTTGGGTCGGGGTCAAGATCAGGGTTAGGAATGAGGTTTAGTGTTACAGGATAGGGTTGCGGTTCCAGTTACATTAGGGTGAGTGTTATGGTTAGATTTAGGGTCAGAGCGAGGGTTATGCGTGAGAATTAGGGTTGGTTTTCAGGTTAGGTTGATGTTTTTGGTTTGTATTATGCTTAGGGCACGGAGTTAGGGTTAGGGCTAGGGATAGGGTTCTGGTGACAAGAGGGTGTTTGGGTTAAATTTAGGTTTAGGACGAGTGGTAGGGGTGACGGTTAGGCTTAGGGTCAGGGTCTGGTCTAGGCTTCAGTCAGGGTGTAGGCTGACCATTATGTTTAGGGATCAGGGTTACGGATGGATGGTAGGGTCAGGGCTAGGGGGAGGGTTATTGTAGGGTTAGAGGTATGGTTATATTGAGTGTTAGGTTTAGGGGTGAGTGTTAGAGTCAGGATTGGGGTTTGGGTTAGAGTTTGTGTTTGGTTTGGGTCAGGGTCAGGGTTAGGGATGAGGTTTAGGGTTAGGGGCTAGGGTTAGTGTTACAGTTCCGGATACGTTAGTGTGAGTGTTATGGTTAGATTTAGGGTCAGGGCGAGGGTTAGGCATGAGGATTAGGATTAGTTTCCAGGGTAGGTTGATGGTTTTGGTTAGCATTACTCTTAGGCTTAGGTGTTAGGGTTCGGTTTTGGCATTACACTTAGGGTTAGGGTTAGGCTTTCACTAGGGTTACAGTTATCATTTGATTTAGGTTTAGGATTAGGGTCAATGGTGAGGATTAGGTTTAGGGTTTGGGGTTGGGCAACTGTTTCGTTTAGTGTTATGGTTAGGGCCAGCAATTAGGGTTAGGTTGAGTGGTTAGGGTTAGGGTTAGGGTTCGGGTTCTGGTGATAGGAGGGTGAGTGTTTGGGTTAAATTTAGGTTTAGAGCGAGGGGTATGGGTGAAGCGTAGGGTTAGGGCCAAAATCTGGGTTAGGCTTCAGTCTGGGTGAAGGCTGATCCTTAGGTTTAGGGGTCAGGGTTATGGTTGGATGATAGGGTCACGCTGAGGGTTACAGTAGCGTTAGAGGTACAGTTAGATTGAGTGTTAGGTTTAGGGGTGAGTGTAGGGTCAGGTTTAGGGTTTGGGTTTGTGTTTGGGTCAGGGTCAGGGTCAAGGTTAGGGGTGATGTTTAGGGTTAGTGGCTAGGATTGGGATTATGATTCGGCTTACGTTAGGGTGAGTGTTATGGTTACATTTAGGGTCAGGGCGAAGCTTAAGCATGAGGGTTAGGGTTAATTTTCAGTTTAGGTTGACGTTTTTTGTTAGTGTTACGGTTAGGGCCAGTAGTTAGAGTTAGGTTGAATGGTTATGGCTAGGGATAGTGTTTGGGTTCTGGTGACAGATGTGTGAGTGTTTGGGTTAAATTTAGGTTTAGGGAGAGGGGTAGAGGTAAGGATTTTGGTTAATGTCAGAGTACGGGCTATGCTTCAGTTGGGGTGAAGGCTGACCATTAGGTTTAGGGGTCAGGGTTAGGGTTGGACGATAGGGTCAAGGTTAGGGTGAGGGTTTTTGTAGGGTTAGAGGTACAGTTATATTGAGTGTTAGGTTTAGGGATGAGTGTTAGTGTCAGGTTTGGGGTTGGCATAGAGTTTGTGTTTGGGGTGGGGACAGGTTCAGAGTTAGGGATGAGGTTTGGGTTAGGGGCTAGTGTTAGGGTTACGGTTCCAGTTATGTTAGGGTGAGTTTTATAATTAGAATTAAGGTGAGGGTGAGGGTTAGGCGTGAGGATTAGGGTTAGTTTTTGGGTTAGGTTGACAGTTTTGGTTAGTGTTATGGTAAGGACCAGGAGTTAGGGTTAGGTTAATGGTTAGGGCTAGGGTTAGGGTTCTGGTTCTGGTGACAGGAGGTAGAGTGTTTGGGTTACATTTAGGTTTAGGGTGAGGCATAGGGGTGAGGATTATGGTTAGAGTCAGGGTTCGGGCTAGGCTTCAGTGGGGGTTAAGGCTGACGGTTAGATTTAGGGGTCAGGGTTAGGGTTGAATGATAGGGTCAGGGTTAGGGAGGGTTATTGTAGGTTGAGAAGCATGGTTGGATTGAATGTTAGGTTTAGGGATGAGTGTTAGGGTCAGGTTTGGGGCTTGGGTTACTGTTTGAGTTTGGGTCGGGGTCATGGTAAGGGTTAGGGTTGAGGTTTAGGTTTAGTGGCTAGGATTAGGGTTACGGTTCTGGTTATGTTAGGGTGAGTGTTATGGTTAGATTTAGGGTCAGGGCGAAGCTTAAGCGTGAAGGTTAGGGTTAGATTTCAGGTTAGGTTGACGGTTTTGGTTAGTGTCATGGCTAGGGCCAGGAGTTAGAATTAGGTTAAGTGGTTATGGTAACGGGTAGGAGTGAGGGTTAATGTTAGGTACAGGGTTCAGGCTAGGCTTCAGTCGGGGTGAAGGCTGACCGTTAGGTTTAGGGGTCAGGACTAGGGTTGGACAATAGGGTCAACGGTCGGTTGAGGGTTAGGTTGATGGTTTGGTTCTCATTAAGGTTAGGGCCAGGAGTTAGGGTTAGGTTGAGTGGTTATGGGTAGGGTTAGGGTTCGGGTACTGGTGACAGGAGGGTGAGTGTTTGGGTTAAATTTAGGTTTATGGGTATGGGTAGGAGTGAGGGTTAGTGTTAGGGTGAGTGTCCAGGCTAGGCTTCAGTCGGTTTGAAGGCTGACCATTAGGTTTTGGGGTCAGGGTTTGGGTTGGACGATAGAGTCAAGGCTAGGGAGAGTGTTATTGTAGGGTTAGAGGTACGGTTAGATTGAGTGTTAGGTTTAGGGGTGAGTGTTATTGTCGGATTTTGTGTTTGGGTTAGGGATTGTGTTTGGGTCGAGGTCCGGGTCAGGGTTAGGTGTGAGGTTTAGGGATAGGGGCTAAGGTTAAGGTTACGTTTCAGGTTACATTAGGATGAATGTTATGGTTAGATTTAGGTTCAGGGCCAGGTTTAAGCGTGAGGGGTAGTGTTAGTTTTCAGGTTAGGTTGACGGTTTTGGCTAGCGTTACTCTTAGGGTTAGGCGTCAGGGTTCGGTTTTGGCGTTAGTCTTAGGGTTAGGGTTAGGCTTACTCTAGGGTTACAGTTAGGGTTTGATTTAGGTTTAGGAGTAGGGTCAGGGGTGAGTATTTGGATTAGAGTTCGGGTTTGGGCGATGGTTTCGTTTAGTGTTACGGTTAGGGTCAGGAGTTAGGGTTAGTTTGAGATGTTAGAGCCAAGGTTAGGGTTCGATTTCTGGTGACAGGAGGGTGAGTGTCTGGGTTAAATATAGGTTTAGGCCGAGGAGTAGGGGTGAGGGTTAGGGTTAGGGTTAATATCCGGGTTAGGCTTCAGTCGGAGTAAAGGCTGACTGGTAGGTTAGGGGTCAGGGTTAGGGTTGGATGATAGGGTCATGGTTAGTGTGAGGGTTATTGTTGGTTTAGAGGTACGGATAGATTGACTGTTAGGTTTAGGGTGAGTGTTAGGGTTAGTTTTGGGGTTTGGGTTAGGGTTTGTGTTTGGGTCGGGGTCAGGGTTAGGGATGAGTTTTAGGTTTGGGGGCTAGGGTTAGGGTTATGGTTTTGGTTACATTAGGGTGAGTGTTATGGTTAGATTTAGGGTCAGGCAAGGGTTAGGCATGAGGATTAGGGTTAGTTTTCGGGTTAGGTTGTCGGTTTTAGTTGGTGTTATGGTTAGGGCAAGGAGTTAGGGTTAGGTTAATGGTTAGGGCTAGGGTTAGTGTTTGGGTTCTGGTGACAGGAGGGTGAGTGTTTGTGTTAAATTTAGGTTTAGGGCAAGTGGTAGGGGTGAGGGTTAGGGTTAGGTCAGTATTTGGGCTAGGCTTCAGTCAGAGTGAAGGTTAACCTTTAGGTTTAGGGGTTAGGGTTAGTGTTGGATGATAGGGTCGGGGTAAGGGTGAGGGTTATTATAGGGTTAGAGGTACAGTTAGATTGAGTGTTAGGTTTAGGGGTGAGTGTTAGGGTTAGTTTTGGGGTTTCGGTTAGGGTTTGTGTTTGGGTCGTGGTCATGGTCAGTGTTAGGGATGAGGTTTGGGGTTAGGGCTAGGGTTAGGGTTCTGGTTCCGGTTACTTTAGGGTGAGTGTTATGGTTAGATTTAGGGTCTGGCAAGGGTTAGGCATGAGGATTAGGGTTAGTTTTCGGGTTAGGTTGTCGGTTTTGGTTAGTGTTATGGTTAGGGCAAGGAGTTAGGGTTAGGTTAATGGTTAGGGCTAGGGTTAGTGTTTGGGTTCTGGTGACAGGAGGGTGAGTGTTTGTGTTAAATTTAGGTTTAGGGCAAGTGGGAGGGGTGAGGGTTAGGGTTAGGTCAGGATTTGGGCTAGGCTTCAGTCAGAGTGAAGGTTAACCTTTAGGTTTAGGGGTTAGGGTTATTGTTGGACGATAGGGTCGGGGTAAGGGTGAGGGTTATTATAGGGTTAGAGGTACAGTTAGATTGAGTGTTAGGTTTAGGGGTGAGTGTTAGGGTTAGTTTTGGGGTTTCGGTTAGGGTTTGTGTTTGGGTCGTGGTCATGGTCAGTGTTAGGGATGAGGTTTGGGGTTAGGGCTAGGGTTAGGGTTCTGGTTCTGGTTACTTTAGGGTGAGTGTTATGGTTAGATTTAGGGTCAGAGCGAGGGTTTGGCATGAGGATTATGATTTGTTTGCGGGGTAGGTTAACGGTTTTGGTTAGCGTTACTCTTAGGGCCAGTTGTTAGGGTTAGGTTAATGGCTAGATCTAGGCTTAAGGTTCAGGTTTGATGACAGGAGGGTGAGTGTTTGGGTTAAATTTAGGTTTAGGGTGAGGGGTAGGGGTGAGTGTTAGGGTTAGGTTCAGGGTCCGGGCTAGGCTTCAGTTGGAGTGAAAGCTGATCATTAGGTTTAGGGGTCATGGTTATGGTTGGATGATAGAGTCAAGTTTAGGGTAAGGGTTATTGTAGGGTTAGAGGTACAGTTAGATTGAGTGTTAGTTTAGGGGTGAGTGTTAGTGTCAGGTTTAGAGTTAGGGTTAGAATTTAAGTTAGGGTTGAGTTCAGGGTCAGGGTTAGTGATGTGGTTTAGGGTTAGGGGCTAGTGATAGTGTTACGGTTTCAGTTACGTTAGGGAGAGTGTTATAGTTAGATTTAGGGTCAGGGCAAGGGTTAGGCGTGAAGATTAGGGTTAGTTTTCGAGTTAGGTTGACGGTTTGGTTATTGTTACAGTTAGGGCCAGGAGTTAGGGTTAGGTTGAGTGGTTATGGGTAGGGTTAGGGTTCGGGTACTGGTGACAGGAGGGTGAGTGTTTGGGTTAAATTTAGGTTTAGGACAAGCGGTAGGTGTGAGTGTTAGGGTTAGGTTCAGGGTCTGGGCTAGGCTTCAGTCAGAGTGAAGGCTGACCATTAGGTTTAGGGGTTAGGGTTAGTGTTGGACAATAGGGTCAGGGTTAGTGTGGGGGTTATTATAGGGTTAGAGGTATGGTTAGATTGAGTGTTAGGTTTAGGGGTGAGTGTTAGGGTCATGTTTGGGGTTTGGGTTATGGTTTGTGTTTGTTACAGGTTCAGGATCAAGGTTAGGGATGAGGTTTAGTGTTGGCAGCTAGGGTTAGGGTTAAAGTTGCAATTACATTAGGGTGAAGGTTATGGTTAGATTTATGGTCAGGGTAAGGGTTAGGCATAAGGATTAGGGTTAGTTTTTGGGTTAGGTTGACGGTTTTGGTTAGTGTTACAGTAGGGCCAGGAGTTCGGGTTAGGTTAATGGTTAGGCCTAGGATTAGGGTTCGGGTTCTGGTGACAGGAGGGTGAGTGTTTGGTTTAAATTTATGTTTAGGGCGAGGGGTAGGGGTGAGGATTAGGGTTAGGTCATGGTCCCGGCTAGGCTTCAGTCGGGATGAAGGCTGACTGTTAAGTTTAGGCATCAGGGTGAGTGTTGAACGATAGGGGCAAGGGTAGGTTTAGGGTTATTGTACAGTTAGAGGCACGGTTTGATTGAGTGTTAGGTTTAGGGGTGAGTGTTATTGTCAGATTTCGGGTTTGGGTTAGAGTTTGGGTTTGGATCAGGGTCTTGGTCAGGGTTAGGGATGAGGTTTAGGGTTAGGGGCTAGGGTTAGTGTTACAGTTCCAGTTATGTTATCGTGAGTGTTATAGGATTTAGGATAAGGGCGAGGGTTAGGCATTAGGATTAGGGTTAGTTTTTGGGTTAGGTTGTCGGTTTTGGTTAGTGTTATGTTTAGGGCCAGGAGTTAGTGTTAGATTGAGTGGTTATGTCTAGGGTTAGGATTCAGGTTCTGGTGATAGGAGGGTGAATGTTTGGCTAAAATTTAGGTTTAGGGCGAGTGAGTGGTAGGGGTGAGGGTTTTGATTAGGGTCAGGGTCCGGGCTAGGCTTCAGTTGGGGTGTAGAGTAAGAGGTACGGTTAGATTGAGTGTTAGGTTTAGGGTTGAGTTTTAGGGTCAGTTTTGGAGTTTGGGTTAGGGTTTGTGTTTGGGATGGGGTCAGGGTCAGGTATAGGGATGAGGTTTATGGTTGGGGGCTAGGGTTAGGGTTCTGGTTCTGGTTACGTTAGGGTGAGTGTTATGGTTAGACTTAGGGTCAGAGTGAGGGTTACACATGAGGATTAGGGTTTGTTTCTGGGGTAGGTTGACGGTTAAGGTTAGCGTTACACTTAAGGCCAGGAGTTAGGGTTAGGTTAATGGCTAGGTCTAGGTTTAAGGTTCGGGTTTGGTGACAGGAGGGTGAGTGTTTGGGTTAAATTTAGGTTTAGAGTGAGGGGTAGGGGTGAGGGTTAGGGTTAGGTTCAGGGTCTGGGCTAGGCTTCATTTGGAGTGAAAGCTGATCATTAGGTTTAGGGGTCAAAGTTAGGGTTGGACAATAGGGTCAAGGTTAGGGTGAGGGTTATTGTAGGGTTAGATGTATGGTTAGATTGAGTGTTAGTTTAGGGGTGAGTGTTAGTGTCAGGTTTGGGGTTAGGGTTAGAGTTTGGGTTTAGGCTGAGTTCAGGGTAAGGGTTAGTGATGTGGTTTAGGGTTAGGGGCTAGTGATAGTGTTACGGTTCCAGCTACGTTAGGGTGAGTG
This sequence comes from Tupaia tana, assembly GCA_026018925.1. Lineage (NCBI taxonomy): Eukaryota > Metazoa > Chordata > Mammalia > Scandentia > Tupaiidae > Tupaia > Tupaia tana. The sequence continues at coordinate 123,451,130 of JAKSZU010000002.1, read as the reverse complement.
TTATAGTTAGATTTAGGGTCAGGGCGAGGGTTAGGCGTGAAGATTAGGGTTAGCTTTCGAGTTAGGTTGACGGTTTGGTTTTTGTTATGGTTAGGGCCAGGAGTTAGGGTTAGGTTGAGTGGTTATGGGTAGGGTTAGGGTTTGGGTACTGGTGACATGAGGGTGAGTGTTTGGGTTAAATTTAGGTTTAGGGCGATGGGTAGGAGTGAGGGTTAGTGTTAGGGTCTGTGTCCGGGCTAGGCTTCAGTCAGGGTGAAGGCTGACCTTTAGGTTTTGGGGTCAGGGTTTGGGTTGGACTATAGAGTCAAGGCTAGGGAGAGTGTTATTATAGGGTTAGAGGTACGGTTAGATTGAGTTTTAGGTTTAGGGGTGAGTGTTATTGTTGGATTTCGGGTTTGGTTTTGGGTCAGGGTCAGGGTCAGGGTTAGGGATGAAGTTTAGTGTTAGGGGCTAGGGTTAATGTTACGGTTCCAGTTACGAAATCGTGAGTGTTATAGTTAGATTTATGATAAGGGCGAGGGTTAGGCATTAGAATTAGGGTTAGTTTTTGGGTTAGGTTGTCGGTTTTGGTTAGCGTTACATTTAGGGCCAGGAGTTAGTGTTAGGTTGAGTGGTTATGGGTAGGGTTAGTGTTCGGGTTCTGGTGACAGGAGGGTGAGTGTTTGGCTTAAATTTAGGTTTAGGGCGAGTGGTAGGGGTGAGGGTTTTGATTAGGGTCAGGGTCCAGGCTAGGCTTCAGTCAGGGTGAAGGTTGACCGTTACGTTTTGGGGTCAGGGTTAGGGTTAGACGATAGGGTCAGGGTTAGGGTGAGGGTTATTGTAGGGTTAGAGGTACATTTAGATTGAGTGTTAGGTTTAGGGATTAGTTTCAGGGTCAGTTTTGGGGTTTGGGTTAGGGTTTTTGTTTGGGTTGGTTTCAGGGTCAGTGTTAGGGATGAGGTTTAGGGTTGGGGGCTAGGGTTAGGGTTACAGTTCCAGTTACGTTAGTGTGAGTGTTATGGTTAGATTTAGGGTCAGAGTGAGGGTTAGGCATGAGGATTAAGATTAGTTTCTGGGGTAGGTTGACGGTTTTGGTTAGCGTTACTCCTAGGGCCAGGAGTTAGGATTAGGTTAATGGCTAGTGCTAGGTTTAAGGTTTGGGTTTGGTAACAGGAGTGTGAGTAAATGTTTGAGTTAAATTTAGGTTTAGGATGAGGGGTAGGGGTGAGCATTAAGGTTAGGTTCAGGGTCTGGGGTAGGCTTCAGTCAGAGTGAAGGCTGACCGTTAGTTTTAGGGGTTATGGTTTGTGCTGGATGATAGGGTCAGGGTTAGGGTGAGGGTTATTGTAGGGTTAGAGGTATGGTAAGATTGAGTGTTCTGTTTAGGGGTGCGTGTTAGGGTCAGTTTTGGTGTTTGTGTTTGGATCAGGGTCAAGGTCAGGTTTAGGGATGAGGTTCAGTGTTGGTGGCTAGGGTAAGGGTTACAGTTGTGGTTACGTTAGGGTAAGGGTTATGGTTAGATTTATGGTCAGGGCGAGGTTTAGGTATAAGGATTAGGTTAGTTTTCGGGTTAGGTTGACGGTTTTGGTTAGTGTTATGGTAGGGCCAGGAGTTAAGGTTAGGTTAATGGTTAGGCTTAGGGTTCTGGTGATAGGAGATGAGTGTTTGGGTTAAATTTCGGTTTAGAGCGAGGGGTAGGAGTGAGGGTTAAGGTTAGTGACAGGGTCCGAACTAGGCTTCAGTCGGGTTGAAGGCTCACCATTAGGTTTAGGGGTCAGGGTTAGGGTTGGACAATAGAGTCAAGGGTAGGGTGAGGGTTATTGTACGATTAGAGGTACGGTTAGAATGTGTGTTAGTTTTAGGGGTGAGTGTAATTGTCAGATTTCGGGTTTGGGTTAGAGTTTGGGTTTGGGTCAGGGTCAGGGTCAGGGTCAGGGTTAGGGATGAGGTTTAGGGTTAGGAGCTACGGTTAGTGTTATGGTTCCAGTTACGTTATCGTGAGTGTTATAGTTAGATTTGGGATAAGGGCGAGGGTTAAGCATTAGGATTAGGGTTAGTTTTTGGGTTAGGTTGTCGGTTTTGGTTAGCGTTACGTTTAGGGCCAGGAGTTAGTGTTAGGTTGAGTGGTTATGGGTAGGGTTAGTGTTCGGGTTCTGATGACAGGAGGGTGAGTGTTTGTCTTAAATTTAGGTTTAGGGTGAGGGGTAGGGGTGAGGGTTAGGGTTAGGTTCAGGGTCCGGGCTAGGCTTCAGTTGGAGTGAAAGCTGATCGTTAGGTTTAGGGGTCAGGGTTAGGGTTGGACGATAGAGTCAAGGCTAGGGAGTGTGTTATTGTAGGGTTAGAGGTACGCTTAGATTGAGTGTTAAATTTAGGGGTGAATGTTAGGGTCAGGTTTGGTGTTTTGGTTAGGGTTTGTGTTTGGGTTGCGGTCAGTGTCAGGGTTAGGGATGAGGTTTAGGGTTGGGGGCTAGGGTTAGGGTTATGGTTCTGGTTACATTAGGGTGTGTGTTATGGTTAGATTTAGGTTCAGGGCCAGGTTTAAGCGTGAGGGTTAGGGTTAGTTTTCGGGTTAGGTTGATGGTTTTGGTTAGTTACTCTTAGGGTTAGGCGTTAGGGTTGGGTTTTGACGTTACCCTTGAGGTTAGGGTTAGGTTTACAGTTAGGGTTGATTTAGGTTTAGGAGTAGGGTCAGGAGTGAGTATTTGAATTAGAGTTCGGTTTTGGGCGATGGTTTCGATTAGTGTTACGGTTAGGGTCAGGAGTTAGGATCAGTTTGAGATGTTAGGCCAAGGTTAGTGCTCGATTTCTGGTGAGAGGAGAGTGAGTGTCTGGATTAAATTTAGGTTTAGGCCAAGGAGTAGGGGTGAGGGTTAGGGTTAATGTCAATGTCCGGGTTAGGCTTCAGTCCAAGTAAAGGCTGACCAGTAGGTTTAGGAGTAAGGGTCAGTGTTGGACAATAGGGTCATAGTTAGTGTGAGGGTTATTGTTGATTTAGAGGTATGAATAGATTGACTGTTAGGTTTGGGGTGAGTGTTAGTGTTAGTTTTGGGGTTTGGGTTTGGGTTTGTGTTTGGGTTGGGGTCAGGGTCAGGGATGAAGTTTAGGGTTGGGGGCTAGGGTTAGGGTTCCGGTTCCGGTTACATTAGGGTGAGTGTTATGGTTAGATTTAGGGTCAGGGCAAGGGTTAGGCATGAGGATTAGGGTTAGTTTTCTGGTTAGGTTGTCGGTTTTGATTAGCATTATGGTTAGGGCAAGGAGTTAGGGTTAGGTTAATGGTTAGGGCTAGGGTTAGTGTTTGGGTTCTGGTGACAGGAGAGTGAGTGCTTGGGTTAAATTTACGTTTAGTGCGAGGAGTAGGAATGAGGGTTAGGGTTAGAATCAGTGTCCGGATTAGGCTTCAGTCGGGGTGAAGGCTGACCCTTAGGTTTTGGGGTCAGGGTTAGGGTTGGACGATAGAGTCAGGGTTAGTGTGAGGGTTATTTTAGTGTTAGAGGTAAGGTTAGATTGAGTGTTAGGTTTAGTGTCAGGTTTGGTGTTTGGGTTAGGGTTTGTGTTTGTGTCGGGTTCACGGTCAGAGTTAGGTATGAGTTTTAGGGTTAGGGGCTAGTGTTAGTATTATTGTTCGGGTTATGTTTGGGTGACTGTTATCGTTAGATTTAGGGTCAGGGCGAGGGTTAAGTGTGAGGGTTTGTGTTAGTTTTTGGGTTAGGTTGACGGTTTTGGTTTGCGTTAGGGTTAGGGCTACTAGTTAGTGTTAGCTGAGTGGTTAGAGCTAATGTTGGGGTTTGGGTTGTGGTGACAGGAGGGTAAGTGTTTGAATTAAATTTATGTTTGGGTGAGAGATAGAGTTGAGGGTTAGGTTAATGGTCCTGGCTATTCTTTAGTCGGGGTGAAGGCTTACCCTTATGTTTAGGGGTCAGGTTTAGGTTAATGGTTATTGCTAGTGTTAGGGTTAGGGTTCCTCTTACATTAGGGTGAGTGTTTACCGTAAATCTAAAAATAACACTCACCCTATCTTAACCAGATCCATAACCCTAACCCTATCCCCCAACCCTAAACTTCATCCCTAACCCTGACCCTGACCCCGATCCAAACACAAACCCTAACCCAAACCCCAAACCTGACACTAACACTCACCTCTAAATGTAACACTCAATCTAAACATACCTCTAACCCTACAATAACCCTCACCATAACCCTGACCCTATCATCCAACCCTAACCCTGACCCCTAAACCTAAAGGTCAGCCTTCACCCCTACTGAAGCCTAACCCAGACACTGACCCTCAGCCTAACCCTCACCCTTACACCTCCACCTAAACCTAAATTTAACCGAAACACTCACCCTTCTGTCACCAGAACCTGAATCCTAACCATAGCCCTAACCACTCAACCTAACCCTAACTCCTTGCCCTAACTGTAATGCTAACCAAAGCCGTCAACCAACAAGAAAACTAACCATAGTCCTCATGCCTAACTTTCACCCTTACCGTAAATCTAACCATAACACTCACCCTAACATAACTCGAACTGTAAACCTAACCCTAGCCCTCAACCCTAAACCTAATCCCTAATCCTGACCCTGATGCCGACCCAATCCCAAACCCTAACCGAAACACCAAACCTGACCCTAACACTCACCCCTAAACCTAACACTCAATCTAATCGTACCTCTAACCCTACAATAACCCTCACCCTAACCCTGACCCTATCATCAAAGCCTAACCATGACCTCTAAACCTAATGGACAGCCTTCACCCTGACTGAAGTTTAGCCCAGAACCAGACCCTAACTTTCAACTCAATTTGTCACCCTAAACCTAAATTTAATCCAAACACTCACCCTCCTGTCACCAGAACCCAAACCCAAACCCTAGCCCTAACCACTCAGCCTAAACCTAACTAGTGGCCCTAACCGTAATGCTAACCAAAACTGTCAACCTAACCCGAAAACTAACCCTAATCCTCATGCCTTACCCTCGCTCTGACCCTAAATCTAACCATAACACTCACCCGAACATTACTGGAACTGTTACCCTAACCCTAGCCCCTAAACCTAGAACATATCCCTAACCATGACCCTGCACCCAATCTAAACCCAAACACTAACCCAAACCTCAAACCTGACCCTAATACTCACCCCTAAACCTTACACTCAATATAACCGTACCTCTAACAATATAATAACCCTCACCCTAACTTGACCCTATCGTCCAACCCTAACCCTGACCGCTAAACCTAACAGTCAGCCTTAACCCCGACTGAAGCCTAGCCCGGACCCTGACCCTAACCCTACCCCTCACCCCTTACCCCCCACCCTAAACCTAAATTTAACCCGAACACTCACCTTCTTGTTACAAGAACCCCAACTCTAACCCTAGCCCTAACTACTCAACCTAACCCTAATTCCTGGCCCTAACCATAACGCTCACCAAAACCATCAACCTAATCCGAAAAATAACCCTAATCCTCATGCCTAACACTCCCTCTGTCCCTAAATCTAACCATAACACTCACCCTAACATAACCGGAAATGTAAACCTAACCCTAGGCCCCAACCCTTAACCTCATCCCAAACTCTGACCATGATGCCGTCCCAAACACAAACCCTAACCCAAACCCCAAAACTGGCCCTTAAACTCACCCCTAAACCTAACAATCAATCTAACCATACCTCTAACCCTATAATAACACTCAGCCAAACCCTGATGCTATCATACAACTGTAACCGTGACCCCTAAACCTAAAGGTCAGCCTTCATCCCTACTGCAGCCTAACCCGGGCACTGACCCTAACCATAATGCTCACCCCTACCCGTCGCCCTAAACCTATATTTAACCCAAACTCTCACCATCCGGTCACCAGAACCCGGACCCTAACCCTAGCCCTAACCACTCAACCTAACTCTAACTCCTGGCCCTAACATGAAAACTAACCCTAATCCTCATGCCTAACCCTCAACCTGACCCTAAATGGAACCATAAGACTCACCTGAATGTAACAAGAACCATAACCGTAACCCTAGCCCTAACCATTAACCTAACCCTAACTCCTTGCCCTAACCGAAACGCTAACCAAAACTGTCAGCCTAACCCGAAAACTAACCCTAATCCTCATGACTAACCCTCGCCCTGACCCTAAATCTAACCATAACACTCACCCTAACGCAACTAGAACTGTAACCCTAATCCTAGCCACTAACCCTAAACCTCACACCTATTCTCACTCTGACCCCGACCTAAACTCAAATCCTAACCCAAACCCCAAACCTGAGCCTAACACTCACCCCTAAAACTAACACTCAATCTAACCATACCTCTAACCCTACAGTAACCCTCACCATAACCCTGAAACAATCGTCCAAGCCTAACCTGACCCAAAAACTTAAGGGTCAGCCTTCACCCCAACTGAAGCTTAACCCGGACCCTGAGCCTCGCCCCTACCCATCACCCCTACCCCTCACCCTAACCATAAATTTAACCCAAAAATTCACCCTCCTGTCACCAGAACCTGAACCCTAACCCTAGCCCTAACCATTAACCTAACCCTAACTCCTGGCCCTAAAAGTAACAGTAACCAAAACCGTCAACCTAACCCGAAAACTAACCCTAATCCTCATGCCTAACCCTTGCCATGACCCTAAATCTTAAAATAACACTCATCCTAACATAACCATAACCATAACTCTAAGCCTAGTCCCTAACCCTAGACCTCACACCTAACCCTGACCCTGACCCCAACCTAAACCCAAACCCTAACCCAACCCCAAACCTGACACTAACACTCACCCCTAAACCTAACACTCCATTTAACCGTACCTCAAACCCTACAATAACCCTCACCCTAAACGTGACCCTATCATCCAACCATAACCCTGACCCCTAATCCTAATGGCCAGCCTTCACCCCGACAGAAGCCTAGCCCGTACCCTGACCTATCCCAAACCTCACCCCTACCCCTTGCCCTAAACCTATATTTAACCCTAACACTCACCCTCCTGTCACCAGGACCTGAACCCTTACCCTATCCCTAACCACTCAATCTAACCCTAACCACTCAATCTAACCCTAACTCCTGGCCATAACACTAACGCTAACCAAAACTGTCAACCTAACCCGAAAAGTAACTCTAATCGTAACGCCTAGCCCTCGCCCTTACCCTAAATCTAACCATAACACTCACCCTAACGTAACTGAAACTGAAACCCTAACCCTAGCACCTAACCATAAACCTCATCCCTTACCCTGACTCTGACCCAGACCAAAACCCAAACTCTAACTCAAACCTCAAACCTGACACTAACACTCAACCCTTAACCTAACACTCTATCTAATTGTACCTCTATCCCTACAATAACCCTCACACTAACCTTGATCCTACCATCCAACCCAAATGCTGACCCCTAAACCTAATGGTCAGCCTTAACCATAACTGACGCCTTGCCTGGACATGACCTTAACCCTAATCCTCACCCCTACACCTCGCCCTAAACCTAAATTTAACCCAAACACTCACCCTCATGTCACCAGAACCCGAACCCTAACCCTAGACATAACAACTCAACATAATCCTAACTCCTGGCCCTAACCGTAATGCTAACCAAAACCGTCAACCTAACCGGGAAACTAGCCCTTATCCTCATGCCTAACCCTCGCCCTTACCTTAAATCTAACCATAACACTCGCCATAACGTAACTGGAACCGTAACCCTAACACTAGCTCCTAACCGTAGACCTCATCCCTAACCCTGACTCTGACCCCAATCCAAACACAAACTCTAACCCAAACCTCAAACTTGACAATAACTCTCACCCCTAAACGTAACACTCAATCTAACTGTTCCTCTAACACTACAATAACCCTCACCATAACCCTGACCCTATCGTCCAGCCATAACCCTGACCACTAAACCTAACGGTCAGCCTTCACCCCGACTGAAGCCTAACCCGGACACTGACCCTAACCTCAACCCTCACCCGTACCCCCACCCTAAACCTAAATTTAACCCAAACACTCACCCTTCTGTCACCAGAACCCGAACCCTAACCCTAGCCCTCACCACTCAACCTAATCCTAACTTTTGTCCCCAAACGTAACGCTAACCAAAACGTCAACCTAACCTGAAAACTAACCCTAATCCTCACGGCTAAGTTTTGCCTTGACCCTCAGTCTAACTATAACACTCACCCTAACGAAACAAGAACTATAAACCTAAATCTAGCCTCTGACCCTAGACCTCATCCCTAACTCTGTTGCTGCACCCAACCTAAACCCCAAACCTAACCCAAACCCCAAACCTGACCCTAACACTCACCCCTAAACCTAACACTCAATCGAACCGTACCTCTAACCCTACAATAACCCTCTCCCTAACCCTGACCCTATCGTCCAATCCTAACCCAGACCCATAAACGTAATGGTCAGCCTTCACTGAAGACTAACTGAAGCCTAACCTGGACAATGACCCTAAACCTAACCCTCACCCCTACCGCCACCCTAAACCTATATTCAAACCAAAACTTCTCCCTCCTGTCACCAGAACCCGAACCCTAACCCTAGACCTAGCCATTAACCTAACCCTAACTCCTGGCTGTAACAATGACGCTAACCAAAACCGTTGACCTAACCCGAAAACTAACCCTAATCCTGATGACTAACCCTCGCCCTGACCCTAAATATAACCAAAACATTTACCCTAACATAACCGGAATTGAAACCCTAATCCTAGCACCTAACCCTAACCTCATTCTTAACCCTGACCCTTCCGCTGACCCAAACACAAACCCTAACCCAAACCCCAAACCTGACACTAACACTCACCCCTAAACATAACACACAATCTAACCGTACCTATAACCCTACAATAACCTTCTCCCTAACCCTGACCCTATCGTCCAACCCTAACCCTGACACCTAAACATAATGGTCAGCCTTCATCCCGACTGAAGCCTAATCTGGACACTGACCCTAACCCCAACCCTCACCCCTATCCCCGCCCTAAACCTAAATTTAACCCAAACACTCACCCTTCTGTCACCAAAACCCAAACCCTAACCCTAGCCCTAATCACTCAACCTAACCCTAAATCCTGGACCTAAATGTACCACTAACCAAAACCATCAACCTAACCCGAAACCTAACCCAAATCCTCATGGCTAACCCTCAACATGACCCTAACACTAACCATAACACTCACTTTAACAAAACCAGAACCAGAACCAGAACCCTAGCCCCTAACGCTAGACCTCATCCCTAACCCTGTCCCTGCACCTAACCTAAACACAAACCCTAATCCAAACCCCAAACCTGATCCTAACACTAACCCCTAAACCTAACACTCAATCTAACCGTACCTCTAACCCTACAATAACCCTCTCCCTAACCCTGACCCTATCGTCCAATCCTAACCCAGACCCCTAAACCTAATGGTCAGCCTTCACCCCGACTGAAGCCTAACTCGGACACTGACCCTAACACTAAACCTCACCCCTACCCCCACCCTAAACCTAAATTTAACCCAATCATTCACCCTCCTGTTATCAGAACCCAAACCCTAACCCTAGCACTAGCCATTGACCTAACCCTAACTCCCGGCCCTAACCGTAACACTCACCAAAACCGTCAAACTAACCTGAAAACTAACCCTAATCCTCATGCCTAACCCTCCCTCTGACCCTTAATCTAACCATAACACTCACCTAACATAACCAGAACTGTAACCCTAACACTAGCCCCAACCCTAAACCTCATACCTACCACTAACGTTCACAACTACCCCAGCCCTAAAACTAAATTTAACCCAAACACTCATCCTCCTTTCACCAGAAACCGAACCTTAACCCAACACAAGCCACTCAACCTAACCCTAACTCCTGGCCCTAACCGTATCGCTAACCAAAAGTGTAAACCTAACCCGAAAACTAAGCCTAATCCACATGCCTAACCCTTGCCCTTACCCTAAATCTTACGATAACACTCATCCTAACGTAACTGGAACTATAACCCTAACCCTAGCCCTATGATTCAACCCTAACCTTAACCTCTAAACCTAAGGGTCAGCCTTCAACCCGACTGAAGCCTAACATAACAGGAACCGTAACCCTAACCCTTGCCTTAACCATTAACCTAACCCTAACTCCTGACCTTAACCATAACGCTAACCAAAACTGTCAAGCTAACCCTAAAACTAACCCTAATCCTCATGACTAACCCTTGACATGACCCTAAATCTAACTATAACATTTACCCTAAAATAACCGGAATTGTATCCCTAACCCTAGCCCCCTAACCCTAAACCTCATTTCTAACCCTGACCCTTATGCCGAACAAAACCCAAACCCTAACCCAAACCCCAAACCGGACCCTAACACTCACCCCTAAACATAACACTCAATCTAACTGGACCTCTAACACTATAATAACCCTCACCCTAACCCTGACCATATCGTCCAAGCCTAACCCTGACCCCTAAACCTAACTGTCAGCCTTCACCCCAACTGAAGCCCAGTGGAGACTCTGACTCTAAACCTAACTCTCACCCCTACCCCTCACCCTAAACCTAAATTTAACCCAAACACTCACCCTCCTAGAACCATAACCAGAACCCGAACCGTAACCCTAGCCCTAACCACTCAATCTAACCCTAACTCCTGGCCCTAACTGTAACGCTAACCAAAACTGTCGACCTAAACAGAAAACTAACCATAATCTTCATGCTAAACTCTCGACCTGACCCTAAATCTAACCATAACAATCACCCTAACATAACAGGAACCATAACCCTAACCCTAGCACTAACCATTAACCTAACCCTAACTTTTGGCCCTAACCACAACGCTAACCAAAACTGTCAACCTAACCCCAAAACTAACCCTAATCCTCATGACTAACCCTCGCCCTGACCCTAAATCTAACAATAACATTCACCCTAATGTAACTGGAATCGTAACACTAACCCTAGCCCTAACCCTAAACCTCATCCCTGACCCTGACCCTGACCCCGACCAAAACCCAAACCCTAACCCAAACACCAAACCTGACCCTAACACTCACCCCTAATCCTAACACTCAATATAACCCTATCTCTAACCCTACAATAACCCTCAACCTAACCCTGACCCTATCATCCAAGCCTAACCTAGACCCCTAAACCTAACGGTCAGCCTTCAAACCGACTAAAGCCTAGCAGGACCCTGACTCTAACTTTCACCTCTACCCCTCACCCTAACCCTAAATTTAATCCTAACACTCACCCTCCTGTCACCAGAACCCGAACCCTAACCCTAGACCTAACCACTCAGTGATACCCTAACTAGTGGCCCTAACAGTAACGCTAACCAAAATGGTCAACCTAACCCGAAAACTAACCCGAAACCTTACACTTAACCCTCTCCCTGACCCCAAATCTAACCGTAACAGTCACCCTAACATAACCCGAACCGTAACTCTAACCTGAGGACCTAACCTAAACCTCATACCTAACCCTGACCCCGCCACCGACCAAAACACAAACCTTAACTTAAACCCCAAACCTGACCCTAACACTCATCCCTAATTTTAACACACAATCTAACCGTACCTATAACCCTACAATAACCCTCACCCTAACCCTGACCCCTAAACCTAACGGTCAGCCTTCACCCCAACTGAAGCCTAGACAGGACCCTGATTCTAACCCTAAACCTCACCCCTATGCCTCGCCCTAAGCCTAAATTTAAACCAAACACTCACCCTTCTGTCACCAGAACCTGAACCCAAACCCTAGCCCTAACCAGTCAACTTAACCCTAACTCCTGGCCCTAAGTGTAACGCTAACCAAAACCATCAACCTAACCCAAAAACTAACACTAATCCTCTTAGCTAAACTTCGCCTTGACCCTAAATCTAACCATAACACTAACCCTAACAAAACCAGAACCGTAAACCCAAATCTAGCCCCTGGCCCTAACCCTAACCCTCACCCCTACCCCTTGCACAAAACCTAAATTTAACCCAAACACTCACTCTCTTGTCACCAGAACTCAAACCGTAACCCTAGCCCTACCCATTCAACCTAACCCTAACACATGAACATAAACGTAACGCTAACCAAAACCGTCAAACTAACCCAAAAACTAACCCTAATCCTCACGCCTAACCCTCGTCCTGACAGTAAATATATCCATAATACTCACCCTAACGTAACCGAAACCATAACCCTAACCCTATCTTCTAAACCTAGACCTCAGCCCTAACCCTGTCCCTGCACCCAAACTAAACCCAAACCCTAACCCAAACCTCAAACCTGACAATAATACTCACCCCTCAACCTAACACTCAATCTAATTGTACCTCTAACCCTACAATAACCCTCATCCGAACCCTGATCCTATCGTCCAAGCCTAACCCTGACCCCTAAACCTAACAGCCTACACCCCGACTAAAGCCTAGCCTGGACCCTGACCTTAAACCTAACCTTAACCCCTTACCCCTTGCCCTAAACCAAAATTTAACCCAAACACTCACCTTCCTTTCATCAGAACCCGAACCCTAACACTAGCTGTAACCACTCAACCTAACACTAACTCCTGGCCATAAACCGAAAACTAACCCTAATCCTCATGCCTAACCCTCGACCTGACCCTAAATCTAACCATAACACTCACCCTAACGTAACAGGTACTGTAACCCTAACCCTAGCCCTAACCATTAACCTAACCCTACATCCTGGCCTAACCGAAACACTAATCAAAACCGTCAACCTATCCCGAACACTAATCCTCATGACTAAACCTCACTTTGGCCCTAAACCTAACCATAACAGTCACCCTAACATAACCCAAACCGGAACCCTAACTCTAGCCTCTAACACTGAACCTCATACGTAACCCTGGACCTGACGCCAACCCAAACAGAAACTCTAACCCAAACCCTAAACTTGACCCTAACACTCACCCCTAAACCTAACACTCAATATAACCATAACTCTAACCCTACAATAACTCTCACCACAACCTTGACCCTATCGTCCAACTCTAACCCTGACCCATAAACCTAACGGTCAGCTTTCACCCCGACTGAAGCCTAGCCTGGACACTGACCATAACACTAACCCTCAACCCTACCCCTCGCCCTACACCTAAATTTAACCCAAACCCTCTCCCTCCTGTCACCAGAACCCGAACCCTAACCCTAAACCTAATGACTCAATCTAACCCTAACTCCTGACCCTAAACGTAACGCTAACCAAAACCGTCAACCTAACCTGAAAAATAACCCTAATGCTCATGCCTAACTCTCGCCCTGACCCTAATTATAACCATAACATTCACCCAAACATAACAGAAACCATAACCCTAACCCCAGCCCCTAACCCTAGACTTCATACCTAACCCTGACCCTGAACCCAATCTAAATCCTAACCTTAACCCAAACCCCAAACATGACCCTAACACTCACCCCTAAACCTAACACTTCATCTAACCGTACCTCTAACCCTACAATAACCCTCACCCTAAACATGACCCTATTGTCCAACCCTAACCCTGACACCTAAACCTAACTGTCAGTCTTCACCCCGACTGAAGCCTAGCATGGACCCTGACCCTAACCATAAGCTTCACTCCTACCCCTTGCCCTAAACCTAAATTTAAACCAAACACTCCTGTCAACGGAACCCGAACCCTAACCCCAACCCTAACCACTCAACCTAACCCTATCTTCTGGCCCTAAACATAATGCTAACAAAAAACATCAACCTAACATGAAAACTAACCCTTATCCTCATGCCTAACCCTCACCCTGACCCTAAATCTTACCATAACAATCACCCAACGTAACCAGAACCGTAACCCTAACCCTAACCCCTAACCCTAGACCTCATTCCTAACCCTGACCTGACCCTGACCAAAACCAACACCTAACCCAAACCACAAACCTGACCCTAAAACTCACCCCTAAACTTAACACTCAATCTAACCGTACCTCTAACCCTACAATAAACCTCACCATAACCCTATCCCTATCATCCAACCCTAACGCTGACCCGTAAACCTAACGGTGAGCCTTCACCCCGACTGAAGCCTAGCCCGGACCCTGACCCTAACCAAAACCCTAAACCCTACCTCTCACCCTAAACCTAAATTTAACCCAAACACTCACCCTCCTGTCACCAGAACCTGAATTCTAACCCTAGCCCTAACCATTAACCTAACCCTAACTCCTGCCCTCACTGTAACGGTAACCAAAACCGTCAACCTAACCAGAAAACTAACCCTAATCCTCACACGAAACCCTCAACCTGACCCTAAATCTAACCATAATACTCACTCTAACATAACAAAAACCATAACCATAAACCTAGCCCTAACCATTAACCTAACCCTAACCCCTGGCCCTAACCGTAATGCTAACCAAAATCGTCAATCTAACCCTTATCCTCATGACTAACCCTTGCCCTGACCCTAAATCTAACCATAACATTCACCTTAATGTAACCGGAACTGTAACCCTAACCCTAGCCCCTAACCCTAAACCTCATCCCTAACACTGACCCTGACCCCGACCAAAACCCAAAATCTAACCCAAACACCAAACCTGATGCTAACACTCACCCCTAAACCTAACACTCAAACAAACCGTACCTCTAACCCTACAGTACAACTTACCCTAACCCTGACCCTATTATCCAACTGTAACCCTGAACACTACACTTAACAGGCAGTCTTCACCCTGACTGAAGCGTAGCCTGAACACTGACCTAACCCTAACCCTCACCCTTACCCCTCGCCCTAAACCTAAATTTAACCCAAACACTCACCCAATTGTCACCAGAACTTGAATCCTAACCCTAGCCTTAACAATACAACCTAACCCAAGCTCCTGGCCCTAACTGTAACACTAACGAAAACCATCAACTTAACCCGAAAACTAACCCTAATCCTCATGCCTAACCTTCTCACTGACCCTAAATCTAACCATAACACTCACCCTAACATAACCAGAACTGTACCCTAACCCAAGCCCCCAACCTGAAAACTCATACCTAACACTGAACCTGACCCCAAACCAAACACAAACCCTAACCCAATCCCCAAACCTGACCCTAATACTCACCCCTAAACCTAAAACTCAATCTAACCATACGTCTAACCCTACAATAACCCTCAACCTAACCCTGAGCTATCGTCCAACCCTAACCCTGACCCCTAAACCTAAGGGACAGCCTTCACCCTGACTAAAGCCTAGCTCAGACCCTGACCCTAACCCCAACCCTGACCCCTACCCCTGGCTCTAAACCTAAATTTAACCCAAACACTCACCCTCCTGTCACCAGAACCCAAACACTAACCCTAGCCCTAACTAGTCAACCTAACCCTAACTTATGACCCTAACTGTAACGCTAAATAAACCATCAACCTAACCCAATAACTAACCCTAACCCTCACACATAAGCTTCGCCCTGGCCCTAAATCTAACTATAACACTCATGCTAATGAACCAGAACCATAAACCTAAACCTAGC
This sequence comes from Tupaia tana, assembly GCA_026018925.1. Classification (NCBI taxonomy): domain Eukaryota; kingdom Metazoa; phylum Chordata; class Mammalia; order Scandentia; family Tupaiidae; genus Tupaia; species Tupaia tana. Next base: position 123,435,651 of record JAKSZU010000002.1, on the reverse strand, counting down.
CACTAACCCTAAACCTCTTCCCTAACCGTGACACAGACCCCGACTCAAACACAAACCCTAACCCAAACCCCAAACCTGACCCTAACACTCACCCCTAAACATAACACTCAATCTAACCGTACCTCTAACCTACAATAACCCTCACCCTAACCCTGACCCTATCATCCAAACCTAACCCGGACCCCTAAACGTAACGGTCAACCTTTACCCCGACTGAAGCCTTTCTCGAATCCTGACCCTAACCCTATAATTCACCTCTACCCCTTGCCTTAAACATAAATTTAACCCAAACACTCACCCTCCTGTCAAAAGAAACCAAACACTAACCGTAGCCCTAGCCATTAACCTAACCCTAACTCCTGGCCCTAACCATAACACTAAACAAAACTGTCAACCCAACCTGGAAACTAACCCTAATTCTCATGCCTACCCCTCACTCTGACCCTAAATCTAACCATAACACTCACCGTAACGTAACTGGAACCAGAAACCTAACCCTAGCTCCTAGCCCTAAAACTCATCCATAATCCTGACCCTGACCCCAACCCAAATACATACCCTAACCCAAACCCCAATCCTGACCCTAACACACACTCCTAAACCTAACAATCTAACCATAATTCCATCCCTACAATAAACCTCATCCTAACCCTGACCCTATCTTTCAACCCTAAACCTAAAGGACAGCCTTCACCCTGACTGAAGCCTAGCCCGGACCTTGACCCTAACCATAATCCTCACCCCTACCCCTCACCCTAAACCTATATTTAACCAAAACACTCACCCTCCTATCACTAGAACCCGAACCATAACCCTAGCCGTAACAACTCAACCTAAACCTCATTCCAGGCCCTAACCGTATTGCTAAAAAAACTGTCAACCTAACCCAAAAACTAACCCTAACCCTCACGCTTCAGCGTCGCCCTGACCCTAAATCTAACCATAACACTCAACCTAACGTAACCCGTACCGCAACCCTAATCCTAGCCACTAACCCTAAAACTCATACCTACCCCTGACCCAAACCCAAAGCCTAACCCAAACCCCAAACCTGACCCTAACAATCACCCCTAATCCTAACAATCAATCTAACCGTACTTGTAACCCTACAATAAACCTCACCCTAAACCTGACCCTATCGTCCAACCCTAACTATGACCAATAAACCTAATGGTCAGCCTTCACCTGACTGAAGCATAGCCCAGACCCTGACCCAAACCATAACCCTAACCCCTACCCCTCACCCTAAACTTAAATTTAACCCAAACACTCACCCTACTGTCACCAGAACCTGAACCCTAAACCTAGGCCTAACCACTCAACGTAACCCTAACTCCTGGCCCTAAACATAACGCTTACCAAAACTGTCAACCTAACCTGAAAAATAACCCTAACCCTCATGCTTAAGCTTCACCCTGATCATAAATCTAACCATAAAACTCACCCTAATGTAACCTGAACCGTGACCGTAACTCTAGCCACTAACCCTAAACCTCATCCCTAAACCTGACCCTGAACCCGACCCAAACACAAACCCTAACCCAAAATCCACATCTGACACTAACACTCACTCCTAAACCTAACACTCAATCTAACTGTACTCTAACCCTACAATAACCTTCACCCTAACCCTGACTCTATCGTCCAACCCTAACCCTGACTCCTAAACCTAACGGTAGCCTTCACCCTGACTGAAGGCTAGCCCGGACCCTGACCCTAACCCTAACCCTCACCTCTATCCCTCGCCCTTAACCTAAATTTAATGCACGCACACTCTCCTGTCACCAGAACCCAAACACTAACCGTTGCCCTAGCCATTAACCTAACCCTAACTCCTGTGCCTAACAATAATGCTAACCAATACCGTCCACCTAACACGAAAACTAACCCTAACCATCACACTTAAGCTTCGCCCTGAGCCTAAATCTAACCATAACACTCACCCTAACGTAACCCAAACAGTAACCCTAATCCTAGCCGCTAACCCTAAACTTCATACCTACCTACCCCTGACCCTGATTCTGACCTAAACACAAACCCTAACCCAAACCCCAAATCTGACCCTAACACTCACCCCTAAATATAACAATCAATCTAACCGTATCTCTAACCCTACAATAACCTTCACCCTAACACTGGCCCTATCATCCAGCCCTAACCATGACCCCTAAAACAAATGGCCAGCCTTCACCCTGATGGAAGCCTAGCCCGAATGCTGTTCCTAACCATAAGACTCACACCTACCCCTTGCCCTAAACATAATTTTAACCCAAACACTCACCCTGCTGTCACCAGAACATGAACCCTAACCCTGGCCCTAACCATAAACCTAACCCTAACTTCTGGCCCTAACTGTAACACTATCCAAAACCGTCAACATAACCTGAAAACTACCCCTAATCCTCATGCCTAACCCTCGCCCTGACCCTAAATCTAACCATAACACTCACCCTAACGTAACCGGAACCGTGACCCTTAACCTCTCTCCCAACCCTCAACCTCATCCCTAACCCTGACCCTGACCCCACCAAACACAAAACCTAACCCAAACACCAAACCTTACCCTAACACTAACTCCTAACCCTAACACTGAATCTAAACCTTACTTTAACCCTACAATAACCACTTCCCCTATACCTAAATTTAACCAAAACACTCACCCTCCTGTCACAAGAACCCAAAACCTAACCCCATACCTAGCCATTAACTTAACACTAACCCCTGGCCCTAGCCGTATCACTAACCAAAGCCATCAATCTAACCCGGAAACTAACCCTAATCCTCATGCCTAACCCTTGCTCTGACCATAAATCTAACCATAACACTCACCCTAATGTAACCGGAACTGAAACCCTAAGCCTAGACCCTAACACTAAACCTCATTTCTAACCCTGACCCTGACCCTGACCCAAACAAAACCCTAATCCAAACCTCTAACCCGAAAACTAACCCTAACCCTCATACTTAAGCTTCGCCCTAACTGTAAATCTAACCATAACACTCAACTTAACGTAACCCGTACCGGAATTCTAATCCTAACAACTAACCCTAAACCTCATACCTACCCCTGACCCTGACCCTGACCCTGACCCTGACCCCGACCCAAACCCAAAGCCTAATCCAAACCGCTAACCTGACCCTAACACTCACCCATAAACCTAACACTCACTTTAACTGTACCTCTAATCCTACAATAACCCTCACCCTAACCCTGAGCCAATCGTCCAACCCTAACCCTAACCCCTAAACCTAAAGGTCATCCTTCACCCCAACTGAAGTGTAGCCTGGACCATGACCCTACCCTCTAACCCTCACCACTTCCCCTCTCCCTGAAACTAAATTTAAGCCAAACACTGACCCTACTATCACCAAAACCCAAATTCTAACCCTACTCCTAACCACTCAACCTAAAGCTAACTCCTGGCCCTAACCATACGCTAACCAAAACCGTCAACCTAACCCAAAAACTAACCCTAACCCTCATGCTAAAGCTTTGCTCTGACCCTAAATCTAACCATAACACTCACCCTTACGTAACCAGAACTGTAACCAAAACCCTAGCCACTAACCCTAAACCTCATTACTAACACTGACCCTGAACCTGACCCAAACACAAACCCTAACCCAAACTCCAAACCTGACACTAACACTCACTCCTAAACCTAACACTCAATCTAACCGTACCTCTAACCCAATAGTCCAAACCTAACCCAGAAACCTAAACCTAACGGAAGCCTTCACCCCAACTGAAGCCTAGCCCGGAACCTGACCCTAACCCTAACTCTTACCTGTACCCCCCACCCTAAACCTAAATTTAACAAAAACACTCACCCTCCTGTCACCAGAACCTGAACCCTAACCCTAGCCCTAACAATTAACATAACCCTAACTCATGGCCCTAACCGTAAAGCAAACCAAAACCGTCAATCTAAACCATAAACTAACCCTAATCCTCATCCTTAACCCTCGCTCTCATCCTAAATCTAACCATAACACTCACCCTAACATAACTGGAACCGCAACCCTAAGCCTAGCCCCTAACCCTAAACCTCAGCCATAACACTGACCCTGACCCCGACCCAAACACAAACCCTATCCCTAACTGCACACCTGATCCTAACACTCACCACTAAACCTAATAATCTAACTAATTCCAACCTTACAATAACCCTCACCCTATCCCTGACCCTATCATCCAACCCATACCATGACCCCTAAACCTAATGGTCAGCCTTCACCAGAACAAAGCATAGCCCGGATCCTGACCTAACCCTAACCCTCACCCCTACCACTCGCCCTAAACCTAAATTTAACCCAAACACTCACCTCCTGTCACCAGAAACCGAACCCTAACCCTAGCCTAACAACTCAACCTAAACTTAACACCAGGGCTAACCATAATGCTAACTGAAACCGTTAACTTAACCCAAAAACTAACCCTTACCCTCATGCTTAAGCTTTGCCCTGACCTTAAATCTAACCTTAACACTTACCCTAACGTAACCCGAACCATAACCCTAACCCTAGCCACTAACAATAAAACTCAACCCTAACCCTGACCCTGACACCGACCCAAACAAAACCTTAACCCAAACTCCAAACCTGACCCTAACACTCACCCCTAAACCCAACACTCAACCTAACTGAACCTCTAAACCTACAATTACCCTCACCCTTACCCTGACCCTATCGTCTAACCATATCCCTGACCCCTAAACCTAATGGTCAGCCTTCACTCCAACTGAAGCATAGCCCGGACCCTGACCCTAACCCTAACTCTCAAATCTACTGCTCTCCCGAAACCTAAATATTACACAAAAACTCACTGTCCTGTCACCAGAACCTGAACCCTAACCCTAGGCCTAGCCATTAACCTAACCCTAACTCCTGGCCCTAATTGTAACGCTAACCAAAACCATCAACCTAACCCGGAAACTAACCCTAATCCTCATGCATAAGCCTCGGTCTAACCGTAAATCTAACCATAACACTCACCTTATGTAACCGTAACTGTAACCCTAACCCTAGCCCCTAAACCTAAACTTCATCCCTAACCCTGACCCTGACCCAGACCCAAATAGAAATCCTAACCCAAATGCCACACCAGACTCAAACACTCACCCCTAAACCTAACACTCAATCTAACCATAATTCCAACACTACTACAACCCTCAACCTAACCCTGACCCTATCTTCCAACCCTAACCCAGACCCCTAAACCTAAAGGTCAGCCATCACCCCGGCGGAAGCCTAGCCTGGACCCTGACCCTAACCCTAATCCTCACACCTACCCCTTGCCCTAAACCTAAATTTAACCCAAACACTCACAATCCTGTCACCAGAACCCGAACCCTAACCCTAGGCCTAGCCATTAACCTAACGCTGACACCTGGCCCTAACCATAACGCTAACCAAAACCGTCAACCTAACCCGGAAACTAACTCTAATACTCATGCATAACACTCACTCTGACCCTAAATCTAACCATAACATTCACCCTAACTTAACCTGAACCGTAACACTAACCCTAGCCCCTTACCCTAAACCTCATACCTAACCCTGACCCTGACGCCGACCCAAATACAAACCCTAACCCAAACCCCACACCTGACGAAAACACTCACCCCTAAACCTAACACTCAATCTAACCCTAATTCCAACACTACAATAACCCTCACAGCAACCCTGACCCTATCTTCCAACACTAACCTAGAACTCTAAACGTAAAGGTCAGCCTTAACCCTGACTGAAGCCTAGCCCGGAACCTGACCCTAACCCTAACGCTCACCCCTACACCTCTCCCTAAACCTAAATTTAACACAAACACACTCCTATCACCAGAACCTGAACCCTAACCCTAGCCCTAGCCATTAAACTAAACCTAACTTTTGGACCTAACCATAACAATAACTAAAACCGTCAATCTGACCCGGAAACTAAACACTAATCCTCATGACTAACCCTCGTTTTGACCCTAAATCTAACCATAACACTCACCCTAATGTAACCAAAACCGTAACCAAACCTTAGAACCTAACCCGAAATCTGTTTTCTAACCCTGACCCTGAACTCGACCCAAACACAAACCCTAACCCAAACACCTAAACTGACCCTAAGAGTCACACCTAAATCTAACACTCAATCTAACCGTACCTCAAATCCTACAATAACCCTCACCCTAAACCTGACCCTAGCGTCCAACACTAACCTTGGACCCTAAAATTAATGGTCAGCCTTCACTCCAACTGAAGCATAGCCCAGAACCTCAAATCTACCCCTATCGCTAAACCTAAATTTTACAAAAAAACTCACCGTCCTGTAACCAGAAACCGAACCCTAATCCTAACCCTAACCATTAACCTAACCCTAACTCCTGGCCCTAACCATAACACTAACGAAAACCCTTATCCTCATGCAGAAGCCTCACTCTGACCCTAAATCTAACCATAACACTCACCTAACGTAACCAGAAAAGTAACCCTATCCCTAAACCCCTAACCCTAAATCTCATCCCTAACCCTGACTCTGACCCCGAACTAAATAGAAACCCTAACCCAAACCCCACACCTGACCCTAACACTCACCCCTTTACCTGACACTCAATCTAAAAGTCATTCCAACACTAACCCTCACCCTAACCCTGACCCTATCTTCCAACCCTAACCCAAAAACCTAAGCCTAAAGGTCAGCCTTCACCCCGACTGAAGCCTAGCCAGGACCCTGACCCTAACCCTAATCCTCACACCTACCGCACGCCCTAAACCTAAATTTAATACAAACACTCACCCACCTGTCACCAGAACCCGAATCCTAACCCAAGCCCTAACCATTAACCTAACCCAAACTCCAGGCCTTAACTATAACACTAAACAAAACCGTCAACCTAACCCAGAAACTAACTCTAATCCTCATGCCTAACCCTCGCTCTGACCCTAAATCTAACCATAACACTCCCCCTCACGTAACCGGAACTGTAACACCAACCCTAGCCACTAACCATAATCCTCATCCCTAACCTTGACTATGAAACCGACCCAAACACAAACCCTAAACCAAACTCCAAACCTGACCCTAACATTCACCACTAAACCTAACACTCAATCTAACCGTAATTTCAAACCTACAATAACCCTCACCCTAACTGTGACCCTTTCTTCGAACCCTAACCCTGACCCCTAAACCTAAAGGTCAGACTTCACCCCGACCTAAGCCTAGACGGACCATGACCCTAACCCTAACCCTCACTCCTACACATCACCCTAAACCTAAATTTAAAACAAACAGTCACCCTCCTGTCACCAGAACCCAAACCCTAACCCTAGCCCTATCCAGTCACCTAAACCTAACTCCTGGCCCTAACCGTAATGCTAACTAAAATCGTCAATCTGACCCGGAAACTAACACTAATCCTCATGCCTAACCCTCGTTCTGACCCTAAATCTAACCAAAACACTCACCCTAACATAACCGAAACCGTAACCGAAACCCTAGCACCTAACCCTAAATCTCTTTTCTAACCCTGACCCTGACCTCGACCCAAACACAAACCCTAACCTAAACACCTAAACTGACCCTAACAGTCACACCTAAACCTAACACTCAATCTAACCGTACCTCAAATCCTACAATAACCCTCAAACTCAACTTGACCCTAGCGTCCAACCTTAACCCAGACCCCTAAACCTAAAGATCAGCCTTCACCCTGACTGAAGCCTAGTTCGGACCCTGACGCTAACCCTGATCATCACACCTAAACCTCGCCAAAAACTGAAATTTAACCTAAATACTCACCCTCCTGTTACCAGAACCCGAACGCTAACCCTAGCCCTAACCACTCAACCTAACCCTAACTCCTGGACCTATCCATAATGCTAACCAAAAACATCAACCTAACCCGAAAACTAACCCTAACCCTCATGCTTAAGCATCACCCTTACCCTAAAACTAACCATAACACTTGCCCTAACCTATCCTGAACCCTAACCCTAACCCTAGGTACTAACCATAAACCTCATTCCTACCCCTGAGCCTGACCCCGACCCAAACACAAACTCTAAACAAACTCCAAACCTGACCCTAAAACTCAACTCTAAACCTAACACTCAATCTAACCATAATTTCAAACCTACAATAACCCTCACCCTAACCCTGACCCTATCTTCCAACCCTAAACCTTACCCCTAAACCTAAAGGTAAGCCTTCACCCCCCACTGAAGCCTGGCCTGGACCCTGACCCTAACCCTAACCCACACCCCTATACCTCACCCTAAACCTAAATTAAACACAAACACTCACCCTCCTGTCACCTTAACTCGAACCCTAACCCTAGACCTAGCCATTAACCTAACACTAACCCCTGGCACCAACCATGACGCTATCCAAAACCGTCAACCTAACCCGGAAACTAACACTATTCCTCATGCATATCCCTTGCTCTGACCCTAAATCTACCCATAACACTCACCTAATGTAACCGTAACTGTAAACATATCCATAACCCCTAACCCTAAACTTCATCCCTAAACCTGAACCTGACCCCTATAGAAATAGAAACCCTAATCCAAACCCCACACCTGACCCAAACACACACCCCTAAACCTAACACTCAATCTAACTGTAATTCCAAGACTACAATAACCCTCACTCTAACCCTGACCCTATCTTCCAACCCGAACCGAGACCCCTAAACCTAAAGATCAGCCTTCACCCCAACTGAAGCCTAGCCCGGACCCTGACCCTAACCCTAATCCTTACACTGAACCCTCGAGCTAGCCCTAAATTTAACCCAAACACTCACCCTCCTTTCACCAGAACCCGAAACCTAACCCTAGCCCTAGCCATTAATCTAAGAGTAACTCTGGGTGCTAACCATAACGCTAACCAAAAACGTAAAGCTAACCTGGAAACTAACTCTAATCCTCATGCCTAACCCTCGCTCTGACCCTAAATCTAACCATAACACTCACCCTAATGTAACCAAAACCATAACGGAAACCCTAGCACCTAATACTAAATATCTTTTCTAACACTGACCATGACCTCGACCCAAACACAAACCCAAACCAAACACCTAACTGACCTTAACACTTACACCTAAACTTAACACTCAGTGTGTAACCGTACCTCCAATCCTCCAATATCCCTCACCCTAAACCTGACCCTAGCATCCAACCCTAACCTTGAGCCCTAAAACTATTGGTCAGACTACACTCCGACTGAAGCATAGCCTGGACACTGACACTAATCCTAACCCTCAACCCTATCCCTTGCCATAAACTGGAATTTAACCCAAACACTCACCATCCTGTCACCAGAACCCGAACTCTAACCCTAGCCCTAACCACTCAACCTAACCCTAACTCCTGGCCCTATCCTTAACGCTAACCAATAATGTCAACCTAACCCGAAAACTAACGCTAACCCTCACGCTTAAGCGTTGCCCTGACCCTAAATCTAACCATAACACTCACCCTAACGTATCCCGAACGGTAACCCTAACCCTAGCCACTAACCATAAACCTCATCCCTACCTCTGAACCTGACCCCGACCCAAACACAAACCCTAACCCAAACTCCAAACCTTACCCTAAAACTCAACTCTAAACCTAACACTCAATATATCCGTAATTTCAAACCTAAAATAACCCTCACCCTAACTCTGACCCTATCTTCTAACCCTAACCCTGACCCAAAAACCTAAAGGTCAGCCTTCACCCCGACTGAAGCCAAGACCAGACCCTGACCCTAACCCTAACCCACACCCCTACACATCGCCCTAAACCTAAGTTTAACACAAACAGTCACTCTCCTGTCAGCAGAACCTGAACCCTAACCCTAGCCCTAGCCATTAACCTAACCCTAAATCCTTGTCCTAACCATAACACTAAACAAAACTGTAAACCATACCCAGAAGCTAACTCTAATCCTCATTCATAACCCTCACGCTGACCCTAAATCTAACAATAACACTAACCCTAACGTAACCGATACCATAACCAAAACCCTAGCACCTAACCTTAAATCTCTTTTCTAACCCTGATCTGTACCTCGACACAAACACAAACCCTAACCCAAACACCTAAACTGACCCTAACACTCACACCTAAACCTAACACTCAATCTAACCGTACCTCCAATCCTACAATAACCCTCACCCTAAACCTGACCCTAGCGTCCAACCCTAACTTTGAGCCCTAAAACTAATGGTCAGCCTTCACTCCGACTGAAGTGTAGCCCGTACCCTGACCCTAATTCTAGCCCTCACCCATACTTCTCACCATAAGCCAAAATTTTACTCAAACACTCACCCTCCTGTCACCAGAACCCGAACCCTAACCCTAGTCCTAACCACTCAACCTAACACTAACTCCTGGCCCTATCCTTAATGCTAACCAAAACCATCAACCTAACCTGAAAACTAAGCCTAACCCTCACGTTAAACGCCGCTCTGACCCAAAATCTAACCATAACACTCACCCTAACGTAAAATGAACCGTAAAACTAACTCTAGCCACTAACAATAAACCTCATCTGTAAACCTGACCCTGACCCTGACCCAAACACAACCCTAACCCAAACTCCAAACCTGACCATAACACTCACCCCTAAACCTAACACTCAATCTAACCGTAATTTCAAACCTACAATAATCCTCACCCTAACCCAGACCCTATCTTCCTTCCCTAACCCTGACCCCTAAATCTAAAGGTCAGCCTTCATCCTGACTGAAGCCTAGCCTGACGCTTATCCAAAACCTAATCCTCACACATACCCCTCGCCCTAAACCTAAATTTAACACAAACACTCACCCTCCTGTCACCAGAACCTGAACCCTAACCCTAGCCCTATCCATTAACCTAACCCTTACTCCTGGCCCTAACTGTAACGCTAACGAAAACCGTCATCCTAACCTGGAAACTAACCCTAAACATCATGCATAAGCCTTGCTCTGACCCTAAATCTAACCATAATACTCACCTAATGTAATCGGAACCATAACCCTAACCCTAGCCCCTAACTGTAAACTTCGTCACTAACGCTGAACCTGACCCCGACAAAAACAGAAACACTAAACCAAACCCCACACCTGACCCAAACACACACCCCTAAACCTAACATTCAATCTAGCTGCAATTCCAAAACTACAATAACCCTCATCCTATCCTGGACCCTATCTTCCAATCCTACCCCAGACCCCTAAACCTAAAGGTCAGCCTTCACCCTGACTCAAGCCTAGTCCAGACCATGACCCTAAACCTAATCCTCTCACCTACCCCTCGCCCTAAGCCTAAATTTGACACAAACGCTCACCCTCCTATCACCAGAACCCAAACCTTAACCCAAGCACTAGCGATTAACCTAAACCTAACTCCTGGCCCTAACCGTAACGCTATCTAAAACCATCAATCTGACTCGGAAACTAACACTAATCCTCATGCCTAACCCTCGCTCTGACCCTAAATCTAACCATAACACTCACCCTAACGTAACCGAAACTGTAACTGAAACCCTAGCACCTAACCCTAAATCTCTTTTCTAACCTTGGCCCTGACCTCGACCCAAACACAAACCCTAAACCAAACACCTAAACTGACCCTAACACTCAACCTAAACCTAACAATCAACCGTACCTCCAATCCTACAATAACCCTCACCCTAAAACAGACCCTAGCATCCAACCCTAACCTTGAGCCCTAAAACTAATGTTCAGCCTTCACTCCAACTGAAGTGAGGCCTGGACTCTGACCTAATCCTAACCCTCACCACTACCCCTCGCCATAAACCGATATTTAACCCAAACACTAACCTCCTGTCACCAGAACCCGAACCCTATCCCTAGCCCTAACCACTCAACCTAACACTAACTGCTGGCCTTATCTGTAACGCTAACCAAACCCATCAAACTTACCCGGAAACTAACTCTAATCCTCATGCATAACCCTCGATCTGACCCTAAATCTAACCATAACACTCACCCTAACGTAACCGGAACCAGAACCCTAACCCTAGCCACTAACCATAAATCTCATCCCTAAACCTGACCCTGACCACGACCCAAACACAAACCCTAACCCAAACTCCAAATCTGACCCTAACACTCACCCCTAAACCTATCACTCAATCTAACCGTAATTTCTAACCTACAATAAACCTCACCCTAACCCTGACCCTATCTTCCAACACTAACCTTGACCCCTAAACCTTAAGGTCAGCCTTCACCCCGACTGAAGCCTAGCCCAGACCCAGACCCTAACTATAACCCTCACCCCTACACCTTGCCATAGACCTAAATTTAACACAGTCACCCTCCTGTCATCAGAATCCGAACCCTAACCCTAGCCCTAGCCATTAACCTAACCCTTACTTCTGGCCCTAATGATAATGCTCAGAAAAATTGTCAACTTGGGACCAGCAGTTAGCATAATGGCTATGTCGCTGGACTCCCACATAGTCGACCGTGGTTCGAGACCCGGACCCGGCGGCTTAAACTCATGCCGGGCGCGTGTGAGTGCGTGCCCAAGATCCCGAGAGGAGAATGGAGGAGAAGGGATTGCGGCGTGGCCATCCTCCCTGGGGGGTGATTTCCTGCTTTCTATCTCTCTGTCTCTCTCTGTCTGTCTGGCGAGCGCACACGCCCTATAGCAAAAACCTCTCCAAAAAAAAAAAACAATTGTCAACTTAACCCGGAAACTAACCCTAACACTCACGCTTAAGCATCGCCCTGACCCTAAATCTAACCATAACACTCACATAACATAACTGGAACTGTAACCCTAACACTAGCCCCTAACCCCAAACTTCATCCATAACACTGACCCTGACAACTACACAAACAGAAACACTAACCCAAATCCCACACCTGACCCACACACTCACCCCTAAAACTAACACTCAATCTAACTGTAATTTAAACACTACAATAACCCTCAACCTCACCCTGACCATATCTTCCAACCCTAACCCTGACCCCTAAAGCTAAAGGTCAGCCTTCCCCCCAAATGAAGCCTAGCCCAGACCCGGACCCGAACCCTAAACCTCAAACATACACCTTGCTTGAAACCTAAATTTAACACATACACTCACCCTCCTGTCACCAGAACCCGAACGATAAGCCTAGCCCTAGCTATTAACCTAACCCTAACTGCTGGCCCTAACCATAATGCTAATGAAATCCATCAACCTAACCCATAAATTAACCCTAATCTTCATGCATAAGCCTCGCTCTGACCCTAAAACTAACCAAAACACTCACCCAATGTAACCGGAACCATAACCCTAACTCTAGCCCCTAACCGTAAACTTCATTCCTAACCCTGACCCTGACCCCAACCTAAATAGAAACCCTAACCCAAACCTCACACCTGACCCAAACACTCACCCCTAAACCTAACAATCTAACCGTAATTTCAACACTACAATAACCCTCACCGGAACCCTCACCCTATCTTCCAACCCTAACACAGACCACTAAACCTAAAGGTCAGCCTTCACCCTGACTGAAGCGTAGCCTGGACCCTGACCCTAATCCTAATCCTCACCCCTACCCTCGCCATAAACCAAAATTTAACCCAAACACTCAACTCCTGTCACCATAACCCGAACCCTAACCCTAGCCCTAGCCATTAACCTAACTCTAACTCCTGGCCCTAAATGTAACGCTAACGAAAATCATCAACCTAAGCCAGAAACTCACCCAAATCCTCATGCATAAGCCTCGCTCGGACTCTAAATCTAACCATAACACTCACATAATGGAACCGGAACGGTAAACCTAACCCTAGCCTCTAACCCTAAACTTTATCCCTAACCCTGACCCTGACAACGACCCTAATAGAAACCCAAACCCTAACCCCACACCTGACCCAAACACTCACCCCTAAACCTAACACTTAATCTAACCGTAATTCCAACACTACAATAATCCTCACACTAACCCTGACCCTATCTTTCAACCCTAACCCAGACCCCTAAACCTAAAGGTCAACCTTCACCCCGACTGAAGCCTAGCCCGAACCCTGACCCTATCCCTAATCCTCACACCCACCCCTCACTCTAAACCTAAATTTGACACAAACGCTCACCCTCCTTTCACAAGGACACGAACCCTAACCCTAGCCCTAGCCATTAACCTAAACCTAACTCCTGGCGCTAACTGTAACACTAACCAAAACCGTCAATTTGACCTGGAAACTAACACTAATCCTCATGCCGAACCCTTGCTGTGACCCTAAATCTAATCATAACACTCACATAATGTAACCGGAACCAGAATCCTAACACTAGCCCCTAACCCTAAACTTCATCCCTAACCCTGACCCTGACAATGACCCAAATAGAAACACTAAGCCAAACCCCAAACCTGACCCACACACTCACCCCTAAACCTAACCTAACACTCAATCTAACTGTAATTCCAATACTACAATAACCCTCACCCTAACCCTGACCCTATCTTCCAAACCTACCCCAGACCCCTAAACCTAAAGGTCAGCCTTCACACCAACTGAAGCCTAGCCCGGTCCCTGACCCTAACCCTAATCCACACAACTTTCCCTCGTCCTAAACCTAAATTTAATACAAACACTCACCCTCCTGTCACCAGAACCCAAATCCTAACTCTAGCCCTAACCATTAACCTAAACCTAAGTCCTGGCCCTAACCGTAATGCTAACTAAAACCGTCAGTTTGTCCCAGAAACTAACATTAATCCTCATGCCTAACCCTCGCTCTGACCCTAAATCTAACCGTAACACTCACCCTAACGTAACCGAAACTGTAACCGAAACCCTAGCACCTAACCCTAAATCTCTTTTCTAACCTTGACCCTGAACTCAACCCAAACACAAACACTAACCCAAACACCTAAACTGACCCTATCACTCACACCTAAATCTAACACTCAATCTAACCGTACCTCAAATCCTACAATAACCCTCACCCTAAACCCGACCCTAGCGTCCAACCCTACCCTTGAGTCCTAAACTAATGGTCAGCCTTTCTCCGACTGAAGCGTAGCCCTGACCCAGACCCTAATCCTAACCCTCACCCCTACCCTCTCTCCATAAACCAAAATTTAACCCAAACAATCACCACCGGTCACCAAAACCCAAACCCTAATTCTAGCCCTAACCACTCAACCTAACACTAACTCCTGGCCCTATCCATAATGTTAAACAACACCGTCAACCTAACCCAGAAACTAACCCTAACCGTCACGCATAAGCATATCCCTGACCCTAAATCTAAACATAACACTTACGCTAACGTAACCTGAACCGTAACCCTAACCCTAGCCACTAACCATAAACCTCATCCTTAAATCTGACCCTGACCACGACCCAAACATAAACTCTAACCCAAACTCCAAACCTGAAACTAACATTCATCCCTAAAGCTTACACCCAATCTAACCATAATTTCAAACCTACAATAACCCTCACCCTAACCCTGACCCTATCTTTCAACCCTAACCTTGATCACTAAACCTAAAAGTCAGCCTTCACTCTGACTGAAGCATAGCCCGGACCCTGACCCTAACCCGAATCCTCACTCCTACACCTCGTCCTAAACCTAAAATTAACACAAACACTCACCCTCCTGTCACCAGAACCGGAACCCTAACCCTAGGCCTAGCCATTAACCTAAAACTAACTCCTGGACCTAACCATAACGCTAACTATAACCGTCAATCTGACCCAGCAATTAACACTAATCCTCATGCCTAACCCTTGTTCTGACCCTAAATCTAACCATAACACTCACCCTAATGTAACCGAAACCGTAACCAAAACCCTAGCACCTAACACTAAATCTATTTTCTAACCTAGACCTTGACCTCGACCAAAACAAAAACCCTACCCCAAACACCTAAACTGACCCTAACACTCACAACTAAACATAACACTCAATCTAACCGTACCTCAAATCCTACAATAACCCTCACCCTAAACCTGACCCTAGTATCCAACCCTAGCCTTGAGCCCTAAAACTAATGGTCAACCTTCACTCCGACTGAAGCATAGCCCAGACCCTGACTGTAATCCTAACTTGGAAACTAACCCTAATCCTCATGCATAAGCCTCACTCTGACCGTAAATCTAACCATAATACCCACCTAATGTAATCGGAACAATAACCCTAACACTAGCCCCAAACTCTAAACTTCATCCCTAACCTAGACCCTGACACCGACTCAATCAGAAACACTAACCCAAACCCCACACCATACCCAAACACTCAACACTAAACCTAACACTCAATCTAATCGTAATTCCAACACTAAAATAACCATCACCCTAACCCTGACCCTATCTTCTAACCCTAACTCAGACCCCTAAACCTAAAGGTCAGCCTTCACCCCGACTGAAGTCTAGCCTGGACCATGACCCTCACCCTAATCCCCACACCTACCCATCACCGTAAACCTAAATTTAACATGAACGCTCACCCTCCTGTCACCAGAACCCGAACCCTAACCCTAGCCCTAGCTATTAACCTAACCCTACCTCCTAACCCTAACCGGAACGCTAACGAAAACCGTCAACATAACCCGGAAACTAACCCTAATCCTCATGCATACGCCTCGCTATGACCCTTAATCTAACCATAACACTTACCTAACGTAACCAGAACCGTAACCTAACCATAGCAACTAACCATAAACCTCATTCCTAACCCTGACCCTGACCACGACCCAAACAGAAACACTATCCCAAACCCCACACCTGACCCTAACAATCACCCCTAAACTTAAAACTCAATCTAACATTAATTTCAAACCTAAAATAACCCTCGCCCTAACCCTGACCCTATCTTCCAACCCTAACCCTGACCACTAAACCTAAAGGTCAGCCTTCACCCCTACAGAAGCCTAGCCCGGACCCTGACCCTAACCCTAACCCTTACCCCTACACCTCATCCTAAACATAAATTTAACACAAACGCTCACCCTCCTGTCACCAGAATCCGAACCCTAATCCTAGCCCTAGTCATTAGCCTAAACCTAACTCCTGGCCCTAACCATAATGCTAACTAAAACCGTCAATCTGACCCGGAAACTAACACTAAATCCTCATGCCTAACCCTCGCTCTGACCCTAAATCTAACCATAACACTCACCCTAACGTAACCGAAACCGTAACCGAAACCCTAGCACCTAACCCTAAATCTCTTTTCTAACACTGATCCTGACCTCGACCCAAACATAAACCCTAACCCAAACACCTAAACTGACCCTAACACTCATACCTAAACTAAAACTCAATCTAACCGTATCTCAAATCCTACAATAACCGTCACCCTAAAACTGACCCTACCGTCCAACCCTACCCTTGAGCCATAAAACTAATGGTCAGACTTCCCTCCGACTGAAGCCTACCCTGACCCTGACCCTAAACCTAATCCTCTCACCTAACCCTCACCCTAAACCTAAATTTAACACAAATGCTCACCCTCCTGTCACCAGAACCTGAACCCTAACCGTAGCCCTAGCCATTAACCAAAACCTAACTCCTGGCCTTAACCCTAACGCTAACGAAAACCGTCAACCTAACCTGGAAACTAACCCTAATCCTCATGCATAAAACTCACTCTGACCCTAAATCTTACCATAACACTCACCTAACGGAACCAGAACCGTAACCCTAACCATAGCCCCTAACCATAAACTTCAATCTTAACCCAGACCCTGACCCCAACCCAAATAGAAACCCTAACCCAAACCCCACACCTGACCCAAACACTCACCCCTAAACCTATCACTCAATCTAACTGTAATTCCAACACTACAATAACACTCACGCAAACCCTGACCTTCCAACCCTAACACAGACCCACAAACCTAAAGGTCAGCCTTCACCTCTAGTGAAGCCTAGCACGGACCCTGACCCTAACCCTAATCCTCACAGCTACCCCTTGCCCTAAACCTAAATTTAACACAGACACTCACCCTCCTGTCACCAGAACACGAACCCTAACCCAAGCCCTAGCCATTAACCTAACCCTAACTCCAGACCCTAACCGTAACGCTAACGAAAACTGTCAGCCTAACTCGGAAACTAACACTAATCCTCATACATAAGCCTCGCTCTGACCCTAAATCTAACCATAACACTCACCTAACGTAACCGAACCGTAACCCTAACCCTAGCCACTAACCATAAACCTCATTTCTAAACCTGACCCTGACCACGACCCAAACACAAACCCTAACCGAAACCCCACACCTGACACAAACACTCACCCCTAAACCTATCACTCAATCTAACCATAATTTCAAACCTACAATAACCCTCAACCTAACCCGAACCCTATCTTCCAACCCTAACCCAGACTCGTAAACCTAAAGGTCAGCCTTCACCCCTACTGTAGCCTAGTCCGGACCCTGACCCTAACCCTAACCCTCACCCCTACACCTCACCCTAAACCTAAATTTAACACAAATGCTCACCCTCCTGTCACCAGAACCCGAACCCTAACCCTAGCCCTAGCCATTAACCTAACCTTAACTGCTGGCCCTAAGATAACGCTAACGAAAACCGTCAACCTAACCTGAAAACTAACCCTAATCCTCATGCATAAGCCTCGCTCTGACCCTAAATCTAACCATAATACTCACCTAACCTAACCGAAAACATAACCCTGACCCTTGCCACTAACCATAAACTTCATCCCTAACACTGACCCTGAACCCGATCCTCATAGACACCCTAACCCAAACCCCACACCTGACCCAAACACTAACCCCTAAATCTATCAATCAATCTAACCGTAATTCCAACACTACAATAACTCTCACCCTAACCCTGACTCTATCTTCCAACTCTAAACCAGACCCCTAAACCTAAAGTTCAGCTTTCTTCTCCCTGATTAAAGCCTAGTCCTGACACTGACTCTAAACCTACTCCTCACCCCTACCCCTCTCCCTAAACCTAAATTTAACACAAACGCTCACCCTCCTGTCACCAGAACCCGAACCCTAACCCTAGCCCTAGTCATTAACCTAAACCTAAGTACTGGACCTAAGCATAGTGCTAACGAAAAACGTCAATCTGACCCGGAAACTAACACTAATCCTCATGCCTAACCCTCACTCTGACCCTAAATCTAACCATAACACTCACCCTAACATAACAGAAACTGTAACCAAAACCCTAGCACATAACCCTAAATCTCTTTTCTAACCCTGACCCAGTCCTCGACTCAAACACAAACCCTAACCCAAACACCTAAACTGACCCTAACACTCACACCTAAACCTAACACTAAATCTAACCGTACCTCCAATCCTACAATAACCCTCACCCTAAACCTGACCCTAGCGACTAACCGTACCCTTGATCCCTAAAACTAATGGTCAGCCTTTACTCTGACTGAAGTGTCGCCAGGACCCTGACCCTAATCCTAACCCTCACGCCTACCTCTCACCATAAAACGAAATTTAACCCAAAGACTCACCTCCTGTCACCAGAACCCGAACCCTAACCCTAGCCCTAACAGCTCAACCTAACCCTAACTCCTGGCCCTATCCGTAACATTAAACAAAATCGTCAACCTAACCCGAAAACTAACCTTAACCCTCACACTTAAGCGTCGCCCTTACCCTAAATCTAACCATACCACTCACCCTAACGTAACCCGAACCGTAACCGTAACCCTAACCCTAGCCACTAACCACAAACCTCATCCCTAACCCTGACCCTGACCCCGACCCAAACACAAAACCTAACCCAAACTCCAAACCTGACCATAACACTCACCCCTAAACTTAACACTCAATCTAACCATAATTTCAATCCTACAATAACCCTCACCCTAACCCGGACTCTATCTTCCAACCCTAACCCTGACACCTAAACTTAAAGGTCAGCCTTCACTCTGACTGAAGCCTAACCCCGACCCTGACCTTAACCCTAACCCTCACCCCTACACCTCGACCTAAACCTAAATTTAACATAAACACTTACCCTTCTGTCATGAGAACCTGAACCCTAACCCTAGCCATAGCCATTAACCTAACCCTTACTCCTGGTTCTAACCATAGCACTAATGAAAACCATCAACCTAACCCAGAAACTAACCCTAATCCTCATGCATAAGCCTAGCTCTTACCCTAAATCTAACCATAACGCTCACCTAATGTAACCGGAACCGTAATCCTAACCCTAGCCCCTAACCCTAAACATCATCCCTAACCCTGACCCTGACACCAACTCAAACAGAAACACTAACCCAAACCCCACACCTGACGCTAACACTCACAACTAAACCTAACACTCAATCTAACCATAATTACAACACTACAATAACCCTCACCCTAACCATGACCCTATCTTCCAATCCTAACCCAGACCCCTAAACCTAAAGGTCAGCCTTTACCCTGACAGAAGCCTAGCCTGGACCCTGACCATAACCAGAATCCTCATACCTACCCCTCGCCCTAAATCTAAATTTAACACAAATGCTCACCCTCCTGTCACCAGAACCCAAACCCTAACCCTAGCCCTAGCCATTAACATAAACCAAACTCCTGGCCCTAACCGTAACACTAACTAAAACCGTCAATCTGACCCTGAAACTAACTCTAATCCTCATGTCTAACCCTCACTCTGACCCTAAATATAACCATAACACTCACCCTAATGAAACCAAAACCCTAGCACCTAAGCCTAAATCTCTTTTCTAACCCTGACCCTGACCTCTACCCAAACACAAACCCTAACCCAAACATCTAAACTGACCCTAACACTCACACCTAAACCTAACACTCAATCTAACCATACCTCCAATCCTACAATAACCCTCACCCTAAACCTGACCCTAGCTTCCTACCGTAAACTTGAGCCCTAAAACTAATGGTCAGCCTTCACTCCAACTGAAGCATAGCCAGGACCCTGACCCTAATCCTAACCCTCATCTCTACCCCTCGCCATAAACCAAAATTTAACCGAAACACTCACCTCCTGTCACCAGAACCCAAACTCTAACCCTAGCCCTAACCACTCAACCTAACACTAACTCCTGGCCCTATCCGAAACGCTAAGCAATACCGTCAACTTAACTCGAAAACTAACCCTAACCCTCATGCTTAAGCATCGCCCTGACCCTAAATCTAACCATAACACTCACCTAACGAAACAAGAACTGAAACCCTAATCCTAGCCCCAACACTAAACTTCATCCCTAACCCTGACCCTGACACCGATCCAAACAGTAACACTAACCCAAAACCCACACCACACCCAAACACCCACCCCTAAACCTAACACTCAT
Source organism: Tupaia tana (assembly GCA_026018925.1). Classification (NCBI taxonomy): domain Eukaryota; kingdom Metazoa; phylum Chordata; class Mammalia; order Scandentia; family Tupaiidae; genus Tupaia; species Tupaia tana. The sequence goes on along the minus strand of JAKSZU010000002.1, from coordinate 123,414,381 downwards.
TCTAACCCTAATTCCAACACTACAATAACCCTCACACTAACCCTGACCCTATGTTGCAACCCTAACACAGACCCCTAAACCTAAAGGTCAGCCTTCACCCCGACTGAAGCTTAGCCCAGACTCTGACCCTAACCCTAATCCTCACACCTACCCCTCGCTCTAAACCTAAATTTAACACAAACGCTCACCCTCCTGTCACCAGAACCCGAACCCTAACCCTAGTCCTAGCCATTAACCTTACTCAAACTCTTGGCCCTAATCGTAACGCTAATGAAAACTGTCAACCTAACCCAGAAACTAACCCTAGTCCTCATGCATAAAACTTGCTCTGACCTTTAATCTAACCATAATACTCACCAAACATAATCGGAACCGTAACCCTAATCCTAGCCCCAACCCTAAACTTCATCCCTAATCCTGACCCTGACACTGATCCAAACAGTAACACTAACCCAAACCCCACAACATACCCAAACACTCACCACTAAACCTAACACTCAATCTAACCATAATTCAAACACTACAATATCTGACACATAAACCCTGACCCTATCTTCCAACCCCAACCCCGACCCCTAAACCTAAAGGTCAACCTTCACACCGACTGAAGCCTAGTCCAGAACCTGACCCTAACCCTAATCCTCACAGCTACCCCTTGCCCTAAACCTAAATTTAACACAAACGCTCACAGTCCTGTCACCAGAACTTGAACCATAACCCTAGCCTTTGCCATTAATGAACCCTAATGCATGGCCCTAACCGCAACACTAACGAAAACCGTCAACCTAACCCGGAAACTAACCCTAATCCTCATGCATAAGCCACAATCTGACCCTAAACCTAACAATAACACTCACCTAACCTAACCGGAACCTTAACACTAACCCTAGCCCCTAACCTTAAACTTCATCCCTAACACTGAACCTGACCACGACCCAAATAGAAACTATAACCCAAACTCCACACCTGACCCAAACACTCACCCCTAAACCTAACACTCATTCTACCGTAAATTCAACACTACAATAGCCCTCACCCTAACCCTGACCCTATCTTCCAACCCTAACTCAGACCCCTAAACCTAAAGGTCAGCCTTCACCCCGACTGAAGCCTAGCCTGGACCCTGACCCTAACCCTAATCTTCACACCTACCCCTCGCCCTAAACCTAAATTAACACAAACGCTAACCCTCCTGTCACCAGAACCCGAACCCTAACCTTAGCCCTAGCCATTAACCTAAAACTAATTCCTGGCCCTAACCATAAGGCTAACTAAAACCGTCAATCTGACCCGGAAACTAACACTATTCCTCATGCCTAACCCTCGCTCTAACCTTAAATATAACCATAACGCTACAATAACCCTCACCCTAACCCTGACCCTATCTTCCAACCCTAACTCTGACCCCTAAACGTAAAGGTCAGCCTTCATCCCAACTGAACCATAGCCAGGAACCTGGCCCTAACCCTAATCCTCACACCTACCCATTGCCCTAAACCTAAAGTTAACACAAACGCTCACCCTCTTGTTAACAGAACCCGAACCCTAACCCTAGCCCTTACCACTCAACCTAACACTAACTCCTGGCCCTATTTGTAACACTAACGAAAACCGTCAACCTAAGCGAAAACTAACCCAAACCCACACACTTAAACGTCGTCCTGACCTTATATCTAACCATAACACTCACACAAATGTAACCTGAACCGTAACCCTAAACCTAGTCACTAACCATAACCCCCATAACTAACCCTGACCCTGACCCCGAACTAAACACAAACCCTAACCCAAATTCCAAAACTGACCCTAACACACACCCCTAAACCTAACACTCAATCTAACTGTAATTTCAAACCTACAATAACCCTCACCCTAACCTGGACCCTATCTTCCAACCCTAATCCTGACCCCTAAACTGAAAGGTCAGCCTTCACCCCAACGGAACCCTAGCCTCGACCCTGACCCTAACCCTAACTCTCACCCCTACACCTTGCCCTAAACCTAAATTTAACACAACACTCACCTTCTTGTCACCAGAACCCAAACCCTAACCCTAGCCCTAGCCATTAACCTAAAACTAACTCCTGGCCCTAACCATAACACTAACTAAAACCGTCAATCTGACCCAGAAACTAACACTAATCCTCATGCCTAACCCTCGCTCTGACCCTAAATCTAACCATAACACTCACCCTAACGTAACCAAAACCGTAACCGACACCCTAGCACCTAACAATAAATTTATTTTCCTACCCTGACCTTGACCTCGACCCAAACACAAATCCTAACCCAAACACCTAAACTGACCCACACACTCACCCCTAAACCTAACACTCAATCTAACCATACCTGAAATACTACAATAACCCTCACCCTAAACCTGACCCTAGCTTCCAACCCTACTCTTGAGCCCTAAAACAAATGGTCAGCCTTCACTCCGACTGAAGCGTAGCCCAGACCCTGACCCTAATCTTAACCCTCACCACTACCCCTTGCCAATAAACCTAAATTTAACCCAAACACTCACCTCCTGTCAACAGAACCCGAACCCTAACCCTAGCCCTAACCACTCAAAATAACCCTAACCCCTGGACCTATGTGTAATGCTAACTAAAAGCGTCAACCTAACCCGAAAATTCACCCTAACCCTCATGCTTAAGCGTTGCCCTGACCCTAAATATAACCATAACACTCACCCTAAAATAACCTGAACCATAACCCTTACCCTAGCCACTAACCATAAACCTCATCCCTAACCCTGACCCTGACCCCGACCCAAACACAAACCCTAACCCAAATCCAAACCAGACCCTAACACTGACCCCTAAACCTAACACTCAATCTAACTGTAATTTCAGACCTACAATAACCCTCACCCTAACCCTGACCCTATCTTCCAACCCTAACCCTGACCCCTAAACCTAAAGGTCAGCCTTCACCCTGACTGAACCCTAGCCCGGAGCCTGACCCTAACCCTAACCCTCACCCCCACACCTCACATAAACTTAAATTTAATACAAACATTCACGCTCCTGTCACCTTAACTCTAACCCTAACCCTAGCCCTAACGATTAACCTAACCCTTACTCCTGGCCCTAACCGTAACACTGAGGAAAACCGTCAACCTAACCCCGAAACTAACCCTAATCCTCATGAATGAGTCTCGCTCTGACCCAAAATCGAACCATAATACTCACCTAACATAATCGGAACCGTAACCCTAACCCTAACCCTAGCACCTAACCCTAAACTACATCCCTAAACATGACCCTGACACCAATCCAAACAGAAACACTAAACAAAACACCACACCTGACCCAAACACTCAACCCTAAACCTCACACTCAATCTAACCGTAATTCCAACACTACAATAACCCTCACCCTAACCATGACCCTATCTTCTAACACTAACCCAGACCCCTAAACCTAAAGGTCAGCCTTCACCCCAACTGAAGCCTTTCCCAGACCCTGACCCTAACACTAATCCTCACAACTACCCCTCGCCCTAAACCTAAATTTAACACAAACGTTCACCCTCCTGTTACCAGAACCCAAACCCTAACCCTAGCCCTAGCCATTAAGCTAAACCTAACTCCTGGCCCTAACTGTAATGCTAACTAAAACCGTCAATCTGACCTGGAAACGAACACTAATCTTCATGCCTAACCCTAGCTCTAACCCTAAATGTAACCATAACATTCACCCTAATGTAACCAAAAATGTAACCTAAACCGTAACACCTAACCCTAAATCTCTTTTCTAACCCTGACCCTGACCTTGACCCAAACACAAACCCTAACCCAAACACCTATACTGACACTAAAACTCACACCTTAACCTAACACTCAATCTAACCATACCGCCAATCCTACAATAACCGTCACCCTAAACCTGACCCTAGCGTCCAACCCTACCCTTGAGCCCTAAAACTAATGGTCAGCCTTCACTCTGACTGAAGCGTAGCCCAGACCCTGACCCTAACCCTAATCCTCACCCGTACACCTCCCCCTAAACCTATAATTAACACAAGCACTCACCCTCCTGTCACCAGAACCTGAACCCCAACACTAGCCCTAGCCATTAACCTAACCCTTACTCCAGACTGTATCTGTAACGCTAACTAAAAACGTCAACCTAACCCAGAAACTAACCCTAATACTCATGCATAAGCCTCGCTCTGACCTTTAATCTAACCATAATGCTCACCTAACGTAATCGGAACCGTAACCCTAATCCTAGCCCCAACCCTAATTTCATCCCTAACCCTGCCCCTTACACCGATCCAAACAGTAACACTAACCCAAACCCCACAACACACCCAAACACTCACCACTAAATCTAACACTCAATCTAACCGTAATTCAAACACTATAATATCTGACACCCAAACCCTGACCCTATCTTCCAACCCTAACCCAGACTGCTAAACCTAAAGGTCAGGCTTCACACCGACTGAAGCCTAGCCCGGACCTTGACGCTAACCCTAATCCTCACAGCTACCCCTCGCCCTAAACCTAAATTTAACACAAAGGCTCACCGTCCTGTCACCAGAACCTGAACCCTAACCCTAGCCTTTGTCATTAACCTAACCTAACTCCTGGCCCTAACCATAACGCTAACGAAAAACGTCAACCTACCCAGGAAACTAACCCTAATCCTCATGTATAAGCCTCGATCTGACCCTAAATCTAACAATAACACTCACCTAACCTAACCGTAACCATAAGCCTAACCCTAGCCCCTAACCTTAAACTTCATCCCTAACTCTGACACTCACCACGACCTAAATAGAAACACTAACCCAGACCCCACACCTGACCCAAACATTCACCCCTAAACCTCACACTCAATGTAACCGTAATTCCAACACTACAATAACCCTCACCCTAACCCTGACCCTATCTTCCAACCCTAACTCAGACCCCTAAACCTAAAGGTCAGCCTTCACCCCTACTGATGCATAGCCCGGACCCTGATCCTAACCCTAACCGTCACCCCTACACCTCGCTCTAAACCTAAATTTAACACAAACACTCACCCTCCTGTCACCAGAACCCAAACACTAACCCTAGCACTAGCCATTAACATAAACCTAACTCCTGGCCCTAACTGAAACACTAACTAAAACCGTCAATCTGACCCCGAAACTAATATTAATCCTCATGCCTAACTCTCACCCTGACCCTAAATCTAACGATAACACTCACACTAACGTAACCAAAACCGTAACCGAAACCATAGCACCTAACAATAAATCTATTTTCCTACCCTGATCTTGACCTCGACCCTAACACAAACCCTAAACCAAACACCTAAACTGACCCTAACACTCACATCTATAGCTAACACTAAATCAAACCGTACATGAAATACTACAGTAACCCACACCCTAAAACTGACTCTAGCGTCCAACACTAACTTTGAACCCTAGAAGTAATGGTCAGCCTTCACTGAACTGAAGCGTAGACCAGACCCTGACCCTAATCCTAACCCTCACCTCAACCCCTCCGCAGAAACCAAAATTTGACCCAAACTCTCACACTCCTCTCACCAGTACTCGAACCCAAACTCTAGCCTTCACCGCTGAAACTACCTTAAGCTTAACCCCAACCCTAACCTGACCCTGACGCTAAATCCAAATGTAAGACTGAACCGAAAACTAACAGTGGCCCTAAACTTACAACATCAAACTAAGTTCAAACCTAAACTACCGTGAAGCCTAAATAAAAACCATAGACCTAACTCTAACCCTAGGAGGAAACCTGAAGCTTAACCCCAAACCTAACCTGACCCTGACGCTAACTAAAACCGTAACACTGAACCGAAAACTAAGAGTAGTCCTAAACTTACTCCCTCAAACTAAGTTCAAACCCAACCTAACCTGAAGCCTAAATCAAACCATAGACCTAACCCTAACCCGAGGTGGACACCTTAAGCTTAACCCCAAACCTAACCTGACCCTGACACTAACTACAACCGTAACACTGAACCGAAAACTAACAGTAGCCCTAAACTTACTCCCTCAAACTAAGTTCAAACCTAACCTAACCTGAAGCCTAAATCAAACCATAGACCTAAACCTAACCCTAGGCAGACACCTTAAGCTTAACCCCAACCGTAATCTGACCCAGACTCTAACTCCAAACTTAACACTGAACCGAAAACTAACAGTAGCCCTAAACTTACTCCCTCAAACTAAGTTCACACCTAACCTAACCTGAAGCCTCAATCATACCATAGACATAACCCTAACCGTAGGCGGACACCTTAAGCTTAACCCCAACCGTAACCTGACCCAGACGCTAACTCCAACCTTAACACTCATCCGAAAACTAACAGTAGCCCAAAACTTACTCCCTCAAACTAAGTTCATACCTAACCTAACCTGAAGCCTAAATGAAACCACACACCTAACCCTAACCCTAGATGGACATATTAAGCTTAAACCCAACCCTTACCTGACCCAGACGATAACTCCAACCATAACACTGAACCAAAAACTAACAAAAGCCCTACGCTTACTCCCTCAAACATAGTTCAAAACTAACCTACCTGAAGTGGAAATCAAACCATAGAACTAACCCTAACCCTAGGCGGACAACTTAAGCTTAACCCATGCCCTAACCTGACCGAGACGCTAACTATAACTGTAACACTGAACCGAAAACTCACAGTAGCCCTAAACTTACTCCCTCAAACTAACGTCAAACCTAACCTAACTGAACGCTAAATCAAACCATAGGCCTAACCCTAACCCTAGGTGGACACCTTAAGCTTAACCCCAACCCTAACCTGACCCTGACGCTAACTCCAACCATAACACTGAACCGAAAACTAACAGTAGCCCTAAACATACGCCCTCAAACTAAGTTCAAACCTAAGTTCAAACCAGAAGCCTAAATCAAACGATAGAACTAACCCTAACCCTAGGTGGACACCTTAACCTAAACCCCAACCAAAACCTGAACCTGACGCTAACTCCATCCATAACACTGAACCGAAATCTAACAGTAGCCCTGAACTTACTCCCTCAAACTAAGATCAAACCTAACATAACCTGAAGCCTAAATCAAACCATAGACCTATCACTAACCCTAGGCGGACACCTTAAGCTTAACGCCAACACTTACCTGACCGTGACGCTAACTCTAAACATAACACTGAACTGAAAACTAACAGTAGCCCTAAACTTACTCCTGCAAACTAAGTTCAAACCTAACCTAACCTGAAGCCTAAATCAAACGACAGACTGGACCCTAACGCTAGTTGGACACCTTAAGCTTAAGCCCAACCATAACCTGAACTTGATGCTATCTCCAACTGTAACACTAAACCGAAAACTAATAGTGGCCCTAAACTTACTCCCTCAAACTAAGTTCAAACCTAACCTAACCTGAAGCCTAAATCAAACCATAGACCCAAACCTAACCCTAGGCGGACACCTTAAGCTTAACGCCAACCCTAACCTGACCCTGATGATAACTCCAACCGTAACACTGATCCGAAAAGTAACAGTGGCCCTAAACTTACTACCTCAAACTAAGTTCAAACCTAAACTAACCTTAAGCCTAAATCAAACCACAGACCTAACCCTTACCCTAGGTGGACACCTTAACCTAAACGCTACCATAACCTGAACCTGACGCTAACTCCATCCGTAACACTGAACCGAAATCTAACAGTAGCCCTAAACCTTCTCCGTCAAACTAAGTTCAAACCTAACCTAAGCTGAAGCCTAAATCAAACCATAGAACTAACCCTAACCCTAGGCAGACAGCTTAAGCTTAACGCCAACCCTAAACGGACCCTGATGATAAATCCAAACATAACACTGAACTGAAAACTAACAGTAGCCCTAAACATACTCCCTCAAACTAAGTTCAAACCTAACCTAACTTGAAGCCTATATCAATCCACAGACCTTCTCCTAACCCTAGGCGGACACCGTAAGCTTAGCCCTAACTCTAACCTGACCCTGACGATAACTCCAACGGTAACACTGATCCAAAAACTAACAGTGGCCCTAAACTTACTCCCTCAAACTAAGTTCAAACCTAACCTAACCTGAAGCCTAAATCAAACCATAGACCTAACCCTAACCCGAGGCGGACACCTTAAGCTTAACCCCAAACCTAACCTGACCCTGACGCTAACTACAACCGTAACACTGAACCGAAAACTAACAGTAGCCCTAAACTTACTCCCTCAAACTAAGTTCAAACCTAACCTAACCTGAAGCCTAAATCAAACCATAGACCTAAACCTAACCCTAGACAGACACCTTAAGCTTAACCCCAACCGTAATCTGACCCAGACTCTAACTCCAAACTTAACACTGAACCGAAAACTAACAGTAGCCCTAAACTTGCTCCCTCAAACTAAGTTCACACCTAACCTAACCTGAAGCCTCAATCATACCATAGACATAACCCTAAGCCAAGGCGGACACCTAAAGATCAACCCCAACCCTAACCTGACGCTTACGCTAACTCCAACCATAACACTGAACCGAAAACTAACAGTAGCCCTAAACTTACTCCCTCTAACTAAGTTCAAACCTAACCTAACCTGAAGCCTAAGTCAAACCATAGACCTAACCCTATAACCGTAGGCGGACACCTTAAGCTTAACCCCAACCGTAACCTGACCCAGACGCTAACTCCAACCTTAACACTCATCCGAAAACTAACAGTAGCCCAAAACTTACTCCCTCAAACTAAGTTCATACCTAACCTAACCTGAAGCCTAAATGAAACCACACACCTAACCCTAACCCTAGATGGACATATTAAGCTTAAACCCAACCCTTACCTGACCCAGACGATAACTCCAACCATAACACTGAACCAAAAACTAACAAAAGCCCTACACTTACTCCCTCAAACATAGTTCAAAACTAACCTACCTGAAGTGGAAATCTAACCATAGAACTAACCCTAACCCTAGGCGGACAACTTAAGCTTAACCCATGCCCTAACCTGACCGAGACGCTAACTATAACTGTAACACTGAACCGAAAACTCACAGTAGCCCTAAACTTACTCCCTCAAACTAACGTCAAACCTAACCTAACTGAATGCTAAATCAAACCATAGGCCTAACCCTAACCCTAGGCGGACACCTTAAGCTTAACCCCAACACTAACCTGACCCTGACGCTAACTCCAACCATAACACTGAACCGAAAACTGACAGTAGCCCTAAACATACTCCCTCAAACTAAGTTCAAACCTAAGTTCAAACCAGAAGCCTAAATCAAACCATAGAACTAACCCTAACCCTAGGCGGACACCGTAAGCTTAGCCCTAACTCTAACCTGACCCTGACGATAACTCCAACGGTAACACTGATCCAAAAACTAACAGTGGCCCTAAACTTACTCCCTCAAACTAAGTTCAAACCTAACCTAACCTGAAGCCTAAATCAAACCATAGACCTAAACCTAACCCTAGACAGACACCTTAAGCTTAACCCCAACCGTAATCTGACCCAGACTCTAACTCCAACCTTAACACTGAACCGAAAACTAACAGTAGCCCTAAAATTACTCCCTCAAACTAAGTTCACACCTAACCTAACCTGAAGCCTCAATCATACCATAGACATAACCCTAAGCCGAGGCGGACACCTAAAGATCAACCCCAACCCTAACCTGACCCTTACGCTAACTCCAACCATAACACTGAACCGAAAACTAACAGTAGCCATAAACTTACTCCCTCTAACTAAGTTCAAACCTAACCTAACCTGAAGCCTAAGTCAAACCATAGACCTAACCCTAACCGTAGGCGGACACCTTAAGCTTAACCCCAACCCTAACCTGACCCTGACGCTAACTCCAACCGTAACACTGAACCGAAAACTAAGAGTAGCCCTAAACATACTCCCTCAAATTAAGTTCAAACCTAACCTAACCTGAAGCTTAAATCAAACCATAGACTTAACCCTACCCCTAGGCCGACACCGTAAGCTTAACCACAACACTAACCTGACCCTGAAGCGAACTCCAACTGTAACACTGAACCGAAAGCTAACAGTAGCCCTAAACATACTCCCTCAAACTAAGTTCAAACCTAACCTAACCTGAAGCCTATTTCAAACCATATACCTAATAGTAACCCTAGGCGGACACCTTAAGCTTAACCGTAACCCAAACCTGACCCTGACGCTAGCCCCAACCGTAACACTGAACCGAAAAATAACAGTAGCCGTAAACTTACTACCTCAAACTAAGTTCAAACCTAAGTAACCTAAAGCCTAAATCAAACCATAGACCAAACCCTAAACATAGGCGGACACCTTAAGATTAACCCCAACCCTAACCTGACCCTGACCTAACTCCAACCGCAACAGTGAACCGAAAATTAACAGTGGCCCTAAACTTACTACCTTAAACTAAGTTCAAACCTAACCTAACATGAAGCCTAAATCAAACCATAGACCTAACCATAACCCTAGGCGGACGCATTAAGCTTAACCGCAACCCTAACCTGACCTTGACGCGAACTCCAACCGTAACACTGAACCTAAAACTAACAATAGTCCTAAACATACTCCCTCAAACTAAGTTCAATCCTAACCTAAACTGAAGCCTAATTCAAACCATAGACCTACCCCTAACCCTAGGCGGAAACCTTAAGCTTAACATCAAACCTAACCTGACCCTGACGCTAAATCCAACCGTAACACTGAATCGAAAACTAACAGTAGCCCTAAACTTTGTCCCTCAAACTAAGTTCAAACCTAACCTAACCTGAAGCTTAAATCAAACCATAGACTTAACCCTAAGCCTTGGCGGACACCTTAAGCTTAACGCCAAACCTAATCTGACCCTGATGCTAACTCCAAATATAACATTGAACTGAAAAGTAACAGTAGCCCTAAACTTACTCCCTCACACTAAGTTCAAACCTAACCTAACCTGAAGTCTAAATCAAACCATAGACCTAACCCTAACCCTAGGCGGATACCTTAAGCTTAACCCATACCCTAAACTAACCCTGACACTAACTTCAACCGTACCACTGAACCGAAAACTAACAGTAGCCCTAAACTTACTCCACCAAACTGAGTTCAAACCTAACCTAACCGGAAGCCTAAATTGAACCATAGACTGAACCCTAACCGTAGGCGGAAACCTTAAGCTTAACGCCAACCCTAATCTGACCGTGGCACTAACTCCAACCATATCACTGAACTGAAAACTAACAGTAGCCCTAAACGTACTCCCTGATACTAAGTTCAAACCTAACATATCCTGAAGCCTAAATCAAACCATAGACCTAACCCTAACCCTAGGCGGACACCATAAGTTTAACGACAACCCTAACCTGACCCTGATGCTAACTCCAACCGCAACAGTGAACCGAAAAGTAACAGTGGTCCTAAACTTACCACCTCAAACTAAGTTCAAACCTAACCTAACCTGAAGCCTAAATCAAACCATCGACCTAACCCTAACCGTAGGCAGACATCTTAAGCTTTAACGCAACCCTAACCTGACCCTGACACTAACTCCAACCGTAACACTGAAACAAAAACTAACATTAGCCTTAAACTCATTCCCTCAAACTCAGTTGAAACCTTACCTAACCTGAAGCCTAAATCAAACCATAGACCTATTTCTAACCCTAGGCGTACACCTTAAGCTTAACCCCAACCCTAACCTGACCCTGATGCTAATTCCAAATACAACAGGGAACCGAAAACTAACAGTGGCCCTAAACTTACTCCCTCAAACTAAGTTCAAACCTATCCTAACCTGAAGCCTAAATCAAAACATAGACCTAACCCTAAATCTAGGCATACACCTTAAGCTTAACCGCAACCCTAAACTGACCCTGATGACAACTCCAACCGTAACACTGAACCGAAAACTAACAATAGCCCTCAACTTACTCCCTCAAACTAAGTTCCAACCTAAATTAACCTGAAGCCTAAATCAAACCATAGACCTAACCCTAACCCTAGGTAGACACCTTAAGCTTAACCGCAGCCCTAACCTGACCCTGACGCTAACTCCAACCGTAACTCTGAACCGAAAACTAACAGCGGTCCTAAACTTACTCCCTCAAACTAAGTTCAAACCTAACCTAATCTGAAGTCTAAATCAAACCCTAGACCTAACCCTAAACCTAGGCAGACATCTTAAGCTTAACCCCAACTCTAACATAACCCTGACGCTAACTCCAACCGTAACAGTGAACTGAAAACTAACAGTAGGCCTAAACTTACTCCCTCACACTAAGTTCAAACCTAACCTAACCTGAAGCCTAAATCAAACCATAGACCTAACCCTAACCCTAGGCGGATACCTTAAGCTAAACCCACACCCTAAACTAACCCTGACACTAACTACAACCGTACCACTGAACCCAAAATTAACAGTAGCCCTAAACTTATTCCACCAAACTGAGTTCAAACCTAACCTAACCGGAATTCTAAATCAAACCATAGTTCGAACCCTAACCATAGGCGGACACCTTAATATTAACCCCAACTCTAACCTGAACCTGACGCTAACGCCATCTGTAACACTAAACAGACAACTAACAGTGGCCCTAAACTTACTTCCTCAAATTAAGTTCAAATCTAACCAAACCTGAAGCCTAAATCAAACCACAGACCTAACACTAACCCTGGGCGGACACCTTAAGCTTAACGCCAACCCTAATCTGACCGTGAGGCTAACTCCAAACAAATCACTGAACTGAAAAGTAACAGTAGCCCAAAACTTACTCCCAAACACTAAGTTCAAGCCTAACGTAAGCGGAAGCCTATATCAAACCATAGACCTAACCCTAACCCTAGGCGGACACCATAAGCTTAACCCCAACGCTAACCTGACCCTGACATTAACTCCAACCGTAACACTGAACCAAAAAATAACAGTAGCCCTAAACTTATTCCCTCAAACTAACTTCAAACCTAACCTAACCTGAAGCCTAAATCAAACCATAGACCTATTTCTAACCCTAGGCGGACACCTTAAGCTTAACCGCAACCCTAACCTGACCCTGACGCTAACTCCAACAGTAACACTAAACATAAAACTAACAGTAGTCCTAAACTTGCTCCCTCAAACTAAGTTCAAACCTAACCTAACCTGAAGTCTAAATCAAACCATAGACCTAACCCTAACCCTAGGCGGACAACTTAAGCTTAACCCAACACTAACCTGACCCAGACTCTATCTCCAACCTTAACAGTGAACCGAAAACTAACAGTAGCCCTAAACTTACTCCCTCAAACTAAGTTCCAACCTAACCTAAACTGAAGCCTAAATCAATCGATTGACCTAACCCTAAACCTAGGCGGACACCTTAACCTTAAGCCCATCCCTAAAATGGCCCTGACGCTACCTCCAATCTTAGCACTTAACCGAAAAATAAGAGTAGCACTAAACTTACTCCCTCAAACTAAGTTCAAACCTAACCTAACCTGAAGCCTAAATCAAACCATCGACCTATCTCTAACCCTAGGCGGACACCTTAAGCTTAACCCCAACCCTAACCTGACCCTGACGCTAACTACAACCGTAACACTGAACCGAAAACTAAGAGTAGCCCTAAACATACTCCCTCAAATTAAGTTCAAACCTAACCTAACCTGAAGCCTAACTCAAACCATAGACCTAACCCTACCCCTAGGTGGACACCTTAAGCTTAACCCCAAACCTAAGCTGACCCTGACGCTAACTCCAACCGTAACACTGAACCGAAAACTAACAGTAGCCCAAAACTTACTCCCTCAAAATCAGTTCAAACCTAACCTGTGCTGAAGCCTAAATCAAACCATTGATCTAACCCTAATCCTAGGTGCACACGTAAAGCTTACCCCCCTACCCTATCATGACCCTGACGCTAACTCCAACCGTAACACTGAACCGAAAACTAACAGTAGCCCTAAACATACTCTCTCAAACTAAGTTCAAACCTAAGTTCAAACCAGAAGCCTAAATCAAACCATAGAACTAACCCTAAACCTAGGTGGACACCTTAAGCTAAACCCCAACCAAAACCTGAACCTGACGCTAACTCCATCCATAACACTGAACCGAAATCTAACAGTAGCCCTGAACTTACTCCCTCAAACTAAGTTCAAACCTAACATAACCTGAAGCCTAAATCAAACCATAGACCTATCACTAACCCTAGGCGGACACCTTAAGCTTAACGCCAACACTTACCGGACCGTGACGCTAACTCTAAACATAACACTGAACTGAAAACTAACAGTAGCCCTAAACTTACTCTTGCAAACTAAGTTCAAACCTAACCTAACCTGAAGCATAAATCAAAGGACAGACTGGACCCTAACGCTAGTTGGACACCTTAAGCTTAACGCCAACCCTAACCTGACCCTGATGATAACTCCAACCGTAACACTGATCCGAAAAGTAACAGTGGCCCTAAACTTACTACCTCAAACTAAGTTCAAACCTAAACTAACCTTAAGCCTAAATCAAACCATAGACCTAACCCTTACCCTAGGTGGACACCCTAACCTAACCGCTACCATAACCCGAACCTGACGCTAACTCCATCCGTAACACTGAACCGAAATCTAACAGTAGCCCTAAACCTTCTCCGTCAAACTAAGTTCAAACCTAACCTAAGCTGAAGCCTAAATCAAACCATAGAACTAACCCTAACCCTAGGCGGACAGCTTAAGCTTAACGCCAACCCTAAACGGACCCTGATGATAAATCCAAACATAACACTGAACTGAAAACTAACAGTAGCCCTAAACATACTCCCTCAAACTAAGTTCAAACCTAACCTAACTTGAAGCCTATATCAAACCATAGACCTTCTCCTAACCCTAGGTGGGCACCGTAAGCTTAGCCCTAACTCTAACCTGACCCTGACGATAACTCCAACGGTAACACTGATCCAAAAACTAACAGTGGCCCTAAACTTACTCCCTCAAACTAAGTTCAAACCTAACCTAACCTGAAGCCTAAATCAAACCATAGACCTAACCTTAATCCTAGGTTAACACCTTAAGCTTAACCCCAAACCTAACCTGACCCTGACGCTAACTACAACCGTAACACTGAACCGAAAACTAACAGTAGCCCTAAACTTACTCCCTCAAACTAAGTTCAAACCTAACCTAACCTGAAGCCTAAATCAAACCATAGACCTAAACGTAACCCTAGACAGACACCTTAAGCTTAACCCCAACCGTAATCTGACCCAGACTCTAACTCCAAACTTAACACTGAACCGAAAACTAACAGTAGCCCTAAACTTGCTCCCTCAAACTAAGTTCACACCTAACCTAACCTGAAGCCTCAATCATACCATAGACATAACCCTAAGCCAAGGCGGACACCTAAAGATCAACCCCAACCCTAACCTGACGCTTACGCTAACTCCAACCATAACACTGAACCGAAAACTAACAGTAGCCCTAAACTTACTCCCTCTAACTAAGTTCAAACCTAACCTAACCTGAAGCCTAAGTCAAACCATAGACCTAACCCTAACCGTAGGCGGACACCTTAAGCTTAACCCCAACCGTAACCTGACCCAGACGCTAACTCCAACCTTAACACTCATCCGAAAACTAACAGTAGCCCAAAACTTACTCCCTCAAACTAAGTTCATACCTAACCTAACCTGAAGCCTAAATGAAACCACACACCTAACCCTAACCCTAGATGGACATATTAAGCTTAAACCCAACCCTTACCTGACCCAGACGATAACTCCAACCATAACACTGAACCAAAAACTAACAAAAGCCCTACACTTACTCCCTCAAACATAGTTCAAAACTAACCTACCTGAAGTGGAAATCTAACCATAGAACTAACCCTAACCCTAGGCGGACAACTTAAGCTTAACCCATGCCCTAACCTGACCGAGACGCTAACTATAACTGTAACACTGAACCGAAAACTCACAGTAGCCCTAAACTTACTCCCTCAAACTAACGTCAAACCTAACCTAACTGAATGCTAAATCAAACCATAGGCCTAACCCTAACCCTAGGCGGACACCTTAAGCTTAACCCCAACACTAACCTGACCCTGACGCTAACTCCAACCATAACACTGAACCGAAAACTGACAGTAGCCCTAAACATACTCCCTCAAACTAAGTTCAAACCTAAGTTCAAACCAGAAGCCTAAATCAAACCATAGAACTAACCCTAACCCTAGGCGGACACCGTAAGCTTAGCCCTAACTCTAACCTGACCCTGACGATAACTCCAACGGTAACACTGATCCAAAAACTAACAGTGGCCCTAAACTTACTCCCTCAAACTAAGTTCAAACCTAACCTAACCTGAAGCCTAAATCAAACCATAGACCTAAACCTAACCCTAGACAGACACCTTAAGCTTAACCCCAACCGTAATCTGACCCAGACTCTAACTCCAACCTTAACACTGAACCGAAAACTAACAGTAGCCCTAAAATTACTCCCTCAAACTAAGTTCACACCTAACCTAACCTGAAGCCTCAATCATACCATAGACATAACCCTAAGCCGAGGCGGACACCTAAAGATCAACCCCAACCCTAACCTGACCCTTACGCTAACTCCAACCATAACACTGAACCGAAAACTAACAGTAGCCATAAACTTACTCCCTCTAACTAAGTTCAAACCTAACCTAACCTGAAGCCTAAGTCAAACCATAGACCTAACCCTAACCGTAGGCGGACACCTTAAGCTTAACCCCAACCCTAACCTGACCCTGACGCTAACTCCAACCGTAACACTGAACCGAAAACTAAGAGTAGCCCTAAACATACTCCCTCAAATTAAGTTCAAACCTAACCTAACCTGAAGCTTAAATCAAACCATAGACTTAACCCTACCCCTAGGCCGACACCGTAAGCTTAACCACAACACTAACCTGACCCTGAAGCGAACTCCAACTGTAACACTGAACCGAAAGCTAACAGTAGCCCTAAACATACTCCCTCAAACTAAGTTCAAACCTAACCTAACCTGAAGCCTATTTCAAACCATATACCTAATAGTAACCCTAGGCGGACACCTTAAGCTTAACCGTAACCCAAACCTGACCCTGACGCTAGCCCCAACCGTAACACTGAACCGAAAAATAACAGTAGCCGTAAACTTACTACCTCAAACTAAGTTCAAACCTAAGTAACCTAAAGCCTAAATCAAACCATAGACCAAACCCTAAACATAGGCGGACACCTTAAGATTAACCCCAACCCTAACCTGACCCTGACCTAACTCCAACCGCAACAGTGAACCGAAAATTAACAGTGGCCCTAAACTTACTACCTTAAACTAAGTTCAAACCTAACCTAACATGAAGCCTAAATCAAACCATAGACCTAACCATAACCCTAGGCGGACGCATTAAGCTTAACCGCAACCCTAACCTGACCTTGACGCGAACTCCAACCGTAACACTGAACCTAAAACTAACAATAGTCCTAAACATACTCCCTCAAACTAAGTTCAATCCTAACCTAAACTGAAGCCTAATTCAAACCATAGACCTACCCCTAACCCTAGGCGGAAACCTTAAGCTTAACATCAAACCTAACCTGACCCTGACGCTAAATCCAACCGTAACACTGAATCGAAAACTAACAGTAGCCCTAAACTTTGTCCCTCAAACTAAGTTCAAACCTAACCTAACCTGAAGCTTAAATCAAACCATAGACTTAACCCTAAGCCTTGGCGGACACCTTAAGCTTAACGCCAAACCTAATCTGACCCTGATGCTAACTCCAAATATAACATTGAACTGAAAAGTAACAGTAGCCCTAAACTTACTCCCTCACACTAAGTTCAAACCTAACCTAACCTGAAGTCTAAATCAAACCATAGACCTAACCCTAACCCTAGGCGGATACCTTAAGCTTAACCCATACCCTAAACTAACCCTGACACTAACTTCAACCGTACCACTGAACCGAAAACTAACAGTAGCCCTAAACTTACTCCACCAAACTGAGTTCAAACCTAACCTAACCGGAAGCCTAAATTGAACCATAGACTGAACCCTAACCGTAGGCGGAAACCTTAAGCTTAACGCCAACCCTAATCTGACCGTGGCACTAACTCCAACCATATCACTGAACTGAAAACTAACAGTAGCCCTAAACGTACTCCCTGATACTAAGTTCAAACCTAACATATCCTGAAGCCTAAATCAAACCATAGACCTAACCCTAACCCTAGGCGGACACCATAAGTTTAACGACAACCCTAACCTGACCCTGATGCTAACTCCAACCGCAACAGTGAACCGAAAAGTAACAGTGGTCCTAAACTTACCACCTCAAACTAAGTTCAAACCTAACCTAACCTGAAGCCTAAATCAAACCATCGACCTAACCCTAACCGTAGGCAGACATCTTAAGCTTTAACGCAACCCTAACCTGACCCTGACACTAACTCCAACCGTAACACTGAAACAAAAACTAACATTAGCCTTAAACTCATTCCCTCAAACTCAGTTGAAACCTTACCTAACCTGAAGCCTAAATCAAACCATAGACCTATTTCTAACCCTAGGCGTACACCTTAAGCTTAACCCCAACCCTAACCTGACCCTGATGCTAACTCCAAATACAACAGGGAACCGAAAACTAACAGTGGCCCTAAACTTACTCCCTCAAACTAAGTTCAAACCTATCCTAACCTGAAGCCTAAATCAAAACATAGACCTAACCCTAAATCTAGGCATACACCTTAAGCTTAACCGCAACCCTAAACTGACCCTGATGACAACTCCAACCGTAACACTGAACCGAAAACTAACAATAGCCCTCAACTTACTCCCTCAAACTAAGTTCCAACCTAAATTAACCTGAAGCCTAAATCAAACCATAGACCTAACCCTAACCCTAGGTAGACACCTTAAGCTTAACCGCAGCCCTAACCTGACCCTGACGCTAACTCCAACCGTAACTCTGAACCGAAAACTAACAGCGGTCCTAAACTTACTCCCTCAAACTAAGTTCAAACCTAACCTAATCTGAAGTCTAAATCAAACCCTAGACCTAACCCTAAACCTAGGCAGACATCTTAAGCTTAACCCCAACTCTAACATAACCCTGACGCTAACTCCAACCGTAACAGTGAACTGAAAACTAACAGTAGGCCTAAACTTACTCCCTCACACTAAGTTCAAACCTAACCTAACCTGAAGCCTAAATCAAACCATAGACCTAACCCTAACCCTAGGCGGATACCTTAAGCTAAACCCACACCCTAAACTAACCCTGACACTAACTACAACCGTACCACTGAACCCAAAATTAACAGTAGCCCTAAACTTATTCCACCAAACTGAGTTCAAACCTAACCTAACCGGAATTCTAAATCAAACCATAGTTCGAACCCTAACCATAGGCGGACACCTTAATATTAACCCCAACTCTAACCTGAACCTGACGCTAACGCCATCTGTAACACTAAACAGACAACTAACAGTGGCCCTAAACTTACTTCCTCAAATTAAGTTCAAATCTAACCAAACCTGAAGCCTAAATCAAACCACAGACCTAACACTAACCCTGGGCGGACACCTTAAGCTTAACGCCAACCCTAATCTGACCGTGAGGCTAACTCCAAACAAATCACTGAACTGAAAAGTAACAGTAGCCCAAAACTTACTCCCAAACACTAAGTTCAAGCCTAACGTAAGCGGAAGCCTATATCAAACCATAGACCTAACCCTAACCCTAGGCGGACACCATAAGCTTAACCCCAACGCTAACCTGACCCTGACATTAACTCCAACCGTAACACTGAACCAAAAAATAACAGTAGCCCTAAACTTATTCCCTCAAACTAACTTCAAACCTAACCTAACCTGAAGCCTAAATCAAACCATAGACCTATTTCTAACCCTAGGCGGACACCTTAAGCTTAACCGCAACCCTAACCTGACCCTGACGCTAACTCCAACAGTAACACTAAACATAAAACTAACAGTAGTCCTAAACTTGCTCCCTCAAACTAAGTTCAAACCTAACCTAACCTGAAGTCTAAATCAAACCATAGACCTAACCCTAACCCTAGGCGGACAACTTAAGCTTAACCCAACACTAACCTGACCCAGACTCTATCTCCAACCTTAACAGTGAACCGAAAACTAACAGTAGCCCTAAACTTACTCCCTCAAACTAAGTTCCAACCTAACCTAAACTGAAGCCTAAATCAATCGATTGACCTAACCCTAAACCTAGGCGGACACCTTAACCTTAAGCCCATCCCTAAAATGGCCCTGACGCTACCTCCAATCTTAGCACTTAACCGAAAAATAAGAGTAGCACTAAACTTACTCCCTCAAACTAAGTTCAAACCTAACCTAACCTGAAGCCTAAATCAAACCATCGACCTATCTCTAACCCTAGGCGGACACCTTAAGCTTAACCCCAACCCTAACCTGACCCTGACGCTAACTACAACCGTAACACTGAACCGAAAACTAAGAGTAGCCCTAAACATACTCCCTCAAATTAAGTTCAAACCTAACCTAACCTGAAGCCTAACTCAAACCATAGACCTAACCCTACCCCTAGGTGGACACCTTAAGCTTAACCCCAAACCTAAGCTGACCCTGACGCTAACTCCAACCGTAACACTGAACCGAAAACTAACAGTAGCCCAAAACTTACTCCCTCAAAATCAGTTCAAACCTAACCTGTGCTGAAGCCTAAATCAAACCATTGATCTAACCCTAATCCTAGGTGCACACGTAAAGCTTACCCCCTACCCTATCATGACCCTGACGCTAACTCCAACCATAACACTGAACCGAAAACTAACAGTAGCCCTAAACATACTCTCTCAAACTAAGTTCAAACCTAAGTTCAAACCAGAAGCCTAAATCAAACCATAGAACTAACCCTAAACCTAGGTGGACACCTTAAGCTAAACCCCAACCAAAACCTGAACCTGACGCTAACTCCATCCATAACACTGAACCGAAATCTAACAGTAGCCCTGAACTTACTCCCTCAAACTAAGTTCAAACCTAACATAACCTGAAGCCTAAATCAAACCATAGACCTATCACTAACCCTAGGCGGACACCTTAAGCTTAACGCCAACACTTACCGGACCGTGACGCTAACTCTAAACATAACACTGAACTGAAAACTAACAGTAGCCCTAAACTTACTCTTGCAAACTAAGTTCAAACCTAACCTAACCTGAAGCATAAATCAAAGGACAGACTGGACCCTAACGCTAGTTGGACACCTTAAGCTTAACGCCAACCCTAACCTGACCCTGATGATAACTCCAACCGTAACACTGATCCGAAAAGTAACAGTGGCCCTAAACTTACTACCTCAAACTAAGTTCAAACCTAAACTAACCTTAAGCCTAAATCAAACCATAGACCTAACCCTTACCCTAGGTGGACACCTTAACCTAACCGCTACCATAACCCGAACCTGACGCTAACTCCATCCGTAACACTGAACCGAAATCTAACAGTAGCCCTAAACCTTCTCCGTCAAACTAAGTTCAAACCTAACCTAAGCTGAAGCCTAAATCAAACCATAGAACTAACCCTAACCCTAGGCGGACAGCTTAAGCTTAACGCCAACCCTAAACGGACCCTGATGATAAATCCAAACATAACACTGAACTGAAAACTAACAGTAGCCCTAAACATACTCCCTCAAACTAAGTTCAAACCTAACCTAACTTGAAGCCTATATCAAACCATAGACCTTCTCCTAACCCTAGGTGGGCACCGTAAGCTTAGCCCTAACTCTAACCTGACCCTGACGATAACTCCAACGGTAACACTGATCCAAAAACTAACAGTGGCCCTAAACTTACTCCCTCAAACTAAGTTCAAACCTAACCTAACCTGAAGCCTAAATCAAACCATAGACCTAACCTTAATCCTAGGTTAACACCTTAAGCTTAACCCCAACCCTAACCTGACCCTGACGCTAACTCCAACCGTAACACTTATCCGAAAACTAACAGAAGCCCTAAACTTATTCACTCAAACTAAGTTCAAACCTAACTTAACATGAAGCCTAAATCAAACCATAGACCTAACCCTAACCCTAGGCGGACACCTTAAGCTGAACCGCAACCCTACCCTGACCCTGACGCTAACTCCAACTGTAACACTGAACCGAAAATTAACAGTAGCCCTAAACATACTCCCTCAAACTAAGTTCAAACCTAACCTAACCTGAAGACTAAATAATACCATAGACCTAACTCTAACACTAACCCTAGGCAGACACCTTAACCTTAAGCCCAAACCTAAACTGACCCTGAAGCTAACTCCAACCGTAACACTGAACCAAAAATTAACAGTGGCCCTAATCTTACTCCCTCAAACTAAGTTCAAACCTAAAGTAACCTGAAGCCTAATTAAAACCATATACCTATCCTTAACCCTAGGTTGACACCTTAATCTTAACCCATACCCTAACCTGACCCTGACGATAACTACAACCGTAACAGTGAACCGAAAACTAACAGTGGGCATAAACTTACTCCCTCAAACTAAGTTCAAACCTAACCTAACCTGAAGCCTAAATCAAACCATAGACCTAACCCTCACCCTAGGCAGACACCTTAAGCTTAACCGCAAGTCTAACCTGACCCTGAAGCTAACTCCAACCGTAACACTGAACCTAAAACTAACAGGGGTCCTAAACTTACTCCCTCAAACTAAGTTCAAACCTAACCTAACCTGAAGCCTAAATCAAACCACAGACCTTACCCTAACCCTAGGCTGACACCTTAAGCTTAACCGCAACCCAAACCTGACCCTGATGCTAACTCAAACCATAACACTGAACCGAAAATTAACAGTAGCCATAAACTTACTCCCTCAAACTAAGTTCAAACCTAACCTAACTTGAAGCCTAAATCAAACCATAGACCTAATCCTAACCCTAGGCGGAAGCCTTAAGCTTAACCTCAACCCTATCCTGACCCTGACACTAACTCCAAACGTAACACTGAACCGAAAACTAACAATAGTCCTAAACATACTCCCTCAAACTAAGTTCAATCCTAACCTAAACTGAAGCCTAATTCAAACCATAGACCTAACCCTAACCCTAGGCGGAAACCTTAAGCTTAACCTCAAACCTAACCTGACCCTGACGCTAAATCCAACCGTAACACTGAATCGAAAACTAACAGTAGCCCTAAACTTTGTCCCTCAAACTAAGTTCAAACCTAACCTAACCTGAAGCTTAAATCAAACCATAGACTTAACCCTAAGCCTTGGCGGACACCTTAAGCTTAACGCCAAACCTAATTTGACCCTGATGCTAACTCCAAATATAACATTGAACTGAAAAGTAACAGTAGCCCTAAACTTACTCCCTCACACTAAGTTCAAACCTAACCTAACCTGAAGTCTAAATCAAACCATAGACCTAACCCTAACCCTAGGCGGATACCTTAAGCTTAACCCATACCCTAAACTAACCCTGACACTAACTTCAACCGTACCACTGAACCGAAAACTAACAGTAGCCCTAAACATACTCCACCAAACTGAGTTCAAACCTAACCTAACCGGAAGCCTAAATTGAACCATAGACTGAACCCTAACCGTAAGCGGAAACCTTAAGCTTAACGCCAACCCTAATCTGACCGTGGCACTAACTCCAACCATATCACTGAACTGAAAACTAACAGTAGCCCTAAACGTACCCCCTGACACTAAGTTCAAACCTAACATATCCTGAAGCCTAAATCAAACCATAGACCTAACCCTAACCCTAGGCGGACACCATAAGTTTAATGACAACCCTAACCTGACCCGGACGCTAACTCCAACCGCAACAGTGAACCGAAAAGTAACAGTGGTCCTAAACTTACTACCTCAAACTAAGTTCAAACCTAACCTAACCTGAAGCCTAAATCAAACCGTCGACCTAACCCTAACCGTAGGCAGATATCTTAAGCTTTAACACAACCCTAACCTGACCCTGACATTAACTCCAACCGTAACACTGAAACAAAAACTAACATTAGCCTTAAACTCATTCCCTCAAACTCAGTTGAAACCTTACCTAACCTGAAGCCTAAATCAAACCATAGACCTATTTCTAACCCTAGGCGTACACCTTAAGCTTAACCCCAACCCTAACCTGACCCTGATGCTAACTCCAAATACAACAGGGAACCGAAAACTAACAGTGGCCCTAAACTTACTCCCTCAAACTAAGTTCAAACCTATCCTAACCTGAAGCCTAAATCAAAACATAGACCTAACCCTAAACCTAGGCATACACCTTAAGCTTAACCCAACCCTAACCTGACCCTGATGACAACTCCAACCGTAACACTGAACCGAAAACTAACAATAGCCCTCAACTTACTCCCTCAAACTAAGTTCCAACCTAAATTAACCTGAAGCCTAAATCAAACCATAGACCTAACCCTAACCCTAGGTAGACACCTTAAGCTTAACCGCAGCCCTAACCTGACCCTGACGCTAACTCCAACTGTAACTCTGAACCAAAAACTAACAGCGGTCCTAAACTTACTCCCTCAAACTAAGTTCAAACCTAACCTAATCTGAAGTCTAAATCAAAACCTAGACCTAACCCTAAACCTAGGCGGACATCTTAAGCTTAACCCCAACTCTAACATAACCCTGACGCTAACTCCAACCGTAACAGTGAACTGAAAACTAACAGTAGGCCTAAACTTACTCCCTCACACTAAGTTCAAACCTAACCTAACCTGAAGCCTAAATCAAACCATAGACCTAACCCTAACCCTAGGCGGATACCTTAAGCTAAACCCACACCCTAACCTAACCCTGACACTAACTACAACCGTACCACTGAACCCAAAATTAACAGTAGCCCTAAACTTATTCCACCAAACTGAGTTCAAACCTAACCTAACAGGAATTCTAAATCAAACCATAGACCGAATCCTAACCATAGGCGGACACCTTAATATTAACCCCAACTCTAACCTGAACCTGACGCTAACGCCATCTGTAACACTAAACAGACAACTAACAGTGGCCCTAAACTTACTTCCTCAAATTAAGTTCAAATCTAACCAAACCTGAAGCCTAAATCAAACCACAGACCTAACACTAACCCTGGGCGGACACCTTAAGCTTAACGCCAACCCTAATCTGACCGTGAGGCTAACTCCAAACAAATCACTGAACTGAAAAGTAACAGTAGCCCTAAACTTACTCCCAAACACTAAGTTCAACCCTAACGTAAGCGGAAGCCTATATCAAACCATAGACGTAACCCTAACCTAGGCGGACACCATAAGCTTAACCCCAACGCTAACCTGACCCTGACATTAACTCCAGCCGTAACACTGAACCGAAAAATAACAGTAGCCCTAAACTTATTCCCTCAAACTAACTTCAAACCTAACCTAACCTGAAGCCTAAATCAAACCATAGACCTATTTCTAACCCTAGGCGGACACCTTAAGCTTAACCGCAACCCTAACCTGACCCTGACGCTAACTCCAACAGTAACACTAAACATAAAACAAACAGTAGTCCTAAACTTGCTCCCTCAAACTAAGTTCAAACCTAACCTAACCTGAAGTCTAAATCAAACCATAGACCTAACCCTAACCCTAGGCGGACAACTTAAGCTTAACCCAACACTAACCTGACCCAGAGGCTATCTCCAACCTTAACAGTGAACCGAAAACTAACAGTAGCCCTAAACTTACTCCCTCAAACTAAGTTCCAACCTAACCTAAACTGAAGCCTAAATCAATCGATTCACCTAACCCTAAACCTAGGCGGACACCTTAACCTTAAGCCCATCCCTAAAATGGCCCTGACGCTACCTCCAATCTTAGCACTTAACCGAAAATAAGAGTAGCACTAAACTTACTCCCTCAAACTAAGTTCAAACCTAACCTAACCTGAAGCCTAAATCAAACCATCGACCTAACTCTAACCCTAGGCGGACACCTTAAGCTTAACCCCAACCCTAACCTGACCCTGACGCTAACTCCAACCGTAACACTGAACCGAAAACTAAGAGTAGCCCTAAACATACTCCCTCAAATTAAGTTCAAACCTAACCTAACCTGAAGCCTAACTCAAACCTTAGACCTAACCCTACCCCTAGGCGGACACCTTAAGCTTAACCCCAAACCTAAGCTGACCCTGACGCTAACCCCAACCGTAACACTGAACCGAAAACTAACAGTAGCCCAAAACTTACTCCCTCAAAATCAGTTCAAACCTAACCTGTGCTGAAGCCTAAATCAAACCATTGATCTAACCCTAATCCTAGGTGCACACCTAAAGCTTACCCCCTACCCTATCATGACAATGACGCTAACTCCAACCATAACACTGAACCGAAAACTAACAGTAGCCCTAGACTTACTCCCTCAAACTAAGTTCAAACCTAACCTAAACTGAAGCCTAAATCAAATCATAGACCTAACCCTAACCCTAGGTGGACACCTTAAGCTTAACCCCAACCCTTAACTGACCCTGACGATAATACCAACCGTAACACTGAACTGAAAACTAACAGTAGCCCTAAACTTACTCCCTCAAACTAAGTGCAAACCTAACCTATCATGAAGCCTAACTAAAACCATAGAGCTAACCCTAACCCTAGGCGGACACCAGAAGCTTAAGCCGAAACCTAACCTGACCTTGACGCTAACTCCAACCGTAACACTGAATCGAAAACTAACAGTAGCCCTAAACTTACATCCTCAACCTCAGTTCAAACCTAAACTATCCTGAAGCCTAAATCAAACCCTTGACCTAACTCTAACGCTACACATACACCTTAAGCTAAAACCAACCCTAACCTGACCCTGACAACAACTCCAACCGTAACACTGAACCGATAACTAAGAGTAGACCTAAACTTCCTCCCTCACACTAAGTTCAAACCTAACGTAACCTGAAGCCTCACTCAAACCATAGACCTAATCCTAACCCTAGGCGGACCCCTTAAACTTGACCCCAACCCTAACCTGAACCTGACAATAACTCCAACCGTAACATTGAACCGAAAACTAACAGTAGCTCTAAACTTACTCCCTCAAACTAAGTTCAAACCTAACCTAACCTGAAGCCTAACACAAACCATAGGGCTAACTCTAAACATAGGCGGACAACTTAAGCTTAACCCCAACCATAACCTAACCCTGACGCTAATTCCAACAGTAACACTGAACCGAAAACTAACAGAAGCCCAAAACTGACTCCCTCAAATTAAGTTCAAACCTAACCTAACCTGAAGCCTAAATCAAACCATCGACCTAACCCTAACCCTAGGCGGAAACCTTAAGCTTAACCCCAAACCTATCCTGACCATGACGCTCCCTCCAACCGTAACACTTAACCGAAAACTCACAGTACCTCTAAACTTACTCCCTCAAACTAAGTTCAAACCTAAACTTTGCAGAAGCCTAACTGAAACCAAAGACCTAACCCTAACCCTAGGCGCACACCTAAAGCTTAACCCAACCCTAACATGACCCTGACGCTAACTCCAAGCGTAACATTGAACTGAAAACTCACAGTAGCCCTAGACTTACTCCCTCAAACTAAGTTCAAACATACCCTAATCTGAAGCCTAAATCAAATCATAGACCTAACCCTAACCCTAGGCGGACACCTTAAGCTTAACCCCAACCCTAACCTGACCCTGACGCTAACTCCAACCGTAACACTTAACCTAAAATTAACAGTAGCCCTAAACTTACTCCCTCAATCTAAGTTCAAACCTAACCTAACCTGAAGCATAAATCAAACCATAGACCTAACCGTAACCCTAGGCGGACACCTTAAGCTTAACCCCTACACTAAACTGACCCTGATGATAACATCAGCCGTAACACGTAACCGAAAA
This sequence comes from Tupaia tana, assembly GCA_026018925.1. Classification (NCBI taxonomy): domain Eukaryota; kingdom Metazoa; phylum Chordata; class Mammalia; order Scandentia; family Tupaiidae; genus Tupaia; species Tupaia tana. The sequence continues at coordinate 123,386,545 of JAKSZU010000002.1, read as the reverse complement.
CTAACAGTAGCCCTAAACTTACTCCCTCAAACTAAGTTCAAACCTAACCTAACATGAAGCCTAACTACAACCATAGACCTAACCCTAACCCTAGACGGACACCTTAAGCTTAACCCCAACCCTAACCTGCCCTGACGATAACTCCCACCATAACACAGAACCGAAAACTAAAAATAGCCCTAACTTACTCCCTCAAACTAAGTTCAAACATATCCTAACCAGAAGCCTAAATCAAAGCATAGCCCTAACCCTAACCATAGGCCGACACCTTAAGCTTAACCCGAACCCAAACCTGACCCTGAAGCTAAAACCAACCATAACACTGAACCGAAAACTAACAGTTGCCCAAAACTTACTTCCTGAAACTAAGTTCAAACCTAACCTATCCTAAAGCCTAAATCATAGCATTGACCTAACCCTAACCCTAGGCGCACACCTTAAGCTTAACCCCAAACCTAACATGACCCTGACGCTAACTCCAACCGTAACACTGAACCGAAAACTAACAGTAGCCCTAGACTTACTCCCTAAAACTAAGTTCAAACCTAACCTAACCTGAAGCTTAAATCAAACCATTGACCTAACCCTAACCCTAGGCGGACACCTTAAGCTTAATTCCAACCCTATCCTGACCCTGACGCTACCTCCATCATAACACTTAACCAAAAACAAACAGTAGCCCTAAACATACTCCGTCAAACTAAGTTCAAACCTAACCTAACATGAAGGCTAACTGAAACCATAGACCTAACCCTAACCCAAGGCGGACACCTTAAGCTTAACCTGATCCCTAACCTGACCCTGACGCTAACTCCAACCGTAACACTGAACCAAAAACTAACAGTAGCCCTAAACTTACTCCCTCAAACTAAGTTCAAACCCAACCTATCCTGAAGCCTAAATCAAACCATTGACCTAACCCTAACCCTAGGCATACACCTTAAGCTTAACCCCATTCCTAACCTGACCCTGACAATAACTCCAACAGTAACACTGAACCGAAAACTAAGAGTAGACCCAAACTTCCTCCCACAAACTAAGTTCAAAGCTAACCTAACCTGAAGCCTAACTCAAACCGTAGATTTAATCCTAACTTAGGCGTACACCTTAAGCTCAACCCCAACCCTAAACTGACCCTGATGCTAACTCCAACCGTAACACTGAACCGAAAACTAACAGTAGCCCTAAACTTACTCCCTCAAACTAAGTTCAAACCTAACCTAACCTGAAGCCTAAATCAAACCATTGACCTAACCATAACCCTAGGTGGACACCTTAAGCTTAACCCCAAACCTATAATGACCCTGACGCTACCTCCAACCGTAACACGTAACCGAAAACTAATAGTAGCCCTAAACTTACTCCCTCAAACTAAGTTCAAACCTAACCTAACCTGAAACCTAAATCAAACCGTAGACCGAACCCTAACCCTAGGCGGACACCTTAAGCTTAACCCAGACCCTATCCTGACCCTGACGCTAACTCCAACCGTAACACTGAACCAAAAACTAACAGTAGCCCTAAACTTACTCCCTCAAACTAAGTTCAAACCTAACCTAACCTGAAGCCTAAATTAAACCATTGACCTTACCCTAAACCTAAGCGGACAACTTAAGCTTAACCCCAACCCTATCCAGACCCTGACGCTACCTCCAACCGAAACACGTAACCGAAAACTTTCAGTTGCCCTAAACTTACTCCCTCAAACTAAGTTCAAACCGAACCTATCCTGAAGCCTAACTGAAACCATAGACCTAACCTAAACCAAGGCGGACAACTTAAACTTAACCCAGACCCGTTCCTGACCCTGACGCTAACTCCAACCGTAACACTGAACCTAAAACTAACAGTAGCCCTAAACTTACTCCCTCAAACTAAGTTCATACCTAACCTAACCTGAAGCCTAAATCAAACCATTGACCTAACCCAAACCCTAGGCGGACACCTTAAGCTTAACCCCAACCCTAACATGACCCTGACGCTAACTCCAACCGTAACAGTGAACCGAAAACTAACAGTAGCCCTAAAATTACTCCCTCAAACTAAGTTCAAACCTAACCTCACCTGAAGCCTAAATCAAACCATTGACCTAACCCTAACCCTAGGCGGACACCTTAAGCTTAACCCCAAACCTATCCTGACCCTGACGCTACCTCCAACCATAACACGAAACCGAAAACTAATAGTAGCCCTAAACTTACTCCCTCAAACTAAGTTCAAACCTAACCTAACCTGAAGCCTAAATCAAACCATTGACCTTACGCTAACCCTAAGCGGACAACTTAAGCTTAACCCCAACCCTATCCTGACCCTGACGCTACCTCCAACTGAAACACGTAACCAAAAACTTTCAGTTGCCCTAAACGTACTCCCTCAAACTAAGTTCAAACCTAACCTACCCTGAAGCCTAACTCAAACCATAGACCTAACGTAAACCAAGGCGGACAACTTAAACTTAACCCAGGCCCTATCATAACCCTGACGCTGACTTCAACTGTAACACTGAACCTAAAACTAACAGTAGCCCTAAACTTACTCCCTCAAACTAAGTTCATACCTAACCTAACCTGAAGCCTAAATCAAACCATTGACCTAACCCTAACCCTAGGCGGAAACCTTAAGCTTAACCCCAACCCTATCCTGACACTGACGCTACCTCCAACCGTAACACTTAACAGAAAACTAACAGCAACCCTAAACTTACTCCCTCAAACTAAGTTCAAACCTAACCTAACATGAAGCCTAACTGAAACCATAGACCTAACCCTAACCATAGGTGGACACCTAAAGCTTAACCTGAACCCTAACCTGACCCTGACAATTACTCCGACCGTAACACTGAACCGAAAACTAACAGTAGCCCTAAACTTACTCCCTCAAACTAAGTTCAAACCTAACCTAACCTGAAGCCTAAATCAAACCATTGACTTAACCCTAACCCTAGGCAGACACCTTAAGCTTAACCCCAACCCTAACCTGACTCTGACAATAACTCAAACCGTAACACTGAACCTAAAACAAAGAGTAGACCCAAACTTCCTCCCTGAAACTTAGTTCAAACCTAACCTAACCTGAAGCCTAACTCAAACCATAGACCTAACCCTAACCTAGGCGTACACCTTAAGCTTAACCTCAAACCTAACCTGACCCTTACGCTAACTCCAACCGTAACACTGAAAAGAAAACTAACAGTAGCCCAAAACTTACTCCCTCAAACTAAGTTCAAACCTAAGCTAACCTGAAGCCTAAATCAAACCACTGATCCAACCCTAACCCTAGGCGGACACCTTAAGCTTAACCCCAACCCTAACCTGACCCTGACGCTAACTCCAACCGTAACAATGAACCAAAAACTAACAGTAGCCCTAAACTTACTCCCTGAAACTAAGTTCAAACCTAACCTAACCTGAAGATTAAATCAAACCATAGACCTAACCCTAACCCTAGGCGGACACCTTAAGCTTAACCCAGACCCTATCCTGACCCTGATGCTAACTCCAACCGTAACACTGAACCAAAAACTAACAGTAGCCCTAAACTTACTCCCTCAAACTAAGTTCAAACCTAACCTAACCTGAAGCCTAAATTAAACCATTGACCTTACCCTAACCCTAAGCGGACAACTTAAGCTTAACCCCAACCCTATCCAGACCCTGACGCTACCTCCAACCGAAACACGTAACCGAAAACTTTCAGTTGCCCTAAACTTACTCCCTCAAATTAAGTTCAAACCGAACCTATCCTGAAGCCTAACTTAAACCATAGACCTAACCTAAACCAAGGCGGACAACATAAACTTAACCCAGACCCGTTCCTGACCCTGACGCTAACTCCAACTGTAACACTGAACCTAAAAGTAACAGTAGCCCTAAACTTACTCCCTCAAACTAAGTTCAAACCTAACCTAATCTAAAACCTAAATCAAACCGTAGACCGAACCCTAACCCTAGGCGGACACTTTAAGCTTACCCCGAACCCTAACCTGACCTGATGCTAACTCCAACCATAACACTGAACCGAAAACAAAGAGATGCCCTAAACTTACTCCTTCAAACTAAGTTCAAACCTAACCTAACCTGAAGCCTAAATCAAACCATAGACCTAACCCTAACCCTAGGCGGACACCTTGAGCTTAACCCAGACCCTATCCTTACCCTGACGCTAACTCCAACCGTAACACTGAACCGAAAACTAACAGTAGCCCTAAACTTACTCCCTCAAACTAAGTTCAAACCTAACCTAACCTGAAGCCTAAAACAAACCATTGACCTTATGCTAACCCTAAGCGGACAACTTAAGTTTAACCCCAACCCTATCCTGACCCTGACGCTACCTCCAAACGAAACACGTAACCAAAAACTTTCAGTTGCCCTAAACTTACTCCCTCAAACTAAGTTCAAACCTAACCTACCCTGAAGCCTAACTAAAACCATAGACCTAACGTAAACCAAGGCGGACAACTTAAACTTAACCCAGACCCTATCATGACCCTGACGCTGACTCCAACCGTAACACTGAACCTAAAACTAACAGTAGCCCTAAACTTACTCCCTCAAACTAAGTTCATACCTAACCTAACCTGAAGCCTAAATCAAACCATTGACCTAACCCTAACCCTAGGCGGAAACCTTAAGCTTATCCCCACCCCTATTCTTACACTGACGCTACCTCCAACCGTAACACTTAACAGAAAACTAACAGCAACCCTAAACTTACTCCCTCAAACTAAGTTCAAACCTAACCTAACATGAAGCCTAACTGAAACCATAGACCTAACCCTAACCATAGGTGGACACCTAAAGCTTAACCTGAACCCTAACCTGACCCTGACAATAACTCCGACCGTAATACTGAACCGAAAACTAACAGTAGCCCTAAACTTACTCCCTCAAACTAAGTTCAAACCTAACCTAACCTGAAGCCTAAATCAAACCATTGACTTAACCCTAACCCTAGGCAGACACCTTAAGCTTAACCCCAACCCTAACCTGACTCTGACAATAACTCAAACCGTAACACTGAACCGAAAACAAAGAGTAGACCCAAACTTCCTCCCTCAAACTTAGTTCAAACCTAACCTAACCTGAAGCCTAACTCAAACCATAGACCTAACCCTAACCTAGGCGTACACCTTAAGCTTAACCTCAAACCTAACCTGACCCTTACGCTAACTCCAACCGTAACACTGAAAAGAAAACTAACAGTAGCCCTAAACTTACTCCCTCAAACTTAGTTCAAACCTAACCTCACCTGAAGCCTAAATCAAATCATAGACCTAACCCTAACCCTAGGCGGACACCTTAAGCTTAACCCCAACCCTAACCTGACCCTGACGCTAACTCCAACCGTAACACTTAACCTAAAATTAACAGTAGCCCTAAACTTACTCCCTCAAATTAAGTTCAAACCTAACCTAACCTGAAGCATAAATCAAACCATAGACCTAACCGTAACCCTAGGCGGACACCTTAAGCTTAACCCCAACACTAAATTGACCCTGACGATAACATCAACCGTAACATGTAACCGAAAACTAACAGTAGCCCTAAACTTACTCCCTCAAACTAATTTCAAACCTAACCTGAAACCTAAATCAAAGCATAGACCTAACCCTAACCCTAGACCGACACCTTAAGTTTAACCCCAACCCTAACCTGAACCTGACGCTAACTCCAAATGTAACACTGAACCGAAAGCTAACAGTAGCCCTAAACTTACTCCCTCAAACTAAGTTCAAACCTAACCTAACCAGAAGCCTAAATCAAACCATAGACCTAACCCTAACACTAGGTGGACACTTTAAGCTAACCCCAACCCTAACCTGCCCTGACACTAACTCCCAACATAACACAGAACCGAAAACTAAAAATAGCCCTAAACTTACTCCCTCAAACTAAGTTCAAACATATCCTAACCAGAAGCCTAAATAAAAGCATAGCCCTAACCCTAACCATAGAGCGACACCTTAAGCTTAACCCGAACCCAAACCTGACCCTGAAGATAAAACCAACCATAACACTGAACCGAAAACTAACAGTTGCCCAAAACTTACTTCCTGAAACTAAGTTCAAACCTAACCTATCCTAAAGCCTAAATCATACCATTGACCTAACCCTAACCCTAGACGCACACCTTAAGCTTAACCCCAAACCTAACATGACCCTGACGCTAACTCCATCCGTAACACTGAACCGAAAACTAACAGTAGCCCTAGACTTACTCCCTAAAACTAAGTTCAAACCTAACCTAACCTGGAGCTTAAATCAAACCATTGACCTAACCCTAACCCTAGGCGGACACCTTAAGCTTAATTCCAACCCTATCCTGACCCTGACGCTACCTCCATCGTAACACTTAACCAAAAACATACAGTAGCCCTAAACATACTCCCTCAAACTAAGTTCAATCCTAACTTAACATAAAGCCTAACTGAAACCATAGACCTAACCCTAACCGTAGGTGGACACCTTAAGCTTAATCCCAAACATAAGCTGACCCTGATGCTGACTCCAACCCTAACACAGAACCGAAAACTAACAGTAGCCCAAAACTTACTCCCTAAAACTAAGTTCAGACCTAAACTAACCTGAAGCCTAAGTCAAACTATAGACCTAACCGTAATCCTAGGCGGACACCTTAAGCTTAACCGCAACCCTAACCAGACCAAGACGCCAACTCCAACCGTAACACTGAACCGAAAACTAACAGTAGCCCTAAACTTACTCCCTCAAACTAAGTCCAAACCTAACCTAACCTGAAGCCTAAATCAAACCATAGACCTAACCCTAACCCTAGGTGGACAGCTTAAGCTTAACCCCAACCCTAAACTGACACTGACGATAACTCCAAATGTAACAATGAACCGAAAACTAACAGTAGCCCTAAACTTACTCCCTCAAACTAAGTTCAAACCTAACCTAACATGAAGCCTAACTGAAACCATAGACCTAACCCTAACCCTAGGCAGACACCTTAAAATTAACCTGAACCCTAACCTGACCCTGACGCTAAGTCCTACCGTAACACTGAACCGAAAACTTACAGTAGCCCTAAACTTACTCCCTCAAACTAAGTTCAAACCTAACATATCCTGAAGCCTAAATCAAACCATTGACCTAACCCTAATGTAGGCATACACCTTAAGCTTATCCCCAACGCTTACTTGACCCTGACAATAACTCCAACCGTAACACTGAACTGAAAACTAAGAGTAGCCCTAAACTGACTCCCTCAAACTAAGTTCAATCCTAACCTAACCTGAAGACTAAATCAAACCATTGACCTAACCCTAACCCTAGGCGAATACCTTAAGCTTAAACCCAATCCTATCCTTACCCTGACTCCACCTCCAACCGTAACATTTAACCGAAAACTAACAGTAGCCCTAAACTTAGTCCCTCAAACTAAGTTCAAACCTAACCTAACATGAAGCCTTACTGAACCCATAGCCCTAACCCTAACCCTATGCGGACACCTTAAGCTAAACCCGAACCCTAACCTGACCCTGACGCTAACTCCAACCGTAACACTGAATCGAAACCTAACAGTAGCCCAAATCGTACTCCCTCAAACTAAATTCAAACCTAACCTAACGTGAAGCCTAACTCAAACCATAGAACTAACCTTATCCCTAGGCGTACACCTTAGGAATAACCCCAACACTAACCTGAACCTGACGCTAACTCCAACCGTAACACTGAACCGAAAACTAACAGTAGCCCTAAACTTACTCCCTCAAACTAAGTTCAAACCTAACCTAACCTGAAGCCTAAATCAAACCACAGACCTAACCCTAATCCAAGGCAGACACCTTAAGCTTAACTCCAACCCTAAAGTGACCCTGACGATAACTCCAACCGTATCACTGAACTGAAAACTAAGAGTAGACACAAACGTCTTCCCTCAAACTAAGTTCAAACCTAACCTAACCTGAAGCCTAACTCAAACCATAGACCTAACCATAACCTAGGCATACACTTTAAGCTTAACCCCAACACTAACCTGACCCTGACGCTAACTCCAACCGTAACACTGAACCGAAAACTAACTGTAGCCCTAAACTTACTTCCTCAAACTAAGTTCAAACCTAACCTAACCTGAAGCCAAAATCAAACCATTGACCTAACACTAACTCTAGGCGGACACCTTAAGCTTAAGCCCAACCCTATCCTGACCTTGACGCTACTTCCAACCATAACACTTAACCGAAAATTAAGAGTAGCCCTAAACTTACTCCGTCAAACTAAGTTCAAACCTAACCTAACCTGAAGCCTAAATCAAACCATAGACCTAACCCTAACCCTAGGCGGACACCTTAAGCTTAACCCAGATCCTATCCTAACCCTGACGCTAACTCCAACCGAAACACTGAACCGAAAACTAACAGTAGTCCTAAACTTACTCCCTCAATTAAGTTCAAACCGAACCTAACCTGAAGCCTAAATCAAACCATTGACCTAACCCTAACCCTATGAGGTCACCTTAAGTTTAACCCGAACCCTAAGCTGACGCTGAGGCTAACTCCAACCGCAACACTGAACCGAAAACTAACAGGACCCCTAAATTTCCCCCCTCAAATTAAGTTCAAACCTAACCTCACCTGGAGAATAAATCAAACCATAGACCTAAACCTAACCCTAGGCGGACACCTTAAGCTTAACCCTAACCCTAACCTGACCCTGATGATAACTCCAAACATAACACAGAACCGAAAACTAAGAGTAGCCCTAAACTTACTCCCTCAAACTAAGTTCAAAGCTAACCTAAAATGAAGTCTAACTGAAACCATAGTCCTAACCCTAACCCTAGGCTGACACCTTAAGCTTAACCCGAACCCTAACATGACCCTGACGCTAACTCCAACCGTAACACTGAACCAAAAACTAACAGTAGCCCAAAACTTACTCCCTCAAATTAAGTTGAAACCTAACCTAACCTGAAGCCTAACTCAAACCATTGACCTAACCGTTACCCTAGGAGGACACCTTAAGCATAACCCCAACCCTAACCTGACCCTGACGCTAACTCCAACCGTAACACTGAACGGAAAACTAACAGTAGCCCTAAACTTACTGCCTCAAACTAAGTTCAAACCTAACCTATCCTGAAGCCTAACTCAAACCATAGACCTAACCCTAAGCTAGGCATACACCTTAAGCTTAACCCCAACGCTAACCTGACCGTGAAGCTAACTCCAACCGTAACACTGAACCTATAACTAACAGTAGCCCTAAACTTACTCCCTCAAACTAAGTTCAAACCTAACCTAACCTGAAGCCTAACTCAAACCATAGACCTGACCCTGAGCTAGGCGTACACCTTAAGATTAAACCCAACGCTAACCTGACCCTGAAGCTAACTCCAACCATAACACTGAACCAAAAACTAGCAGTAGCCCAAAAATTACTCCCTCAAAGTAAGTTCAAACCTAACCTAACCTGAAGCCTACATCAAACCATACACCTATCCCTAACACTAGGCGGGCAACTTAAGCTTAAACCCAAACCTAAACTGACACGGAAGCTAACTCCAACCGTAACACTGAACCGAAAACTAAGAATAGCCCTAAATTTACCCCATAAAACTAAGTTCAAACCTAACCTAACCAGAAGCCTAAATCAAACCATAGACCTAACCCTAACCCTAGGCAGACACCTTAAACTTAACCCCAACCCTAAACTGACCCTGACGCTAACTCCAACCGTAACACTGAACCGAAAACTTACAGTAGCCCTAAACTTACTCCCTCAAACTATGTTCAAACCTAACCTATCCTGAAGCCTAAATCAAACCATTGACCTAACCCTAACCTAGACATACACCTTAAGCATAATCCCAACCCTTACCTGACCCTGACAATAACTCCAACCGTAACACTGAACCGAAAACTAACAGTAGCCCTAAACTTACTCCCTCAAACTAAGTTCAAACCTAACCTAACCTGAAGCCTAAATCAAACCATTGACCAAACCCTAACCCTAGGCGGACACCTTAAGCTTAAACGCAATCCTATCCTTACCCTGACTCCACATCCAACCGTAACACTTAACCGAAAACTAACAGTAGCCCTAAACTTACTCCCTCAAACTAAGTTCAAACCTAACCTAACATGAAGCCTTACTGAAACCATAGCCCTAACCCTAACCCTATGCGGACACCTTAAGCTAAACCCGAACCCTAACCTGACCCTGATGCTAACTCCAACCGTAACACTGAATCGAAAACTAACAGTAGCCCAAAACTTACTCCCTCAAACTAAATTCAAAGCTAACCTAACCGGAAGCCTAACTCAAACCATAGAACTAAACTTAACCCTAGGCGGACACCTTAGGGTTAACTCCAACCCTAACCTGACCAACACTCTAACTCCAACCGTAACACTGAACCGAAAAGTAACAGTAGCCCTAAACTTACTCCCTCAAACTCAGTTCACACCTAACCTAACCTGAAGCCTAAATCAAACCATAGAACTATCCCTAAACCTAGGCGGACACCTTAAGCTTAACCCCAACCCTAAAGTGACCCTGACGATAACTCCAACTGTAACACTGAACCGAAAACTAACAGTAGCCCTAAACTTACTCCCTCAAACTAAGTTCAAACATAACCTAACATTAAGGCTAACTGAAACCATAGAACTAACCCTCACCCTAGGCGGACACCTTAAGCTTAACCTGAACCATAACCTGACTCTGATGATAACTCCTACCGTAACACTGAACCGAAAACTAACAGTAGCCCTAAACTTACTCCCTCAAACTAAGTTCAAACCTAACTTAACCTGAAGCCTAAAGAAAACCATTGACCTAACCCTAACCTTAGGCGCACACCTTAAGCTTAACCCGAACCCTATCCTGACACTTACGGTAACTCCAACCGTAACACTGAACCGAAAACTAACAGAAGCCCTAAATTTACCCCCTCAAACTAAGTTGAAACCTAACCTAACTTGAAGCATAACTCAAACCATAGGGCTAACTCTAACCCTAGGCGGACACCTTTTGCTTAACCCCAACCCGAACCTGACCCTGACGCTAACCCCAACCGTAACACTGAACCGAAAACTAACAGTAGCCCAAAACTTACTCCCTCAAAGTAAGTTCAAACCTAACCTAACCTGAAGCCTAAATCAAACCATGAACCTAACCCTAACCCTAGGCGGACACCTTAAGCTTAACCCCAACCCTAACATGACCCTGACGCTAACTCGAACCGTAACACTTAACCAAAAACTAACAGTAGCCATAAATTTACTCACTCAAACTAAGTTCAAACCTAACCTAACCTGAAACCTAAATCAAAGCATAGACCTAACCGTAACCCTAGGCGGACTCCTTAAGCTTAACCACAAACCTAACCTGACCCTGACGCTAACTCCAACCATAAGATTGAACCGAAAACTAACAATAGCCCTAAACATAATCCCGCAAACTAAGTTCAAACCTAACCTAACCTTAAGCCTAAATCAAACCATTGACCTAACCCTAAACCTAGGCAGATACCTTAACTTAAACCCAACTCTAAACTGACACTGACGCTAACTCCAACCGTAACACTGTACCGAAAACTAAGAGTAGCCCTAAATTTACCCCATCATACTAAGTTCAAACCTAACCTAACCTGAAGCCTAAATCAAACCATAGACCTAACCCTAACCCTAGGCAGACACCTTAAGCTTAACCCCAACCCTAAACTGACCCTGACGCTAACTCCAACTGTAACACTGAATAGAAAACTAACAGTAGCCCTAAACTTAATCCCTCAAACTAAGTTCAAACTAACCTAACATGAAGCCTTACTGAAACCATAGACCTAACCCTAACCCTAGGCGGACACTTTAAGCTTAACCCGAACCCTAACCTGACCCTGACGCTAACTCCAACCGTAACACTGAACCGAAAACTAACAGTAGCCCAAAACTTACTCCCTCAAACTAAGTTCAAACCTAACCTAACCTGAAGCCTAACTCAAACCATAGAACTAACCCTAACCCTAGGCGGACACCTTAAGCTTAAACGCAATCCTATCCTTACCCTGACTCCACCTCCAACCGTAACACTTAACCGAAAACTAACAGTAGCCCTAAACTTACTCCCGCAAACTAAGTTCAAACCTAACCTATTCTGAAGCCTAAATTAAACCATAGACCTAACCCTAATCCTAGGCGGACACCTTAAGCTTAACCCCAACCCTAAAGTGACCCTGACAATAACTCCATCCGTGACACTGAAACGAAAACTAAGAGTAGAACCAAACTTCCTTCCTCAAACTGAGTTCAAACCTAACCTAACCTGAAGCCTAACTCAAACCATAGACCTAACCCAAACCTAGGCGGACACTTTAAGCTTAACCTCAACCCTAAAGTGACCCAGACGCTAACTCCAACCGTAACACTGAACCGAAAACTAACAGTAGCCCTAAACTTACTCCCTCAAACTAAGTTCAGACCTAAACTAACCTGAAGCCTAATACAAACAATAGACCTAACCGTAACCCAGGGCGGACACCTTAAGCTTAACCCTAACCCTAACCAGACCATGACGCCGACTCCAACCGTAACACTGAACCGAAAACTAACAGTAGCCCTAAACTTACTCCCTCAAACTAAGTCCAAACCTAACCTAACCTGAAGCCTAAATCAAACCATAGACCTAACCCTAACCCTAGGCGGACACCTTAAGCTTAACCCCAACCCTAAACAGACACTGAAGATAACTCCAACTGTAACAATGAACTGAAAACTAACAGTAGCCCTAAACTTACTCCCTCAAACTAAGTTCAAACCTAACCTAACATGAAGCGTAACTGAAACCATATACCTAACCGTAACCCTAGGCGGATACCTTAAGCTTAACCCCAACCCTAACCTGACCAAGACGCCAACTCCAACCGTAACACTGAACCGAAAACTAACAGTAGCCCTAAAATTACTCCCTCAAAGTAAGTCCAAACCTAACCTAACCTGAAGCCTAAATCAAACCATAGACCTAACCCTAACCCTAGGCGGACACTTTAAGCTTAACCCCAACCCTATCCTGACCCTGACGCTACCTCCAACTGTATCACTTAACCGAAAACTAACAGTATCCCTAAACTTACTCCCTGAAACTAAATTCAAACCTAACATAACCTGAAGCCTAAATCAAACCATAGACTTAACTCTAATCCTAGGCGGACACCTTAAGATTAACCCCTAACCTAAACTGACCCTGACGCTAACTCCAACCGTAACACTGAACAGAAAACTAACAGTAGCCCTAAACTTACTCCATAAAACTACTTCAAACTTAACCTATCCTGCAGCCTAAATCAAACCATAGACTAACCCTAACCCTAGGTGGACACCTTAAACTGAACCTGAACCCAAACATGACCCTGACGCTAACTCCAAACGTAACGCTGAAACGAAAACTAACAGTAGTCCTAAACGTACTCCCCAAACTAAGTTCAAACCTAACCTAACCTGAGGCCTAAATCAAACCATTGACCTAAACCTAACCCTAGGCGGACACCTTAATCTTAACCCCAACCCTAAACTGACCCTGCCGATAACTCAAACCGTAACACTGAACCGCAAACTAACAGTAGCCCTAAACTTACTCCCTCAAACTAAGTTCAAACCTAACCTAACATGAAGCCTAACTGAAACCATAGACCTAAACCTAACCCTAGGCGGACACCTTAAGCTTAACCTGAACCCTAACCTGACCCTGACTCTAACTCCAAATGTAACACTGAACAGAAAAAAAATAGTAACCCTAAACTTACTCCCTCAAACTAAGTTCAAACCTAACCTATCCTGAAGCCTAAATCAAACCATTGACCTAACCCTAAACCTAGACAAACACCTTAAGCTTAACCCGGACGCTATCCTGACCCTGACGCTAACTCCAAATGTAACACTGAACCGAAAACTACTAGTAGCCCTAAACTTACTCCCTCAAACTAAGTTCAAACCTAACCTAACCTGAAGCCTAAATCAAACCATTGACCTAACCCTAAGCCTATGCGGACACCTTAAGCTTAACCTGAACACCAATCTGACCCTGACGCTAACTCCAACCGTAACACTGAACGGAAAACTAACAGTAGCCCTAAACATACTCCCTCAAAATAAGTTCAAACCTATCGTAACCTGAAGACTAAATCAAACCATTGACCTAACCCTAACCATAGGTGGACACCTTAAGCTTAACCCCAACCCTATCCTGACCCTGATGCTACCTCCAACAGTATCACTTAAACCGAAAACTAACAGTATCCCTAAACTTACTCCCTCAAACTAAGTTCAAACCTAACCTAATCTGAAGCCTAAATCAAACCATTGACCTAACCCTAACCTAGGCGGACACCTTAACCTTAACCCCAACCCTATCCTGACGCTGATGCTACCTCCAACCGTAACACTTAACCGAAACCTAAGAGTAGCCCTAAACTTACTCCCTCAAACTAAGTTCAAACCTAACCTAACCTGAAGCCTAAATCCAACCATATACCTAACCCTAACCTTAGGCGGACACCTTAAGCTTAACCCAGACCCTATACTGACCGTGATGCTAACTCCAAATATAACACTGAACCGAAAACTAACAGTAGCCCTAAACTTACTCCCTCAAACTAAGTTCAAACCTAACCTAACCTGAAGCCTAAATCAAACCATAGACCTAACCCTAACCCTAGGCGGACACCTTAAGCTTAATCCCAACCCTAAACTGACCCTGACGCTACCTCCAAACAAAACACTTAACCGAAAACTAACAGTAGCCCTAACTTACTCCCTCAAACTAATTTCAAACCTAACCTAACCTGAAGCCTAAATCAAACCATAGACCTAAACCTAACCCTAGGCGGATACCTTAAGCTTAACCCCAACCGTAAACTGACCCAGACGATAACTCCAACTGTAACACTAAACCGAAAACTAACAGTAGCCCTAAACTTACTCCCTCAAACTACGTTCACACCTAACCTAACCTGAAGCCTAAATCAAACCATAGAACTAACCCTAAACCTAGGCGGACACCTTAAGCTTAACCCCAACCCTAAAGTGACCCTGACGATAACTCCAACCGTAACACTGAACCGAAAACTAACAGTAGCCCTAAACTTACTCCCTCAAACTAAGTTCAAACCTAACCGAACCTGAAGCCTAAATCAAACCATACACCTAACCCTAACACTAGGCGGACACCTTAAGCTTAACCCCAAACCTAAAGTGACCCTGACGATAACTCCAACCGTAACACTGAACCAAAAACTAACAGTAGCCCTAAACTTACTCCCTCATACTAAGTTCAAACCTACCCTAAAATGAAGCCTAAATCAAACCATAGACCTAACTCTAACCTTAGGCGGACACTTAAGCTTAACCCCAACCCTAAACTGACCCTGAATCTAACTACAACCGTAACACTGAACTGAAAGAGAACAGTAGCCCTAAACATACTCCCTCAAACTAAGTTCAAACCTAACCTAACCTGAAGCCTAAATCAAACCATTTACCAAACCCTAACCCTATGTGAACACCTTAAGCTTAACCCGAACCTAACCTGACCCTGACGCTAACTGCAAAAGTAACACTTAACCGAAAACTAACAGTAGCCCAAAACTTACTCCCTCAAACTAAGTTCAAACCTAACCTAACCTGAAGCCTAACTCAAACCATAGAACTAGCCGTAATCCTAGGCGGACAACTTAAGCTTAACCCCAAACCTAACCAGACCAAGACGCTAACTCCAAACGTAACACTGAACCGAAAACTAACAGTAGCCCTAAACTTACTCCCTCAAACTAAGTTCAAACCTAACCGAACCTGAAGCCTAAATCAAACCATACACCTAACCCTAACACTAGGCGGACACCTTAAGCTTAACCCCAACCCTAAAGTGACCCTGACGATAACTCCAACCGTAACACTGAACCGAAAACTAACAGTAGCCCTAAACTTACTCCCTCAAACTAAGTTCAAACCTAACCTAACCTGAAGATTAAATCAAACCATAGACCTAACCCTAACCATAGGCGGACACCTTAAGCTTAACCCAGACCCTATCCTGACCCTGACGCTAACTCCAACCGTAACACTGAACCAAAAACTAACAGTAGCCCTAAACTTACTCCCTCAAACTAAGTTCAAACCTAACCTAACCTGAAGCCTAAATTAAACCATTGACCTTACCCTAAACCTAAGGCGGACAACTTAAGCTTAACCCCAACCCTATCCAGACCCTGACGCTACCTCCAACCGAAACACGTAACCGAAAACTTTCAGTTGCCCTAAACTTACTCCCTCAAACTAAGTTCAAACCGAACCTATCCTGAAGCCTAACTGAAACCATAGACCTAACCTAAACCAAGGCGGACAACTTAAACTTAACCCAGACCCGTTCCTGACCCTGACGCTAACTCCAACCGTAACACTGAACCTAAAACTAACAGTAGCCCTAAACTTACTCCCTCAAACTAAGTTCATACCTAACCTAACCTGAAGCCTAAATCAAACCATTGACCTAACCCAAACCCTAGGCGGACACCTTAAGCTTAACCCCAACCCTAACATGACCCTGACGCTAACTCCAACCGTAACAGTGAACCGAAAACTAACAGTAGCCCTAAAATTACTCCCTCAAACTAAGTTCAAACCTAACCTCACCTGAAGCCTAAATCAAACCATTGACCTAACCCTAACCCTAGGCGGACACCTTAAGCTTAACCCCAAACCTATCCTGACCCTGACGCTACCTCCAACCATAACACGAAACCGAAAACTAATAGTAGCCCTAAACTTACTCCCTCAAACTAAGTTCAAACCTAACCTAACCTGAAGCCTAAATCAAACCATTGACCTTACGCTAACCCTAAGCGGACAACTTAAGCTTAACCCCAACCCTATCCTGACCCTGACGCTACCTCCAACTGAAACACGTAACCAAAAACTTTCAGTTGCCCTAAACGTACTCCCTCAAACTAAGTTCAAACCTAACCTACCCTGAAGCCTAACTCAAACCATAGACCTAACGTAAACCAAGGCGGACAACTTAAACTTAACCCAGGCCCTATCATAACCCTGACGCTGACTTCAACTGTAACACTGAACCTAAAACTAACAGTAGCCCTAAACTTACTCCCTCAAACTAAGTTCATACCTAACCTAACCTGAAGCCTAAATCAAACCATTGACCTAACCCTAACCCTAGGCGGAAACCTTAAGCTTAACCCCAACCCTATCCTGACACTGACGCTACCTCCAACCGTAACACTTAACAGAAAACTAACAGCAACCCTAAACTTACTCCCTCAAACTAAGTTCAAACCTAACCTAACATGAAGCCTAACTGAAACCATAGACCTAACCCTAACCATAGGTGGACACCTAAAGCTTAACCTGAACCCTAACCTGACCCTGACAATTACTCCGACCGTAACACTGAACCGAAAACTAACAGTAGCCCTAAACTTACTCCCTCAAACTAAGTTCAAACCTAACCTAACCTGAAGCCTAAATCAAACCATTGACTTAACCCTAACCCTAGGCAGACACCTTAAGCTTAACCCCAACCCTAACCTGACTCTGACAATAACTCAAACCGTAACACTGAACCTAAAACAAAGAGTAGACCCAAACTTCCTCCCTGAAACTTAGTTCAAACCTAACCTAACCTGAAGCCTAACTCAAACCATAGACCTAACCCTAACCTAGGCGTACACCTTAAGCTTAACCTCAAACCTAACCTGACCCTTACGCTAACTCCAACCGTAACACTGAAAAGAAAACTAACAGTAGCCCAAAACTTACTCCCTCAAACTAAGTTCAAACCTAAGCTAACCTGAAGCCTAAATCAAACCACTGATCCAACCCTAACCCTAGGCGGACACCTTAAGCTTAACCCCAACCCTAACCTGACCCTGACGCTAACTCCAACCGTAACAATGAACCAAAAACTAACAGTAGCCCTAAACTTACTCCCTGAAACTAAGTTCAAACCTAACCTAACCTGAAGATTAAATCAAACCATAGACCTAACCCTAACCCTAGGCGGACACCTTAAGCTTAACCCAGACCCTATCCTGACCCTGATGCTAACTCCAACCGTAACACTGAACCAAAAACTAACAGTAGCCCTAAACTTACTCCCTCAAACTAAGTTCAAACCTAACCTAACCTGAAGCCTAAATTAAACCATTGACCTTACCCTAACCCTAAGCGGACAACTTAAGCTTAACCCCAACCCTATCCAGACCCTGACGCTACCTCCAACCGAAACACGTAACCGAAAACTTTCAGTTGCCCTAAACTTACTCCCTCAAATTAAGTTCAAACCGAACCTATCCTGAAGCCTAACTTAAACCATAGACCTAACCTAAACCAAGGCGGACAACATAAACTTAACCCAGACCCGTTCCTGACCCTGACGCTAACTCCAACTGTAACACTGAACCTAAAAGTAACAGTAGCCCTAAACTTACTCCCTCAAACTAAGTTCAAACCTAACCTAATCTAAAACCTAAATCAAACCGTAGACCGAACCCTAACCCTAGGCGGACACTTTAAGCTTACCCCGAACCCTAACCTGACCTGATGCTAACTCCAACCATAACACTGAACCGAAAACAAAGAGATGCCCTAAACTTACTCCTTCAAACTAAGTTCAAACCTAACCTAACCTGAAGCCTAAATCAAACCATAGACCTAACCCTAACCCTAGGCGGACACCTTGAGCTTAACCCAGACCCTATCCTTACCCTGACGCTAACTCCAACCGTAACACTGAACCGAAAACTAACAGTAGCCCTAAACTTACTCCCTCAAACTAAGTTCAAACCTAACCTAACCTGAAGCCTAAAACAAACCATTGACCTTATGCTAACCCTAAGCGGACAACTTAAGTTTAACCCCAACCCTATCCTGACCCTGACGCTACCTCCAAACGAAACACGTAACCAAAAACTTTCAGTTGCCCTAAACTTACTCCCTCAAACTAAGTTCAAACCTAACCTACCCTGAAGCCTAACTAAAACCATAGACCTAACGTAAACCAAGGCGGACAACTTAAACTTAACCCAGACCCTATCATGACCCTGACGCTGACTCCAACCGTAACACTGAACCTAAAACTAACAGTAGCCCTAAACTTACTCCCTCAAACTAAGTTCATACCTAACCTAACCTGAAGCCTAAATCAAACCATTGACCTAACCCTAACCCTAGGCGGAAACCTTAAGCTTATCCCCACCCCTATTCTTACACTGACGCTACCTCCAACCGTAACACTTAACAGAAAACTAACAGCAACCCTAAACTTACTCCCTCAAACTAAGTTCAAACCTAACCTAACATGAAGCCTAACTGAAACCATAGACCTAACCCTAACCATAGGTGGACACCTAAAGCTTAACCTGAACCCTAACCTGACCCTGACAATAACTCCGACCGTAATACTGAACCGAAAACTAACAGTAGCCCTAAACTTACTCCCTCAAACTAAGTTCAAACCTAACCTAACCTGAAGCCTAAATCAAACCATTGACTTAACCCTAACCCTAGGCAGACACCTTAAGCTTAACCCCAACCCTAACCTGACTCTGACAATAACTCAAACCGTAACACTGAACCGAAAACAAAGAGTAGACCCAAACTTCTCCCTCAAACTTAGTTCAAACCTAACCTAACCTGAAGCCTAACTCAAACCATAGACCTAACCCTAACCTAGGCGTACACCTTAAGCTTAACCTCAAACCTAACCTGACCCTTACGCTAACTCCAACCGTAACACTGAAAAGAAAACTAACAGTAGCCCTAAACTTACTCCCTCAAACTTAGTTCAAACCTAACCTCACCTGAAGCCTAAATCAAATCATAGACCTAACCCTAACCCTAGGCGGACACCTTAAGCTTAACCCCAACCCTAACCTGACCCTGACGCTAACTCCAACCGTAACACTTAACCTAAAATTAACAGTAGCCCTAAACTTACTCCCTCAAATTAAGTTCAAACCTAACCTAACCTGAAGCATAAATCAAACCATAGACCTAACCGTAACCCTAGGCGGACACCTTAAGCTTAACCCCAACACTAAATTGACCCTGACGATAACATCAACCGTAACATGTAACCGAAAACTAACAGTAGCCCTAAACTTACTCCCTCAAACTAATTTCAAACCTAACCTGAAACCTAAATCAAAGCATAGACCTAACCCTAACCCTAGACCGACACCTTAAGTTTAACCCCAACCCTAACCTGAACCTGACGCTAACTCCAAATGTAACACTGAACCGAAAGCTAACAGTAGCCCTAAACTTACTCCCTCAAACTAAGTTCAAACCTAACCTAACCAGAAGCCTAAATCAAACCATAGACCTAACCCTAACACTAGGTGGACACTTTAAGCTAACCCCAACCCTAACCTGCCCTGACACTAACTCCCAACATAACACAGAACCGAAAACTAAAAATAGCCCTAAACTTACTCCCTCAAACTAAGTTCAAACATATCCTAACCAGAAGCCTAAATAAAAGCATAGCCCTAACCCTAACCATAGAGCGACACCTTAAGCTTAACCCGAACCCAAACCTGACCCTGAAGATAAAACCAACCATAACACTGAACCGAAAACTAACAGTTGCCCAAAACTTACTTCCTGAAACTAAGTTCAAACCTAACCTATCCTAAAGCCTAAATCATACCATTGACCTAACCCTAACCCTAGACGCACACCTTAAGCTTAACCCCAAACCTAACATGACCCTGACGCTAACTCCATCCGTAACACTGAACCGAAAACTAACAGTAGCCCTAGACTTACTCCCTAAAACTAAGTTCAAACCTAACCTAACCTGGAGCTTAAATCAAACCATTGACCTAACCCTAACCCTAGGCGGACACCTTAAGCTTAATTCCAACCCTATCCTGACCCTGACGCTACCTCCATCGTAACACTTAACCAAAAACATACAGTAGCCCTAAACATACTCCCTCAAACTAAGTTCAATCCTAACTTAACATAAAGCCTAACTGAAACCATAGACCTAACCCTAACCGTAGGTGGACACCTTAAGCTTAATCCCAAACATAAGCTGACCCTGATGCTGACTCCAACCCTAACACAGAACCGAAAACTAACAGTAGCCCAAAACTTACTCCCTAAAACTAAGTTCAGACCTAAACTAACCTGAAGCCTAAGTCAAACTATAGACCTAACCGTAATCCTAGGCGGACACCTTAAGCTTAACCGCAACCCTAACCAGACCAAGACGCCAACTCCAACCGTAACACTGAACCGAAAACTAACAGTAGCCCTAAACTTACTCCCTCAAACTAAGTCCAAACCTAACCTAACCTGAAGCCTAAATCAAACCATAGACCTAACCCTAACCCTAGGTGGACAGCTTAAGCTTAACCCCAACCCTAAACTGACACTGACGATAACTCCAAATGTAACAATGAACCGAAAACTAACAGTAGCCCTAAACTTACTCCCTCAAACTAAGTTCAAACCTAACCTAACATGAAGCCTAACTGAAACCATAGACCTAACCCTAACCCTAGGCAGACACCTTAAAATTAACCTGAACCCTAACCTGACCCTGACGCTAAGTCCTACCGTAACACTGAACCGAAAACTTACAGTAGCCCTAAACTTACTCCCTCAAACTAAGTTCAAACCTAACATATCCTGAAGCCTAAATCAAACCATTGACCTAACCCTAATGTAGGCATACACCTTAAGCTTATCCCCAACGCTTACTTGACCCTGACAATAACTCCAACCGTAACACTGAACTGAAAACTAAGAGTAGCCCTAAACTGACTCCCTCAAACTAAGTTCAATCCTAACCTAACCTGAAGACTAAATCAAACCATTGACCTAACCCTAACCCTAGGCGAATACCTTAAGCTTAAACCCAATCCTATCCTTACCCTGACTCCACCTCCAACCGTAACATTTAACCGAAAACTAACAGTAGCCTAAACTTAGTCCCTCAAACTAAGTTCAAACCTAACCTAACATGAAGCCTTACTGAACCCATAGCCCTAACCCTAACCCTATGCGGACACCTTAAGCTAAACCCGAACCCTAACCTGACCCTGACGCTAACTCCAACCGTAACACTGAATCGAAACCTAACAGTAGCCCAAATCGTACTCCCTCAAACTAAATTCAAACCTAACCTAACGTGAAGCCTAACTCAAACCATAGAACTAACCTTATCCCTAGGCGTACACCTTAGGAATAACCCCAACACTAACCTGAACCTGACGCTAACTCCAACCGTAACACTGAACCGAAAACTAACAGTAGCCCTAAACTTACTCCCTCAAACTAAGTTCAAACCTAACCTAACCTGAAGCCTAAATCAAACCACAGACCTAACCCTAATCCAAGGCAGACACCTTAAGCTTAACTCCAACCCTAAAGTGACCCTGACGATAACTCCAACCGTATCACTGAACTGAAAACTAAGAGTAGACACAAACGTCTTCCCTCAAACTAAGTTCAAACCTAACCTAACCTGAAGCCTAACTCAAACCATAGACCTAACCATAACCTAGGCATACACTTTAAGCTTAACCCCAACACTAACCTGACCCTGACGCTAACTCCAACCGTAACACTGAACCGAAAACTAACTGTAGCCCTAAACTTACTTCCTCAAACTAAGTTCAAACCTAACCTAACCTGAAGCCAAAATCAAACCATTGACCTAACACTAACTCTAGGCGGACACCTTAAGCTTAAGCCCAACCCTATCCTGACCTTGACGCTACTTCCAACCATAACACTTAACCGAAAATTAAGAGTAGCCCTAAACTTACTCCGTCAAACTAAGTTCAAACCTAACCTAACCTGAAGCCTAAATCAAACCATAGACCTAACCCTAACCCTAGGCGGACACCTTAAGCTTAACCCAGATCCTATCCTAACCCTGACGCTAACTCCAACCGAAACACTGAACCGAAAACTAACAGTAGTCCTAAACTTACTCCCTCAATTAAGTTCAAACCGAACCTAACCTGAAGCCTAAATCAAACCATTGACCTAACCCTAACCCTATGAGGTCACCTTAAGTTTAACCCGAACCCTAAGCTGACGCTGAGGCTAACTCCAACCGCAACACTGAACCGAAAACTAACAGGACCCCTAAATTTCCCCCCTCAAATTAAGTTCAAACCTAACCTCACCTGGAGAATAAATCAAACCATAGACCTAAACCTAACCCTAGGCGGACACCTTAAGCTTAACCCTAACCCTAACCTGACCCTGATGATAACTCCAAACATAACACAGAACCGAAAACTAAGAGTAGCCCTAAACTTACTCCCTCAAACTAAGTTCAAAGCTAACCTAAAATGAAGTCTAACTGAAACCATAGTCCTAACCCTAACCCTAGGCTGACACCTTAAGCTTAACCCGAACCCTAACATGACCCTGACGCTAACTCCAACCGTAACACTGAACCAAAAACTAACAGTAGCCCAAAACTTACTCCCTCAAATTAAGTTGAAACCTAACCTAACCTGAAGCCTAACTCAAACCATTGACCTAACCGTTACCCTAGGAGGACACCTTAAGCATAACCCCAACCCTAACCTGACCCTGACGCTAACTCCAACCGTAACACTGAACGGAAAACTAACAGTAGCCCTAAACTTACTGCCTCAAACTAAGTTCAAACCTAACCTATCCTGAAGCCTAACTCAAACCATAGACCTAACCCTAAGCTAGGCATACACCTTAAGCTTAACCCCAACGCTAACCTGACCGTGAAGCTAACTCCAACCGTAACACTGAACCTATAACTAACAGTAGCCCTAAACTTACTCCCTCAAACTAAGTTCAAACCTAACCTAACCTGAAGCCTAACTCAAACCATAGACCTGACCCTGAGCTAGGCGTACACCTTAAGATTAAACCCAACGCTAACCTGACCCTGAAGCTAACTCCAACCATAACACTGAACCAAAAACTAGCAGTAGCCCAAAAATTACTCCCTCAAAGTAAGTTCAAACCTAACCTAACCTGAAGCCTACATCAAACCATACACCTATCCCTAACACTAGGCGGGCAACTTAAGCTTAAACCCAAACCTAAACTGACACGGAAGCTAACTCCAACCGTAACACTGAACCGAAAACTAAGAATAGCCCTAAATTTACCCCATAAAACTAAGTTCAAACCTAACCTAACCAGAAGCCTAAATCAAACCATAGACCTAACCCTAACCCTAGGCAGACACCTTAAACTTAACCCCAACCCTAAACTGACCCTGACGCTAACTCCAACCGTAACACTGAACCGAAAACTTACAGTAGCCCTAAACTTACTCCCTCAAACTATGTTCAAACCTAACCTATCCTGAAGCCTAAATCAAACCATTGACCTAACCCTAACCTAGACATACACCTTAAGCATAATCCCAACCCTTACCTGACCCTGACAATAACTCCAACCGTAACACTGAACCGAAAACTAACAGTAGCCCTAAACTTACTCCCTCAAACTAAGTTCAAACCTAACCTAACCTGAAGCCTAAATCAAACCATTGACCAAACCCTAACCCTAGGCGGACACCTTAAGCTTAAACGCAATCCTATCCTTACCCTGACTCCACATCCAACCGTAACACTTAACCGAAAACTAACAGTAGCCCTAAACTTACTCCCTCAAACTAAGTTCAAACCTAACCTAACATGAAGCCTTACTGAAACCATAGCCCTAACCCTAACCCTATGCGGACACCTTAAGCTAAACCCGAACCCTAACCTGACCCTGATGCTAACTCCAACCGTAACACTGAATCGAAAACTAACAGTAGCCCAAAACTTACTCCCTCAAACTAAATTCAAAGCTAACCTAACCGGAAGCCTAACTCAAACCATAGAACTAAACTTAACCCTAGGCGGACACCTTAGGGTTAACTCCAACCCTAACCTGACCAACACTCTAACTCCAACCGTAACACTGAACCGAAAAGTAACAGTAGCCCTAAACTTACTCCCTCAAACTCAGTTCACACCTAACCTAACCTGAAGCCTAAATCAAACCATAGAACTATCCCTAAACCTAGGCGGACACCTTAAGCTTAACCCCAACCCTAAAGTGACCCTGACGATAACTCCAACTGTAACACTGAACCGAAAACTAACAGTAGCCCTAAACTTACTCCCTCAAACTAAGTTCAAACATAACCTAACATTAAGGCTAACTGAAACCATAGAACTAACCCTCACCCTAGGCGGACACCTTAAGCTTAACCTGAACCATAACCTGACTCTGATGATAACTCCTACCGTAACACTGAACCGAAAAACTAACAGTAGCCCTAAACTTACTCCCTCAAACTAAGTTCAAACCTAACTTAACCTGAAGCCTAAAGAAAACCATTGACCTAACCCTAACCTTAGGCGCACACCTTAAGCTTAACCCGAACCCTATCCTGACACTTACGGTAACTCCAACCGTAACACTGAACCGAAAACTAACAGAAGCCCTAAATTTACCCCCTCAAACTAAGTTGAAACCTAACCTAACTTGAAGCATAACTCAAACCATAGGGCTAACTCTAACCCTAGGCGGACACCTTTTGCTTAACCCCAACCCGAACCTGACCCTGACGCTAACCCCAACCGTAACACTGAACCGAAAACTAACAGTAGCCCAAAACTTACTCCCTCAAAGTAAGTTCAAACCTAACCTAACCTGAAGCCTAAATCAAACCATGAACCTAACCCTAACCCTAGGCGGACACCTTAAGCTTAACCCCAACCCTAACATGACCCTGACGCTAACTCGAACCGTAACACTTAACCAAAAACTAACAGTAGCCATAAATTTACTCACTCAAACTAAGTTCAAACCTAACCTAACCTGAAACCTAAATCAAAGCATAGACCTAACCGTAACCCTAGGCGGACTCCTTAGCTTAACCACAAACCTAACCTGACCCTGACGCTAACTCCAACCATAAGATTGAACCGAAAACTAACAATAGCCCTAAACATAATCCCGCAAACTAAGTTCAAACCTAACCTAACCTTAAGCCTAAATCAAACCATTGACCTAACCTAAACCTAGGCAGATACCTTAACTTAAACCCAACTCTAAACTGACACTGACGCTAACTCCAACCGTAACACTGTACCGAAAACTAAGAGTAGCCCTAAATTTACCCCATCATACTAAGTTCAAACCTAACCTAACCTGAAGCCTAAATCAAACCATAGACCTAACCCTAACCCTAGGCAGACACCTTAAGCTTAACCCCAACCCTAAACTGACCCTGACGCTAACTCCAACTGTAACACTGAATAGAAAACTAACAGTAGCCCTAAACTTAATCCCTCAAACTAAGTTCAAACTAACCTAACATGAAGCCTTACTGAAACCATAGACCTAACCCTAACCCTAGGCGGACACTTTAAGCTTAACCCGAACCCTAACCTGACCCTGACGCTAACTCCAACCGTAACACTGAACCGAAAACTAACAGTAGCCCAAAACTTACTCCCTCAAACTAAGTTCAAACCTAACCTAACCTGAAGCCTAACTCAAACCATAGAACTAACCCTAACCCTAGGCGGACACCTTAAGCTTAAACGCAATCCTATCCTTACCCTGACTCCACCTCCAACCGTAACACTTAACCGAAAACTAACAGTAGCCCTAAACTTACTCCCGCAAACTAAGTTCAAACCTAACCTATTCTGAAGCCTAAATTAAACCATAGACCTAACCCTAATCCTAGGCGGACACCTTAAGCTTAACCCCAACCCTAAAGTGACCCTGACAATAACTCCATCCGTGACACTGAAACGAAAAACTAAGAGTAGAACCAAACTTCCTTCCTCAAACTGAGTTCAAACCTAACCTAACCTGAAGCCTACTCAAACATAGACCTAACCCAAACCTAGGCGGACACTTTAAGCTTAACCTCAACCCTAAAGTGACCCAGACGCTAACTCCAACCGTAACACTGAACCGAAAACTAACAGTAGCCCTAAACTTACTCCCTCAAACTAAGTTCAGACCTAAACTAACCTGAAGCCTAATACAAACAATAGACCTAACCGTAACCCAGGGCGGACACCTTAAGCTTAACCCTAACCCTAACCAGACCATGACGCCGACTCCAACCGTAACACTGAACCGAAAACTAACAGTAGCCCTAAACTTACTCCCTCAAACTAAGTCCAAACCTAACCTAACCTGAAGCCTAAATCAAACCATAGACCTAACCCTAACCCTAGGCGGGACACCTTAAGCTTAACCCCAACCCTAAACAGACACTGAAGATAACTCCAACTGTAACAATGAACTGAAAACTAACAGTAGCCCTAAACTTACTCCCTCAAACTAAGTTCAAACCTAACCTAACATGAAGCGTAACTGAAACCATATACCTAACCGTAACCCTAGGCGGATACCTTAAGCTTAACCCCAACCCTAACCTGACCAAGACGCCAACTCCAACCGTAACACTGAACCGAAAACTAACAGTAGCCCTAAAATTACTCCCTCAAAGTAAGTCCAAACCTAACCTAACCTGAAGCCTAAATCAAACCATAGACCTAACCCTAACCTAGGCGGACACTTTAAGCTTAACCCCAACCCTATCCTGACCCTGACGCTACCTCCAACTGTATCACTTAACCGAAAACTAACAGTATCCCTAAACTTACTCCCTGAAACTAAATTCAAACCTAACATAACCTGAAGCCTAAATCAAACCATAGACTTAACTCTAATCCTAGGCGGACACCTTAAGATTAACCCCTAACCTAAACTGACCCTGACGCTAACTCCAACCGTAACACTGAACAGAAAACTAACAGTAGCCCTAAACTTACTCCATAAAACTACTTCAAACTTAACCTATCCTGCAGCCTAAATCAAACCATAGACTAACCCTAACCCTAGGTGGACACCTTAAACTGAACCTGAACCCAAACATGACCCTGACGCTAACTCCAAACGTAACGCTGAAACGAAAACTAACAGTAGTCCTAAACGTACTCCCCAAACTAAGTTCAAACCTAACCTAACTGAGGCCTAAATCAAACCATTGACCTAAACCTAACCCTAGGCGGACACCTTAATCTTAACCCCAACCCTAAACTGACCCTGCCGATAACTCAAACCGTAACACTGAACCGCAAACTAACAGTAGCCCTAAACTTACTCCCTCAAACTAAGTTCAAACCTAACCTAACATGAAGCCTAACTGAAACCATAGACCTAAACCTAACCCTAGGCGGACACCTTAAGCTTAACCTGAACCCTAACCTGACCCTGACTCTAACTCCAAATGTAACACTGAACAGAAAAAAAATAGTAACCCTAAACTTACTCCCTCAAACTAAGTTCAAACCTAACCTATCCTGAAGCCTAAATCAAACCATTGACCTAACCCTAAACCTAGACAAACACCTTAAGCTTAACCCGGACGCTATCCTGACCCTGACGCTAACTCCAAATGTAACACTGAACCGAAAACTACTAGTAGCCCTAAACTTACTCCCTCAAACTAGTTCAAACCTAACCTAACCTGAAGCCTAAATCAAACCATTGACCTAACCCTAAGCCTATGCGGACACCTTAAGCTTAACCTGAACACCAATCTGACCCTGACGCTAACTCCAACCGTAACACTGAACGGAAAACTAACAGTAGCCCTAAACATACTCCCTCAAAATAAGTTCAAACCTATCGTAACCTGAAGACTAAATCAAACCATTGACCTAACCCTAACCATAGGTGGACACCTTAAGCTTAACCCCAACCCTATCCTGACCCTGATGCTACCTCCAACAGTATCACTTAAACCGAAAACTAACAGTATCCCTAAACTTACTCCCTCAAACTAAGTTCAAACCTAACCTAATCTGAAGCCTAAATCAAACCATTGACCTAACCCTAACCTAGGCGGACACCTTAACCTTAACCCCAACCCTATCCTGACGCTGATGCTACCTCCAACCGTAACACTTAACCGAAACCCTAAGAGTAGCCCTAAACTTACTCCCTCAAACTAAGTTCAAACCTAACCTAACCTGAAGCCTAAATCCAACCATATACCTAACCCTAACCTTAGGCGGACACCTTAAGCTTAACCCAGACCCTATACTGACCGTGATGCTAACTCCAAATATAACACTGAACCGAAAACTAACAGTAGCCCTAAACTTACTCCCTCAAACTAAGTTCAAACCTAACCTAACCTGAAGCCTAAATCAAACCATAGACCTAACCCTAACCCTAGGCGGACACCTTAAGCTTAATCCCAACCCTAAACTGACCCTGACGCTACCTCCAAACAAAACACTTAACCGAAAACTAACAGTAGCCCTAACTTACTCCCTCAAACTAATTTCAAACCTAACCTAACCTGAAGCCTAAATCAAACCATAGACCTAAACCTAACCCTAGGCGGATACCTTAAGCTTAACCCCAACCGTAAACTGACCAGACGATAACTCCAACTGTAACACTAAACCGAAAACTAACAGTAGCCCTAAACTTACTCCCTCAAACTACGTTCACACCTAACCTAACCTGAAGCCTAAATCAAACCATAGAACTAACCCTAAACCTAGGCGGACACCTTAAGCTTAACCCCAACCCTAAAGTGACCCTGACGATAACTCCAACCGTAACACTGAACCGAAAACTAACAGTAGCCCTAAACTTACTCCCTCAAACTAAGTTCAAACCTAACCGAACCTGAAGCCTAATCAAACCATACACCTAACCCTAACACTAGGCGGACACCTTAAGCTTAACCCCAAACCTAAAGTGACCCTGACGATAACTCCAACCGTAACACTGAACCAAAAACTAACAGTAGCCCTAAACTTACTCCCTCATACTAAGTTCAAACCTACCCTAAAATGAAGCCTAAATCAAACCATAGACCTAACTCTAACCTTAGGCGGACACTTAAGCTTAACCCCAACCCTAAACTGACCCTGAATCTAACTACAACCGTAACACTGAACTGAAAGAGAACAGTAGCCCTAAACATACTCCCTCAAACTAAGTTCAAACCTAACCTAACCTGAAGCCTAAATCAAACCATTTACCAAACCCTAACCCTATGTGAACACCTTAAGCTTAACCCGAACCTAACCTGACCTGACGCTAACTGCAAAAGTAACACTTAACCGAAAACTAACAGTAGCCCAAAACTTACTCCCTCAAACTAAGTTCAAACCTAACCTAACCTGAAGCCTAACTCAAACCATAGAACTAGCCGTAATCCTAGGCGGACAACTTAAGCTTAACCCCAAACCTAACCAGACCAAGACGCTAACTCCAAACGTAACACTGAACCGAAAACTAACAGTAGCCCTAAACTTACTCCCTCAAACTAAGTTCAAACCTAACCGAACCTGAAGCCTAAATCAAACCATACACCTAACCCTAACACTAGGCGGACACCTTAAGCTTAACCCCAACCCTAAAGTGACCCTGACGATAACTCCAACCGTAACACTGAACCGAAAACTAACAGTAGCCCTAAACTTACTCCCTCAAACTAAGTTCAAACCTAACCTAACCTGAAGATTAAATCAAACCATAGACCTAACCCTAACCATAGGCGGACACCTTAAGCTTAACCCAGACCCTATCCTGACCCTGACGCTAACTCCAACCGTAACACTGAACCAAAAAACTAACAGTAGCCCTAAACTTACTCCCTCAAACTAAGTTCAAACCTAACCTAACCTGAAGCCTAAATTAAACCATTGACCTTACCCTAAACCTAAGCGGACAACTTAAGCTTAACCCCAACCCTATCCAGACCCTGACGCTACCTCCAACCGAAACACGTAACCGAAAACTTTTCAGTTGCCCTAAACTTACTCCCTCAAACTAAGTTCAAACCGAACCTATCCTGAAGCCTAACTGAAACCATAGACCTAACCTAAACCAAGGCGGACAACTTAAACTTAACCCAGACCCGTTCCTGACCCTGACGCTAACTCCAACCGTAACACTGAACCTAAAACTAACAGTAGCCCTAAACTTACTCCCTCAAACTAAGTTCATACCTAACCTAACCTGAAGCCTAAATCAAACCATTGACCTAACCCAAACCCTAGGCGGACACCTTAAGCTTAACCCCAACCCTAACATGACCCTGACGCTAACTCCAACCGTAACAGTGAACCGAAAACTAACAGTAGCCCTAAAATTACTCCCTCAAACTAAGTTCAAACCTAACCTCACCTGAAGCCTAAATCAAACCATTGACCTAACCCTAACCCTAGGCGGACACCTTAAGCTTAACCCCAAACCTATCCTGACCCTGACGCTACCTCCAACCATAACACGAAACCGAAAACTAATAGTAGCCCTAAACTTACTCCCTCAAACTAAGTTCAAACCTAACCTAACCTGAAGCCTAAATCAAACCATTGACCTTACGCTAACCCTAAGCGGACAACTTAAGCTTAACCCCAACCCTATCCTGACCCTGACGCTACCTCCAACTGAAACACGTAACCAAAAACTTTCAGTTGCCCTAAACGTACTCCCTCAAACTAAGTTCAAACCTAACCTACCCTGAAGCCTAACTCAAACCATAGACCTAACGTAAACCAAGGCGGACAACTTAAACTTAACCCAGGCCCTATCATAACCCTGACGCTGACTTCAACTGTCACACTGAACCTAAAACTAACAGTAGCCCTAAACTTACTCCCTCAAACTAAGTTCATACCTAACCTAACCTGAAGCCCTAAATCAAACCATTGACCTAACCCTAACCCTAGGCGGAAACCTTAAGCTTAACCCCAACCCTATCCTGACACTGACGCTACCTCCAACCGTAACACTTAACAGAAAACTAACAGCAACCCTAAACTTACTCCCTCAAACTAAGTTCAAACCTAACCTAACATGAAGCCTAACTGAAACCATAGACCTAACCCTAACCATAGGTGGACACCTAAAGCTTAACCTGAACCCTAACCTGACCCTGACAATTACTCCGACCGTAACACTGAACCGAAAACTAACAGTAGCCCTAAACTTACTCCCTCAAACTAAGTTCAAACCTAACCTAACCTGAAGCCTAAATCAAACCATTGACTTAACCCTAACCCCTAGGCAGACACCTTAAGCTTAACCCCAACCCTAACCTGACTCTGACAATAACTCAAACCGTAACACTGAACCTAAAACAAAGAGTAGACCCAAACTTCCTCCCTGAAACTTAGTTCAAACCTAACCTAACCTGAAGCCTAACTCAAACCATAGACCTAACCCTAACCTAGGCGTACACCTTAAGCTTAACCTCAAACCTAACCTGACCCTTACGCTAACTCCAACCGTAACACTGAAAAGAAAACTAACAGTAGCCCAAAACTTACTCCTCAAACTAAGTTACAAACCTAAGCTAACCTGAAGCCTAAATCAAACCACTGATCCAACCCTAACCCTAGGCGGACACCTTAAGCTTAACCCCAACCCTAACCTGACCCTGACGCTAACTCCAACCGTAACAATGAACCAAAAACTAACAGTAAGCCCTAAACTTACTCCCTGAAACTAAGTTCAAACCTAACCTAACCTGAAGATTAAATCAAACCATAGACCTAACCCTAACCCTAGGCGGACACCTTAAGCTTAACCCAGACCCTATCCTGACCCTGATGCTAACTCCAACCGTAACACTGAACCAAAAACTAACAGTAGCCCTAAACTTACTCCCTCAAACTAAGTTCAAACCTAACCTAACCTGAAGCCTAAATTAACCATTGACCTTACCCTAACCCTAAGCGGACAACTTAAGCTTAACCCCAACCCTATCCAGACCCTGACGCTACCTCCAACCGAAACACGTAACCGAAAACTTTCAGTTGCCCTAAACTTACTCCCTCAAATTAAGTTCAAACCGAACCTATCCTGAAGCCTAACTTAAACCATAGACCTAACCTAAACCAAGGCGGACAACATAAACTTAACCCAGACCCGTTCCTGACCCTGACGCTAACTCCAACTGTAACACTGAACCTAAAAGTAACAGTAGCCCTAAACTTACTCCCCTCAAACTAAGTTCAAACCTAACCTAATCTAAAACTAAATCAAACCGTAGACCGAACCCTAACCCTAGGCGGACACTTTAAGCTTACCCCGAACCCTAACCTGACCTGATGCTAACTCCAACCATAACACTGAACCGAAAACAAAGAGATGCCCTAAACTTACTCCTTCAAACTAAGTTCAAACCTAACCTAACCTGAAGCCTAAATCAAACCATAGACCTAACCCTAACCCTAGGCGGACACCTTGAGCTTAACCCAGACCCTATCCTTACCCTGACGCTAACTCCAACCGTAACACTGAACCGAAAACTAACAGTAGCCCTAAACTTACTCCCTCAAACTAAGTCAAACCTAACCTAACCTGAAGCCTAAAACAAACCATTGACCTTATGCTAACCCTAAGCGGACAACTTAAGTTTAACCCCAACCCTATTCCTGACCCTGACGCTACCTCCAAACGAAACACGTAACCAAAAACTTTCAGTTGCCCTAAACTTACTCCCTCAAACTAAGTTCAAACCTAACCTACCCTGAAGCCTAACTAAAACCATAGACCTAACGTAAACCAAGGCGGACAACTTAAACTTAACCCAGACCCTATCATGACCCTGACGCTGACTCCAACCGTAACACTGAACCTAAAACTAACAGTAGCCCTAAACTTACTCCCTCAAACTAAGTTCATACCTAACCTAACCTGAAGCCTAAATCAAACCATTGACCTAACCCTAACCCTAGGCGGAAACCTTAAGCTTATCCCCACCCCTATTCTTACACTGACGCTACCTCCAACCGTAACACTTAACAGAAAACTAACAGCAACCCTAAACTTACTCCCTCAAACTAAGTTCAAACCTAACCTAACATGAAGCCTAACTGAAACCATAGACCTAACCCTAACCATAGGTGGACACCTAAAGCTTAACCTGAACCCTAACCTGACCCTGACAATAACTCCGACCGTAATACTGAACCGAAAACTAACAGTAGCCCTAAACTTACTCCCTCAAACTAAGTTCAAACCTAACCTAACCTGAAGCCTAAATCAAACCATTGACTTAACCCTAACCCTAGCAGACACCTTAAGCTTAACCCCAACCCTAACCTGACTCTGACAATAACTCAAACCGTAACACTGAACCGAAAACAAAGAGTAGACCCAAACTTCCTCCCTCAAACTTAGTTCAAACCTAACCTAACCTGAAGCCTAACTCAAACCATAGACCTAACCCTAACCTAGGCGTACACCTTAAGCTTAACCTCAAACCTAACCTGACCCTTACGCTAACTCCAACCGTAACACTGAAAAGAAAACTAACAGTAGCCCTAAACTTACTCCTCAAACTTAGTTCAAACCTAACCTCACCTGAAGCCTAAATCAAATCATAGACCTAACCCTAACCCTAGGCGGACACCTTAAGCTTAACCCCAACCCTAACCTGACCCTGACGCTAACTCCAACCGTAACACTTAACCTAAAATTAACAGTAGCCCTAAACTTACTCCCTCAAATTAAGTTCAAACCTAACCTAACCTGAAGCATAAATCAAACCATAGACCTAACCGTAACCCTAGGCGGACACCTTAAGCTTAACCCCAACACTAAATTGACCCTGACGATAACATCAACCGTAACATGTAACCGAAAACTAACAGTAGCCCTAAACTTACTCCCTCAAACTAATTTCAAACCTAACCTGAAACCTAAATCAAAGCATAGACCTAACCCTAACCCTAGACCGACACCTTAAGTTTAACCCCAACCCTAACCTGAACCTGACGCTAACTCCAAATGTAACACTGAACCGAAAGCTAACAGTAGCCCTAAACTTACTCCCTCAAACTAAGTTCAAACCTAACCTAACCAGAAGCCTAAATCAAACCATAGACCTAACCCTAACACTAGGTGGACACTTTAAGCTAACCCCAACCCTAACCTGCCCTGACACTAACTCCCAACATAACACAGAACCGAAAACTAAAAATAGCCCTAAACTTACTCCCTCAAACTAAGTTCAAACATATCCTAACCAGAAGCCTAAATAAAAGCATAGCCCTAACCCTAACCATAGAGCGACACCTTAAGCTTAACCCGAACCCAAACCTGACCCTGAAGATAAAACCAACCATAACACTGAACCGAAAACTAACAGTTGCCCAAAACTTACTTCCTGAAACTAAGTTCAAACCTAACCTATCCTAAAGCCTAAATCATACCATTGACCTAACCCTAACCCTAGACGCACACCTTAAGCTTAACCCCAAACCTAACATGACCCTGACGCTAACTCCATCCGTAACACTGAACCGAAAACTAACAGTAGCCCTAGACTTACTCCCTAAAACTAAGTTCAAACCTAACCTAACCTGGAGCTTAAATCAAACCATTGACCTAACCCTAACCCTAGGCGGACACCTTAAGCTTAATTCCAACCCTATCCTGACCCTGACGCTACCTCCATCGTAACACTTAACCAAAAACATACAGTAGCCCTAAACATACTCCCTCAAACTAAGTTCAATCCTAACTTAACATAAAGCCTAACTGAAACCATAGACCTAACCCTAACCGTAGGTGGACACCTTAAGCTTAATCCCAAACATAAGCTGACCCTGATGCTGACTCCAACCCTAACACAGAACCGAAAACTAACAGTAGCCCAAAACTTACTCCCTAAAACTAAGTTCAGACCTAAACTAACCTGAAGCCTAAGTCAAACTATAGACCTAACCGTAATCCTAGGCGGACACCTTAAGCTTAACCGCAACCCTAACCAGACCAAGACGCCAACTCCAACCGTAACACTGAACCGAAAACTAACAGTAGCCCTAAACTTACTCCCTCAAACTAAGTCCAAACCTAACCTAACCTGAAGCCTAAATCAAACCATAGACCTAACCCTAACCCTAGGTGGACAGCTTAAGCTTAACCCCAACCCTAAACTGACACTGACGATAACTCCAAATGTAACAATGAACCGAAAACTAACAGTAGCCCTAAACTTACTCCCTCAAACTAAGTTCAAACCTAACCTAACATGAAGCCTAACTGAAACCATAGACCTAACCCTAACCCTAGGCAGACACCTTAAAATTAACCTGAACCCTAACCTGACCCTGACGCTAAGTCCTACCGTAACACTGAACCGAAAACTTACAGTAGCCCTAAACTTACTCCCTCAAACTAAGTTCAAACCTAACATATCCTGAAGCCTAAATCAAACCATTGACCTAACCCTAATGTAGGCATACACCTTAAGCTTATCCCCAACGCTTACTTGACCCTGACAATAACTCCAACCGTAACACTGAACTGAAAACTAAGAGTAGCCCTAAACTGACTCCCTCAAACTAAGTTCAATCCTAACCTAACCTGAAGACTAAATCAAACCATTGACCTAACCCTAACCCTAGGCGAATACCTTAAGCTTAAACCCAATCCTATCCTTACCCTGACTCCACCTCCAACCGTAACATTTAACCGAAAACTAACAGTAGCCCTAAACTTAGTCCCTCAAACTAAGTTCAAACCTAACCTAACATGAAGCCTTACTGAACCCATAGCCCTAACCCTAACCCTATGCGGACACCTTAAGCTAAACCCGAACCCTAACCTGACCCTGACGCTAACTCCAACCGTAACACTGAATCGAAACCTAACAGTAGCCCAAATCGTACTCCCTCAAACTAAATTCAAACCTAACCTAACGTGAAGCCTAACTCAAACCATAGAACTAACCTTATCCCTAGGCGTACACCTTAGGAATAACCCCAACACTAACCTGAACCTGACGCTAACTCCAACCGTAACACTGAACCGAAAACTAACAGTAGCCCTAAACTTACTCCCTCAAACTAAGTTCAAACCTAACCTAACCTGAAGCCTAAATCAAACCACAGACCTAACCCTAATCCAAGGCAGACACCTTAAGCTTAACTCCAACCCTAAAGTGACCCTGACGATAACTCCAACCGTATCACTGAACTGAAAACTAAGAGTAGACACAAACGTCTTCCCTCAAACTAAGTTCAAACCTAACCTAACCTGAAGCCTAACTCAAACCATAGACCTAACCATAACCTAGGCATACACTTTAAGCTTAACCCCAACACTAACCTGACCCTGACGCTAACTCCAACCGTAACACTGAACCGAAAACTAACTGTAGCCCTAAACTTACTTCCTCAAACTAAGTTCAAACCTAACCTAACCTGAAGCCAAAATCAAACCATTGACCTAACACTAACTCTAGGCGGACACCTTAAGCTTAAGCCCAACCCTATCCTGACCTTGACGCTACTTCCAACCATAACACTTAACCGAAAATTAAGAGTAGCCCTAAACTTACTCCGTCAAACTAAGTTCAAACCTAACCTAACCTGAAGCCTAAATCAAACCATAGACCTAACCCTAACCCTAGGCGGACACCTTAAGCTTAACCCAGATCCTATCCTAACCCTGACGCTAACTCCAACCGAAACACTGAACCGAAAACTAACAGTAGTCCTAAACTTACTCCCTCAATTAAGTTCAAACCGAACCTAACCTGAAGCCTAAATCAAACCATTGACCTAACCCTAACCCTATGAGGTCACCTTAAGTTTAACCCGAACCCTAAGCTGACGCTGAGGCTAACTCCAACCGCAACACTGAACCGAAAACTAACAGGACCCCTAAATTTCCCCCCTCAAATTAAGTTCAAACCTAACCTCACCTGGAGAATAAATCAAACCATAGACCTAAACCTAACCCTAGGCGGACACCTTAAGCTTAACCCTAACCCTAACCTGACCCTGATGATAACTCCAAACATAACACAGAACCGAAAACTAAGAGTAGCCCTAAACTTACTCCCTCAAACTAAGTTCAAAGCTAACCTAAAATGAAGTCTAACTGAAACCATAGTCCTAACCCTAACCCTAGGCTGACACCTTAAGCTTAACCCGAACCCTAACATGACCCTGACGCTAACTCCAACCGTAACACTGAACCAAAAACTAACAGTAGCCCAAAACTTACTCCCTCAAATTAAGTTGAAACCTAACCTAACCTGAAGCCTAACTCAAACCATTGACCTAACCGTTACCCTAGGAGGACACCTTAAGCATAACCCCAACCCTAACCTGACCCTGACGCTAACTCCAACCGTAACACTGAACGGAAAACTAACAGTAGCCCTAAACTTACTGCCTCAAACTAAGTTCAAACCTAACCTATCCTGAAGCCTAACTCAAACCATAGACCTAACCCTAAGCTAGGCATACACCTTAAGCTTAACCCCAACGCTAACCTGACCGTGAAGCTAACTCCAACCGTAACACTGAACCTATAACTAACAGTAGCCCTAAACTTACTCCCTCAAACTAAGTTCAAACCTAACCTAACCTGAAGCCTAACTCAAACCATAGACCTGACCCTGAGCTAGGCGTACACCTTAAGATTAAACCCAACGCTAACCTGACCCTGAAGCTAACTCCAACCATAACACTGAACCAAAAACTAGCAGTAGCCCAAAAATTACTCCCTCAAAGTAAGTTCAAACCTAACCTAACCTGAAGCCTACATCAAACCATACACCTATCCCTAACACTAGGCGGGCAACTTAAGCTTAAACCCAAACCTAAACTGACACGGAAGCTAACTCCAACCGTAACACTGAACCGAAAACTAAGAATAGCCCTAAATTTACCCCATAAAACTAAGTTCAAACCTAACCTAACCAGAAGCCTAAATCAAACCATAGACCTAACCCTAACCCTAGGCAGACACCTTAAACTTAACCCCAACCCTAAACTGACCCTGACGCTAACTCCAACCGTAACACTGAACCGAAAACTTACAGTAGCCCTAAACTTACTCCCTCAAACTATGTTCAAACCTAACCTATCCTGAAGCCTAAATCAAACCATTGACCTAACCCTAACCTAGACATACACCTTAAGCATAATCCCAACCCTTACCTGACCCTGACAATAACTCCAACCGTAACACTGAACCGAAAACTAACAGTAGCCCTAAACTTACTCCCTCAAACTAAGTTCAAACCTAACCTAACCTGAAGCCTAAATCAAACCATTGACCAAACCCTAACCCTAGGCGGACACCTTAAGCTTAAACGCAATCCTATCCTTACCCTGACTCCACATCCAACCGTAACACTTAACCGAAAACTAACAGTAGCCCTAAACTTACTCCCTCAAACTAAGTTCAAACCTAACCTAACATGAAGCCTTACTGAAACCATAGCCCTAACCCTAACCCTATGCGGACACCTTAAGCTAAACCCGAACCCTAACCTGACCCTGATGCTAACTCCAACCGTAACACTGAATCGAAAACTAACAGTAGCCCAAAACTTACTCCCTCAAACTAAATTCAAAGCTAACCTAACCGGAAGCCTAACTCAAACCATAGAACTAAACTTAACCCTAGGCGGACACCTTAGGGTTAACTCCAACCCTAACCTGACCAACACTCTAACTCCAACCGTAACACTGAACCGAAAAGTAACAGTAGCCCTAAACTTACTCCCTCAAACTCAGTTCACACCTAACCTAACCTGAAGCCTAAATCAAACCATAGAACTATCCCTAAACCTAGGCGGACACCTTAAGCTTAACCCCAACCCTAAAGTGACCCTGACGATAACTCCAACTGTAACACTGAACCGAAAACTAACAGTAGCCCTAAACTTACTCCCTCAAACTAAGTTCAAACATAACCTAACATTAAGGCTAACTGAAACCATAGAACTAACCCTCACCCTAGGCGGACACCTTAAGCTTAACCTGAACCATAACCTGACTCTGATGATAACTCCTACCGTAACACTGAACCGAAAACTAACAGTAGCCCTAAACTTACTCCCTCAAACTAAGTTCAAACCTAACTTAACCTGAAGCCTAAAGAAAACCATTGACCTAACCCTAACCTTAGGCGCACACCTTAAGCTTAACCCGAACCCTATCCTGACACTTACGGTAACTCCAACCGTAACACTGAACCGAAAACTAACAGAAGCCCTAAATTTACCCCCTCAAACTAAGTTGAAACCTAACCTAACTTGAAGCATAACTCAAACCATAGGGCTAACTCTAACCCTAGGCGGACACCTTTTGCTTAACCCCAACCCGAACCTGACCCTGACGCTAACCCCAACCGTAACACTGAACCGAAAACTAACAGTAGCCCAAAACTTACTCCCTCAAAGTAAGTTCAAACCTAACCTAACCTGAAGCCTAAATCAAACCATGAACCTAACCCTAACCCTAGGCGGACACCTTAAGCTTAACCCCAACCCTAACATGACCCTGACGCTAACTCGAACCGTAACACTTAACCAAAAACTAACAGTAGCCATAAATTTACTCACTCAAACTAAGTTCAAACCTAACCTAACCTGAAACCTAAATCAAAGCATAGACCTAACCGTAACCCTAGGCGGACTCCTTAAGCTTAACCACAAACCTAACCTGACCCTGACGCTAACTCCAACCATAAGATTGAACCGAAAACTAACAATAGCCCTAAACATAATCCCGCAAACTAAGTTCAAACCTAACCTAACCTTAAGCCTAAATCAAACCATTGACCTAACCCTAAACCTAGGCAGATACCTTAACTTAAACCCAACTCTAAACTGACACTGACGCTAACTCCAACCGTAACACTGTACCGAAAACTAAGAGTAGCCCTAAATTTACCCCATCATACTAAGTTCAAACCTAACCTAACCTGAAGCCTAAATCAAACCATAGACCTAA
The DNA here is from genome assembly GCA_026018925.1 of Tupaia tana. Classification (NCBI taxonomy): domain Eukaryota; kingdom Metazoa; phylum Chordata; class Mammalia; order Scandentia; family Tupaiidae; genus Tupaia; species Tupaia tana. Next base: position 123,345,730 of record JAKSZU010000002.1, on the reverse strand, counting down.
CCCTAACCCTAGGCAGACACCTTAAGCTTAACCCCAACCCTAAACTGACCCTGACGCTAACTCCAACTGTAACACTGAACAGAAAACTAACAGTAGCCCTAAACTTAATCCCTCAAACTAAGTTCAAACTAACCTAACATGAAGCCTTACTGAAACCATAGACCTAACCCTAACCCTAGGCGGACACTTTAAGCTTAACCCGAACCCTAACCTGACCCTGACGCTAACTCCAACCGTAACACTGAACCGAAAACTAACAGTAGCCCAAAACTTACTCCCTCAAACTAAGTTCAAACCTAACCTAACCTGAAGCCTAACTCAAACCATAGAACTAACCCTAACCCTAGGCGGACACCTTAAGCTTAAACGCAATCCTATCCTTACCCTGACTCCACCTCCAACCGTAACACTTAACCGAAAACTAACAGTAGCCCTAAACTTACTCCCGCAAACTAAGTTCAAACCTAACCTATTCTGAAGCCTAAATTAAACCATAGACCTAACCCTAATCCTAGGCGGACACCTTAAGCTTAACCCCAACCCTAAAGTGACCCTGACAATAACTCCATCCGTGACACTGAAACGAAAACTAAGAGTAGAACCAAACTTCCTTCCTCAAACTGAGTTCAAACCTAACCTAACCTGAAGCCTAACTCAAACCATAGACCTAACCCAAACCTAGGCGGACACTTTAAGCTTAACCTCAACCCTAAAGTGACCCAGACGCTAACTCCAACCGTAACACTGAACCGAAAACTAACAGTAGCCCTAAACTTACTCCCTCAAACTAAGTTCAGACCTAAACTAACCTGAAGCCTAATACAAACAATAGACCTAACCGTAACCCAGGGCGGACACCTTAAGCTTAACCCTAACCCTAACCAGACCATGACGCCGACTCCAACCGTAACACTGAACCGAAAACTAACAGTAGCCCTAAACTTACTCCCTCAAACTAAGTCCAAACCTAACCTAACCTGAAGCCTAAATCAAACCATAGACCTAACCCTAACCCTAGGCGGACACCTTAAGCTTAACCCCAACCCTAAACAGACACTGAAGATAACTCCAACTGTAACAATGAACTGAAAACTAACAGTAGCCCTAAACTTACTCCCTCAAACTAAGTTCAAACCTAACCTAACATGAAGCGTAACTGAAACCATATACCTAACCGTAACCCTAGGCGGATACCTTAAGCTTAACCCCAACCCTAACCTGACCAAGACGCCAACTCCAACCGTAACACTGAACCGAAAACTAACAGTAGCCCTAAAATTACTCCCTCAAAGTAAGTCCAAACCTAACCTAACCTGAAGCCTAAATCAAACCATAGACCTAACCCTAACCCTAGGCGGACACTTTAAGCTTAACCCCAACCCTATCCTGACCCTGACGCTACCTCCAACTGTATCACTTAACCGAAAACTAACAGTATCCCTAAACTTACTCCCTGAAACTAAATTCAAACCTAACATAACCTGAAGCCTAAATCAAACCATAGACTTAACTCTAATCCTAGGCGGACACCTTAAGATTAACCCCTAACCTAAACTGACCCTGACGCTAACTCCAACCGTAACACTGAACAGAAAACTAACAGTAGCCCTAAACTTACTCCATAAAACTACTTCAAACTTAACCTATCCTGCAGCCTAAATCAAACCATAGACTAACCCTAACCCTAGGTGGACACCTTAAACTGAACCTGAACCCAAACATGACCCTGACGCTAACTCCAAACGTAACGCTGAAACGAAAACTAACAGTAGTCCTAAACGTACTCCCCAAACTAAGTTCAAACCTAACCTAACCTGAGGCCTAAATCAAACCATTGACCTAAACCTAACCCTAGGCGGACACCTTAATCTTAACCCCAACCCTAAACTGACCCTGCCGATAACTCAAACCGTAACACTGAACCGCAAACTAACAGTAGCCCTAAACTTACTCCCTCAAACTAAGTTCAAACCTAACCTAACATGAAGCCTAACTGAAACCATAGACCTAAACCTAACCCTAGGCGGACACCTTAAGCTTAACCTGAACCCTAACCTGACCCTGACTCTAACTCCAAATGTAACACTGAACAGAAAAAAAATAGTAACCCTAAACTTACTCCCTCAAACTAAGTTCAAACCTAACCTATCCTGAAGCCTAAATCAAACCATTGACCTAACCCTAAACCTAGACAAACACCTTAAGCTTAACCCGGACGCTATCCTGACCCTGACGCTAACTCCAAATGTAACACTGAACCGAAAACTACTAGTAGCCCTAAACTTACTCCCTCAAACTAAGTTCAAACCTAACCTAACCTGAAGCCTAAATCAAACCATTGACCTAACCCTAAGCCTATGCGGACACCTTAAGCTTAACCTGAACACCAATCTGACCCTGACGCTAACTCCAACCGTAACACTGAACGGAAAACTAACAGTAGCCCTAAACATACTCCCTCAAAATAAGTTCAAACCTATCGTAACCTGAAGACTAAATCAAACCATTGACCTAACCCTAACCATAGGTGGACACCTTAAGCTTAACCCCAACCCTATCCTGACCCTGATGCTACCTCCAACAGTATCACTTAAACCGAAAACTAACAGTATCCCTAAACTTACTCCCTCAAACTAAGTTCAAACCTAACCTAATCTGAAGCCTAAATCAAACCATTGACCTAACCCTAACCTAGGCGGACACCTTAACCTTAACCCCAACCCTATCCTGACGCTGATGCTACCTCCAACCGTAACACTTAACCGAAACCTAAGAGTAGCCCTAAACTTACTCCCTCAAACTAAGTTCAAACCTAACCTAACCTGAAGCCTAAATCCAACCATATACCTAACCCTAACCTTAGGCGGACACCTTAAGCTTAACCCAGACCCTATACTGACCGTGATGCTAACTCCAAATATAACACTGAACCGAAAACTAACAGTAGCCCTAAACTTACTCCCTCAAACTAAGTTCAAACCTAACCTAACCTGAAGCCTAAATCAAACCATAGACCTAACCCTAACCCTAGGCGGACACCTTAAGCTTAATCCCAACCCTAAACTGACCCTGACGCTACCTCCAAACAAAACACTTAACCGAAAACTAACAGTAGCCCTAACTTACTCCCTCAAACTAATTTCAAACCTAACCTAACCTGAAGCCTAAATCAAACCATAGACCTAAACCTAACCCTAGGCGGATACCTTAAGCTTAACCCCAACCGTAAACTGACCCAGACGATAACTCCAACTGTAACACTAAACCGAAAACTAACAGTAGCCCTAAACTTACTCCCTCAAACTACGTTCACACCTAACCTAACCTGAAGCCTAAATCAAACCATAGAACTAACCCTAAACCTAGGCGGACACCTTAAGCTTAACCCCAACCCTAAAGTGACCCTGACGATAACTCCAACCGTAACACTGAACCGAAAACTAACAGTAGCCCTAAACTTACTCCCTCAAACTAAGTTCAAACCTAACCGAACCTGAAGCCTAAATCAAACCATACACCTAACCCTAACACTAGGCGGACACCTTAAGCTTAACCCCAAACCTAAAGTGACCCTGACGATAACTCCAACCGTAACACTGAACCAAAAACTAACAGTAGCCCTAAACTTACTCCCTCATACTAAGTTCAAACCTACCCTAAAATGAAGCCTAAATCAAACCATAGACCTAACTCTAACCTTAGGCGGACACTTAAGCTTAACCCCAACCCTAAACTGACCCTGAATCTAACTACAACCGTAACACTGAACTGAAAGAGAACAGTAGCCCTAAACATACTCCCTCAAACTAAGTTCAAACCTAACCTAACCTGAAGCCTAAATCAAACCATTTACCAAACCCTAACCCTATGTGAACACCTTAAGCTTAACCCGAACCTAACCTGACCCTGACGCTAACTGCAAAAGTAACACTTAACCGAAAACTAACAGTAGCCCAAAACTTACTCCCTCAAACTAAGTTCAAACCTAACCTAACCTGAAGCCTAACTCAAACCATAGAACTAGCCGTAATCCTAGGCGGACAACTTAAGCTTAACCCCAAACCTAACCAGACCAAGACGCTAACTCCAAACGTAACACTGAACCGAAAACTAACAGTAGCCCTAAACTTACTCCCTCAAACTAAGTTCAAACCTAACCGAACCTGAAGCCTAAATCAAACCATACACCTAACCCTAACACTAGGCGGACACCTTAAGCTTAACCCCAACCCTAAAGTGACCCTGACGATAACTCCAACCGTAACACTGAACCGAAAACTAACAGTAGCCCTAAACTTACTCCCTCAAACTAAGTTCAAACCTAACCGAACCTGAAGCCTAAATCAAACCATACACCTAACCCTAACACTAGGCGGACACCTTAAGCTTAACCCCAACCCTAAAGTGACCCTGACGATAACTCCAACCGTAACACTGAACCAAAAACTAACAGTAGCCCTAAACTTACTCCCTCATACTAAGTTCAAACCTACCCTAAAATGAAGCCTAAATCAAACCATAGACCTAACTCTAACCTTAGGCGGACACTTAAGCTTAACCCCAACCCTAAACTGACCCTGAATCTAACTACAACCATAACACTGAACTGAAAGAGAACAGTAGCCCTAAACATACTCCCTCAAACTAAGTTCAAACCTAACCTAACCTGAAGCCTAAATCAAACCATTTACCTAACCCTAACCCTATGTGAACACCTTAAGCTTAACCCGAACCTAACCTGACCCTGACGCTAACTGCAAACGTAACACTGAACCGAAAACTAACAGTAGCCCAAAACTTACTCCCTCAAACTAAGTTCAAACCTAACCTAACCTGAAGCCTAACTCAAACCATAGAACTAGCCGTAATCCTAGGCGGACAACTTAAGCTTAACCCCAAACCTAACCAGACCAAGACGCTAACTCCAAACGTAACACTGAACCGAAAACTAACAGTAGCCCTAAACTTACTCCCTCAAACTAAGTTCAAACCTAACCGAACCTGAAGCCTAAATCAAACCATACACCTAACCCTAACACTAGGCGGACACCTTAAGCTTAACCCCAACCCTAAAGTGACCCTGACGATAACTCCAACCGTAACACTGAACCAAAAACTAACAGTAGCCCTAAACTTACTCCCTCAAACTAAGTTCAAACCTAACCTAACCTGAAGCCTAACTCAAACCATAGAACTAACCGTAATCCTAGGCGGACACCTTAAGTTTAACCCCAACCCTAACCAGACAAAGACGCTAACTCCAACCATAACACTGAACCGAAAACTAACAGTAACCCTAAACTTACTCCCTCAAACTAAGTTCAAAACAAACATATCCTGAAGCCTAAATCAAACCATTGACCTAACGCTAATGTAGGCATACACCTTAAGCTTAACCCCAACCCTTACCTGACCCTGACAATAACTCCAACCGTAACACTGAACCGAAAACTAACAGTAGCCCTAAACTTACTCCCTAAAACTAAGTTCAAACCTAATCTAACATGAAGCCTTACTGAAACCATAGCCCTAACCCTAACCCTATGCGGACACCTTAAGCTTAACCCGAAACCTTTCCTGACACTGACGGTAACTCCAAACGTAACACTTAACCGAAAACTAACAGTAGCCCTAAACTTACTCCCTCAAACTAAGTTCAAACCTAACCTAACATGAAGCCTAACTGAAACCATAGACCTAACCCTAACCATAGGCCGACACCTTAAAATTAACCTGAACACTAACCTGACCCTGACGCTAACTCCAACTGTAACACTGAACCGAAAACTTACAGTAGCCCTAAACTTACTCCCTCAAACTAAGTTCAAACCTAACCTATCCTGAAGCCTAAATCAAACCATTGACGTAACCCTAACCTAGGCATACACCTTAAGCATAATCCCAACCCTTACCTGACCCTGACAATAACTCCAACCGTAACACTGAACCGAAAACTAACAGTAGCCCTAAACTTACTCCCTCAAACTAAGTTCAAACCTAACCTAACCTGAAGCCTAAATCAAACCATTGACCTAACCCTAACCCTAGGTGGACACCTTAAGCTTAAACGCAATCCTATCCTTACCCTGACTCCACATCCAACCGTAACACTTAACCGAAAACTAACAGTAGCCCTAAACTTACTCCCTCAAACTAAGTTCAAACCTAACCTAACATGAAGCCCTACTGAAACCATAGCCCTAACACTAACCCTATGCGGACACCTTGAGCTAAACCCGAAACCTAACCTGACCCTGATGCTAACTCCAACCGTAACACTGAATCGAAAACTAACAGTAGCCCAAAACTTACTCCCTCAAACTAAATTCAAACCTAACCTAACCGGAAGCCTAACTCAAACCATAGAACTAACCTTAACCCTAGGCGGACACCTTAGGGTTAACCCCAACCCTAACCTGACCAAGACGCTAACTCCAACCGTAACACTGAACCGAAAACTAACAGTAGCCCTAAACTTACTCCCTCAAACTAAGTTCACACCTATCCTAACCTGAAGCCTAAATCAAACCATTGACCTAACCCTAACCCTAGGCGGACACCTTAAGCTTAACCCCAACCCTAAAGTGACCCTGACGATAACTCCAACCGTAACACTGAACTGAAAACTAACAGTAGCCCTAAACTTACTACCTCAAACTAAGTTCAAACATAACCTAACATTAAGGCTAACTGAAACCATAAAAATAACCCTCACCCTAGGCGGACACCTTAAGCTTAACCTGAACCCTAACCTGACTCTGATGATAACTCCTACCGTAACACTGAACCGAAAACTAACAGTAGCCCTAAATTTACTCCCTCAAACTAAGTTCAAACCTAACTTAACCTGAAGCCTAAAGAAAACCATTGACCTAACCCTAACCCTAGGCGCACACCTTAAGCTTAACCCGAACCCTATCCTGACACTGATGGTAACTCCAACCGTAACACTGAACCGAAAACTAACAGTAGCCCTAAATTTACCCCCTCAAACTAAGTTGAAACCTAACGTAACTTGAAACATACCTCAAACCATAGGGCTAACTCTAACCCTAGGCGGACACGTTTTGCTTAACCCCAACCCGAACCTGACCCTGACGCTAACCCCAACCGTAACACTGAACCGAAAACTAACAGTAGCCCTACACTTACTCCCTCAAACTAAGTTCAAACCTAACCTAACCTGAAGCCTAAATCAAACCATGGACGTAACCCTAACCCTAGGCGGACACATTAAGCTTAACCCCAACCCTAACATGACCCTGACGCTAACTCCAACAGTAACACTTAACCAAAAACTAACAGTAGCCATAAATTTACTCCCTCAAACTAAGTTCAAACCTAACCTACCCTGAAACCTAAATCAAAGCATAGACCTAACCTTAACCCGAGGCGGACTCCTTAAGCTTAACCCCAACCATAACCTGACCCTGACGCTAACTCCAACCATAAGATTGAACCGAAAACTAACAATAGCCCTAAACATACTCCCGCAAACTAAGTTCAAACCTAACCTAACCTTAAGCCTAAATCAAACCATTGACCTAACCCTAACCCTAGGCAGACACCTTAAGCTTAACCCCAACCCTAAACTGACCCTGACGCTAACTCCAACCATAACACTAAACCAAAAACTAACAGTAGCCCGAAACTCACTCCCTCAAAGTAAGTTCAAATCTAACCTAACATGAAGCCTAACTGAAATCATAGATCTAACCCTAACACTAGACGGACACCTTAAGCTTAACCTGAACCCTTACATGGCCCTGACGCTGACTCCAACCGTAACACTGAACCTAAAACCAACAGTATCCCTAAACTTACTCTCTCAAACTAAGTTCAAACCTAACCTAATCTGAAGCCTAAATCAAACCCTTGACCTAACCCTAACCCTAGGCGGACACCTTTAGCTTAACCCGAACCCTAACCTGACACTGACGCTAACTCCAACCGTAACACTGAACCGAAAACTAACAGTCGCCCGAAATTTACTCCCTGAAACTAAGTTCAAACCTAACCTAACCTGAAGCATAAATAAAACCATAGACCTAACCCTAAGCCTAGGCGGACTGCTTAAGCTTAATCCCAACCCTACACTGAACCTGACGCTAACTCCAACCATAGCACTGAACCGAAAACTAACAGTAGCCCTAAATTTACTCCCTCAAACTAAGTTCAAACCTAAACTAAAATGAAGCCTAACTGAAACCATAGACCTAACCCTAACCTAGGCGTACACCTTAATCTTAAGCCCAAACCTAACCGGACCCTGACGCTAACTACAACCATAACACTGAACCCAAAACTAACAGTTGCCCTAAACGTACTCCCTCAAAATAAGTTCAAACCTAACCTAATCTGAAGCCTAAATCAAACCATAGTCCTACCCTAACCCTAGGCGGACACCTTAAGCTTAACCCAGACCATATCCTGACCCTGACGCTAACCCCAAACGTAACACTGAACTGAAAACTAACAGTAGCCCTAAACTTACTCCCTCAAACTAAGTTCAAACCTAAACTAACCTGAAGCCTAAATCAAACCATAGACCTAACCCTAACCCTAGGCATACACCTTAAGCTTAACCCCAACCCTAACCAGACCCTGACAAAAATTCCAACCATAACACTGAACCGAAAACTAAGAGTAGACCCAAACTTCCTCCCACAAACTAAGTTCAAACCTTTCCTAACCTGAAGCCTAACTCAAACCATAGACCTAACCCTAACCTAGGCGTACACCTTAAGCTTAACCCCAAACCTAACCTGACCCTGACGCTATCTCCAACCATAACGCTTAACCGAAAACTAAGAGTAGCCCTAAACTTACTCCATCAAAATAAGTTCAAACCTAACCTAACCTGAAACCTAAATCAAACCATTGACTTAACCCTAACCCTAGTCGGACACCTTAAGCTTAACCCGAACCCTAACCTGACCCTGACGATAACTCCAACCTTAACACTGAACCGAAAACTAACAATAGCCCTAAACTTAATCCCTCAAACTAAGTTCCAAGCTAACCTAACCTGAAGCCTAAATCAGACCATAGACGTAACCCTAACCCTAGGCAGACACCTTAAGCTTAACCACAACCCTAACCTGACCATGATGCTAACTCTCAACATAACATTGAACCGAAAACTTACAGTATCCCTGAACTTACTCCCTCAAACAGAGTTCAAACCTAACCTAACCTGAAGCCTAAATCAAACCATTGACCTAACCCTAACCCAAGGCGGACACCTTAAGCTTAATCCCAAACCTATCCTGACCCGGACGCTACCTCCAACAGTAATACTGAACCGAAAACTAACAGTAGCCATAGACTTACTGCCTCAAACTGAGTTCAAACCTAACCTAACCTGAAGCCTAAATCAAATCATAGACCTAACCCTAACCATAGGCGGACACCTTAAGATTAACCCCAACCCTAACCTGACCCTGACGCTTACTCCAACCGTAACACTTACCCTAAAACTAACAGTAGACTTAAACTTGCTCCCTCTAACTAAGTTCAAACCTAACCTAACCTGAAGCCTAAATCAGACCATAGACCTAATCCTAACCCAAGGCGGACACCTTAAGCTTAACCCCAACCCTAACCTGACCATGACGCTAACTCCTACCGTAACACTGAACCGAAAACTCACAGTAGCCCTAAACGTACTCCCTAAAACAGAGTTCAAACCTAACCTAACCTGAAGCCTAAATCAAACCATTGACCTAACCCTAACCCTAGGCGGACACCTTAAGCTTTACCCCAACCCTAAACTGACCCTGACGCTAACTCCAAACTTAACACTCAACCGAAAATTAACAGTAGCCCTAAACTTACTCCCTCAAACTAAGTTCAAACCTAACCTAACCTGAAGCCTAACTAAAGCCATAGAATTAACTCTAGCCCTTGGCGGTCACCTTATGCTTAACCCCAACCCTAACCAGACACTGACGCTAAATCAAACCGTAACACTGAACCGAAAACTAACAGTAGCCCTATACTTACTCCCTCAAACTAAGTTCAAACCTAACCTAACCTGAAGCCTAAATCAAACCATTGACCGAACACTAACCCTGGGCGGACACCTTAAGCTTAACCTCAACCCTAACCAGACCCTGACGATACCTCCAACCATAACACTTAACCAAAAACTAACAGTAGCCCTAAACTTACTTCCTCAAAGTAAGTTCAAACCTAACCTAACATGAAGCCTAAATCAAACCATAGACCTATCCCTAACCCTAGCTGTACAGCTTAAGCTTAACCCCAACCCTAAACTGACCCTGACACTAACACCAACCGTAACACTGAACAGAAAACTAACAGTAGCCCTAAACATACTCCCTCAAACTAAGTTCAAACCTAACCTAACCTGAAACCTAACTGAAACCAAAGACCTCACCCTAACCCTACGCGGACACCTTAAGCTTAACCCTAACCCTATCCTGACCCTGACGCTAAATCAAAAGTTAACACTGAACTGAAAACTAACAGAAGCCCTAAACTTACTACCTCAAACTAAGTTCAAACCTAACCTAACCTGAAGCCTAAATCAAACCATTGACCTAACCCGAACCCTAGGCGGACACCTTAAGCTTAACCCCAACTCTAAGCTGACCCTGACTCTAACTCCAACCGTAACACTGAACCGAAAACTAACAGTAGCTCTAAACTTACTCCCTCAAACTAAGTTCAAACCTAACCTTTCCTGAAGCCTAAATCAAACCATTGACCTAACCCTAACCCTAGGCATACACCTTAAGCTTAACCCCAACCCTAACCAGACCCTGACAATAATTCCAACCATAACACTGAACCGAAAACTAAGAGGAAACCCAAACTTCCTCCCACAAACTAAGTTCAAACCTATCCTAACCTGAAGCCTAACTGAAACCATAGACCTAACCCTAACCTAGGCGTACACCTTAAGCTTAACCCCAAACCTATCCTGACCCTGACGCTACCTCCAACCATAACGCTTAACCGAAAACAAAGAGTAGCCCTAAACTTACTCCATCAAAATAAGTTCAAACCTAACCTAACCTGAAACCTAAATCAAACCATTGACCTAACCCTAAACCTAGTCGGACACCTTAAGCTTAACCCGAACCCTAACCTGACCCTGACGATAACTCCAACCTTAACACTGAACTTAAAACTAACAATAGCCCTAAACTTAATCCCTCAAACTAAGTTCCAACCTAACCTAACCTGAAGCATAAATCAAAGCATAGACCTAACCCTAACCCTAGGCGGACACCTTAAGCTTTACCCCAACCCTATATTGACCCTGATGCTAACTCTAAACGTAACACTGAACGCAAAACTAACAGTAGCCCTCGAATTACGCCCTCAAACTAAGTTCAAACCTAACCCTACCTGAAGCCTAAATCAAATCATAGACCTAACCCTAACCCTAGGCGGACACCTTAAGCTTAATCCCAACCCTAACCTGACCCTGACGCTAACCCCAACCGTAACACTAAGCCTAAAACTAACAGTAGTCCTAAACTTGCTCCCTCAAACTAAGTTCAAACCTAACCTAACATGAAGCCTAAATCAGACCATAGACGTAACCCTAAACCTAGGCGGACACCTTAAGCTTAACCACAACCCTAACCTGACCATGATGCTAACTGCCAACATAACATTGAACCGAAAACTTACAGTACCCCTGAACTTACTGCCTCAAACAGAGTTCAAACCTAACCTAACCTGAAGCCTAAATCAAACCATTGACCTAACCCTAACCCAAGGCGGACACCTTAAGCTTAACCCCAAACCTATCCTGACCCGGACGCTACCTCCAACAGTAATACTGAACCGAAAACTAACAGTAGCCCTAGACTTACTGCCTCAAACTGAGTTCAAACCTAACCTAACCTGAAGCCTAAATCAAATCATAGACCTAACCCTAACCATAGGCGGACACCTTAAGATTAACCCCAACCCTAACCTGACCCTGACGCTTACTGCAACCGTAACACTTAACCTAAAACTAACAGTAGTCCTAAACTTGCTCCCTCTAACTAAGTTCCAACCTATCCTAACCTGAAGCCTAAATCAGACCATAGACCTAATCCTAACCCAAGGCGGACACCTTAAGCTTAACCCCAACCCTAACCTGACCATGACGCTAACTCCTATGGTAACACTGAACCGAAAACTCACAGTAGCCCTAAATGTACTCCCTAAAACAGAGTTCAAACCTAACCTAAACTGAAGCCTAAATCAAACCATTGACCGAACCCTAACCCTAGGCGGACACCTTAAGCTTAACCCCAACCCTAAACTGACCCTGACACTAACTCCAAACTTAACACTCAACCGAAAACTAACAGTAGCCCTAAACTTACACCCTCAAACTAAGTTCAAACCTAACCTAACCTGAAGCCTAACTAAAGCCATAGAATTAACTCTAACCCTTGCGGTCACCTTATGCTTAACCCCAACCCTAACCAGACCCTGACGCTAAATCCAACCGTAACACTGAACCGAAAACTAACAGTAGCCCTATACTTACTCCCTCAAACTAAGTTCAAAACTAACCTAACCTGAAGCCTAAATCAAACCATTGACCGAACACTAACCCTGGGCGGACACCTTAAGCTTAACCCCAACCCTAACCAGACCCTGATGCTAACTTCAACCGTAACACTGAACCGAAAACTTACAGTAGCCGTAAACTTAATCCCTCAAACTAAGTTCAAACCTAACCTAACCTGAAACCTAACTGCAACCAAAGACCTCACCCTAAACCTACGCGGACACCTTAAGCTTAACACTAACCCTATCCTGACACTGACGCTAACTCAAAAGTTAACACTGAACTGAAAACTAACAGAAGCCCTAAACTTACTACCTCAAACTAAGTTCAAACCTAACCTAACCTGAAGCCTAAATCAAACCATTGACCTAACCCGAACCCTAGGCGGACACCTTAAGCTTAACCCTAACCCTATCCTGACCCTGACGCTAACTCAAAAGTTAACACTGAACTGAAAACTAACAGAAGCCCTAAACTTACTACCTCAAACTAAGTTCAAACCTAACCTAACATGAAGCCTAAATCAAACCATTGACCTAACCCTAACCCTAGGCGGACACCTTAAGCTTAACCCCAACTCTAAGTTGACCCTGACTCTAACTACAAACGTAACACTGAACCGAAAACTAACAGTAGCTCTAAACTTACTCCCTCAAACTAAGTTCAAACCTAACCTAACATGAAGCCTAACTGAAACTGTAGACCTAACCCTAACCCTAGGCAGACACATTCAGCTTAACCAGAACACTAACCTGACCCTGATGCTAACTCCAACCGTAACACTGAACCGAAAACTTACAGTAGCCGTAAACTTAATCCCTCAAACTAAGTTCAAACCTAACCTAACCTAAAGCCTAAATCAAACCATTGACCTATCCCTAACCCTTGGCGGACACCTTAAACTTAACCCCAAACCTATCCTGACCCTGTCGCTACCTCCAACCGTAACACTTAACCGAAAACGTACAGTAGCCCTAAACTTACTCCCTCAAACTAAATTCAAACCTAACCTAACCTGAAGCCTAACTCAAACCATAGACCTAACCCTAACCCTAGGCGGACACCTTAAGCATAACCCCAACCCTACCCTGACCCTGACGCTAACTCCAAACTTAACACTCAGCCGAAAACTAACAGTAGCCCTAAACTTACTCCCTCAAACTAAGTTCAAACCAAACCTATCCTGAAGCCTAAATAAAACCATAGACCTAACCCTAACCCTAGGCATACACCTTAAGGTTAATCCCAACCCTAACCTGACCCTGACAATAATTCCAACCATAACACTGAACCGAAAACTAAGAGTAGACCCAAAATTTCTCCCTCAAACTTTCAAACCTAACCTAACCTGAAGCCTAACTCAAACCATACACCTAACGCCAACCTAGGCATTCATCTTAAGCTTAATCCCAACCCTAACCCGACCCTGACGCTAACTCCAACCGTAACACTGAACCGAAAACTAGCAGTGGCCCTAAACGTACTCCCTCAAACTAAGTTCAAACCTAACCTAACCTGAATTCTAAATCAAACCATTGACCTAACCCTAACCCTAGGCGCAGACCTTAAGCTTAACCCCAACCCTAAACTGACCCTGACGCTAACTCCATCGGTAACACTGATCTGAAAACTAACAGTAGCCCTAGACTTACTCCCTCAAACTAAGTTCAAACCTAACCTAACCTGAAGCCTATATCAAACCATAGACCTAAACCTAACCCTAGGCGGACACCTTAAGCTTAACCCCAAACCTAACCTGATCCTGACAATAACTCCACCCGTAACAATGAACCGAAAACTAGCCATAACCCAAAACTTACTCCCTCAAAGTAAGTTCAAACCTAACCTAACCTGAAGCTTAAATCAAACCATCGACCTAACCCTAACCCTAGACAGACACCTTAAGCTTAGCCCCAACACTAACCTAACCCTGACGCTAAATCCACCCATAACACTGAACTGAAAACTAACAGTAACCCTAAACTTACGCCCTCAAACTAAGTTCAAACCTAACCTAACCTGAAGCCTAAATGAAACCATCGACCCAACGCTAACCCTAGGCGGACACCTTAAGCTTAACCCCAACCCTACCCTGACCGTGACGCTAACTCCAACCGTAACACTGAACCGAAAACTAACAGTAGCCCTAAACTTACTCCCTCATACTAAGTTCAAACCTACCCTAACATGAAGCCTAAATCAAACCATAGACCTAACCCTAACCTTAGGCGGACACTTAAGTTTAACCCCAACCCTAAACTGACCCTGAAGCTAACTCCAACCATAACACTGAACCGAAAGCGAACAGTAGCCCTAAACTTACTCCCTCAAACTAAGTTCAAACCTAAACTAACCTGAAGCCTAACTCAAACCATAGAACTAACCGTAATCCTAGGCGGACACCTTAAGCTTAACCCCAACCCTAACCAGACAAAGACGCTAACTCCAACCATAACACTGAACCGAAAACTAACAATAGCCCTAAACTTACTCCCTCAAACTAAGTTCAAACCTAACCGAACCTGAAGCCTAAATCAAACCATCGACCCAACCCTAACCCTAGGCGGACTCCTTAAGCTTAACCCCAACCCTAGCCTGACCGTGATGCTAACTCCAACCATAACACTAAACCGAAAACTAACAGTAGCCCTAAACTTACTCCCTCATACTAAGTTCAAACCTAACCTAACATGAAGCCTAACTGAAACCATAGACCTAACCCTAACCCTAGGCGGACACCTTCAGCTTAACCGGAACACTAACCTGACCCTGATGCTAACTCCAACCGTAACACTGAACCGAAAACTAATAGTAGCCCTAAACTTAATCCCTCAAACTAAGTTCAAACCTAACATAACCTGAAGCCTAAATCAAACCATTGACGTATCCCTAACCCTTGGCGGACACCTTAAACTTAACCCCAAACCTATCCTGACACTGTCGCTACCTCCAACCGTAACACTTAACCGAAAACGTACAGTAGCCCTAAACTTACTCCCTCAAACTAAACTCAAACCTAACCTAACCTGAAGCCTAACTCAAACCATAGACCTAACCCTAACCCTAGGCGGACACCTTAAGCTTAACCCCAAAACTAACCTGACCAAGACGCTAAGTCCAATCGTAACATTGAACCGAAAACTAACAGTAGCCCTAAACGTACTCCCTCAAACTAAGTTCAAACCTAACCTAACCTGAAGCCTAAATCAAACCATGGACCCAACCCTAACCCTAGGCGTACACCTTAAGCTTAACCCCAACCCTACCCTGACCGTGACGCTAACTCCAACCATAACACTGAACCGAAAACTAACAGTAGCCCTAAACTTACTCCCTCATACTAAGTTCAAACCTACCCTAAAATGAAGCCTAAATCAAACCATAGACCTAACTCTAACCTTAGGCGGACACTTAAGCTTAACCCCAACCCTAAACTGACCCTGAATCTAACTACAACCGTAACACTGAACTGAAAGCGAACAGTAGCCCTAAACATACTCCCTCAAACTAAGTTCAAACCTAACCTAACCTGAAGCCTAAAACAAACCATTTACCTAACCCTAACCCTATGTGAACACCTTAAGCTTAACCCGAACCTAACCTGACCCTGACGCTAACTGCAAACGTAACACTGAACCGAAAACTAACAGTAGCCCAAAACTTACTCCATCAAACTAAGTTCAAACCTAACCTAACCTGAAGCCTAACTCAAACCATAGAACTAGCCGTAATCCTAGGCGGACAACTTAAACTTAACCCCAAACCTAACCAGACCAAGACGCTAACTCCAAACGTAACACTGAACCGAAAACTAACAGTAGCCCTAAACTTACTCCCTCAAACTAAGTTCAAACCTAACCGAACCTGAAGCCTAAATCAAACCATACACCTAACCCTAAC
Source organism: Tupaia tana (assembly GCA_026018925.1). Classification (NCBI taxonomy): domain Eukaryota; kingdom Metazoa; phylum Chordata; class Mammalia; order Scandentia; family Tupaiidae; genus Tupaia; species Tupaia tana. The sequence goes on along the minus strand of JAKSZU010000002.1, from coordinate 123,329,283 downwards.
ACTAGGCGGACACCTTAGGCTTAACCCCAACACTAAAGTGACCCTGACGATAACTCCAACCGTAACACTGAACCAAAAACTAACAGTAGCCCTAAACTTACTCCCTCAAACTAAGTTCAAACCTAACCTAACCTGAAGCCTAACTCAAACCATAGAACTAACCGTAATCCTAGGCGGACACCTTAAGCTTAACCCCAACCCTAACCAGACAAAGACGCTAACTCCAACCATAACACTGAACCGAAAACTAACAGTAACCCTAAACTTACTCCCTCAAACTAAGTTCAAACCAAACATATCCTGAAGCCTAAATCAAACCATTGACCTAACCCTAATGTAGGCATACACCTTAATCTTAACCCCAACCCTTACCTGACCCTGACAATAACTCCAACTGTAACACTGAACCGAAAACTAAGAGTAGCCCTAAACTTACTCCCTCAAACTAAGTTCAAACCTAACCTAACCTGAAGCCTAACTGAAACCATAGACCTAAGCCTAACCCTAGGCGAACACTTTAAGCTTAAACCCAATCCTATCCTTACCCTGACTCCACCTCCAACCGTAACACTTAACTGAAAACTAACAGTAGCCCTAAACTTACTCCCTAAAACTAAGTTTAAACCTAACCTAACATGAAGCCTTACTGAAACCATAGCCCTAACCCTAACCCTATGCGGACACCTTAAGCTTAACCCTAACCCTATCCTGACCCTGACGCTAACTCAAAAGTTAACACTGAACTGAAAACTAACAGAAGCCCTAAACTTACTACCTCAAACTAAGTTCAAACCTAACCTAACCTGAAGCCTAAATCAAACCATTGACCTATCCCTAACCCTTGGCGGACACCTTAAACTTAACCCCAAACCTATCCTGACCCTGTCGCTGCCTCAAACCGTAACACTTAACCGAAAACCTACAGTAGCCCTAAACTTACTCCCTCAAACTAAATTCAAACCTAACCTAACCTGAAGCCTAACTCAAACCATAGACCTAACCCTAACCCTAGGCGGACACATTAAACTTAACCCCAACACTAACCTGACCAAGACGCTAAGTCCAATCGTAACATTGAACCGAAAACTAACAGGAGCCCTAAACGTACTCCCTCAAACTAAGTTCAAACCTAAACTAACCTGAAGCCTAAATCAAACCGTAGACCTAAACTTAACCATAGGCGGACACCATAAGCTTAACCCCAACCCTAACCTGACCCTGACGCTAACTCCAAACTTAACACTCAACCGAAAACTAACAGTAGCCCTAAACTTACTCCCTCAAACTAAGTTCAAACCTAACCTATCCTGAAGCCTAAATAAAACCATTGACCTAACCCTAACCCTAGGCATACACCTTAAGCTTAATCCCAACCCTAACCTGACCCTGACAATAACTCCAACCATAACACTGAACCGAAAACTAAGAGTAGACCCAAACTTCCTCCCTCAAACTAAGTTCAAACCTAACCTAACCTGAAGCGTAACTCAAACCATAGACCTAAACCTAACCTAGGTGTACACCTTAAGCTTAACGCCAACCCTAACCTGACCCTGACGCTAACTCCAACCGTAACACTGAACAAAAAACTGACAGTAGCCCTAAACTTACTCCCTCAAACTAAGTTCAAACGTAACCGGACCTGAAGCTTAATCAAACCATAGACCAAACCCTAACCATAAGTGGACACCTTAAGCTTAACCCAGACCCTATCCTGACCCTGATGCTAACTCCAACTGTAACACTGAACCGAAAAATTACAGTAGGCCTAAACTTACTCGCTCAAACTAAGTTCAAACCTAACCTAACCTGAAGCCTAAATCAAAGCATAGACCTAACCCAAACCCTAGGTGTACACCTGAAGCTTAACACGAACCCTAACCTGACTCTGAAGCTAACTCCAAACGTAAAACTGAACCGAAAAATAACAGTAACCCTAAATTTACTACCTCAAACTAAGTTCAAACCTAACCTAACCTGAAGCCCAAATCAAACCATAGACCTAAACCTGAACCTAGGCGGTCACCTTAAGCTTAACCCCAACCCTAACCTGACCCTGACGCTAACTCCAAACGTAACACAGAACCGAAAACCAACAATACCCCTAAACTTACTCCCTCAAACTAAGTTCAAATCTAACCTAACCTGAAGCCTAAATCAAAGCATAGACCTAACCCTAACCCTAAGCAGACACCTTAAGCTTAACCCCAACCCTAACATGAACAAGACGCTAACTCCAACCGTAACACTTAACCAAAAACTAACAGTAGCCCTAAACTTACTCCCTCAAACTACGTTCAAACCTAACCTAACCTGAAGCCTACATCAAACCATAGACCTAACCCTTACCCTGGGCGGACACCTTAAGCTTAACCCGAACCCTAACCTGACCCTGACGATAACTCCAACCATAACACTGGACCGTAAACTAAAAGTAGCCCTAAATTTACTCCCTCAAACAAAGTCCAAACCTAACCTAACCTGAAGGCTAAATCAAACCATAGACCTAACCCTTACCCTGGGCGGACACCTTAAGCTTAACCCCAACCCTAACCTGATCCTGACGATAACTCCAACCGTAACACTGGACCGTAAACTAAAAGTAGCCCTATATTTACTCCCTCAAACAAAGTTCAAACTTTGTTTGAGGGAGTAACCTAACCTGAAGCCTAAATCAAACCATTGACCTAACCCTAACCCTAGGCGGACACCTTAAGTTAAACCCCAACCCTAACCTGTCCCTGACGCTAACTCCAACGGTAACACTGAACCGAAAACAAAGAGTAGCCCTAAACTTACTCCCTCAAACTAAGTTCAAACCTAACATAACCTGAAGCCTAAATCAAACCATAGACCTAACCCTAACCCTAGGCGGACACCTTAAGCTTACCCCCAAACCTAACCTTACCCTGACGCTAACTCCAACCGTAACACTGAACCGAAAACTAACAGTAGCCCTAAATTTACTCCCTCAAACTAAGTTCAAACCTAACCGAACCTGAAAATTAAAACAAACCATTGACCTAACCCTAAACCTGGGCTAACACCTTAAGCTTAACCCCAACCTTAACCTGACCCTGAGGCTACTTCCAACCATAACAGTTAACCGAAAACTAACAGTAGCCCAAAACTTACTCCCTCAAAGTAAGTTCGAACCTAACCTAACCTGAAGCCTAAATCAAACCATCGACCTAACCCTAACACTAGGCAGACACCTTAAGCTTAACCCCAACCCTAACCTGACCCTGACACTATCTCCAACCATAACAGTTAACAGAAAATTAACAGTAGCTCTAAACTTACTACCTCAAACTAAGTTCAAACCTAACCTAACCTGAAGCCTAACTCAAACCATAGACCTAACCCTAACCCTAGTCGGACATCTTAAGCTTAACCCCATATCTAACCTGACCAAGACGCTAACTCCAACCGTAACACTGAACCGAAAACTAACAGTTGCCCTAAACTTACTCCCTCAAACTAAGTTCAAACCTAACCTAACCTGAAGCCTAAATCAAACCATAGAACTAACCCTAACCCTAGGCGGACACCTTAAGCTTAACCCCAAAACTAACCTTACCCTTACGCTAACTCCAACCGTAACACTGAACCGAAAACTAACAGTAGCCCTAAACTTACTCCCTCAAACTAAGTTCAAACGTAACCTAACCTGAAGCCTAAATCAAACCATAGACCTAACCCTAACCCTAGGCGGACACCTTAAGCTTAACCCAAACCATAACCTGACCGTGACGCTAACTCCAACCGTAACACTGAACCGAAAAGTAACAGTAGCCCTATACTTAATCCCTCAAACTAACTTCAAACCTAACCTAACCTGAAGCAAAAATCAAACCATTGACCTAACCCTAACCCTAGGCGCACACCATAAGCTTAACCAAAACCCTAACATGACCCTGACGCTAACTAAAACCGTAACACTGTACCGAAAACAAACAGTAGCCCTAGACTTACACCCTCAGACTAAGTTCAAACCCAACCTAACCTGAAGCCTAAATCAAACGATAAACCTAACCCTAACCCTAGGCGTACACCTTAAGGTTAACCCCAACCCTAAACTGACCCTGACGCTAATTCCAACAGTAACACTGAACCGACAATAACAGTAGCCCTAAACTTACTCCCTCAAACTAAGTTAAAACCTAACCTAACCTGAAGCCTAAATCAAACCATAGACCTAACCCTAACCCTAGGCGGACACCTTAAGCTTAACCCCAACCCTAACCTTACCCTGACGCTAACTCCAACCGTAACACTGAACCGAAAACTAACAGTAGCCCTAAACTTACTCCCTCACACTAAGTTCAAACCTTACCTAACATGAAGGCAAACTGAAACCATAGACGTAACCCAACCCTAGGCGGACACCATAAACTTAACCCGACCCTAACCTGACCCTGATGCTAACTCCAATGGTAACACTGAACTGAAAAAAAAGAGTAGCCCTAAACTTACTCCCTCAAACTAAGTTCAAACCTAACCTAACCTGAAGCCTAAATCAAACCATAGACCTAACCCTAACCCTAGGCGGACACCTTAAGCTAAACCCAGAACCAATCCTGACCCTGACGCTAACTCCTACGGTAACAATGAACTGAAAACAAACAGTAGCCCTAAACTTACTCCCTCCAACTAAGTTCAAACCTAAACTAACCTGAAGCCTAAATCAAACCATAGACCTAACCCTAACCCCAGGCAGACAACTTAAGCTTAACCACAACCCTGAGCTGACCCTGCCGCAATCTTCAACAGTAACACTGATCCGCAAATTAACAGTAGCCCTAAATTTACTACCTCAAACTAAGTTCAAAACTAACTTAACCTGAAATCTAAATAAAACCATTGACATAACCCTCACCCTAGGCGGACACCTTAAGCTTGACCCCAACAGTAACCTTACACTGAAGGTAACTCCTACCGTAACACAGAACCGAAAAATAACAGTAGCCCTAAACTTACTCCCTCAAACTAAGTTCAAACCTAACCTAACCTGAAGCCTAAAACAAACCATTGACCTAACCCTAACCATGGGCGAACACCTTAAGCTTAACCCCAACCCTAACCTCACCCTGACGCTAACTCCAACCGTAACACTGAACCGAAAACTAACAGTAGCCCTAAATTTACTCCCTCAAACGAAGTTCAAACCTAACCTAACCTGAGGCCTAAATCAAACCATTGACCTAAGCCTAACCCAAGGTGCACACCTTAAGCTTAACCCCAACCCTAACATGACCCTGACGCTAACTCCATCCGTAACACTGAACCAAAAACTACCAGTAGGCCTAGACTTACTCCCTCAAACTAAGTACAAACCTAACCTAACCTGAAGCCTAAATCAAACCGTAAACCTAACCCTAAACCTAGGCGTTCACCTTAAAGTTAACCCCAACCTTAAACTGACCCTGACGCTAACTCCAACGGTAACACTGAACCGAAAACAAACAGTAGCCCTAAACTTACTCCCTCCAACTAACTTCAAACCTAACCTCACCTGAAGCCTAAATCAAACCATAGACCTAACCCTAACCTTAGGCGGACACCTTAAGCTTAACCCAGACCATATCCTGACCCTGACGCTAACTGCAACGGTAACACTGAACCGAAAGAAACAGTAGCCCTAAACTTACTCCCTCAAACTAAGTTCAAACTTAACCTAACCTGAAGCGGAAATCAAACCATAGACCTAACCCTAACCCTAGGCGGACACCTTAAGCTTAACCCCAACCATAAGCTGACCATGACGCTAACTCCAACCATAACACTGAACCGAAAACTAACAGTAGCCCTAAACTTAATCCCTCAAACTAAGTTCAAACCTAACCTAACCTGAAGCCTAAACCAAACCATTGACCTAACCCTCACCCTAGGCGCACACCTTAAGCTTAATCAAAACCCTAACATGAACCTGACGCTAACTCCAACCGTAACACTAAACCGAAAACTAACAGTAGCCCTAAACTTACTCCCTCAAACTAAGTTCCAATTTAACATAACCTGAAGCCTAAATCAAACCATAGACCTGAACCTAACCCTAGGCGGACACCTTAAGCTTCACCCGAACCCTAACCTAACCCTGATGCTAACTCCAACGGTAACACTGAACCGAAAACAAACAGTAGCCCTAAACTTACTCCCTCAAACTAAGTTCAAACCTAACCTAACCTGAAGCCTGAATCAAACCATAAACCTAACCCTAACCCTAGGCGGATACCTTAAGCTTAACCCCAACCCTATAATGACCCTGACGCTAACTCCAACCGTAACACTAAACCGAAAACTAACAGTAGCCCTAAACTTACTCCCCCAAACTAAGTGCAAACCTAACCTAACCTGAAGCCTAAATCAAACCATAGACCTAACCCTATCCCTAGGCGTACACCTTAAGGTTAACTGCAACCCTAAACTGACCCTGACGCTAACTCCAACAGTAACACTGAACCGAAAACTAACAGTAGCCCTAAACTTACTCCCTCAAACTAAGTTCAAACCTAACCTAACCTGAAGCCTAAAACAAACCATTGACCTAACCCTAACCATGGGCGAACACCTTAAGCTTAACCCCAACCCTAACCTCACCCTGACGCTAACTCCAACCGTAACACTGAACCGAAAACTAACAGTAGCCCTAAATTTACTCCCTCAAACGAAGTTCAAACCTAACCTAACCTGAGGCCTAAATCAAACCATTGACCTAAGCCTAACCCAAGGTGCACACCTTAAGCTTAACCCCAACCCTAACATGACCCTGACGCTAACTCCATCCGTAACACTGAACCAAAAACTACCAGTAGGCCTAGACTTACTCCCTCAAACTAAGTACAAACCTAACCTAACCTGAAGCCTAAATCAAACCGTAAACCTAACCCTAAACCTAGGCGTTCACCTTAAAGTTAACCCCAACCTTAAACTGACCCTGACGCTAACTCCAACGGTAACACTGAACCGAAAACAAACAGTAGCCCTAAACTTACTCCCTCCAACTAACTTCAAACCTAACCTCACCTGAAGCCTAAATCAAACCATAGACCTAACCCTAACCTTAGGCGGACACCTTAAGCTTAACCCAGACCATATCCTGACCCTGACGCTAACTGCAACGGTAACACTGAACCGAAAGAAACAGTAGCCCTAAACTTACTCCCTCAAACTAAGTTCAAACTTAACCTAACCTGAAGCCGAAATCAAACCATAGACCTAACCCTAACCCTAGGCGGACACCTTAAGCTTAACCCCAACCATAAGCTGACCATGACGCTAACTCCAACCATAACACTGAACCGAAAACTAACAGTAGCCCTAAACTTAATCCCTCAAACTAAGTTCAAACCTAACCTAACCTGAAGCCTAAACCAAACCATTGACCTAACCCTCACCCTAGGCGCACACCTTAAGCTTAATCAAAACCCTAACATGAACCTGACGCTAACTCCAACCGTAACACTAAACCGAAAACTAACAGTAGCCCTAAACTTACTCCCTCAAACTAAGTTCCAATTTAACATAACCTGAAGCCTAAATCAAACCATAGACCTGAACCTAACCCTAGGCGGACACCTTAAGCTTCACCCGAACCCTAACCTAACCCTGATGCTAACTCCAACGGTAACACTGAACCGAAAACAAACAGTAGCCCTAAACTTACTCCCTCAAACTAAGTTCAAACCTAACCTAACCTGAAGCCTGAATCAAACCATAAACCTAACCCTAACCCTAGGCGGATACCTTAAGCTTAACCCCAACCCTATAATGACCCTGACGCTAACTCCAACCGTAACACTAAACCGAAAACTAACAGTAGCCCTAAACTTACTCCCCCAAACTAAGTGCAAACCTAACCTAACCTGAAGCCTAAATCAAACCATAGACCTAACCCTATCCCTAGGCGTACACCTTAAGGTTAACTGCAACCCTAAACTGACCCTGACGCTAACTCCAACAGTAACACTGAACCGAAAACTAACAGTAGCCCTAAACTTACTCCCTCAAACTAAGTTCAAACCTAACCTAACCTGAAGCCTAAATCAAACCATTGACGTAAACCTAACCCTAGGTGGACACCTTAAGTTTCACCCCAAACCTAACCTTACCCTGACGCTAACTCCAACCCTAACACTAAACATAAAACTAATAGTATCCGAAAACTTACTCCCTCAAAGTAAGATCAAACCTAACCTAACCTGAAAATTAAAACAAACCATTGACCTAGCACTAAACCTGGGCTGACACCTTAAGCTTAACCCCAACCTTAACCTGACCCTGAGGCTACCTCCAACCATAACAGTTAACCGAAAACTAACAGTAGCCCAAAACTTACTCCCTCAAAGTAAGTTCAAACCTAACCTAACCTGAAGCCTAAATCAAACCATCGACCTAACCCTAACCCTAGGCAGACACCTTAAGCTTAACCCCAACCCTAACCTGACCCTGACACTATCTCCAAACATAACAGTTAACAGAAAATTAACAGTAGCTCTAAACTTACTCCCTCAAACTAAGTTCAAACCTAACCTAACCTGAAGCCTAACTCAAACCATAGACCTAACCCTAACCCTAGTCGGACATCTTAAGCTTAACCCCATATCTAACCTGACCAAGACGCTAACTCCAACCGTAACACTGAACCGAAAACTAACAGTTGCCCTAAACTTACTCCCTCAAACTAAGTTCAAACCTAACCTAACCTGAATCCTAAAGCAAACCATAGACCTAACCCTAACCCTAGGCGGACACCTTAAGCTTAACCGCAAACCTAACCTTACCCTTACGCTAACTCCAACCGTAACACTGAACCGAAAACTAACAGTAGCCCTAAACTTACTCCCTCAAACTAAGTTCAAACCTAACCTAACCTGAAGCCTAAATCAAACCATAGACCTAACCCTAACCCTAGGAGGACACCTTAAGCTTAACCCAAACCATAACCTGACCGTGACGCTAACTCCAACCGTAACACTGAACCGAAAACTAACAGTAGCCCTATACTTAATCCCTCAAACTAACTTCAAACCTAACCTAACCTGAAGCCAAAATCAAACCATTGACCTAACCCTAACCCTAGGCGCACACCATAAGCTTAACCAAAACCCTAACATGACCCTGACGCTAACTAAAACCGTAACACTGTACCGAAAACAAACAGTAGCCTTAGACGTACTCCCTCAGACTAAGTTCAAACCCAACCTAACCTGAAGCCTAAATCAAACCATAAACCTAACCCTAACCCTAGGCATACACCTTAAGGTTAACCCCAACCCTAAACTGACCCTGACGCTAATTCCAACAGTAACACTGAACCGACAATAACAGTAGCCCTAAACTTACTCCCTCAAACTAAGTTCGAACCTAACCTAACATGAAGGCAAACTGTAACCATAGACGTAACCCAACCCTAGGCGGACACCATAAACTTAACCAGACCCTAACCTGACCCTGATGCTAACTCCAGTGGTAAAACTTAACTGAAAAAAAAAAGTAGCCCTAAACTTACTCCCTCAAACTAAGTTCAAACCTAACATAACCTGAAGCCTAAATCAAACCATAGACCTAACCTTAACCCTAGGCGGACACCTTAAGCTTAACCCCAAACCTAACCTTACCCTGATGCTAACTCCAATGGTAACACTGAACTGAAAACTAACAGTAGCCCTAGAATTACTCCCTCAAACTAAGTACAATCCTAACCTAACCTGAAGCCGAAATCAAACAATAAACCTAACCCTAACCCTAGGCGTACACCTTAAGGTTACCCCCAACCCTAAACTGACCCTGACGCTAACTACAACAGTAACACTGAACCGAAAACTAACAGTAGCCCTAAACTTACTCCCTCACACTAAGTTCAAACCTTACCTAACATGAAGGCAAACTGAAATCATAGACGTAACCCAACCCTAGGCGGACACCATAAACTTAACCCGACCCTAACCTGACCCTGATGCTAACTCCAATGGTAACACTGAACTGAAAAAAAAGAGTAGCCCTAAACTTACTCCCTCAAACTAAGTTCAAACCTAACCTAACCTGAAGCCTAAATCAAACCATAGACCTAACCCTAACCCTAGGCGGACACCTTAAGCTAAACCCAGAACCAATCCTGACCCTGACGCTAACTCCTACGGTAACACTGAACTGAAAACAAACAGTAGCCCTAAACTTACTCCCTCCAACTAAGTTCAAACCTAAACTAACCTGAAGCCTAAATCAAACCATAGACCTAACCCTAACCCTAGGTGGACAACTTAAGCTTAACCCCAACCCTGAGCTGACCCTGCCACAATCTTCAACAGTAACACTGATCCGCAAATTAACAGTAGCCCTAAATTTACTACCTCAAACTAAGTTCAAACCTAACTTAACCTGAAATCTAAATAAAACCATTGATCTAACCCTCACCCTAGGCGGACACCTTAAGCTTGACCCCAACAGTAACCTTACACTGAAGGTAACTCCTACCGTAACACAGAACCGAAAAATAACAGTAGCCCTAAACTTACTCCCTCAAACTAAGTTCAAACCTAACCTAACCTGAAGCCTAAAACAAACCATTGACCTAACCCTAACCATGGGTGAACACCTTAAGCTTAACCCCAACCCTAACCTCACCCTGACGCTAACTCCAACCGTAACACTGAACCGAAAACTAACAGTAGCCCTAAATTTACTCCCTCAAACGAAGTTCAAACCTAACCTAACCTGAGGCCTAAATCAAACCATTGACATAAGCCTAACCCAAGGCGCACACCTTAAGCTTAACCCCAACCCTAACATGACCCTGACGGTAACTCCATCCGTAACACTGAACCGAAAACTACCAGTAGCCCTAGACTTACTCCCTCAAACTAAGTACAAACCTAACCTAACCTGAAGCCTAAATCAAACCGTAAACCTAACCCTAACCCTAGGCGTACACCTTAAAGTTAACCCCAACCTTAAACTGACCCTGACGCTAACTCCAACGGTAACACTGAACCGAAAACAAACAGTAGCCCTAAACTTACTCCCTCCAACTAACTTCAAACCTAACCTCACCTGAAGCCTAAATGAAACCATAGACCTAACCCTAACCTTAGGCGGACACCTTAAGCTTAACCCAGACCCTATCCTGACCCTGACGCTAACTGCAACGGTAACACTGAACCGAAAGAAACAGTAGCCCTAAACTTACTCCCTCAAACTAAGTTCAAACTTAACCTAACCTGAAGCCGAAATCAAACCATAGACCTAACCCTAACCCTAGGCGCACACCTTAAGCTTAACCCCAACCATAAGCTGACCATGACACTAACTCCAACCATAACACTGAACCGAAAACTAACAGTAGCCCTAAACTTAATCCCTCAAACTAAGTTCAAACCTAACCTAACCTGAAGCCTAAACCAAACCATTGACCTAACCCTAACCCTAGGCGCACACCTTAAGCTTAATCAAAACCCTAACATGAACCTGACGCTAACTCCAACCGTAACACTAAACCGAAAACTAACAGTAGCCCTAAACTTACTCCCTCAAACTAAGTTCAAACTTAACATAACCTGAAGCCTAAATCAAACCATAGACCTGAACCTAACCCTAGGCGGACACCTTAAGTTTCACCCGAACCCTAACCTAACCCTGATGCTAACTCCAACGGTAACACTGAACCGAAAACAAACAGTAGCCCTAAACTTACTCCCTCAAACTAAGTTCAAACCTAACCTAACCTGAAGCCTGAATCAAACCATAAACCTAACCCTAACCCTAGGCGGATACCTTAAGCTTAACCCCAACCCTAAAATGACCCTGACGCTAACTCCAACCGTAACACTGAACCGAAAACTAAAAGTAGCCCTAAACTTAGTCCCTCAAACTAAGTTCAAATGTAACCTAACCTGAAGCCTAACTGAAACCATAGACCTAACCCTAACCCTAGGCGGACACCTTAAGCTTAAAACAGACCCTATCCTGACCCTGACGCTAACTCCAACTGTAACATTGAACCAAAAATTAACAGTAGCCCTTAACTTACTCCCTCAAACTAATTTCAAACCTAACCTAACCTGAAGCCTAAATCAAACCATTGACCTAACCCTAACCCTAGCCGCACACCTTAAGATTAACCCCAATACTAACCTGACCCTGACGCTAACTCCAGTCGTAACACTGAAACGGAAACTAACAGTAACCCTAGACATACTCCCTCAAACTAAGTTCAAACCTAACCTAACCTGAAGCCTAAAGCAAACCATAGACCTAACCCTAACCCTAGGCGGACACCTTAAGCTTAACCAGATCCTATCCTGACCCTGACGCTAACTCCAACGGTAACACTGAACCAAAAACTAACAGTAGCCCTAAACTTACTCCCTCAGACTAAGCTCAAACCTAACCTAACCTGAAGCCTAAATCAAACCATAGACCTAATCCTATCCCTAGGCGGACACCTTAAACTTAACCTCAACCCTAACCTTGCCCTGATGCTAACTCCAACAGTAACACTGAACCGAAAACTAACAGGAGCCATAAACTTACTCCCTCTAATTAAGTTCAAACCTAACCAAACCTGAAGCCTAAATCAAACCTTTGACCTAACCCTAACCCTGGGCGGACACCTTAAGCTTAACCCCAACCCTAACCTGACCATGACACTCCAACCGTAACACTTAACCGAAAACGAACAGTAGCCCTAAACTTACTCCCTCAAACTAAGTTCAAACCTAACCTAACCTGAAGCCTAACTCACACCATATACCTAACCTTAAACGTAGGCGGACACCTTAACCTTAACCCCAACCCTAAACTGACCCTGACGCTAACTCCAACCGTAACACTGAACTGAAAACTAACAGTAGCCCTAAAGTTACTCCCTCAAATTAAGTTCAAACCTAACCTAACCTGAAGCCTAAATCAAAGCATAGACCTAATCCTAACCCTAGGCGTACACCTTAAGCTTAACCTCAACCCTAACCTTGCCCTGACAATAACTCCAACCGTAGCACTGAACCGAAAACTAACAGTAGCCCTAAACTTACTTCATCAAACTAAGTTCAAACCTCACCTAACCTGAAGCCTAAATCAAACCATAGACCTAACCCTAACCCTACGCAGACACCTTAAGCTTAACCCCAACCCTAAACTGACCTGACGCTAACTCCAACCGTAACACTGAACCCAAAAATAACAGTAGCCCTAAATTTACTCCCTCAAACTAAGTTCAAACCTAACCTAACCTGAAGCCTACCTGAAACCATAGACCTACCCTAACCTTAGGAGGACACCTTAAGCTTAACCCAGACACTATCCTGACCCTGATGCTAACTCCAACGGTAACTCTGAACCGAAAACAAACAGTAGCCCTAAACTTACTCCCTCAAACTAAGTTCAAACCTAACCTAACCTGAAGCCTAAATCAAACCATAGACATAACCCTAACCTAGGCAGAAACCTTAAGCTTAACCCCAACCCTAACCTGACCCTGACACTACCTCCAACCGTAACACTGAACCGAAAACTAACAGTAGCCCTAAACTTACTCCCTCAAACTAAGTTCAAACTTAACCTAACCTGAAGCCTAAATCAAACCATTGACCTAACCCTAACCCTAGGCGCACACCTTAAGCTTAACCCCAAACCTAACCTGACCCTGACAGTAACTCCAACTGTGACACTGAACAGAAAACTAACAGTTGCCCTATACCTACTCCATCAAAATAAGTTCAAACCTAATCTAACCTGAAGCCTAACTGAAACCAAAGACCTAACCCTAACCCTAGGCGGACAACTTAAGCTTAACCCAGACCCTATCCTGACACTGACGCTAACTCCAACGGTAACACTGAACCGAAAACTAACAGTAGCCCTACACTTACTCCCTCAAACTAAGTTCAAACCTAACCTAACCTGAAGCCTAAATCCAACCACAGACCTAACCCTAACCCTAGGCGGACACCTTAAGCTTAACCCCAAACCTAACCTTACCATGACGCTAACTCCAACAGTAACACTGAACCGAAAACTAACAGTAGCCCTAAACTTACTCCCTCAAACTAAGTTCAAACTAACCTAACCTGAAGCATAACTCAAACCAAAGACCTAACTCTAACCCTAGGCGGACACCTTTTGCATAACCCCAACCCTAACCTGACCCTGTCGCTAACTCCAACCATAACACTGTACCGAAAACTAACAGTAACGCAAAATACTCCATCAAAGTAAGTTCAAACCTAAGGTAACCTGAAGCCTAAATCAAACCATCGACCTAACCCTAACCCTAGGCGAACACCTTAAGCTTAACCCGAACCCTAACATGAACCAGTCGCTAACTCCAAACGTAACACTTAACCGAAAACTAACAGTAGCTCTAAACTTATTCCCTCAAACTAAGTTCCAACCTTACCTAACCTGAAGCCTAACTCAATCCGTAGACCTAACCTTAACACTAGGCGAACACCTTAAACTTAACCCCAACCCTAACCTGACCAAGACGCTAAATCAAACCGTAACACTGAACCGAAAACTAACAGTAGCCCTAAACTTACTCCCTCAAACTAAGTTCAAACCTTACCTAACCTGAAGCCTAACTCAAACCATAGACCTAACCTTAACCCTAGGCGAACACCTTAAGCTTAACCCCAACCCTAACCTGACCAAGACTCTAACTCAAACCGTAACACTGAACCGAAAACTAACAGTAGCCCTAAACTTACTCCCTCAAACTAAGTTCAAACCCAACCTAACCTGAAGCCTAAATCAAACCATAGACCTATCCCTAACACTAGGCGTACACCTTAAGCTAAACCCCAACACTAACCAGACCCTGACAATAACTCCAACCGTAACACTGAACCGAAAACTAAGAGTAGACCGAAACTTCCTCCTTCAAACTAAGTTCCAACCTAACCAACCTGAAGCCTAAATCAAACCATTGACCTAACCCTAACCCTAGGCGCACACCTTAAGCTTAACCCCAACACTAACCTGACCCTGACGCTAATTCCAATCCTAACACTGAACCGGAAACTAACAGTAACCCTAAACTTACTCCCTCAAACTAAGTTCAATCCTAACCTAACCTGTAGCCTAAATCAAACCATTGACCTAACCCTAACACTAGGCAGACACCTTAAGCTTAACCCCAACCCTATCCTGACCCTGAGGCTACCTCCAACCGTGACACTTAACCTAAAACTAACAGTAGCCCTTAACTTACTCCCTAAAACTAAGTTCAATCCTATCCTAACCTGAAGCCTAAATCAATCTATAGACCTAACCATAACCCTAGGCGGACACCTTAAGCTTAACCCCAACCCTAACCTGACCAAGACGCTAACTCCAACCGTAACACTGAACTGAAAACTAACAGTAGCCCTAAACTTACTCCCTCAAACTAAGTTCAAACCTAACCTAACCTGAAGCCTCACTGAAACCATAGACCTAACCATTACCCTAGGCGGACACCTTAAGCTTAACCCCAACACTAAGATTTCCCTGACGCTAACTCCAACCATAACACTGAACCGAAAACTAACATTAGCCTTAAACTTACTCCCTCAAACTAAGTTCAAACCTAACCTAACCTGAAGCCTAAATCAAACCATTACCTAACCCTAACCTTAGGCGGATACCTTAAGCTTAACCCCAACCCTAAGATGACCCTGACGCTAACTCCAAACGTACCACAGAACCGAAAACTAACGGTAGCCCTAAACTTACTCCCTCAAACTAAGTTCAAACCTAACCTAACCTAAAGCCTTAAGCAAACCATAGACATAACTCTAACCCTAGACGGACACGTTAAGCTGAACCCCAACCCTAACTTGCCCCTGAAGCTCTCTCCAACCGTAAAACTGACCCGAAAACTAAGAGTAGCCCTGAACTTCTTCCCTCAAACTAAGTTCAAACCTAACCTAAACTGAAGCTTAAATTAAACCATAGACCTAACCGTAACCCTAGGCGGACACCTTAAGCTTAACCCCAATCCTAACCTGACCCTTACGCTCACTCCAACCACAACACTGAACGGAAAACTAACAATGGCCCTAAAGTTACTCCCATAAACTAAGTTCAAACCTAACCTAACCTGAAGCCTAAATCAAACCATAGACCTAACCATAACCCTAGGTAGAAACCTTAAGCTTAACACCAACCCTAACCTGACCCTGACGCTAAGTCCAACCGCAACACCGAACCGAAAACTAACAGTGGCCCTAAACTTACTCCCTCAAACGATCTTCAAACCTTACCTAACCTGAAGCCAAAATCAAACCATAGAGCTAACTGTAACCCTAGGCGGACACCAGAAGCTTAACCCCAGCCGTAACCTGACCCATATTCTAACTCCAAACTTAACACTGAACCGAAAACTAACAGTAGTCCTAAACTTACTCCTCAAACTAAGTTCATACCTAACCTAACCTGAAGCCTAAATCAAACCATAGACCTAAACCTAACCCTAGGCGGACACCTTAAGCTTAACCCCAACCCTTACCTAACCCAGACGATAACTACAACTGTAACACTGAACCGAAAACTAACAGTAGCCTTAAACGTACTCTCACAAACTTAGTTCAAACCTAACCTAACATGAAGCCTAAATCAAACCAAAGACCTAACCCTAAACCTAGGCGGACACCTTAAGCTTAACCCCTTCCCTAACCTGACCCTGACTCTAACTCCAACCGTAACACTGAACCGAAAACTAACAGTAGCCCTAAACTTACTCCCTCAAACTAAGTTCAAACCAAACTGAACCTGAAGCCTAAATCAAACCATAGACCTATCCCTAACCCTAGGCGGACACCTTAAGCTTAACCCCAACCCTATCCTGACCCTGATGCTAACTCCAGCAGTAACACTGATCCGAAAACTAACAGTAGCCCTAAACTTACTCCCTCAAACTAAGTTCAAACCTAACCTAACCTGAAGCCTAAATCAAACCAAAGACCTAACCCTAATCCTAGGCGGACACCTTAAGCTTAACCCCAACCCTAACCTGACCCTTACGCTAATTCCAACCGCAACACTGAACCGAAAACTAACAATAGCTCTAAACTTACTCCGTCAAACGAACTTCAAACCTAACCTAACCTGAAGCCTAAATCAAACCATAGACCTAACCCTAACCCTAGGCGGACACCTTAAGCTTAATCCCAACCCTTACCTAACCCAGATGATAACTCCAACGGTAACACTGAACCGAAAACTAACAGTAACCCTAAACTTACTCCCTCAAACTAAGTTCAAACCTAACCTAACCTGAAGCCTAAATCAAACCATAGACCTAACCCTAACCCTAGGCGGACACCTTAAGCTTAACCCCAACCCTAACCTGACCCTGACGCTAACTACAACCGTAACACTGAACCGAAAACTAACAGTAGCCCTAAACTTAGTCCCTCAAACTAAGTTCAAACCTATCCTAACCTGAAGACTAAATCAAACCATAGACCTAACCCTAACCCTAGGCGGAGAACCGTAACTCCTGGCCCTATCCATTACGCTAACCAAAACCGTCAATCTAACCCAAAAACTAACCCTAACCCTTACACTTAAGTGTCACCCTGACCCTAAATCTAACCATAACACTCACCCTAACGTAACCCGAACCATAACCCTAACCCTAGCCACTAACCATAAACCTCATACCTAACCCTGACCCTGACCACAACCCAAACACAAACCCTAACCCAAACTCCAAACCTGACCTTAACACTCACCCCTAAACCTAACACTCATTCTAACTGTAATTTCAAATCTACATTAACCCTCACTCTAACACTGACCCTATCTTCCAACCCTAACCCTGACTCCTAAATCTAAAGGTCAGCCTTCACTGACTGAAGCCTAGCTTGGACCCTGAACCTAACCCTAATCCTCACCCCTACACCTTGCCCTAAACCTAAATTTAACACAAACACTCACCCTCCTGTCACCAGTACCGAGCCCTAACCCTAGCCCTAGCCATTAACCTAAACCTAACTCCTGGGCCTAACCGTAACGCTAATTAAAACCGTCAATCTGACCCAGGAACTATCACTAATCCTCATGCCTAACCCTCGCTCTGACCCTAAATCTAACCATAACACTCACCCTAACGTAACCAAAAACGGAACCGAAACACTAGCACCTAACCCTAAATCTCTTTTCTAACCCCGACCCTGACCTCGACCCAAACACAAAGCCTAACCCAAAAACCTAATCTGACCCTAACACTCACACCTAAACCTAACACTCAATGTAACCGTACCTCCAATCCTACAATAACCCTCACCCTAAACCTGACCCTAGCGTCCAACCCTACCCTTGAGCCCTAAAACAAATGGTCAGCAATCACTCCAACTGAGGCGTAGCCCAGACCCTGACCCTAATCCTAACATTCACCTCCACCCCTGAAATAAACCGAAATTTAATCCAAACACTCACCTCCTGTCACCAGAACCCGAACCCTAACCCTAGCCCTAATCACTAAACCCAACACTAACTCCTGGCCCTATCCGTAACACTAACCAAAACCATCAACCTAACCCGAAAATTAACCCTAACCCTCATGCTTAAGCGTTGCCCTGACCCTAAATCTAACCATAACACTCACCCTAACGTAACCCAAACCGTAACCATAACCCTAGACACTAACCATAAACCTCATCCCTAATACTGACCCTGACTACGACCCAAACAAAAACCTTAACCCAAACACCTATACGGACCCTAACACTCATACCTAACCCTAACACTCAATCTAACCATACCTCAAATACTACAATAACCCTCACACTAAACCTGACCCTAGCGTCTAACCCTAACCTTGAGCCCTAAAACCAATCAATGGTCAGCCTTCACTCTGACTGAAGTGTAGCCTGGACCCTGATCTAATCCTAACCATCATTCCTACCACTCACCATAAACCGAAATTTATCCCAAACTCTCACCCTCCTGTCACCAGAACCCGAACCCTAACCCTAGCCCTAACCATTCAACCTAACCCTCACTCATGGGGTCCTATCTGTAATGCTAACCAAATCCATCAACCTAACCCGAAAACTCACCCTTAAGCATCACCCTGACCCTAAATCAACCATAACACTCACCCTAACGTAACCGGAACCGGAACCCTAACTCTAACCACTAACCATAAACCTCATCCCTAAGCCTGACCCTGACCCTGATCCTAACACAAACCCTAACCCAAACTCCAAACCTTACCTTAACACTCACCCTTAAACCTAATACTAAACCTAACTGTACTTCTAAACCTATAATTACCCTCAACCTTACCCTTACCCGATCAACCAACCATATCCCTGACCTCTAAACCTAATGATCAGCCTTTACTCTGACTGAAGCATAGCCCAGACCCTGACCCTAACCCTAACCCTCAAATCTCCCTAAACCTATATTTTACACAAAAACTCACCGTCCTGTCACCAGAACCCGAACGCTAACCCTAGCCCTAGCCATTAACCTAACCCTAACTTCTGGCCCTAACCGTAACGATAATGAAAACCGTCAGCCTAACCCAGAAAAAAACCCTAATCTTCAGGCATAAGCCTCGCTCTGACCCTAATCTAACCATAACTCTCAGCTCATGTAACCGTAACCTAAAGGTCAGCCTTCACCCCGACTGAAGCCAAGCCCGGACTGTGACCCTAACCCTAACCCTCACCCCTACACCTCGCCCTAAACCTAAATTTAACACAAACACTCACCCTCCTATCACCAGAACCCAAACCTTAACCCTAGCCCTAACCACTCAAATAACCCTAACTCCTGGCCCTATCCGTAACGCTAACCAAAACCATCAACTTAACTCGACAACTAACCCTAACCCTCATGTTTAAGCGTCACCCTGACCCTAAATCTAACCGTAACACTGACCTTAAAGTAACCTGAACCTTAACCCTAACCCAAGCCACTAACCATAAACCTCATCCCTAACACTAACCCTGACAAGAACCAAAAAACAAACCCTAACCAAACTCCAAAACTGACTCTAACACTCACCACTAAACCTAACACTCAATCTAACCGTAATTTCAAACCTATAATAACCCTCACCCTAACCCTGACCCTATCTTCCAACCCTAAGCCTGAACCCTAAACCTAAAGGTCAGCCTTCACACCGACTGTTTCCTAGCCCAGACCCTGACCCTAAACCTAACCCTCACCCCTACACCTCACCCTAAACTTAAATTTAACACAAACGCTCACTCTCCTGTCACCAGAACCCGAACCCTAACACTAGCCCTAGCCATTAACTTCAACCTAACTCCTGGCCCTAACCATAACGTTAACTAAAACCATCAATCTGACCCAGGAACTAACACTAATTCTCTTGCCTAACCCTCGCTCTGACCATAAATCTAATCATAACACTCACCCTATTGTAACCGAAACCCTAGCACCTAACCCTAAATCTCTTTTCTAACCCTGACTCTGACCTCGACCCAAACACAAACCCTAACCCAAACACCTAAACAGACCCTAACACTCACACCTAAACCTAACACTCAATCTAACCATACCTCAAATACTACAATAATACTCACACTAAACCTGACCCTAGCGTCCAACCCTAACCTTGAGCCCTAAAACCAATGCTAAGCCTTCACTCTGACTGAAGCGTAGCCCGGACCCTGACCCTAATCCTAACCATCTTTCCTACCACTTGCCATAAACCGAAATTTATCCCAAACTCTCACCGTCCTGTCACCAGAACCCGAACCCTAACCCTAGCCCTAACCACTCAACCTAACCCTCACTCCTGGTCCTATCTGTATCGCTAACCAAATCCGTCACCCTAACCCAAAAACTCACCCTAACCCTCACGCTTAAGCGTCACCCTGACCCTAAATCTAACCATAACACTCACCCTAAAGTAACTGAAACCGTAACCCTAACCCTAACCACTAACCATAAACCTCATCCCTAAGCCTAACCCTGACCTAGACCCAAAAACAAACGCTAATCCAAACTCCAAACCTGACCCTAACACTCACCCCTAAACCTAACACTCAACCTAACTGTACCTCAAAACCTACAATTACCCTCACCCTTTCCCTGACCCTATCGACCAACCATATCCCTGACCCCTAAAAATCATGATCAGCCTTCATTCCAACTGAGGCATAGCCCAGACACTGACCCTAACCCTAACCCTCAAATCTACCCATCTCCCTAAACCTATATTTTACACAAAAACTCACCGTCCTGTCACCAGAACCCGAACGCTAACCATAGCCCTAGCCATTAACCTAACCCTAATTCCTGGTCCTAACCATAATGATAACGAAAACCGTCAGCCTAACCCGAAAAATAACCCTAATCCTCAGGCATAAGCCTCACTCTGACCCTAAATCTAACCATAACACTCACCAAATGTAACCGGAAACGTAACTCTAACCTTAGTCCCTAATCCTAAACTTCATCCCTAACCCTGACCCTGACCCCAACCCCAAAAGAAACCCTAATCCAAACCCCACACATGACCCAAACACTCACCTATAAATCTAACACTCAATCTAACCATAATTTTATCACTACAATAACCCTCACCCTAACCCTGACCCTATCTTCCAACCCTAACCCAGACCCCTAAACCTAAAGGTCAGCCTTCACCCCGAATGAAGCTTAGCCCAGACCCTGACCCTAACCCTAATCCTCACACCTACCCCTCGCCCTAAACCTAAATTTAACCCAAACACTCACCCTCCTGTCACCAGAACCCGAACCCTAACCATAGCCCTAGTCATTAACCTAACCCTAACTCCTGGCCCTAACCGTAACGCTAACAAAAACTGTCAATCTGACCCAGAAACTAACACTACTCCTCATGCCTAACCCTCGCTTTGACCCTAAATCTCGCCATAACACTCACCCTAACCTACCCAAAACCGTAACCAAAACCCTAGCACCTAACCCTAAATCTCTTTTCTAACACTGACCCTGACCTCAATCCAAACACAAACCCTAACACTCACACCTAAACCTAACGCTCAATCTAACCGTACCTCCAATCCCACAATAACCCTCACCCTAAACCGGACCCTAGCGTCCAACCATAATGTTGAGCCCTAAAACTAATGGACAGCCTTCACTCCGACTGAAGCGAAGCCCAGACCCTGATCCTAATCCTAACCCTCACTCCTACCCCTCACCATAAACCAAAATTTAACCCAAACTCTCACCTCCTGTCACCAGAAACCAAACCCTAACCCTAGCCCTAACCACTCAACTTAACCCTAACTCCTGGGCTAACCATAACACTTACCGAAACCGTCAAGTTAACCTGAAAAGTAACCCTTCCCCTCACACTTAAGCTTTGCCCTGACCCTAAATCTAACCATAACCCTCACCCTAAAGTAACCCGAACCCTAAACCTAACCCTAGCCACAAACCCTAAACCTCATTCCCAACCCTGAACCTGACACCGACCCAAACAAAAATCCTAACCCAAACTCCAAACCTTACCCTAACACCCCTAAAGAAAATAGTAAATCTAACTGTACCTGTAACCCTACAATAATCCTCACCCTAACCCTGACCTTATCATTCAACCCTAACCCAGACCACTAATCCTAATGGTCAGCCTAAAGCCCAACTGAATCCCAGCCCGGACCCTAACTATAAACCTAACCCTCACATCTACCCCTTTCCCTAAACCTAAATTTAACACACACTCTCACCCTCCTGTCACCAGAACCCGAACCCTAACCCTAGCCCTAGCCATTAACCTAAACCTAACTCCTGGCCCTAACTGTAACGCTAACCAAAACCGTCAACCTAACCCGAAAACTAACCCAAATCCTCATGTCTAACCCTCGACCTGACCCTAAATTTAACAATAACACTCACCTTAACGCAACCGTAATCATAACCCTATCCCTCAACCTCAATCCTTAACCTCATCCCTAACCCTGACCCTGACCCCGACCCAAATACAAACCCTAACCCAAACACCACACCTGACCCTAACACTCACCCCTAAACCTAACACTCAATCTAACCATAATTCCAAACTTACAATAATCCTCTGCTTAACCCTGACCCTATCGTCCAACCCTAACCCTGACCACTAAACCTAAAGGTCAGCCTTAACCCCGACTGAAGCCTAGACCGGACCCTGACCCTAACCCCAATCCTAACCCTTCCCCTCTCCCTAAACTTAAATTTAACCCAAACACTCACACTCCTGTTACCAGAACCCAAAACCTAACTCTAGCCATAACCACTCAACCTAACACTAACTCCTGGACCTAACCATAATGCTAACCAAAACCATCAACCTAACCCGAAAACTAACCCTAATCCTCATGCCTAACCCTCACCCTGACCCTAAACCTAACCATAACACTCCCCCTAACATAACTGTAACCCTAACCCTCGCCCTCAATCCATAACCTCATCCTTAACACTGACCCTGACCCAACCCAAACATTAACCATAACTTAAACTCAAAACCTGGCCCCAAAACTCAAAACTAAACCTAGCACTCAATCTAACCATACCTCTAACCCTACAATAACCCTCACCCTAACCCTGAACCTATCGTCCACCACTAACACTGACCCCTAAACCTAACGGTCAGCCTTCACCCCCACTGAAACCTAGCCCGGACCCTGACCCTAACCCTAACCCAAACATCTACCCCTCTCCCTAAACCTAAATTTAACACAAACACTCACCCTCCTGTCACCAGGACCCGAACCCTAACCCTAGCCATAATGACTCAACCTTACCCTAACTCCTGGCCCTAACCGTAATGCTTACTAAAGCCGTCAACCTAACCCGAAAACTAACCCTAATCTTCATGTCTAACCCTTGCCCTAAATCTAACCATAACACTCCCCTAACGTACCTGTAACCGTAACCCAAACCCTCGACTTCTATCCTTAACCTCATATTGAACCCTGACCCTGACCCCGACCCAAACACAAACCCTAACTCAAGCCCAAAAGCTGACCCTCACACTCATCCCTAAACCTAACACTCAACCCTGCAATAACCCTCAAACTATACCTGAAAGTATCATCCCACCCTATCCCTCACCCCTAAACTTAATGGCCATCCTTCACCCCGACTGAAGCCTAGACCGGACCCTGACCCTAACCCTAACCCTCACCTCTACCCCCACCCTAAACCTAAATTCAACCCAAACACTCAACCTCCTGTCACCAGAACCCGAACCCTAACCCTAGCCTGAGCCATTAACTTAACCCTACCTCCTGGCCCTAGCCGTCTCGCTAACCAAATCCGTCAATCTAACCCAAAAATTAACCCTAATCTTCTTGCCTAACCCTTGCTCTGACCCTAAATCTAACCATGACAGTCACCCTAACGTAACGGGAACTGTAACCCTAACACTAGCCCCTAACCCGAAATCTCATTCCTAACCCAGTCCCTAATCACAACCCAAACAAAAACCCTTACCAAAACCCCATACCTGACACTAACACTCACCCCTAAACCTAACACTCAATCTTATCGTACTTCTAACCATACAATAACCCTAACCCTAAAACTACAAGTATCGTCCAACCCTAACCCTGACCCACAAACCTAAGGGTCAGCCTTCACCCCGACTGAACCCTAGCCTGGAACCTGACCCTAACCCAAACCCTCACCTCTACACTTCACCCTAAACCTAAATTTAAAACAAACATTCACCCTCCTGTCACAAGAGCCTGAACCCTAACCCTAGCCATAGTCATTAACCTAAACCTAACTCCTGACCCTAACAATAAAGCAAACTAAAACTGTCATTTTAACCCGGAAACTAACCCTAATCCTCATGCCTAATCCTCGCTCTGACCCTAAATCTAACCATAACACTCACCCTAACGTAACTGAAACCGTAACCATATCCCTAGCACCTAACCATAAACCTCTTTCCTAACCCTCAACCTGACCCCGACCCAAACAAAAACCGTAACCCAAACCCAAAACCTGACCCTAACACTCACCCCTAAACCTAACACTCAAACTAACTGTACCTCTAATCCTACAATAACCCCCACCCTAAACCTGACCCTATTGTCCAACTCTAACCCTGACCGCTAAACCTAAAGGTCAGCCTTCACTCTGACTAAAGTGAGTCCGGACCCTGATCCTAACCCTAAACCTCACCCTTACCCCCCACCTTAAAACTAAATTGAACCCAAACACTCACCCTCCTCTTTCCAGAACCTGATCCCTAACCCTAGCCCTAACCACTCAACCTAACCCTAACTCCTGGCCCTAACCATAACGCCAACTAAAACCGTCAATTTAACCTGGAAACTAAGCCTAATCCTCATACCTAACCCTCGCTTTGACCCTAAATCTAACCATAATACTCACCCAAACATAACCGAAACTGTAACCCTAACCCTAGCCACAAAACGTAAACCTCATCCGTAACCCTGAACCTGACACCGACCCAAACAAAAACCCTAACTCAAACCCCAAACCTGACCCTAACACTCACCCCGACACCTAACAATCAATCTAACTGTACCTTTAACCCTACAATAACTCTCACCCTATCCCTGACCCTATCTTCCAGCCCTAACCCTGACCCCTAAACCTAACGACCAGCCTTCACCCTGACTCAAGAATAGTGTGGACCCTGATCCTAACCCTAACCCTCACATCTACACCTCACCCCAAACCTAACACTCAATCTGACCGTACCTCTAACCCTACAATAACCCTCACCTTAAACCTGAAAGTATCGTCCAACCCTATCCCTGACCCCTAAACCTAACAGTCAGTCTTCACCCCGACTGAAGCCTAGCCGGGACCCTGACCCTAACCCTAACCCTCACCTCTACCCCTTGCCCTAAACCTACATTTAACACAAACACTCACCCTCATGACACCAGAACCCAAACCCTAACCCTAGCAGTATCCATTAACCTAACCTTAACTCCTGGCCCTAATCGTAACGCAACATAAAAACGTCAATCTAATCCGGAAACTAACCCTAATCCTCATGCCTAACCCTCGCTCTGACCCTAAATCTAAACATAACACTGACCCTAACATAACCCGAACCGTAACCATAACCCTAGCCTCTAACCCTGTACCTCATTCCTAACCCTGACCCTGACCCCTACCCAAACACAAACCCTTACCCAAACTCCAAACCTGACCCTAACACTCACCCCTAAACCTAACATTCAATCTAACTGTACCTCTAAACCTACAATAACCCTTACCCTAACCCTGACCCTATCATCTAACCCTAACCCTGACCCCTAAACCTAATGGTCAGCTTTCACCCCGACTGAAGTGTAGCCTGGACCCTGGCCCAAAACATAACCCTCACCCGGACTTCTCAACCTAATCCTAAATTTAACCCAAAAACTCACCCTCCTGGTTCCAGAACCCAAACCCTAACCCTAGCCCCAACCACTCGACCTAACCCTAACTCCTGGCCCTTACCATAACGCTAACCGAAACCGTCAACCAAACCCGAAAACTAACCCTAACCCTCATGCTTAAGCTTCGCCCTGACCCTAAATCTAACCATAACACTCACCCTATCGTAACCCGAACCATAACCCTAACCCTAGCCACTAACCCTAACCATCATTCTAACCGTACCTCTAACCCTACAATAACCCACACCTTATCATCCAACCCTAACCCTGACCCCTAAACCTAACAGTCAGCCTTCACCCTGACTGAAGCCTATCCCAGACACTGACCCTAACCCTAACCCTCACTCCTACCCCTCACCCTAAACCTAAATATAACCCAAACACTCACCCTCCTGTCACCAGAACCCGAACACTAACCCTAGCCCTAACCACTCAACCTAACACTTATTCCTGGCCCTAATGGTAACACTAAATGAAACCGTCGCCCAAACCCGAACCGTAAGACTAATCCTCACTCCTGACCCTACTCCTAAACATAAATTGAACCCTAACCATAACTATACCGAAAGCCTAACTGTCAACCTAGGCCTAACGTCAAAATTGAACCCTACTGCGTAAACCTAAACGTAAAGCTAACCCAAACCGTCAAACTCACCCGAAAACTAACACTAACACTCAACCCTAACCTTCGTCCTGACCCAAAATCTAACCATAACACTCACGCTACTGTAACCAAACCCATAACCCTAACCCTAGCCCCTAATCCTAAACCTCACTCCTAATCCTGACCCTGACCCAACCCAAATCCAAACCCTAGCCCAAACCTCAAACATGACCCTAACACTCAACCCTAACCCTAAGCCTCAATCTATCCCATGCTCTACTCCTACGGTAACACTAATCCTATCTGTGACCCTATCGCCTAACCCTAACCCTGACCCTTACATCTAATGGTCAGCCTGCACACTGACTGAAGCCTAACACCAACCCGAATCCTAACCCTATCCCTCACCTATAGTCCTCGCCCTAAACCTAAATTTAACCCAAACACTCACCATCCTGTAACCAGAACCCAAACCCTAACCCTAGCCCTAACAACTCAACCTCACCCTAACTCCTGGCCCTAACTGTAACACTACCCTAAACAGTCAACCATGTCCGAACCCTTAGCCTAATCCTCACTTCTGACCCTATTCCTAAACTTAAATAGAACCCTAAATGTAACCCTATCGTAAGCCTAACCCTAACCCTAGGCCTAACACAGAAACTGAACCCTAACTCATAACTCTAACCTTAACGCTAACCAAAACCGTCAACTTAGGCTGAAAAATAACCCTAACCCTCACCCCTAACCATCGCCCTGACACTAAATCTAACCATAACACAACCCTAACATAACCCGAACCGTACCCCTAACCCTAGCCCCTAGCCCCAAACCTCACACCTAACACTGAACCTGACCCCGACCCAAACCCAAACCCTAACTGAAACCCCAAACCTGACACTTAACACTCACCCCTGACCCTAACCCTCAATATAACCCAACCCCTAACCCTACCGTAACCCTCACACTAACTCTGACCCTATCGCCCAACACTAACCCTGACCCTTAAACCTTATGGTCAGCCTTCACCACGACTGTAGCCTAGCCTGGACCCTGACTCTAAACCTAACACTCACCCCTACCTCTTGCCCTTAAGTTAAATTAAACCCTACAACTCACTCTCGTGTAACAAGAACCCGAACCCTAACCCTAGCCCTAAAAACTCAACCTAACCCGAACTCCTGGCCCTAACATTAACACTAAGAGAAACCGTAGCCCATACCCGAACCCTTAGCCTAATCTTCACCCCTGACCCTACTCCTAAACCTAAATCAAACCCTAACCGTAACCCTACCGAATGCCTAACCCTAATCCTAGGCCTAAGACCGAAACCGAACACTAATGTGTAAACCTAACCGTAACGCTAACCAAAACCGTCAGCTTAACCTGAAAACTAACCCTAACCCTCACCCCAAACCCCCACCCTGACCCTAAATCTAATGATAACACTAACCCTACTGTACCCAAACCATAACCCTAACCCTAGCCCCAACCCTAAACCTCACACCTAACACTGACCCTGACCCCAACACAAAACCCTAACTCAAATCCCAAACCTAACCCTAACACTCACCCCTAACCCTAACCCTCAATCTAACCCCACCCCTAACCCTACCGTAACACTCACCCTAACTCTGACACTATCACCCAACACTAACCCTGACCTTTAAACATTACGGTCAGCCTTCACCCCGACTAAAGCCTAGCCCGGACCTTGACCCTAACCCTAACCCTCACCCCTACCCCTCGCCCTAAACCTAAATTTAACCATAACACTCACCCTCATGTCATCAGAACCTGAACCCTAACCCAAGCCCTAACCACTCAACCTAACCCTAACTCCTGGCCCTAACAGTAGCACTAAACAAAACCATCACCTAATCCAAAAACCTAATATAATCCTCACCCCTGACTCTACACCTAACCCTAAATCGAACCCTAACTGTAATCCTACCATAAGCCTAAGCCTAACCATAAGCTTAATGTCAAAATTAAACCCTAATCCTAACCCTAACCGTAAAGCTATAAAAAAAACCGTCAACCTAACCCCAAAATTAACCCTAACCCTCATACCTAACCCATGCCCTGACCCTAAATCTAACCATAACACTCATCCTAACGTAACCCAAACCGTAACCCTAACACTACCCCCAACCCTAAACCTCACACATAACACTGACCCTGACACCAACCCAAACCCAAACCCTAATCCAAACCACAAACCTGACACTAACACTCACCCCTAGCCCTAACCCTCAACCTAACCCTACCCCTAAACCTACCATAACCCTCACCCTAAATCTGACCCTATAGCCCAACCCTAACCCTGACCCTTAAAACAAAGGGTCAGCCTTCACCCCCACTAAAGCCTAGCCTGGACCTTGACCCTAACCCCTAACCCTCACTCATACTCCTTGCCATATACTTAAATTTAACCCAAATACTCACCCTCCTGTCACCAGAACCCGAACTCTAAACCTAGCCCTAACCACTCAACTTAACCCTAACTCCTCACCCTAACCGTAACACTAAACAAAGCCTCACCCAAACCCTAACCCTAAGAATAATCCTCACCATGACCCTACTCCTAAACCTAAATCGAACCCTAACCGTAACCCTACCATAAGCCAAACCCTAACCCTAGGCCTAACGCCAAAACCGAACCATACCTCATAACCCTAACCATAACACTAACCAAAACCATCAACCTAACCTGAAAACTAACCCTATTCGTCACTCCTAACCCTCGCCCTGACTTTAGTTCTAATCATAACACTCACACTATCATAACCCGAACCATAACCCTAACCCTAGCCCCTAACCCTAAACCTCACCCCTAACCCTGACCCTGACCCTGACCCTAACCCAATCCCTTACCCAAACCCCAATCATGACTCTAGCAGTCACCCCTAACTCTAACCCTCAATCTAACCCTAACCGTAACCCTACCATAACCCTTACCCTAACCCTGATCCTATTGCCCAACCCTAACCTGACCCCTAAACATAATGGTCACCCTTCACCTTGACTGAAGCCTAGCCCGGACTCTAACACTAACCCTAACCCTCACTCCTACCCCTCGCCTTAAACCTAAATTGAACCCTAACACTCACCCTCCTGTCACCAGAACCCCAAAACTAACCCTAGCCTTAACCACTCACCTTAACAATAACTCCTGGCCCTAAACATAACACTAACAGAAACAGTCGCCCAAACCCGAACCCTGAGCCTATTCCTCACCCCTGATCCTAATTCTAAACTAAACCGAACCCTACCATAAGCCTAACCCTAACCGTAAGCCTAACGCTGAAACTGAACCCTAATGCCTAACTCTGACCGTAATGTTAACCAAAACCATCAGCCTAACCTGAAAACTAACCCTAACCTACACTCCTAATACTCAATCTAACCCTAAATCTAAGCAAAACACTCACCCTACCGTAACCCAAACCAAAACCCTAACCCCAGCCCCTAACTCTAAACCTCACTCCTAACACTGACCCTGACAGTGACCCTAACCCAAACCATAACTAAAACCACAACGCTGACGCTGGCACTCACCCCTAACCCTAACCCTCAATCTAACCCAAACCCTAACACTATCGTATCACTCAAGCTAACCCTAACCCTATTGACCAACCCTAAAACAGACCTGTAAACCTAACGGTCACCTTTCACCCCGACTGAAGCCTAGCCAGAACCTAACCATAAACCTAACCCTCACTGCAAACCCTCATGCTAAACCTAAATTTAACCCTAACACTCACACTCCTGTCATCAGAACCTGAACCCTAACCCTAGCCCTAACAAATAAAACTAACCCTAACTCCCGGCCCTAACCATAACACTAACCGAAAACGTCACCCAAACCCAAATCCTAAACCTAATCCTCATGTCTGATCCTAATCCTAAACCTAAATTGCACCCTAACAGTAACCCTACCATAAGCCTAACCGTAAGCCTAAGCCTAATGCTGAAACTGAACCCTGACTGTAACCATAAAAAAAAAATCATCAACCTAACCCGAAAACTAACCCTAACCTTCACCTCTAACACTCGCCCTGACCCTAATTCTAACCATAACACTCACACTATCGTAACCCGAACCGTAACCCTAACCCTAGCCCCTAACCCTAAACCTCACCCCCCTGACCCTGACCCTAACCCAGACCCTTACAGAATCCCCAATCATGACCCTAGCAGTCACCCCTAACTCTAACCCTCAATCTAACCCTAACCATACCCCTACCGTAACCCTCACCCTAACACCCTGACCCTATCACCCAATCCTAACCCTGACCCCTAAACTTAACGGTCACCCTTCTCTCCGACTGAAGCCTAGCCCGGACTCTAACACTAACCCTAACCCTCACCCCTATCCCTCACCTTAAACCTAAAGTGAACCATAACATTCACCCTCTTGTCACCAGAACCCGAACACTAACCCTAGCCTTAACCACTCACCTTAACACTAATCCCCGGCCATAAATGTAATGCTAACGGAAACCGCCGCCCAAAACCAAACCCTAAACCTAATCCTCACGCCTCATCCTAATTCTAAACCTAAACCAAACCCTAACGGTAACCCTACCATAAGCCTAACCATAATCCAGAGCCTAACGTTGAAACTGAACCCTAACGCCTAACTCTGACCATAATGCTAACCAAAACAGTCAACATAACCTGAAAACTAACCCTAATCCACACCCCTAACGCTCACCCTGAACCTAATCTAACCAAAACACTCACCCTGCCATAACCTGAACCTAAACCCTAACCCTAGCCCCTAACTATAAACCTCACCCCTAACAGTGATCATGACATGGACCCTAACCAAAACCCTAACCCAAACACCAACCCTGACCATAACACTCACCCATAACCCTAGTCCTCAATCTAACCCTAACCCTAACACTAACGTATCCCTCACACTAACCCTGACCCTATCGCCCAACCATAACATTGATCCCTAAACCTAAAGGTCACCCTGCACCATGACTGAAGCCTAGCCTGGACTCTAACCTTAACCTTAGCCTTCAACCCTACCCCTCATCCTAAACCTAAATTTAACCCTAACACTAATCCTCCTGTCACCAGAACCCGAACCCTAACCCTAGCCTTAACCACTCAACCTAAACATACCTCCCAGCTCTAAATGAAACACTAACCGAAAACGTCGCCCAAACCCAAACCCTAAGCCTAATCCTCACCCCTGATCCTAATCCTAAACCTAAATCGAACTCTAACCATAACCCTACCGTAAACCTAATCCTAACCCTAAGCCTAATGCCTAAACAGAAACTTGAATGTAACGCTAATAAAAACCATCAACCTAAC
The DNA here is from genome assembly GCA_026018925.1 of Tupaia tana. Classification (NCBI taxonomy): domain Eukaryota; kingdom Metazoa; phylum Chordata; class Mammalia; order Scandentia; family Tupaiidae; genus Tupaia; species Tupaia tana. The sequence goes on along the minus strand of JAKSZU010000002.1, from coordinate 123,296,985 downwards.
CCGAAAACTAACCTAAACCTTCACCCATAGCCCTCACCCTGACCCTAATTCTAATCATAACACTCACCCTATCATAACCCAAACCGTAACCCTAACCATAGTACTTAACCATAAACCTCACCCCTATCCCTGACCCTGACGCTAACCTTAAGCCAAACCCTAACCCAAACCCCAATCATGACCATAGCCCTCACACCTAACCCTAACTCTCAATCTAACCCTAACCCTAACACTACTGTACTCCTCACCCTAATCGTGACCCTATGTCCCATTCCTAACCCTGACCCCTAAACCTAATGGTCACCCTTCACCCTGACTGAAGCCTAGCCCAGACCCTATCCTTAACCCTAACACTCATTCCTAAACTTTGCCCTAAACTTAAATTGAACCCTAAAACTCACCCTCCTTCACCAGAACCTGAACCCTAAACCTACCAGTCAACCTAACCCTAACTCCCAGCCCTAAATGTAACACTAACCCAAACTGTCACCCAAACACAAAACCTAGGCCTAATCCTCATCCCTGACCCTAATCCTAAACCTAAATTGAACCCAAACCGTAACCCTAATAAGGTTAACCCTAACCCTAAGCCTAAGGGTGAAACCAAACCCTAACGCCAAAACCAGAACATAACTCTAACCAAAACCATCAACCTAACCCAAAAAGTAACCTTAACCCTCACCCCTAACCGTAGCCCTGACTTTAATTCTAACCATAACACTCACCATACCATAACCCGAACCGTAACCCTAACCCTAGCCCCTAACCCTAAACCTCACCAATAACTCGGGCCCTGACCTTGACCCTAACCCAAACCCTAACCAAAACCCCAACAATGACCCTAGCACTCACCCCTAACCCTAACCATCAATCTAACCCTAACCATAACCCTACCATAACACTCACTCTAATAATGACCCTATCGTCCAACCCTAACCCAATCCCCTAAACCTAAAGGTCACCCTTCACCCCCACTGAAGCCTAGCCTGAACCTTAACCCTCACCCTAACCCTCACTCCTACAGCTCGCCCTATACTTTAATTGAACCCTAACACTTACCCTCCTGTCACCAGAACCCGAACCCTAACCCTAGCCCTAACCACTCAACCTAACCCTAACTCCTGGCCCTAAACATAACACTACCCAAACCGTCACCCAAACCTAAAACCTAAGCTTAGTCCTCATCCCTGATCCTAATCCTAAACCTAAATCAAACCCTAACCATAACCTTACTGTAAGCTTAATAATAATCCTAAGCCGAACACCGAAACTGAACCCTGACCATAACCCTGAGGAAAACTGTCAACCCAACCTGAAAATTAACCCTACACATCACCCTAACCCTTGCCCTGACCCTAATTCTAACCATAACACTCACCCTATCGTAACATGAACCGTAACCCTAAACCTAGCCCCTAACCCTAAACCTTACCCCTAACCCTTACCCTGACACTGACCCTAACCCAAACCATAACCCAAACCCCAATCATGACACTAGCACTCACCCCTAACTCTAACCCTCAATCTAACCCTAACCACAACTTTACTGTAACCCTCACCCTAACCCTGACCCTATCGCCAAACCCTAACCCTGACCCCTAGACCTAATGGTCACCCTTCACCCCGACTGAAGCCTAGCCCGGACACTAACCCTAACCCTAAGCCTCACCCCACCCCTTGCCCTAAACCTAAATTGAACCCTAACACTCACCCTCCTGTCACCAGAACGCGACCCCTAATCTTAGCCTTAACCACTCAACCTAACACTAAATCCCGGCCCTAAAAATAACACTAAAGGAAACAGTCACCCAAACCCGAACCCTAAACCTAATCCTCACCCCTGATCCTAATCCTAAACCTAAATCGAACCCTAAGCCTAACCTTACCATAAGCCTAAAGCTAACCCAAAGCCTAACACCGAAACTGAACCTGAATGCCTAACTATGACCATAACGATAACCAAAACAGTCAACCTAACCCAAAATCTAACCTGAACCTGAACCCTTAACCCTCACCCAGACCCTAAATCTAACCATAATATTCACCCTACCATAACACAAACCGTGACCCTAACCCTAGCCTCTAACCCTAAACCTAACCCCTATCCCTTATCCTAACCCTGACCATAACCCAAAACCTAATCCAAACCCCACCCTGACCCTAAAACTTACCTCTAACCCTAATCCTCAATCTAACCCTAACCCTACTGTAACCCTCACTGCAATTCTGATCCTATCACCCAACCCTAATCCTGGCCCCAAACCTAACGGTCACCCTTCACCCCAATGAAGCCTAGCCCAGACCCTAACCTTAACCTTAACCCTCACTCCTACACCTCGCCCTGAACTGAAATTGAACACTAACACTCACCCTCCTGTTACCAGAACCTGAACACTAACCATAGACCTATCCTCTCAACCTAACCCTAACTTCAGGCCCTATCCATAACACTAACCCAAACCGTGCCCAAATCTGAACCCAAAGCCTAATCCTCACCCCTGAACCTAATTCTAAACCTATATCGAACCCTAACTGTAACCCTACTGTAAGCATAACCCTAAACCTAAGTCTAATGCCGAAACCGAACCTTAACGCCTAACCCTGACTGTAAAACTAACCAAAACCATCAACCTTATCCAAAAACAAACCCTAACCCTAACCCTATCCATCGTCCTGACCCTAAATCTAACTATAACAGTCACCCTACCGTGACCCCTACCATAACCCTAACCCTAGCCCCTAACCCTAACCTTCATATCTAACACTGACCCTGACCCTGATCCTAACACAAACCCTAACCCAGTCCCCAACACTGACCCTAACACTCACCACTAAACCTAACCCTCAATCTAATCCTAACCCTAACCCTATCGGAAACTTCACCCTAACCCTGACTCTATCGCCCAACACTAACCAGACCCTTAAACCTAACGGTCACACTTCATCCCAACTGAAGCCTAGCATGAAACTAACACTAACCCTTACCCCCACCCCTCACCCTAAATGTAAATTTAACCCCAGCACTCTCCCTCCTGTCACCAGAACCCAAACCCTAACCCTAGCCTTAATCACTCAACCTAACACTAACTCCTGGACCCAACCCAAACTCATAACGAAACCATCAACCAAACCTGAACCCTAAGCCTAACCCTCAACCCTGACCCTAATCCTAAACCTAAATCAAACCCTTACCATAACCCTACTGTAAGCCTAACCCTAACCGTAACTCTAACATGGAAACCGAACCCTAATTCCTTACCCTGACTGTAACGCTAACCAAAACCGTCAACCTAACCTAAAAACTAACCCTGACCCTGACTCCTAACCTTCACCCTAACCCTAAATCTACCCATAACACTCACCCTACCATAACCCGAACCGTAACACTAACCCTAGTCCCTAACCCTAAACCTCACCCCTAACCCTGAGCCTGACCCTGACCCTAAGCAAACCCTAACCCAAACCCAAACCATGACCCTAACACTCACCTCTAACTGTAACCCTCAATCTAATCCTCATCCTAACCGTGACCCTATTGCCCAACCCTAACACTGACCCCTAAGCCTAATGGTCACCCCTTCACCCCGACTGAAGCAATGCCCAATCCTAACCCTAACCCTCACCCCTACCTCTCGCCCTAAACCTACATTTAACCCCAACACTCATCCTCCTGTCACCAGAACCTGAACCCTAACCATAGCCTTCACCACTCAACCTAACCCTTACTCCTGGCCCTAACCCTATAACTAAACAAAACTTTCACCCAAACCCAAACCCTAAGCCTAATTCTCACCCCTGACCCTAATCCTAAATGTAAATCGAACCCTAACTGTAACTGTATCATAGGCCTAACCCTAACCCTAAGCATAACCCCAAAACCGAACCATAATGCCTAACACTGACCGTAAAGTTAACCAAAACCATCAACCTAACCCATAATCTAATCCTAACCCTCACCCCCTAACTCTCACCCTAACCCTAAATCTAACCATAACATTCACCCTACTGTAAACCGATACGTAACTCTAACCGTAGCCTCTAACCCTAAACCTCACCCCTAACCCTGACCCTGACCCTAACCCCAAATCTAAGCCAAACCCCAACCCAGATCCTAACACACACTCCTAACCCTAACCCTAAATCTAACCCTAAACCTAACCCTACCTGAACGTTCACCCTATTGCCAAACTCTAACCCTGACCACTAAACCTAAAGGTTACCCTTCAAGCCGACTGAAGCCTAGCACAGACCCTAAACTTAACCCTATCCCTCACCCCTACCCGTCACCCTAAACCTAAATTTAACCCCAACACTCACCCTCCTGTCACCAGAACCTGAACGATAACCATAGCCTTAACCACTCAACCTAACCCTAACTCCTGGCCCTAACCGTAACACTAACTGAAACCGTCACCCAAACACGAACCCTAAGCCTAATCCTCACCACTGACCCTAATCCTAAATGTAAATAGAACCCTAACCATAACCCTACTATAGGCCTAACCCTAACCTAACGCCAAAATCAAACCGTAACACCTAACCCTAACCTTAACGCTAATCAAAACCGACAACTTACCAGAAAACTAACCCTAAAACTCACACCTAAACCTCACCCTTACCCTAAATCTAACCATAACACTCACCCTACCATAACCCATACCATAACCCTAACCCTAGCCCTCAGCCCTAACACTGACCCTGACCCTGATCCTAACACAAACCCTAACCAAAACCCCAACCCTGACCTTAACACTTACCACTAAACCTAACCCTCAATCTAACCCTAACCCTAACTCTACAATAAATATCACCCTAACCCTGATCCTATCATCCAACCCTAACCCTGACTCCTAAACCTAATGTTCTTCCTTCACCCCGATTGAAGCCTAGCCTGGACCCTAACCCTAACCCTAACTCTCACCCCAACCCCTCACCCTAAATCTAAATTTAACCCTAACTCTCACCCTCCTGTCATCAGAACCCGAACACTAACCCTTGCCCTAACCACTCAGCCTAACTGTAACTCATGGCCCTAACCATAAAACTAACTGAAACTGTCACCCAAACCCAAACCCTAAGACTAATCCTCATCCCTGACCCGAATCCTAAACCTAAATCAAACGCTAACCGTAACCCTGCCTTAAGCCTAACCCTATCCCTAAGCCTAACACTGAAACTGAACCCTAACACCTAACCCTGACTGTAACACTAACCCAAACTGTCAACCTAACCCGAAAACTAACCCTAACACTCATGCCTAACCATCGCCCTCACCCTAAATATAACCATAACACTCACACTAATATAAACAAAACCGTAACCCAAACCCTAGTCCCTAACCCAAATCCTCACCCCTAACCCTTAACCTGAAACTGATCCTAACCCTAACCATAACCCAAACCCGAACCCTGACCCTAACACTCATCCCTAACCCTAACCCTCAATCTAACCTTAACCTTAATCCTAATGTAACCCTTACCCTAACCCTGACCCTATCGCCCAAACCTAACTCTTACCTCTAATCCTAACGGTCACCCTTCACCCCAACTGAAGCCTAGCCCAGACCCTAACAGTAAATCTAACCCTCACCCCTAACCCTCACCGTAAACCTAAATTTAGCCCTAACATTCATCCTCCTGTCACCGGAACCCAATCCCTAACTCTAGCCCTAACTGCTCTATCTAACACTAACTCCAGGCCCTAACCGTAACACTAACCGAAACCATAGCCAAACCCGAACCCTAAGACTAATCCTCACCACTGATACTAATCCTAAAGCTAAATTTAACCCTAACCATAACCCTACCGTAAACCCAACCCAAACCCTAATGCCGAATCCAAACCCTAACGCCTAACCCTAATCCTAATGCTAACCAAAACCATCCACCTAACCTGAAAACTAACCCTGACCCTCACCCCTAACTCTCTCCCTGACCCTAAATCTAACCATAACAGTCACCCTACCATAACCCAAACCGTAACCCTAACCCTAGCCCCTAACCCTAAACCTCACCCCTAACCCTGAGCCTGACCCTGACCCTAGCCCAAACACTAACCCAAACCCCAACCCTGACCCTAACACTAACCCCTAACTCTAACCCTCAATCTAACTGTAACCCTAAGCCTTCCATAACCCTAACCCTAACCCTGACCCTATTGCTCAACCCTAACCCTAAACACTAAAACTAACTGTAACCCCTCACCCTCACCAAAGCCTAGCCTGGACCCTAACCCTAACCCTAACCCTCATCCTACCCCTAGCCCTAAATGTAAATTTAACCCAAACAATCACCCTCCTGTAACCAGAACCCAAACCCTAACCCTAGCCCTAATCACTAAACATAACCCTAACTTTAGACCCTAAACGTAACATGAACCTAAACCATAGCACAAACCAGAACCCTCAGGCTAATACTCACCCCTAATGCTAATCCTAAACCTATATCTAACCCTAACCATAACCCTACCGGAAGCCTAATCCTAACACTAACCCTAACGCCGAAACTGAAACATAACACCTAAGCCTAACTGTAACGCTAAGCAGAATCGTCAACCTAAGCTGAAAACTGACCCTAACCCTCACCCCTAACCCTCGCCATGACCCTAAATCTAACGGTAACATTCACCCTACCGTGACCCTTAACATAACCCTAACACTATCCCCTAACCCTAACCCTATCCCCTAACCCTGAGCATAACCCTAACCCAAACCCTAACCCAAACCCCAACCCTGACCCTAACACCACTAACCCTAACCCTCAATCTAACCCTAACTGTAAGTCTCCCATAACCCTAACTCTAAAACTGACCCTATCGCCCAACTCTTACCCTGACCCCCAAACCTAACCGTAACCCCTTACCCCTACTGAAGCCTAGCCCAGACCCTAACCCTAACCCTCTACCCTACCCCAGGCCCTAAACCTAAATTTAACCCTAACACTCACTCTCCTGTAACCAAAACCCGAACTCTAACCCTAGTCCTAACCACTCAGCCTAACCCTAACTCCAGGCCCTGACTATGACACTAACCGAAACCGAAGCCCAAACCCGAACACTAAGCCTAATCCTCACCCCTGACCCTAATCCTAAACCTAAATCTAACCCTAACCATAACCCTACCATTAGCCTAACCCTAACCCTAACACCAAAACCAAAACTGAACACCTAACCCTAACCATAACACTAGCCAAAACCATAAACCTAACCCAAAACTGACCCTAAAACTCACCCCAACCCTCACCCTAATCCTAAATCTAAACATAACACTCACCCCACCGTCAACCTAACCGTAACCCTAACCCTAGCCCCTAACTGTAAAACTTACCCATATCCCTGAACATAACCCTAACCCAAACCTGAACCCTGACCCTAACACTCACCCCAACCCTAACCCTCAATCTAACCATAACCCTAAGTCTTCCGTAACCCTAACCCTAACCCTAACCCTATCGCCGAACACTAACCCTGAACCCTAAACCTAACCAAAACCCCTCACCCACACTGAAGTCTAGCCGGGACCCTAACCCTCACCCTATCCCACACCCCTACCCATCGCCCTAAAGGTAAATTTAAACCTAACACTAACCTCCTAAAACTATAACTAGAACCCTATCCTTAACCCTAACCTCTAACCTAAATATAACTCTTGACCATAACCATAACACTAACTGAAACTGTAGCTCAACCCCAAACACTATCCTAATCCTCACCCCGATTCTAATCCTAAATCTGAATCTAACCCTAACCATAACCCTACCTTAAGCCTAACCCTAATCCTAACACCGAAAGAGAACCCTAACACCTAACACTCACCATAACGCTAACCAAAAACATCAACCTAACCGGAAAACCCACCCTAACCCTCACTCCTAACACTAGCCCTAACACTAAATCTAACCATAACACTCAGCCTACCTTAACCCTAACCGTATCCCTAACTGTAACCCCAAACCATCTACCTAAACCATAAACCTGACCAGAAGCCTAAACCAAACCATAACTGAAACACCAACCCTGACCCTAACACTCAATCCTAACCCTAACCCTCAATCTAACTCGAACCCTAACCCTACCTTAACCCTAACCCTGACCCTGACCCTATCGCCCAAACCAAACCCTGATCTCTAAAACTAACCATAACCATTCACCCAGACGTAAGTCTGGCCTGGATCTAAACTCTAACCCTAACCTTCACCCCTACCCCATGCCCTAAAGCTAAATTTAACCCTAACACTAACCCTCCTGTAGCCATAACCCAAACCCTAACCCTAGCTTAAACCATAAAACCTAACCTTAACTCCTGATATTAACCGTAACACTATCCAAAACCATAGCAGAAACCCGGACCCTACACCTAATCCTCACACCTGGCCCTAATCCTAAACCTAAATCTAACCCTAACCATAATCCTACCATAAGCCTAAACCTCACCCTAACCCTAATGCAGAAACCGAATACTGACATCAAAACCTAACTGAAACGCTAACCAAAACAGTCAACCTAACCCAAAAACCCTAACTCTCACCCCTAACACTCACCCTGACCCTAAATCTAACCGTAACACTCACCCTACTGTCACCCTAACTGTATACCTAACCCTAGCTGCTAACCCTAAAAATAACCCCTAACCATGACCATAATCCTAATCCAAACCCTAACCCAAACCCCAACGCTGACCCTAACACTCCTAACCCTAACCCTCAATCTAACCCTAACCATAACCCTATTGTAACCCTCATCCTAACCCTAACCCTATCAACCAACCCTAACCCTGACCCCTAAGCCTAACCGTAGCCCCTAAACCCCACTGAAGCCTAGCCCGAACCCTAACCCTAACCCTAACACTCACCCCTACTCCTCACCCCAAAACTAAATTTAACCCTAACACTCACCCTCCTGTAACTATAAACTGAACCCTAACCATAGCCCTAACCACTAAACCTAACCCTAACTCCTGACTGTAACCATAACACTAATCGAAACCATAGCCCAAACCCGAACCCTAAGCCTAATCCTCACTCCTGGCCCTAATCCTAAACCGAACTCTAACCATATCTATAAACCTACCATAAGCCTAACCCTAACCCTAACCCTAACGTCAAAACCGAATCCTAGCACCTAACCCTCACCATAATGCTAACCAAAACCGTCAACATAACATGAAAACTAACCCTAACCCACACCCCTAACCCTAGCCGACCCTAAATCTAACCATAACACTCACCAAACCATAACCCTAACTGTAACCCTAACACATAACCCTCAAACTAACCCCTAAACCTGACCTGAACCTTAACCCAAACCATAACCCAAACACCAACCCTGATCCTAACACTCAACCCTAACCCTAACCCTCAATCTAACCCTAACCCTAACCCTAATGTAACACTGACCCTATTGCCCAACCCTAACCCTGAACCCTAAAACTAACCATAACCCTTCACCCAGACTTAAACCTATCCCTGAATCTAACCCTAACCCTCACCCTTACACTTTGCCCTAAACCTAAATTTAACCCTAACACTAATCATCCTGTAACCATAACCCGTACTCTAAACCTAGCCCTAACCACTAAACCTAACCCTATCTCCTGACTGTAACCGTAACACTAACCAAAAGCATAGCCCAAACCCGAACCATAAGACTAATCCTCACCCCTGGCTCTAGTCTTAAACCCAAATGTAACCCTACCATAAGACCAACCCTAACACTAACCCAAACGACGAAACTGAACCCTAACACCTAACACTCACCGTAATGCTAACCAAAACATTCAACCTAACCTGAAGACTAACCCTAACCCTCACCCCTAACCCTAGACCTGACCCTAAATCTAAACATAACACTCACTCTACCGTAACCCTAACCGTAACACTAACCCAAATTCCTAACCCTTAACCTAACCCCTAACCCTGAACTGAAACCTAACCAAAACCAAAACCCTAACCCAAACCCCAACCCAGTCCCTAACACTCACCCCTAACCCTAACCCTCAATCTAACCCTAACCCTAATTCTACCTTAACCCTCACCCTAACCCTGACCCTGTTGCACAACACTAACACTGACCTGTTAAACCTAAACCTAACCCTTCACCCAGACTTAAGCCTAGTCCAGACCATAACACTAACCCTAACCCTCATCCCTACCCCTCGCCCTAAACCTAAATTTAACCCTAACACTAACTCTACTGTATCCATAACCTGAACCCTAACCTTAGCCCTAACCACTATACCTAACCCTAACTCCTGAAAATAACTGTAACAATAACCGAAACCGTAGCCCAAACCCAAATTTTAAGCCTAATACACACCTCTGGCCCTAATCCTAAACCTAAATCAAACCATATCTGTAACCCTACCGTAAGGCTAAACCTATCCCTATCTCTAACGCCGAAACCAAACCCTAGCACCTAACCCTCACCGTAACGCTAACCAAACCATTAACCTAACACGAAAACTAACCCTAAATATCACCCCTAATCCTAGCCTACCCAAAACCTAACCATAACGCTCACCCTCCCGTAGCCCTAACCATAATCCTAGTCCTAACACATAACCCTCCACCTAACCCCTAAACCTGACCAGAACCCTAAACAAACCATAACCCAAACACCAACCCTGACCCTAACACTCACGCCTAACCCTAACCCTCAATCTAACTGTAACCCTAATGCTAACTTAACCCTAAACCTAACCCTGACCCTATCACACAACCCTAACACTGACCCGTAAACCTAACCATAACCCTTCACCCAGACTTACGCCTAAATGTGGACCATAACACTAGCCCTAACACTCAATCCTACCCCTCACCCTAAACCTAAATTTAACCCTAACACTAACCCTCCTGTAACCATAACCCGAACCCGAACCCTAACCCTAACCACTAAACCTTACCCTAACTCCTGACCATAAAAGTAATACTAATCAAAACTGTAGCCCCAACACAAACCCTAAGCCTAATCTTCACCCATGGACCTAATCCTAAACCTAAATCTAACCCTAACTGTAAACCTACCGTAAGCCTAAGCCTAACCCTAACCCTAATTCTGAAACCAAACCCAAACAACTAACCTTCACGGTAACACTAAACAAAACCACCAACCTAACCCAAAAACTAACCCAACTCTCACCCCTAACCCTCAATCTAACCCTAACCCTAACCCTACCTTAACCTATCACACAACCCCAACACTGACCAGTAAACCCAACCCTAACACTTCACCCAGAATTAAGCCAACCAGATTATAACACTAAACCTAACCCTCAACCCTACCCCTCACATTAAATCTAAATTTAACTCTAACACTAACCCTCCTGTAACCATAACCCGAACGCTAACCCTAGCCCTAACCATTAAATCTAACCCTAACACCTGATAGTAATCGTAACACTAACCGAAACCATAGTCCAAACCTGAACCTTAAGCCTAATCTTCACCCCTGGACCTAATACTAAACCTAAATCTAACCCTAACTGTAATCCAACCATAAGCTTAAGTTTAAGCTTAACCCTAACCCTAACCCTAATGCCGAAACCAAACCCTAACCCCTAACCCTCACGGTAACACAAACCAAAACCGTCAACCTAACCCGAAAACTAACCCTAACCATCACCCCTAACCCTACCCCTGACACTAAATCTAACTATAACACTCACCCTACCATAACCCTAACTGTAACCCTAACCCCTCTCAACCTAAATCCAAAACCTGACCAGAACCCGAAACCAAACCATAACCTAAACACCAACCCTGACTCTAACACTCACCCCTAAGCCTAACCCTCAATCTAACCCTAAACCTAACTCTAACATAACCCTAACCCTAAGCCTGACCCTATTGCCCAACCCTAACCCTGACCCCTAAACCTATCTGTAACCAATCACCCAGACTTAAACCTATCCTGGACCCTAACCATAACCCTAACCCTCACCCCTACTCCTCACACTAACCTCTGAACCTAACAAATACCCTAAAACAAACCACAACCTAAACACCAACCCTGACCGTAACACTCACCTCTAACCCTAACACTCAATCTAACCGTAACCTTAACCTTACCTTAACACTAACCCTAAACCTCACCTCTACACCTCGCCCTAATCCTAAATTTAACCCTAACACTAACCATCCTGTAACCATAGCCCGAACCCTATCCCTTGCCCTAACCACTAAACCTTACCCTAACTCCTGACCGCAACTGTAACACTAACCAAAACCATAGCCCAATGAGAACCCTAAGCCTAATCCTCACTTCTGGACCTAATACTAAACCTAAATATAACCCTAACTGTTACCCTACCATAAGCCTAACCCTATCCCTAATGCCGAAACCAAACCCTAACAGCTAACCTTCACCATAAGGCCAACCAAAACCATCAACCTAATGCAAAAACTAACCCTAACCCTTACCCCTAACCCTAGCCCTAACCCACAATCTAACATTAACCCTAACCCTATCTTAACCATAACCCTAACCCTGACCCTATCACACTACACTAACACTGACTGGTAAACCTAACCCTAACCCTTCACCCAGACTTAAACCTAGTCCCAACCATAACACTAACGCTAACCCTCACTCCTACTCCTCACCCTAAACCTAAATTTAACCCTAACACTAACCCTCTTGTAACCATAACCCAAACCCTAACCCTATCCCTATCCCTATCCACTATATATAACCCTAACTCCTGACCGTAACTGTAACACTAACCAAAACCGTAGCCCAAACTCGAACCCTAAGCCTAATCCTCACCCTTCACCCTAATCCTAAACCTAAATCTAACCCAAACCTTAACCCTGACGTAAGCCTAACCCTATCCCTAATGCCAGAACCGAAACTAGAACCGAACCCTCACCAAAATGCTAACTAAAACTGTCAACCTAACATGAAAACTAACCCTAACATTCACCCCTAATCCTAGCCCAGACTCTAAATCTACCCATAACACTCACCCTAATGTAACACTAACCATAACCGTAACCCTAACGCCTAACCCTCAACCTAACTCCTAACCCTGACCAGAACCCTAACATAAACCATAAACCAAACCCCAACCCTGACCCTAAAATGTACCCCAAACTCTAACCCTCAATCTAACCCTAATCCTAAGCCTACCATAACCCTAACACTAACCCTGACACTATCGCCCAAACTAACCCTGACCCCTAAACCTAACTGTAACCCTTCACCCAGACTTAAGCCTAGCCTGGACCTTAACCCTAACCCTAACCCTATGCCCTACCCCTCACCGTAAACCTAAATTTAACCCTCACACTAACCTTCCTGTAACTATAACCAGAACCCTAAGCCTAGCCCTAACCAATAAACCTAACCATAATTCCTGACTGTAACCATAACACTAACTGATATCATAGCCCAAACCCGAAACCTAAGCCTAATACTCACCACTAGCCCTAATCTGAAACCTAAATCAAAAACCTAGATATAACCCTAAGGTAAGCCTAACCTAACCCTAACCCTAATGCATAAATTGAACCCTACCACCTAACCCTCACTGTTACACTAACCAAAACTAGCAACCTAACCCAAAAACTCACCCTTACCCTCACTCCTAACCTTAGCCTTGACCCAAAATCTAACCATAACACTCACCCTACTGTAACCCTAACTGTAACCCTAACCCTAAACACTAACCCTCAAGCTAACCCCTAACCATGACCAGAACACTAAACCAAACAATAACCCAACCCAAACCCTGACCCTAACACTCACCCCTAACCCTAACCCTAAATCTAACCCTAATCCAAACCCTACCTTAACCCTAACCCTAACCCTGAACCTATAGCACAACCCTAACACTGACCCATAAACCTAACCGTAACCCTTCACCCACACTTAAGCCCAGCCCAGACAATAACACTAACCCTAACCCTCACCCTAAACCCTCACCCTAAACATAAATTTAACCCTAACACTACCCCACCTATAGCCAAAATCTGAATCCTAACCCTAGCTGTAATGACTAAACCTAACCCTATCTCCTGACCGTAACAGTAACACTAACTGAAACTGTAGCCCAAACATGAACCCTAAGCCTAATCCTCACCCCAGCCCCTAATCCTAAACCTAAATATATCCCTAGCTGTAACCCTACCATAAGCCTAATCCTAACACTAACTCTAACACCAAAACTGAACACTAACACCTAACTCTCACAGTAACGCTAAACAAAATCGTCAACCTAACCCGAAAACTAACCCTAACATTCACCCCTAAGCTTAGCTCTTACCCTAAATCTAACCATAATACTCACCTTACCATAACCCTAACCATAACTCTAACCCTAACTACTAACCCTCAACCTAGCCCCAAACACTGACCAGAACCCTAATCCAAACCATAACCCAAACCCCAACCCTGACTATAACACTCACCCGAACCCTAATCCTCAAACTAACCCTAACCCTAACCCTAACCCTACCCTAACCCTACCCTAACCCTAACCCTAACCCGGACCCTATTGCACAACCCTAACACTGACCTGTAAACCTAAACCTAACCCTTCACCAAGACTTAAGCCTATTCTGGATCATAACAGTAACCCTAACCCTCACTCCTACCCCTTGCCCTAAACCTAAACTTAATCCTAACACTAATCCTCCTGCAACCATGACCAGAACCCTAACCATAGCCCTAATCACTAAACCTAACCCTAACTCCTGACTGTAACTGCAACACTAAACAAAACTGTAGCCCAAACCTGAACCCTAAGCCTAATCCTCACCCTGACCATAATCCTAAACCTAAATCGAACCATAACCATAACCCTACTGTAAGTCTAACACTAACCCTAATGCCAAAATGAAACCCTAACCCTAACCCTCACCATAACACTAACCAAAACCATCAACCTAACCCGAAAACTAACCCTCAATACAAACCCTAGCCCTGACACTAAATCTAACCATAACATTCACCCTACCATAACCCTAACCTTAACTCTGACCCTAACCCCTAAACCTCAAACTAACCCCTAAACCTACCAGAACCCTAAATCAAACCATATCCCAAACACCAACCCAGATCCTAAAACTCACCCCTAACCCTAACCCTCATTCTAACCCTAACCCTACCTTAACCCTAAACATAAGCTGAGCCGATTGCCCAACACTAACCCTGACCCCTAAACCTAACTGTAACCCTTTACCCAGACTTAAGCCAAGCTCAGACATTAACCCTAACCCTAACTGTCATCCCTACCCCTCACACTAAACCTAAATTTAACCCTAATACTAAACCTCCTGTAACCATAACCCGAACCCTAACCCTAGCCCTCACCACTAAACCTAGCCCTAACTCCTGACCGTAACCTTAACAGTAAATGAAACTGTAGCCCAAACCCAAAACTTAAGCCTAATCCTCACCCATGGCCCTAATCCTAAACCTAAATCTATCTCTAACATTAACCCTACTGTAAGCCTAACCCTAAGCCTAACCCTAACACCGAAATAGAAACCTAACACCTAACCCTCACCGTAACACTTACTAAAACTGTCAACCTAACCCATAAACTAACCCTAACCCTCACTCCTAACCCTAGCCCAGACCCTAAATCTAACCATAACACTCATCCTAACGTAACCATAACCGTAATCCTAACCCCTAAATTTCAACCTAACCCCTAACCCTGACCAGAACCCTAACCCAAACCATAACCCAAATTCCAACCCTTACTCTAACACTCACCCCTAACCCTAAACCTCAATCTAACCCTAACCCAAACCCTACCATAACCCTAACACTAAACCCTGACCCTATCGCCCAAACCTAACTCTGACCCTTAAACCTAACCGTAACCCTTCACTCAGACATAAGCCTTGCCTGGATCTTAACCCTAACCCTAGCACTTGCCCTAAACCTAAATTTAACCCTAACACTAACCCTCCTGTAACTATAACCTGAACCCTAACCCTTGCCCTAACCAATAAATCTAACCATAACTCTTGACCGTAACCATAACACTAACCGAAACCATAGCCCAAAACCGAACACTAAGACTAATCCTCACCCCTGGCCTTAATCCTAAACCTAAACCTAAATCTAACCCTAACCCTAACACTACCGTAACACTGACCCTATCGCCCAGAATTAAGCCTAGCCCAGACACTTACCCTAACCTTTATTCTCACCCCTACCTCTCACGTTAACCTAATTTTAACCCTAACATTAACCCTTCTGTAACCATAACCCAAAAACTAATCCTAGCCCTAACCACTAAATCTAACCCTAACTCCTGACTGTAACTGTAACACTAACCGAAACCGTAGCTCAAACCTGAACTATAAGCTTAATCTTCATCCCTGGCCCTAATCCTAATCCTAACTCTAATCCTAATAGTAACCCTACTGTAAATCTAACCCTAACCCAGATGCCGAATGCGAACACCTAAACTTTACTGTAACGTTAACCAAAACCGTCAACCTAACCCGAAAACTAACCCTAACCCTATCCCTGACCCTAAATCTAACCATACCACTCACCTTACCATAACCCTAACCGTAACCCTAACCCCTAACCCTCAACCTAATCCCTAAACCTGACAAGAACCCTAACCTAAACCATAACCCAAACCCAACCCTGACCTTAACATTCACCCCAAACATAACCCTCTATCTGACCCTAACCCTACCATAACACTGACCCTAACCCTGATCCTATCGCCCAACCCTAACACTGACCACTAAATTTTACCATTACCCTTCACCAAGACTTAAGCCTAGCCCAGACCCTAACACTAACCCTAACAATAACCCCTACCCCTCACCCTAAACCTAAATTTAACCCTAACACTAACCCTCCTGTAATCATAACCCAAACCCTAACCCTAGCCTTAACCAGTAAACCTAACCTTAACTCCTGACCGTAACCATAACACTAACGGAAACAGTAGCCCAAACCCGAACCCTAAACCTAATCCTCACCCCTACCCCAATCCTAAACCTAAATCTAACCCTTTCCATAACCTACCATAAGCCTAACCCTAATGCTAACCCTAACTCCAAAACCGAATCCTAAAACCTAAACCTAATCATGAGGCTAACCAAAACCATCAACATGACCCAAAACTAAGCTTAACCCTCACCCCCTAATCCTAGCCCTGTCCCTAAATTTAACCATAACACTCACTCTATCGTAACCCTAACCCTAACCCCTAACCCTCAACCTAACCCCTAACTCTGCCCAGAACCCTAAACCAAACCATAACCCAAACCCCAACCCTGATCCTAACACTCACCCTTAACCCTAAGCATCAATCTAACCCTAACCCTAACCCTACTGTAACCCTATCCCTAACCCTGACCCAACTGCCCAACCCTAAACTCGACCCTCAATTCTAACCCTAACCATCACTGCTACCCCTCACCCTAAACCTAAATTTAAACCTAACACTAACCCTCTTGTAACCATAACCCGAACCATAACCCTAGCCCAAACCACTAAACCTAACCCTAACCCTGACTCCTGAACTTAACTGTAACACTAACCGAAACCGTAACCTAAATCCGAACCCTAAGCCTAATACTCACCCATGGCTCTAATCCTAATCCAAAATCTAACCCTAACCGTAACACTACCGTAAGCCTAACCCTAATGCCAAAACCAAACCCTAACACCTAACCCTCACCGTAACACTAAACAAAACCGTCAGCGTAACCAGAAAACTAACCCTAACCCTCACCCATAACCCTAGCCTAGACCCAAAATCTAACCATAACACTCACACTACCGTAACCCTAACCGTAACCCTAACCCTAACCCCAAACCCACAACCTAACACCTAACCCTTACCAGAACCCTAACCCAAACCATAACCCAATTTCCAACCCTGACCCTAACATTCAACCCTAACCCTAAACCTCAATTTAACACTGACCATAATGCTACCATACCCTTAAATCTAACTCTTACCTATCAACTAACCCTAACCCTGACCCGTAATTCTAACCATAACCCTTAATCTAACCCCAACTCTAACCCTAACACTGAACACTAACCTAACCCTAAACGTAATTTAACCCTAACCCTATCCCTAATCCATTATGTAGCCCAAACCTTAATGAAAACTCTTACTCTGATTCTAACTGTAACCCTTACACTAAACACTAACTTAACCCTAACCCTAACCTAACCCTAACAATACCCCTAAGCCATAATGTAACCTAACTCTAAACTAAACCTAAGACTAATTCAAAACCCTAATGTAACTCTAAACCTCACCCTGAAACCTAACTCTAAACCTCACCTTACCCTAAGCCTCAGAAAAAACCCTAACGTAACCTTAACCCTTTCCCTAAACCCTAAACTAAGCCAAACCATAACGAAAATATGAACCCTAAACCTAAGCCAAGTTCTAAACCCTAAACTAAGCCTAAAACTAACCCTAACCTCCACCCTAAACCTAACCCTAACTCTAACTTCAAGCCTACCCTAAACCTTGCCTAACCCTTAATCCTATCCCAAGCCTTATACCATAATATAACCATAATCCTAATTCTAAACCTATTTCCATTTCCAACCCTAACCCTAACCCAAACCTTAAATTTTAAGCTAACCCTAACCCTAAACAAAACCCTATCCATAAACCTAACCCCAAATCTAACCTAACACAAACCTAACACTACCTCTAAGAGTAAACCTTATCTCTAAATTTAACATTACCCTAATCCTAACTGTAATCCTTAATCTAACCCCAACTCTAACCCTAACACTAAACACTAATCTAACCCTAACCCTAACCTAACCCTAACCCTACCTCTAATCCATAACACAGCCCAAGCATTAATGAAAACCCTAACCCTAACCCTAACCCAGGCTCTAAACACTAGCCTAACCCTAAACCTCACCATAATCTCAACCCTAAACCTAACCCTAACCCTGATTCTACTGAAATCCCTAAACGTAAACATAACCCTAATCCCTAACCTAATCATAACCGGAATGCTGACAATAACCCTCACCAAAACTTTTAATCTAAATCTAAATGAACCCTAAGACTAATTCAAAACCCGAACTTAACTCTGAACCTCACCCTGAAAGCTAACTCTAAACCTCACCTTACCCTAACCCTCAGAGAAAACCCTAATGTAAACCTAACCCTTTCCCTAAACCCTATCTAACCCAAACCATAATGAAAATATAAACCCTAAACCTAAGCCAAGTTCTAAACCCTAACCTAACCCTAAAAATAACCCTAACCTCCACCCTAAACCTAACCCTAACTCTAACCTCAAGTCTACCCTATACCTTGCCTAACCCTTAAAGCTATCCTAACCTTAACCCTAAACCTAATGAATATACTAAACCTAATCCTATCCCGAGCCTTATACCGTAACTTATCCATAACTCTAACTCTAAACCTAACCCCATTTCCAATCCTAACCCTAACCCAAACCCTAAATTTTAACCTAACCCTAACCATAAACATAACCCTCTCCATGAACCTAACCCCAAACCTAACCTAATGCAAACCTAACACTACCTCTACCGGCGAGCACCTCATCACGGGGCCAGTGAGCTGCACCTGGAGATCTGCCTGAAGGATCTGGAGGAGGACCACGCCTGCATCCCCATCAAGAAATTCAACCGTGTCATCTCTTACCACGAGACCGTCAGCGAGGAGTCCAATGTGCTGTGTCTGTTCAAGTCCCCCAACAAGCACAACCGGCTGTACATGAAGGCATGGCCCTTCCCCAACGGCCTGGATGAGAACATCAAGGGTGAGGTGTCTGCACGCTAGGAGGTCAAGCAGTGGGCTCGCCACCTGGCCGAGAAGTACGAGTGGGATGTGGCCGAGGCCCGTAAGATCTGCTACTTCCAGCCGATGGCACTGGCCCCAACATCCTCACTGACATCACCAAGGGTGTGCAGTACCTCAACGAGATCAAGGACAGAGTGGTGGCCGGCTTCCAGTGGGCCACTAAGGAGGGTGCTCTGTGTGAGGAGAACATGCAGGGTGTGCACTTTGACGTCCACGACGTGATGCTGCACGCTGATACCATCCACCACAAAGGTGGCCAGATCATCCCCACAGCCCCGGGGCTGCCTCTACGGCAGTGTGCTCATGGCCCAGCCGCGCCTCATAGAGCCCATCTACCTTGTGGAGAACCAGTGTCCTGAGCAGGTGGTGGGCAGTGTTGGCCGCCGCCGTTGGCCGCCAAGCCAAGATGGCGCTGCTGGCTGCATAGGGAGGCGTGTACAAACAACTCCTTCCACAGCCAATCAGGACTTGCCTCACACAGGTGAAGGAACTTGCGAGTGGGGCTTCTGGGAGGACCCTATATATACGGGAAGAGAAGCTGAAGCTGGCTGGCAAAGGAGAAGCTAGCTGGTAAAGGGGAGAGAAGCTAGCTGGCTGAAGAAGCTGGTACCGGGAAGAAGCTAGCTGGGGAAGCTGAGCAGAAGCTGGCTGATGAAGAAAGCTGAAACCTGTGAATAAAGACTGCGGGAGGAAGAACCTGGTGTCGTGCCGTCTCTGCAGAGAGGCGGCGCCGACAAATGGTGGCCCGTACGGGGACAAAAACAGAGGAAGCTGAAACCTGTGAATAAGACTGCAGAAGGTTCAGAACCTCCCAGTCTGCAGGGGAGCTAGCTGGTACCGGGCGGGTCCCGGAAGGAAGGTCTCGGCAAAGAAGCGGAAACCTGCGGATAAAGACTGCGTGAGGAAGGACCGGAGAAGGTTCAGAACCTCCCAGTCTGCAGGGGAGCTAGCTGGTACCGGGCGGGTCCCGGAAGGAAGGTCTCGGTAAAGAGGCGGAAACCTGCGGATAAAGACTGCGTGAGGAAGGACCGGAGAAGGTTCAGAACCTCCCAGTCTGCAGGGGAGCTAGCTGGTACCGGGCGGGTCCCGGAAGGAAGACCTCGGCAAAGAGGTGGAAACCTGCGGATAAAGACTGCGTGAGGAAGGACCGGAGAAGGTTCAGAACCTCCCAGTCTGCAGGGGAGCTAGCTGGTACCGGGCGGGTCCCGGAAGGAAGGTCTCGGTAAAGAGGCGGAAACCTGCGGATAAAGACTGCGTGAGGAAGGACCGGAGAAGGTTCAGAACCTCCCAGTCTGCAGGGGAGCTAGCTGGTACCGGGCGGGTCCCGGAAGGAAGGTCTCGGTAAAGAGGCGGAAACCTGCGGATAAAGACTGCATGAGGAAGGACCGGGTGCAGAAGGTTCAGAAATTTTCCTCCAAGTCTACAGGGCAGCTAGCTGGTACCAGGCGAGGGTCCCGTAAGGAAGATCTCAGCAAAGAGGCGGAAAAGGCTAACAAGAAATTTTGAAAGCTGAGAAATTTAAAGGACTAAGAAATTTAAAGGACTAAGAAACTTAGAAAGCTAAGAAATTTAAAGGACTAGACAAAAACAAAAGCTAAGAAGTTTAAAGGACTAAGAAACTTAGAAAGCTAAGAAATTTAAAGGACTAGACAAAAACAAAAGGGGGGAATTTTTGGCCGCCGCCATTGGCCGCCAAGCCAAGATGGCGCTGCTGGCTGCATAGGGAGGCGTGTACAAACAACTCCTTCTACAGCCAATCAGGACTTGCCTCACACAGGTGAAGGAACTTGCGAGTGGGGCTGCCGGGAGGACCCTATATATACGGGAAGAGAAGCTGAAGCTGGCTGGCAAAGGAGAAGCTAACTGGTAAAGAGGAGAGAAGCTAGCTGGCTGAAGAAGCTGGTACCGGGAAGAAGCTAGCTGGGGAAGCTGAGCAGAAGCTGGCTGATGAAGAAAGCTGAAACCTGTGAATAAAGACTGCGGGAGGAAGAACCTGGTGTCGTGCCGTCTCTGCAGAGAGGCGGCGCCGACAGGCAGCATCTACAAGGTCCTGAATAGAAAGCACGGCCACATCTTCGAGGAGTCCCAGGTGGCTGGCACACCCATGTTCGTTGTGAAGGCCTACTTTCCCGTGAATGAGTCCTTTGGCTTCACCTCCAACCTGAGATCCAACACCGGTGGCCGGGCCTTCCCGCAATGCGTGTTCGACCACTGGCAGATCCTCCCCAAGGACCCCTTTGACTACTCCAGCAGTCCCAGCCAGGTGGTAGCGGAGACCCTGAAGCACAAGGGCCTGAAGGAGGGCATCCCTGCCCTGGACAACTTCCTGGACAAGTTGTAGGCGCCACCACAGCTGCCCGCCAGCTCACCGGGGGCTCGGCAGGCCTGCCTGGGCCCCACGCTCAGTCCTCGCATCCTCAGACACGTGGGACTGTCCTGGGAACATAGTGACGCTGCTCCTGAGGGGATCAGGCACTGCACCGTCGCTCCTTGACACGATGCAGTTTCTCTCTATTTATTTCAAGGTTCTGGAGAGCAGACAGTCTCCTTGCTGGGACCCATTTGGCCAGTGGGTGGGGGAGGCGGGATGGGATACCCTACAGTTACTTTACCATTTTTTCAGAGGGAAACTCATGTCCGGCAAATTTAAAATAAATGCATTATGAGGTTGATTTGGGTTCACGCCCATGGTGGCCCTTCCCCAGTGGGAAGAGATGAGTGAGTGGCTACTCTCCGGGAGACAGGAAGTCCTGTGTGGTGTCACCATGTGCACCTCAACTGTGCCAGTGCCATTGGGATAATAAACTTGACATGGTGGCAAAAAAAAAAAAAAAAAAAAAAAAAAAAAAAAAAACAACAAACTTATCTCTAAACTTAACATTACCCTAAGCCTAACCATAACCCTTAATCTAACCCCAACTCTAAACCTAACACTAAACACTAACCTAACCCTAAACCTAACTTAACCCTAACCCTCTCCCTAATCCATGTAGCCCAAACCTTAATGAAAAAACTAACCCTAATCCTAACCCGAGCTCTAAACACTAGCAAACCCTAAATCTCACCATAATCTCAACCCTAACCCTAACCCTGATTCTACTGAAATCCCTAAACCTAACCCTCACCCTAATCCCTAAAGTAACAATAACCGGAACTCTGAAGATAACCCTCACCAAAACTTTTAACCTAATTCTAAACTAATCCTAAAACTAATTCAAAACTCAAACTTAACCCTAAACCCCACCCTGAAACCTAACACTAAAACTCACCTTACCCTAACCCTCAGACAAAACCCTAACATAAACCTAACCCTTTCCCTAAACCCTAAGTTAACCCAAACCTTAACAAAAACATTAACCCTAAACCTAAGCCAAGTTCTAAACCCTAACTTAACCCTGAAACTAACCCTAACCTCCACCCCAAACCTAACCCTAACTCTAACCTCAAGCCTACCCTAAACCTTGCCTAACCCTTAATGCTATCCTAACCTTGACCCTAAACCTAATGAAAACACTAATCCTAGTCCTATCCCTAGCCTTATACCGTAACTTAAATATAACCCTAACTCTAAACCTAACCCCATTTCCAACCCTAACCATAACCTTCAGCCTAAATTTTAACCTAACCCTAGCCCTAAACAAATCCCTATCCATAAACCTAACCCAAACCTAACACTACCTCTAAGGGTAAACCTTATCTCTAAACTTAACATTACCCTAACACTAACCGTAATCCTTAATCTAACCCCAACTCTAACCCTAACACTAAACAATAACCTAACCTAAACCAACCCTACCCCTAATCGATAACGTAGCCCAAACCTTAACAAAAATCATAACCCTAATCCTAACCCAGGCTCTAAACACTAGCCAAACCCTAAACCTCACCGTAATCTCAACCCTAAACCTAACCCTAACCCTGATCCTAATTCCATTGAAATCCCTAAACCTAAACCTCATCCTAATCCCTAACCTAATGATAAAAGTTACCCTGACCATAACCCTCACCAAAACGTTTAACCTAACTCTAACCTAACCCTAACACTAATTCAAAACCCTAACATATACCTAAACCTTACCCTGAACCCTAACTCTAAACCTCACCTCACCCTAACCCTCAGTCAAAACCCTAACATAACTCTAACCCTTCCCCTAAACCCTATGCTAACCCAAACCTTAACAAGAACATTAACCCTAAACATAAGCCAAGCTCTGAACCATAACCTAACCCTAAAACTAACCCTAACCCTAATCCTATCCTAACCTTGACCCTAAACCTAATGAAAACACTAACCCTATTCCTATCCCGAGACTTATACTGTATCTTAACCATAACCCTAACTCTAAACCTCACCCCATTTCCAACCCTAACCCTAACCCTAACCCTAAATTTTTACCTAACCCTAACCCTATCCTTAAACCTAACCCCACACCCACCCTAACCAAAACCTAACATTACCTCTAAGAGTTAACCTTATCTCTAAACTTGATATTACCCTAGCCCTAACCGTAACCCTTAATCTAACCTCAACTCTTACCCTAACATTAACACTAACCTAACCCTAAACATAACCTAAAACTAACCCTACCCCTAATCCATAACCTAGCACAAACCTTAACGAAAATCCTAACCCTAATGCTAACCCGGCCTCTAAACACTAGCCAAACCCTAAACCTCACCGTAATCTCTACCCTAAACCTAACCCTAACCCTAATTCTATTGAAATCCCTAAACCTAAACCTCATCCTAATCCCTAACCTAATGATAAAAGTTACCCTGACCATAACCCTCACCACAATGTTTAACCTAACTCTAACCTAACCCTAACTCTAATTCAAAACCCTAACTTAAACCTAAACCTCACCCTGGGCTACTCACTGTTTCCTGAACATACATCTTCTTTCCTGCCCCTGGACCTTTGCAGTTGCCATTCCCTCCACCTGGAACATCCTCTTCCAACTTCATCTCTTCCTTTCATAACATCATTTATCCTTCAAGACCTAGACATTCCTTATCTCCCCCATCTCAGTATAAGGTCCCCAAGGACAGTGTCCTTGTCTCATATTGGAGATTTGCTGTGTGGTTAGCAGTGCAGGTTGTAGAGCTAGTGGCTTGGATTCAACTTAAGACTGTTTCTTACCAGCTGTACAATTTTGAACAAGTTACTAAATCTCTCCTGCAACCCCTGCTTCCCATCATGAGATAAGGATAATATCCACATCTGCCCTATGAGGATGCTGAGAGTATTTTCACAGCAATGGATGTTCATTGTTACTGGGTCAGAAAAGTCATGATGTATTTTTCTGTTTCTATCCAAAAATGTGTCATGACTTTTCTAAAAACCTGATATTATCATTATCCTTCCTGGGGCTGCAAACACAGAGCTGGGCCCTTGAAGGAGCTCAGGCTGGCTCTAGATATGAAATGTAAGAACAAGGGGTTGGCTTCAGCCCACTGGGAAAATGGAGGCACAGACGGACAGTAATGCAGGAGGGAAAGCTCCAGGAGAAACATGGGGGCCCAAAGGGAAGAGTGGAGCTCAGCATCCCCTGGTTGCCTTTTCTTGGGCCTGAGATTTTTCACAGCCCCAACTCTTGCCACCTCCTTTTGACTCACAAGAATGATCTGAGAGCAGACTTGAAAGGGAGCCTGCCTCAAATCCTCTCTGCAGGGAATTGTACACAGCGATTAACTGTAATATTCGAATAATCAGATTCCTAGGTGAGGGAGGAAGAATTGTGATTTGTAATGTACACCAATTTCTATGGTGTAAATACTCCCACTGTGGCTAATTTAAAGCTATGAACATACATCACCAAATACAGAGTTGAAAGAAGCACAGTAGCAAACCATTACATAACATTTCTGTTACATGCCTATAGTAGATGGAAATAACTGGAAGAGCATGGATTACTATAACAAATATCTGCATAACTAGGAAGTGATGGGCTTTGAATATGTACTACATTTCTTTTAGATCTAATATTATTTCATGGTAAGTTTATATAATTTAGACCAACAGTCATGTTTAACAAGCAGCTTGCAAAATTCCTGAAACTCTAACCATGGTCTCTTCCTTCATTAGTAACCTTGCAGTTCTCTGCAGCCCACTTTCATTTAGGGACTTTGCACTTGACTTGTTCTTTCTGTTTTGTACATTCCTTCCCCCAGGTAACTATGTGATTCAACTCCTTCCCCCATTTTCTTCATTCCTACTCAAGTATCACTTTGTCACTTATTAACAGTCTTCTAATTCCCTAACTCTAATTTATTTCTCCTTCTCTCAAGCCCTTAACACCGTGGATGTACTATGTTCACTGTCTGTCTTCTCCCAGTAGACTGGAGGCACCATCAAGGCAGGAATGTCTCCATTGTGTCCACAGAGCTCCAGTGCTTCAACCATGTCTGGAACATAGTGAGTGCTAACTGTGTATGTGGGGAGTCAGTATCTATAAATTCCCGTAGTGTGCAAAAGGCAGCCACATTATCTCATGTTGCTTACCATAGCGCAGTTATGACAACTCCCATCTTACAGAGAATTCCTTCCCCCACCAAGTAATGTATGGAGGCTCTGAGAAAACATAATTTCTTAAGATCACAGCAGAGGATCTGCTGGAGCTAGTATTCAACTCTTCTCACTGCTAAACCAGGCCTCTACTCCCCAAATCATAAGACCTCTCAGAAAACTTGGGAAGAACTCCATAGGGAGGCCCAAAGTTTGAGGGTCATGCTATTGCTGCTCTTATGTCCCTGACTGAGTGTCTATGGCACATTAACTACCCAGTATACATGTTTCCAAGCTGAAGTCAGACAAGGTTTTCTCCAGTGTCCTCTTACTCTTTCTCTCCCAAAGGCCCATTGCTTTTACCTATAAGGTCTCCTTATTAGTTGTTGGGAAGATCTGATGTTGCTCCTACGGTTAAACTTTGTTTGCTGGGACCAGCAGTTGGCGTAATGGCTATGTCACTGGACTCCCACATAGTCAATAATGGTTTGAGTCCCGGAACTGGTGGCTTAAACTCATACCGGACATGCGTGTGTGCATGCACAAGATCCAGAGAGGAGATTGGAGAAGAGATTGTGGCATGGCCTTCCCCCCTGGGGGTGATTTCTCACTTTCTGTCTCTCTGTCTTTCTGGTGAGCACATGCACCCTATAGCAAAATCCTCTCAAAAAAAAATAAATAAAAGAATTAAAAAGAACAAAAACAACTTTGTTTGCTAGGGTCTGAAATATTTTTTCAGGCCACGTGCAATTGCAAGCATCCTCAATTCCTAGCACAATACCTGGAGTGAGAATGTGCTCAGTAAATAAATGTTGAATGAATGAATAAATAAAGTATGTGTTTGCGGGCGAGAGAGTGGGAGGCTCACAGCATAGATGGTAGAATTTTAGACACTCTATAAGAAAAGGACAAGAACAGAGAACTTTCTGGAGCCACAAAACTGGGGAGGTAGCAGAGGGGCAGGCAACTTATAACCTCCCTTCCCCCTTTGAAATAGTGGGTCTGTTCTAGAATTAGTGTTTGAAGGGGGAAGCAGAAGGAGCCATTCATTTCTCCCATCACTGGTAGGCCCAGGGGCTTGCTCTAATCTTGTTATTCTTAGAGGGGTGCTCTTGCAGTGGGGACAGAGGGAGGAGGTGGGCTGGTAGGCTGGCAGCCAGACTCCATGGGTCGCCTTGGAGAAAATGAGATGTCAGCTGGAGGGAATGAATTAATAAAAGGAAGTAGACTCTGCTGACTGGCCTTATCCTCTGTAAATTTAAGTTTGGGAAGTTTTTCCATGGCTCTGCTTCTTGGGGGAGTGCCCAGAGGCCAGGCGTGGAGGAGTGGATGTGTGTACATGCATGGTGCAGGGTTTTTATGTACCTAACCCCAATCCTTTGGAATGATACTTGCTCATAAAGGGGAGACCCTGGCTGTTGCTTAGACACCTTTGCCTGGAGAGGCCCAGAGGCTAGGAGAGGCTAGGGAATGACAATTAAAGACTTCTAGAGCCTTAGGCACCAAGCAGCAGGGAGGGCCTTTGATACTTCCAAGGTTTCCCAGCCTTTCCAGGTGCTGAGAATCACCTACCAAACTGTTAAAAATTGTTAAAGGACACAAACCCTGGGCAAGTTATTCTCTTACTTTAGCATTGTTATTTTAAGATTCACCTGGACGTGGGCCAGCAGGTGGTGTGGACATTAAGGCAGCTGGATCCCACATGGCTAACTAACTTTGTAGTTTGAGACCCAGACCTGGTGGCTTAAAAAATCACATAGGTATGTGTACATGGATACCCAAAATCTCGAGAGGAGAATAGAGGATAGGGTTGTAGGATGCCCATCGCCCTGGGGTTTGCTTTCTCACTTTCTTTCTCTGCCTCTCTTCATCAAGATCAGCTGTTTCACTGATACTGCAACTGGACCCACAGGAGAAGGCCCTGGATTCAAGTCCTAGGACCTTCCTGTGTACCCCACAAATAAGTGTGCCCATGACCTGTGCTTTCTGAGACTGGATGTGAATCATGGTGTGGGAACTTTGTTGGGGATATCTCTTTCCCTTTTTCTCTCTGAGGAAATGAATAAATAAACTTAAAAAAAATTAGCTGACTTTATCCACCAGAGTTTTTGGTTCAGCTGGTCTGGCGTGTGCTTGAGAATTTACACGTATAACAAACCCTGCACTGGGCCAGCCAGGTGGTGTGTGGGCAGCTGGATCCCACATGGTCAGCTTGTGGCTCAAGTTTTGGACCCAGCAGCTTGAAAAACACACCAGGCGTGTGTGCAAAGTATGCCTAAAATCTTTTTTTTGTTTGTTTATTGAGAGGTTTTTGCTATAGGGTGTGTGCACTCGTCAGAAAGACAGAGAGAGACTGAGAGACAGAAAGTGAGAAATCACCCCCCGGGGGGAAGGCCATGCCACAATCCCTTCTCCTGCTTTCTCCTCTCAGGATCTTGGGCACACACACATATGCGCCCTGTGTGAGTTTAAGCCACCGGGTCCAGGACTCAAACAGCAGTCAACTACATGGGAGTCCAGCGACATAGCCATTACACTAACGGCTGGTCCCAGTGTGCCTAAAATCTTGAGAGGAGGATGGGGGAGAAGGAATTGCAGCATAGTCATCCCTCCTGAGGAATGCTTTCCCTCTCTTCTGGGGAGCACACATGCCCTATAGCAAAACAAATAGAAACAAAAACCCCACAAACACAGGTGCTGCTGCTGCTGCTGCTGCTGCTGCTGCTGCTCCTGAGAACACCCTTTGAACTGGGCTGGCTCATTGACCAGAACCTCCGGGAGAAGGGTTCCAAAGTTGTATCTTTCACAACTTCCAAAGTGAGTCTCAGCATCAGGAAGTTTAGGAGCTATCTGTAGCAAGAAACTGCAAGGCCACCTGCAGCAGAAGCAAGGTATCCCTTGCTGAAATTCAGATTCTCAGACCTTGCCTTATCTCTTGGCACTCAATCTCTAGTGGGTCAACCCAGAACCAGTATTTAGCTAGTTCTCTGGGTGTTTCTAAGCTAATTATAACTTGAGATCCTATGTAGTTTCCTGTATTCCAAAGGAGTAAACTGAGGCCCAGGAGATGAACTTGTTGGCAAAGACCTCATCATAAATTACCAACCAAGCAGAACCTGACAAATAGCTGCTCTTTAGTAAGAGAAGAATGAACCAAGGGTAGAGTGAGCTCAAACAGGTAGACTGGCCAGGGTGCTCTGAGCTCCTGCCTCAGGTTCAAGCACCACCAGGCACCATTTTCCAACATGCTACATTCCTGGAGGTGGTGTTGCCTTAGTACAACCTGAAGAACACCCTCTCCTCTTCCTGCAGTGTTTCACATCTTAGCTCTTCCTCTGTGAAACTCACTCCTCTGTGAAGTTCCTGTGACCCACCCCCCAGCAGGCAGGCATACTCTAGGAACTCTCACTTACCTTGCCCTTCATCCACTTTGCCCTTCTCACTGTGATCAGGTCAACATATTAAAGGATCACAGCTTCCTCCACCTTTGGAGGGAGCTTGTGCTGCTGAGTGACTCACCTGTTACACGGGTCATGGTTAACAGGTTGGGGAAGAATTTTGGGACAGGTGCAACCAGTAGAAGCACTGGGGAGGCAGGATATAGACAACTAGATGGGCTAGAGTTCTGGAAAAACTATGTCTGGAGAGCATTTTCCAGAAGGAAAATGAAGTAAAGAAGATTCTTAAGTAGTTTTTCCCTTAAGATGCCCATTATTTTCAATAGCTTTTAGAGTCAGGTTTTCTGTAATTTTATTGTGACACTGCGCTGATGTGTGCTTTATGTGGAACAAAGAAGGCCCATTTTCACTGAGATCCCGGTACTCTGTACTGTCATTGTATTCGTTATCTATTGCTATCTAACAAATTTCCCTAAAACTGAGTGGCTTAAAACAACAATAAGTACTATCTCTTCTGGTTCCTGGATCAGGCTTTTGGATGCAGCTTAGCTGGGTGATTTCAGCTTGGGTCTCTCCAGAGGTTGCAGTCAAGGCAGCAGTCCGGGCTACCATCATCTGAAGGTCAGAATGGGACTGGAGATCCCCTCCAAGATGGCTCCCACCCATGACTGGCAAGTGGATGCCAGCTCCTGATGGGATGCTATGGTTCCTCCTCATGTCAGCTTCTTCCAAGGTAGCGTGAGTACCCTCAGAACATGCTGGCTGGTTTCCTCCAGAGCAAGCAATTTAAGAGAGAGAGGCAGGTAAGAGCAGCAATATCTTTTATGACCTACCTTTGGAAGTCACATGCCATCATGTCTTCTACATTCTCTTAACTAGCAAAATAAATCACTAGGTCTAGCTTACTTCCACTAGGTCCAGAAGGTGGAATTAGTATCTACCTTCTGAAAGGAAGAGTGTTGACTGTTCGATAGACAGATTTTAATATACCACATTCGTATAGTAAAAGTCTTTTCTCAGCAGACATATCCCTGAAGCTAGGGCTTGCTCTCATTCTCTCCTCTCTGCCTATCTAGATCAGTGTCTAGTATGTAGTAGATACTCAGTGAATGTCTGCTGGACTGAACTGACAGCCATCTTTGCCAAATGCTACCTGAAGTTGCAAGGGGATGAGGCAGCTCTGGCCTTGGGCATCTCTGACTCCACAGTGCTGCTCTCTTGGGCTCTGGACTCTCGGACTCAGGCAGTAGCACTTGTTGACCTAAGTCTCAGACCTACAGTGTGCTTCCTGCCCAGTGCCTACGTGGGCCCCCAGCCCCCAGCCTCCTGCTCATTTCCTCCTCTGGCCATGAGCCTTTCAGACCTGGCCTTGCCATGCTCCTGTGGCTCCTGAATGGATGCCACATTCACTTGGAATTGGCCTCCAGGCCTGGATTTCTTCTAGATGAGAACTATTTTATTCCACATGATGTGGTGGGCAGGGACTGTGGAGGTCAGCTTACCTCCAACTCTGAGTGAGTTACTGTTAATGAACATGGCATTATATTGACTATTAATGAAACCAGGTCCATTGCCTCATAGTCTTCTCTTGCCCATTTCAGTATCCAAAACGGCTCACGTTTTCCCTCACCCTTCTTTTCCTCTCTGCTTGCTAGATACTGTCCCGGGAGAGATAGTATGGTATAGCGGAAAGAATGTGATCTTCAGAACCAAAAGACAGAACTCAGAGAACTGCTTCACCCCAAGGTACTTGAGCAACTTGGCTGAGTCAGTCCTATGACCTTGCTGAGCCTCGATTTTTCTCCTTTGTAAAATGGGAATGTTGTACAATCTCAGGGTTGGAATTCAATCTCAAATGAGAAGATAGATGGAAGATTAGTTTTTGTAAAGTGTAAAACACTGTATGTATGCAAGAAACCCCTTTATTTTTCTTTCCATCCTCCTGAGCCCAGTTCAAGTCTGAATTCTCCTTGGAAACGCTTCCTACATTTATGAACTCTTTCAGTAACTATGTCTCAGTCACAAATCTCTATATTTAATCTGAACACCCTTAAAATGTTTTTCCCTGTTGATCTTAGACCAGTTTCTGACCTAGAGTGAACATCCAGTAGGATTTTCTATGTCTCCACCACAGCACACGACACAGCCCTGGGTCCCTGAAAATGCTTAGAGTTTCTCAACCCACAGAGCACAAGATGGGGGTGCTGACCTCTGGGGGCTTGAAACAGAATCGCTCTCCATTCTCTAGTCTGCTGTTTGTTAAGCAGATCCTGATCTTGTTGATCTGCTTTAGTGGGCACTGTAGGCTCCTGAGCTGGATCCTTTTGAATCTCTTTTATAAAAGAAAAAAATTTTAAGGTTTTTGCCATAAGTTATGTGCACTCACCAGAAAGACAGTGAGAGGGAAAGTGAGAAATCACCCCCGAGGTGGATGACCTCAGCACAATCCCTTCTCCTCCAGAGATTTTGGACACATGTTCACACACGTCTACATGATTATCAAGCCACTAGGTCTGGAACTCGAATCATGGTCAGTCATGTGGGAGTCTAGTGCCTTAACCAGTATGCCACCTGCTGGATCTCTTTAATGATTCTGTGTGCTTAGTTTCCAGCTTGTGCCTACCTTATTTCTAGTGGCCCATACCTGAAATTCTCTCTCCTTTTTAAGTTTATTTTTATTTATTTCTTCCATGAGCAAGAGAGAGAGAAAAAAAGGAGAGAAACAGCACCCCAAATAGTGTCTTAACATCATAATCTGCCCCAGGCTCATGGACACACTCATACCCAGCATACTCAGAGAAGTCTCTGGACACAAATCCAGAACTTTCCCATGTGGGTCAGACTCACAGAACATCACATTTCCCCCTCTGCCACTGTTGGGTGTGCTCCTAAAATTCTCTTTGAAGAATCGCCTGTTGTTATTGGAACTGCGTAGTTCACACTTGGAGTCAGGGGCAGGTGCTCTCCATCCATGGTCAATGACTAGTTGCTGCAAGAACCTGGAAGTCCAGCTCCTTTGTTTTACAAATACTGAGGTGTAACTTAGGCCCCCAAACTTTCCACAGGATAGACTGAGGCTGGGACTTTGGTGGAAACCACATGCCTGGTTTCTTCCCCTTGGCTGTCCTGCTTCACCCACTCACTCCTTTCCAGCTTGCTAAGTAAATCATTTGCACATGGATCTTCAGTTCAGCCTCTGCTTCTGGGGAACTGACCTAAGAAACCACCATCCAGGGTCCCATCAGACAGGAGTGAGGTGGCGCTGAAGAATGCCACGCACCAAGGCTTTGCAGAAAAAGGTAGAGAAGAAAACCTTATCGCGTTTCCTCTCTTGGCTGCTTCCTGATCACCATTAATACCCACTACGGGGGGGAAAAGTGATTAATTTTCAATTTACCTTTTCTTTAACATAACAAACTTCTGCTTTTTGAGGCTTAATTGGATCTATTCTTGGATATGACAAAAAAGTTAGTGGAAAACGAAAGGGGCATATCAAGGAAAAAAAATTCCAAGTGAATAATTTAAGATCACATCCATAATTAATGGCAATTGGCACGCTTCCCCTGGAAGCCTAATCATAGCATGGAATGTGCTAATTAGAGCGGTTTGGTGCAAATCAGCCAGTGCAGGTGTGGAGAGGCGCCTCTGTTCTTTTCAGCACGGGTGGCCACCACAAGCAGGAGTCCCTCAGGGTGGGCAGGGCTTGAATTAGGATCCCTCATGAAACACTTTATGGTGTAAAACGAGTTTTTCTCTTTTAAAAGAGGTGGACCTCTGTGTGTGTGTGTGTGTGTGTGTGTGTGTGTGTGTTTGATTGTTTGATCATGGGGCACAGCAGGACAAACCTGGGGAGAGACTTTGAGTGAGCTTTCCCCTGCTGTGGGAAACATGAAAGAGTCAAATGAGCCCAGAGCAGGGAGGAGGGGGCTTAAGGGAAGAGCTAACTTCTTCTGGCACCACCCAGCACACAGTCGGGTGCCCAAGAGGACCCAGCACAGACCTAGTTGCAGCGGGAAGAGGTAAATCAACAGGCTGTCTTCCACTTACTCTTCCATGCCTACCTACCACCCTCCTCCCCCTGCCCTCTGCCCCTGGAAGCTGGAACCATGAACTCAACTCTTTTTTTTTTTTGGAGAGGTTTTTGCAATAGGGTGCGTGTGCTCGCCAGAAATACAGAGAGAGAGAAAGAGAGAGAGACAGAAAACAAGAAATCACCCCCAGAGGGGATGGCCACACTGCAATCCCTTCTTCTCCATTCTCCTCCTGGGATCTTGGGCATGCACACACACACACCCAGCATGAGTTTAAGCCGCTAGGTCCAAGACTCAAACTGCGGTCGATTACAGGGGAGTCCAGTGACATAGCCATTTCTCCAACTGCTGGTTCCTGAACTCAACTCTTAATGTCTGACTTTGGTTGTATTTAGCACATGGGGAGTCTCCAAAAGAGACTCAAGGGAGGGAGGAGAGAGAGCTCAATTATATTTCTCATCTCTCTGAGGTGGCTGTCCACCTCTCCAGAGCTAAGATTTCCATTCTTGTTGGCAACCTTACAGCTGTTCTATCTCAGGGTCCTAGTGACCTGGGCTTCAGGCTAAGGGGCATTAACACCCCGCACTTACCAGCCTAGTCTCCAGCATTCCCCCTCGTGATTTTCCAATATGCTCACGTTTTTGTCGACAGACACATTATGCAACTCCTCATATGATCCCAATTTGTGGGTGGCATCCCTGAACAGTTTTGTCATGACCCTGATGGAGATAACTAAAAAAGAACTGTTTTATAAGAGTGACATTCTTTTTAAATAATTGAAGCTCTTTCCTTAAACCTCAGCATTTGGGCAAATAGTCTCTTCCTTTTCAAGGGAAATCTTTATAAAATGCATCCCTTATTTCTCTATCATCTTAAAGAGAAGTAATTACACATGACTTAAAAGGTGCTCTAAATAACCCTTTGTGAGCATCAGTCGTACATGCAGGGCACTGCAGACCTGGGGACTGTTGTAGACTGTGTCCCCTCAAAACTCATATGATAAAGGTCTACCCCTTGTGGCTGTATTTGGAAATGGCACTTTTATGGACATAATTAAGATTAAATGGGGTCATATTGACGGGCCCTAATTCGACAAGCCCTAATCTGGCTTCCTTATTAGAAGAGGAAGTGACATTGAAATGATCACCTTGTAAGCTAAGTAATATGATTGAATGTATTTAAAAAATGTAAATAAAAATAAAGAAAGAAAGAAAAAAAAAAGAGGAAGTGGCATCAGAGCTCTGTGCAGGCACAAATGTGTGACAAACGTGGGCACACAGAGAAAGAGCCATGTGAGGATACAGCCTGAGTTTGCCACCTGCAAGCAACAAAGAGAGCCTTGGCCAGAAACCAGTCCTTCTGGCACTTTGATCTTGGACCCCCCCCCCCCCCCCCCCAGCCTCTGAAAATGTAACAGAGTAAAGGTCTGTTGTTTAAGCCACCGGATCTCTAGCAGTTTGTTATGGTGGCCCAGATAAACTAATGTAGGACGTGAGAGAGCACAAGGGTTTACCTTTGCCCTTTCCCTTCAGGGGCCCGTTTCTGAGGCTCCCTGTGGCCTGCTCACCTCCCCAGTGCTGAGTTTAGTTCTTGTTGACCGTCTTTTTCCTTATGGCCTTCCTTTGTCCCCGTGCACTCCCAACCTCCAGTTCTTTGCCTTAGTTGTGTCGCTTAGCTCCGTTTAAGTTAGCAATGACCTCTTCCTGCTGATAGGGTTGCTACCTTTAGCACAGCCATCCCTCCCCTATTTAAATCTTATGTGTTTACTAATATGAAAATGACACGTGAGACCAGAAAGATCAGGTTGGTTGGAATAATGTAGACACCGAGAGTTAATAAGTTCTGAGTGAGAATCCAAGTTGTTCTTCCTCAAATAGTGCACATATTTCATTCGTTTAGTTTTTGCTACAGAACATTTGTACTCACCAGAGAGAAACAGAGAGAGCGAACGTAAGAAATCACCATTTAAGAGGGATGGCCATGCCACAATCCCTTCTTCTCTCCTCTCCTCTAGGGATTTTGGGCACATATAAATACATGCCTGGCATGTTTCTCAAGCTGCTAGGTCCAGGACTTGAACCACATAGTTGACCACGTGGGATCCAGCCACTTTAACCACCATGTCAACTGGTTGGCCTGAATAGTGCATGCATGTATTTTAATGCATTTGATCATGAGGTCTTTTTAGATGTCCAGAAGCCATTTCTTTTTTCTTACCCCAGAATCCTTGTTATATTCTTGTACAGCTGAGGTTGTCAAATCAGTGGTAAAAGGATGAATGAAGTGTCACGGTAACTTACTCTTTGTGAATCAAATTCGTTAGAACAGAACGAAACTTCAATTCTTACAAGATCAGGCCTCACCTTCCACCCCTGGGATCTTCTGCTTTGAAATTATTGGAAACTTGGCTTCTGGGGTCCCTGATATGTGCCTTCTGGTAGGAAAGGACTGGGGATTTGTTTGTCCCTGGGGGTTCCCAGGGAATTTGATTAGCAATAAGGCCTTGCATAAACCATCTTTTGTCCTGGCCTGAACAGCCCTGCAGCCAGTCAATAGGTGCCAATTTCATTAGATACCACCCGTGTAACAGCTCACACCACTCCCCCAAACTCCTTGACTCGTAACGCTCATTGGCAGAGACAGCTAATCGATAGTTGCTCCTCACCAGCCCCATGGATATCGACTCAGGGCTCGGGAAGACTTTATAAGGAGTCATTGGGGGGATTCTTTCGGTTCAAATTGAATTGTGGGCCATTAAATCTCTTTAGTAAAAGAGTGCACCTCATATCATATGCCAGTGCTCCTTCTGAATTTTTAACCAGCACCAGAGAACATTCTGCCTTTGCTATAGCAATCTCAGCAGGTCCCAGGTTTTTCTTTCCCTGGCAGATCTGGTTAATTGTTATGGATTTTCCAGCACGTAAAAGCATTGAGTTTGGAAAGTGCAGGCTTTGTTTTCCTTGCAAAATAAAGCTAGTTCTGCCTAGAGATATGGAAGGAAAAAGAAGGGAAAGAAAAGGAGAAGGTGCAGTGAGGGAGTTGAGAATCAGATATGCAGTGCCCACTACCCAGGGCATCTCAGAAAAACCTGGACGTAAAACAGATGCCACACATGTGCACCCACACAGACATCGTTCCAGGCAAATTCGTAGTTATGTGCATCACATACAAAAAGACACACATGAACACACTTTAGGCACGCATTGACATACCATACTCTCTTCCTCCATTCATTGTCCACTTTTAGTGACCTCTTGTGTGAGTTTCAGGGAGAGAATGAAGATTCTTTTTTCACCTGGGCTGAGGTAATGGTAGAGAGCCTATCACAACAGACAGGGTCACACCAGCTCTGTCATTGTTAACGCTGACGTCTAGAGAGTTACATAATTTCTCCCAACCTTGGTGTCCTCTTCTATAAAATGGGAGGTAATCATTACCTGGCAGGGTCACTGTGCAGAACAAATGATGGTTCTGCATAGGAGGTGAAGATCCTGTGGAACATAGCAGGTTATTGCATATCTTCCCACTGCCTGCAATCTTTGATGAGCTCTGCCTTGGAATCAGAGATAGGAGGAATCTTTCAAAAATTTTATTTTATTCTTCTTCTTTTTTTTTTATACATTCAACCATGATACATCATTTGGCTTGCATTTGGTTTGCAAATTTACCCAACAATTGACCCAACATGAAATACACCTGAAACCAGTCCAGTTGAGAATACTATACATGTTATCAACAGGTAATACACCATTCCTGTGTCCCACAAATGTCTTGCCTCTCTCTTTTTTTTTTTCTTTTTCTTTTTTAAAAGTTTTATTCATGATAGAGAGCATGTGCACGTGCACAAGAGTAAGAGGGGAAGAGAAAGAGAGAACCCCTTGATAGGATCTTGTCACACCATGATCCTCTTTCCCCAGACCTCCAGCCTGTCAGGATCTTTGGTAATCGTATGTGCTTGGCATGTTTCAGACTGAAAAGGCCAGGGATCCAGACTTACAGCTGGCTGTGTGGCTTCCAGCACTGCAGTTCAGTTTAATATTGATTGCATCCTCATTTTAACTGTGGGGACACTTAGGCCCAGAGGAAGAGTGTGTCTTGGCTTAGGTCAAGGTTAGTAATGGGCTGACATGAGACTCCAGTTTGCATCCTTTTCACTCCTGTTTTCTACTGCACTGTGTCCCTCTAGGAGGGCTGAGAGGCCCCACTTGTTCCATCCTCAACCCCAAGAAGATTAATTGTTTTTATTAAGAATTCGCATTTGGGTAGCATTTTACTCTTTTCACAGAGCCGAGACTAATTAGAAATTTTGGTCCTGGGGGAGGCTGCCCTGTGAGCTGCCCAGAGTGAAGGAAAGAGAAGTCAGAGAGTAGGCCTCACGAACTGTGAGAATGTCACCTCTGGGTCTGACCTCCCCAGCTCAACACATGCCTTAGAGGGCTGGGTCTCCTGTGGACCGTCTCCGGACTCCCTGTATTGTAACACATTGACTTAAGTAAAGGAAGCAGTGCTTGGGAGTCAGGTGTCAGCTAGGCTGGGAATCAGAAAGCAGGATCTGGAGACACAGGCTCAACAATAGAACGTGTGTGTCCTCAGGGCTGAGGAGGAATCAAGGTCAGGAACACCAGGGCCAGAATCAGGCTAAGAGTCAATTCTTGCCAAGCCCTGTCCAGAACCAGTTTGTAGCTCGTGTGGGATATGGAAGCTGGAACTCCTCTGAGCTGGTTGGGCTCACTGTTTAATAACGTTCGTGCATTTGCCAAGTGTCAGGTACTATTGCAAGTCTTTTATGTATTCACTCTCCTAATCTTCAGAATAACTGTGTAAGGCAAACCCTGTCATGACACCCATTTTACAAATGAAGAAACTGAGGCAAAGAGCATGTAGGTAACTGGTCCAGAGTCTAAGTGGCAAAAGCAGAATTTGAATCCACACACTTAACAATGACACCACTGTCTTCAGTACTTGACATGCCTGAGTCAAGTATTTGAGCACCTGTAACTTATTTAGGAAGTGATCCCAGCAAACCCAGGAAGGGGAGTGAGGAAGTGAGATAAGTAAGAGAAGGATGCCAATATACTGTGCATAAGCAGATTGCCAACTGGAGCATAATCCTGCTTGATAGGATAAGGAGCCAGTGCAGGATATGCCCCCAGATTTATGCACCCTTGGGGGTGAGGGAGCTGAGGTATTTATACTACATCCACACCCATCAATCATGGGTGGAGGGCTACCCTTAGCAATTAATTTTCCAGATGCTCCAACCTGCCAGGAACATGCAGAAAAGGCTATAAAGGCTAAGGAAAGCCTGCGTGCTCCTCATAAAAAAGCAGGTGCAGGAGGCATTTGGAAGGTGATGTGAGACACTGATAGCGTGCAATATGGCCACCAAATGCCTATGTGGGAGACATGAAAAATCTAGTACAGGGAGTAATGTCCCCTCTTCCCCTTATCTCTGACATGTAGATAAGCCCCTGTAGCCTCATTCTATGCACTTTCGCAAGCTCTGATACTAAAAACACATCATCAGGCCTAAACACGGGTAATTTAAGTTCAAGGAGGAGACAGTTTGCCTGACTCAGTGGCTTCACCTGTCTGTTCCCTGTACCCACCCTTGGCTTTAAGCAGCACAAAAGGCATCTGTGACTTGAGTCATGTTTATGTCCCTTCCATTCACCTCTGACAGGATCCAGAACAAGTTACCACCGTAAGGCAAGGTGTGGAGGTGGAGGATGGGCCTAGATGTCCCACCTGCAGAGAGATGCTTGCCCCAAAGGCTAAGCCCTGCCAGGCCAGAGAGGCAACCCTATTTAGAAGAAGAGTGATATTCATGAATATGTATATTCTTGTTTGGTTGGAACTGGTGTAACTGGGCCATCCTGTTGGTTAAATATTGGGAAGTGCCAATGGAACGTGGAGAAAAGTCAATAGACATATGTAAAAAGAAATCATTACATTGGAAATGATTTCCCCTAAAGGCCACAGGAAACTGTCGCTATCAAGGAAAGAAATGTGCCTGTGCTGACACTGAAATGCACATGGGCTTGGGTAGCTCAGCCACGCTGAAGTACTTCCTTTCGTAAGCCACTCAGCAATGATTTGTCAAGCGCTGATGTAGGTGACAGTGTCACCAGGAAGGTGGATGTGGGACCAGCAGAGTCGCAGTGACTCGATGCCCCAGGGAAGGCTCAGACTTATTTTTGGCCTACTGGAATTTATTATTTTCTTTATTCCAAGTGCTTTGGGCAGCACAGAGATTCTAAAGATTCTCCTCTTGGAGACCACAATGTCCTTCCCTGAATACTGGAAATAATTATAATGCCACCCAGAATTGTTGTAAGGAATCGTGTCTATATAGTATATGAAGCACAGCATGACGCCTGGCCTAGAGTGTTATCTTGGCCATTTACTGTTTTAGTGTGTTCATTGTCTGCCTTTCCTGAGCTCTGGGAAGGGTGGGAGCTGTTGGCTTCCTTCCTGTACAGGTGATAATACCTGGCCAATTCTGAATGCTCAGAAAGCAGTGAATGAATGGAGTAAAGGAATTGAGATGACTCCCAATACGTAGTAATTTCTAGGTTTATTATACGGGTTGAGCATTCCTAATCTGGAAATTCAAAATCCGAAATGCTCCAAAATCTGAAACTTTCTGAGCATGATGCCACTTGAGTGGAAAAAATTCTGTACTTATCTTCACATGATGGGTCATAGCCGAAATGCTGCAATGCAAAGTATTGTATAAAATTATCTCTGGGGACCAACAGATGGCACAATGGTTATATTGCTGGACTTCCATGTAGTCGACTGCAGTTTGAGTCCTGCAACCAGTAGCTTAAAACTTATGCCAGGTGCGTGTGCACGCATACCCAAAATCCTGAGAGGAGAAGGGATTGTGGCTTGGCCATTCCCCCCGGGGGGTGATTTCTTGCTTTCTGTCTCTCTGTCTTTCTGGTGAACACCTGCACCCTATAGCAAAAAAACTCTCAATAAATAAATAAATAAATAAATAAATCGATCGATCTCTGGACTATGTGTATTAAACATAAATGATTTTCATATTTAGACTTGGATCCCATTCCCAAGATATCTCATTATGTACATGCAAATATTCCAAAATCCAAAAAAAGAAATTCAAAACACCTCTGGTTCCAAGCATTTTGGATAAGGGAGACTCAGCTAGTGTACAATTTTAAACTCAGATTTGATAAAGCACCCTACACTTTTCCTTTGTAGCATCATCCCAATCATATTGACTAATGTTTTGCGTCATTGTTTGAGTAGCAGCTGTCTCCTTTATCCAAACAGAGGCTCTCTAAGGGTGGAGTCCTGTCTCATTCACAGTGATAGCCCCAGGGCTGAGCACTGTCACAAAGTTGGTGCTCAGTAATTGACAGAAGGAGGAAGGGCAGGAAAGGAGTGGAGGAGAGAAGGGACAATTGAATGTAAAAACTGGAACTGTGTCCTGGATATCAAGTCTGAGTCCCAGGTAGCTCTTACTCCTATTGTGATGGAAAGAGGGGGCCTTGGCTTGACTGTGAGTGCTCTTGGAACTGATCTGCAGGAGTAAACCCTTGGGAGGGCCAGGAAAGGCTGCTGCCTGAGCTGTGGCTCTGTGACCTCTCCCCTGTCCCCAGCCTGGGATACTGCTCTGCTGTAAGCTCTGCATTTTCTTAGGGAAAAAGATTTGTGCTTGTGGATCACTGATAACTGTTAATGAACCTGACCAGCAGAGGGATTTCATTTCTTCCCTGCAAAGTTTATTCTTCTCCCCAGGCTGCTCTGTCAGCTTAAAGGGACTGAGGAGCTTTCAGAGGGGACCAGGCAAATTCTCAGGGGGTCCCTATCTGCCCCAGCTCCCTAGAAGCCTGTCTCAGCTTTGCACATCCCCAGCTGCACTTCGAAAAGGTACAGGATGGCCCTATTTGTCTCTTGGTAAAAAACAGTGGTTTCTACCTTGTAATTAGGATTACTCTGCCTGCAGCATGATGTTCCTTTTAATCACCAAAGGGTGAGCTCACAGTTAGCATCATGCGCTGTGTTCATCCTCATGCATCCTGGCAGGGGGGAAGAGAAGGGAGAGCAAGACGAAGCTGGTACTGATTCAGCCACAGCACATGAGGTGTAGGCTGAGAAGGGGAGAGTAAATTGCTCACCTGACAGGCAGCAGTGATCTTCTGGGAAAGAAAGGAGTCTGGAGCAGGGCCAGGCTGGGTAAAGGGGCAGGAGTGGGACAGTGGCTCAGCTTCCGGAAGGAGTGGAAACTCCCAGCCCTGCCCTCAAGGAGCCCCCTGTCGGAGCCCAAAGGAATAGCAGGGGGAAAGGTTCTCCCTCAGCTGCTACCTCCTGTTGGCCCAGGGGACCTCCACTTCCTAGTTGCAGGTGCCTGAGCACTAACGGTACCCTGGAATTCCCAGGCCGTGGCATCACAGAAGCCCTGGGTGCGAAGGGAGAGGTACAGCACAGGAAGAGGTGAGGGGCTGTGGCATTCACCTGCCAAAGGCTGGTGGAAGACTGTTTGGGACCCACACAGAGGCTGGAGGAAGGGCTGTTTCCCAGCAGATTACAGTGAAGCACAGATGCTGTGTGCTGCCCTGGCCATTAGACTCTGGGAAGCAGAGGCAGAAACTGAGTTAGCAATGCAGAAGGCTTATTGGGAGGTACTGCCTAAGAAGGAAAAAGGGGAGGCAGGGAAGTCTGCTTTGAGACATAGACTGTGAGGACCCAGTCTTCTAGCCTTGTCTGAAATCCTGAGATGGAGGCCTCTTACCAGAGTGCTCTTCGCCTAAAATAGATGCAATCATGGAAATCCTCACAATTCTGACATCCTCATCCAGTAAGGGTTTGGATTTTTGGCAGACCCTGCTCTTTTCTCCATCTTCCTTACTGATGGGATCTCCAATTTTTAGCTGGGCACATAGTCTAGTAATTGTCTATATTCTCATCTATTTAGAAGATAATTGGGGCCATTTGACTAAATTCTAGCTAAATAACACACAAGCTGAAGTTAGTGTCCCAGGAAGTGTCCTTAAAGAAAAGAGTGCCCTTCTCTTTCCCATTTCCTTCATTTTGTTGCCTGGAATATGGAGGAGATGACTGGAGCTCCAGCAGCCATCTTGGCTCATATAGTAGAATCTATATACTAAGAGCTGTGGAAGGACAAGATAAGATGTGTCTCAGATGAGTATGGAGCTGCCATACCAACCCAAGTCTGCCTACTTCTGTACTTGATCAAGGCAGAAAGAAGTTTCTGTGTTCCTTCAGGTAGGTATCTATTGTCCTACTGCTAGGTACTCAAGGAGGGTAGGGATCTGACAAAGTTTCTTTATCTTTGTGGCTCTTACACCAGCAATGAGACTGTCATACGGTGGTATTTAATGTTGGTTGACACCATCATTCCCAGCTGACCACAGGCTCCCTTCTGGTACTATCCTGAATGGAATTCGAAGCTGAAGATGTAAGATCCAAGCACCTATCTAGGGACACACACTGTGTGCTGCTCAATTCTGCTACACCAGAAGTGTGGGGGGAAGATGGGAGCCATAGCCCCAGGTGAGAGCCCTCCAGAGGCACACGCCCCAGAGAGCAGTGGGTCGCTGCATTTGTCTGTGAGTTATCCAGGATGATTGGGACTCCAGAACCTGCCATTGTACTTTTTCCTCTTTGCATAGGCAGCTCCTTCTGCCAAGCATGCTCTTCCTTCTCCTCAGACTACCGCTTCACTTCCTAGATCACCTCCTGAGTGAGTACTCACTAGGCCTCCTGTGCTCCTTGTCTGTGTTTCACTGTAGTCTCTGGGCTCCAGCTGAGTGGGAGCTGAGCAGGAGGCCTAGATGTGCTTCCCACACTGACATGCAACCTCTGTGAGGCCAGGGGCTGCACCTCATCACGGAGCCTGGGGCAGGCAGCTCTGGGCAGGCTGGCTGAATTACCTCTGAGCAGCCCGGAGGAGCAGGACTAGCGGGCGAGGGTGGCTGT
Source organism: Tupaia tana (assembly GCA_026018925.1). Classification (NCBI taxonomy): domain Eukaryota; kingdom Metazoa; phylum Chordata; class Mammalia; order Scandentia; family Tupaiidae; genus Tupaia; species Tupaia tana. The sequence goes on along the minus strand of JAKSZU010000002.1, from coordinate 123,253,293 downwards.
CAGAGATCAGAGAGCTCAGCGCCAGCCACGGTGCCCATCCTGTGCCTCCAGCCTGTTCCCCAGCCTTCAGCCATCATCTGCTCTTCCTCCTCTCACCCCCAGTTCCCTGGGCAATGCCCTGGCAGGACTGAGTATTTTCTGCTCTCAGTGACCGGTGACCAAAGTCACCAGCAGCTAATTAGCACCCTGCAGTGTGCTTGACCCTTGCCCCTGGCTGGCACACACCACTCCCGCTCATTCTCATTTAATGGGCTCAGCACCCGCCTGGCAACCTCCGTCTTCTCCCCCTTCACATGATTTAGCTTCGAGCCTGAGGGGTTTTTCCTTTCTTTCTGGTTTGCTTCACTTAGTAATTAAGCTTTCTTCTGGCTGTTCTCTCCCCTCCTCCACTGACTATGTGTGTGACATGGGACTGGTTCACCTACACCATACCCAGGCAGAGGCAGACACAGGCCCTGCCCTGGGGGAACCCTTCTCTGGGACTGACACACTGACATGGAGAGGCGATGGCCAGGCACAGGGGTACACAGAAGTGAGGGACCCTGGACACCACGTGGGCCAATGTTTACTCACCATGTGGATGGGCAGACTGAGGCCCAGAGAGGTTGAGCAGGTTGTCCAAGATCACCCAGCAATCTAAATTGTCTTAGCTTGGGTTCCCTCAAAGCAAAGTCTGGGTACTGTATTTGGGGCAGAGACAGAGCTGGGGAGCCAGAAGAATGCAATGGGAAGAATAGCAAGCTGATACAGGAGTGCCTTACCAAGTCAGCCACTGCTGGGGGCAGCTCAGGTTCTAGCACACGGGGGGCCCTCTGAGTGCTTCAGGTAGGGAGAGAGAGGACTGTTGAAGCCTTCATTCTTCGTCACAACTGGGCAGGGGCTTCCTCGTGCCTTGGGGCGTTGCTATCCTTGAGCTTCACAGTCACGCATGTGCCCGGGTGGCTGGGCAGGTCCCTGTGGGCAGTTACTGCCAAGGTAGAGGTGATGCCGCTGAGACAAAGTGCTATCAAAGAAGCACCTTGTGTGGCCATTTTCCATAGCAATGGCTGCCATGGGCAGTGGGGCTGAGAGGTAGTGAGGGAGGTCCCCTTAGTATCTGAGTTATAAAAAGACAAGAAAACCTGACCAGTTAGGATTGGTTGTTTGGCAACAACCATCAGAGTACCCAACTCTAGTGCCCTAAAGAAATTTTTCTCTCATAATAAGAAATTCAGGGCCAGCCACAGAGCCTAGGGTTAAAGGAGGCAAATCCCACATAACTGACCATAATTCAAATCCTGGCCCCAGTGGCAATTAAAACACGCTGGCACGTGTGCATACATGCCACAAATCCACAGGATGGAGGAGGGATTTTGGCATGACTGGGCCACTTTGGAGGCACTTTCTCCCTCTCCTTCTCTCTCTCCATCTCTCTAGCAAGTGTACTCATACCCCCGCCCCCAGCACTTACAATAATCATTAATTAATTTTTTAAAAAAAGAAATCCAGGGACCAGCAACTCTGGTACAAGTTCAAGAATGTGAACAGCAGCAATGTCTGAGACTGTCTTAGTCTTTCCCTTGTGAACTCAGGATTGCTGCTGCAGTTCCAGCCATCACATTTGCACTTCCAGCAGGAAGAAAGTAGAAGCCTGGTGGAGAGGGACAGGGGCAGCCTCTTTGTCAGGTCAGCGATCACTGTCCTCTGGAACCCTCCAGCCTACTTCCACTACAATTCATTGGCCAGAACATTTGTAATTCAGTACTCCTGTCAGGTTGGAAGAAAGTGGGAATGAGAGCTTGGGCTGTCAACTGGTGCTGTCTGCCACACAGACATGGTCCCATTTCCTTTTTCCTTGGTGGAGGAATGGCCCCACACACTTTCTTTGTTGCTCCTAACTCATACTGGATCTTGAGTGGTCCTGGTCTTTGAGATCTGCTAGGGGAAATGTTGGGCTTTTCTACTAAGACCAAACAGAAGAGGAGGCATGGAAAACAACTATCAGCCTTTCCTTTTTTAAATCTCCACTTTTATCTCCCCTTTGAAAGAAGGAGAAGCCCTTGCTCAGGTGAAAGGAGCATTATCTAATCTTATCAGTAACTGAGCAGCATCCGACAGAATGAGAATGATGTATTTGTTTTTTTCTTCTGGCGGTTGATGACTTCACTTGGTCACAGGCCTGGAGAAGAGTGCAGATAAGAGAAATGGAACTGGGGCTCCCAAGCTGACCCATGTCGCTCGGGACAATGAGAAGTTGGGCTGCCAGGGCAGAGTTCCTGCTGTCGGAATATTTGGACCCAGCTGTCACCCACTCCAGGGCTGTGGTTAAGTCCAGGCTCATTCCAACCTCCAGCAGAGCAATTGGGGAGGCAGAATAAACCCCTCCCAGGTGAGGAGAGGTACTTCTCTTCTACCCTCTCCAGACAGCCCAAAAGGAAAGTCTCATGTCACTGTCTTAATCTGGGCTTCCTGAAAATCCAGCCCTCATTCAGGATTTGAGTGATGATAAGGGAGCTGAGAAAGGAGACAGGCAGAGAAGGCTGCCTATGGGCTGTGGGATCTTCCCCAGGACCATCATGGGCAAATGAGGCTTAATCCCACCAGGAACCTTTGGGAGCTCATGTGAGACATGCCTCAGAGTTAGCTCCTGAGGGACAGCGAGCTGGGGTATTTATAAACCAACTCCACAGCTATTGGCTGAGGGCTGCTCCCAGCAGCTGCTGATTCTCCAGTATCCTGGATGGCACATGGGCAGGCAGACAGGATGCAGCTGGCAGAGACGGGCCCTGGGCACAGAAAGGCAGGCACAGCCTAAGAGGTAATGTGGGAGTGGTAAAACAGACCAGGGCATGAGAGTGGAACACCAATGGTGATGACCACAGACACATTGACTGTCAGCTGGAGGGACTAGAAAGATCACTTCACTGGGGTGCTGTCAGCATTTTGGTGGAATGCTTTTTCTTATGTGAGACAATCACTCCCTGCAGGACGCTGGCATCCCTGGCCTCCCACACAGTACCCATTGTACCCCCTGGTCACTGACTACCCGTGATCCCCCATTTCTAAGCATCCTGTCCCTCAGGAACCACTGATACAATCTGGCCTCTTCACTTTCCAGATGAAGGCCAGTGATTGCTCCAACAACACAATGAGGAGCAGAGGTAGGCCTGGAATTCCAGTCTCCTGAATCATTACACTTGCTTGTTTCAAAAAAGATAGGGTGGTTCAGTGGGTACTCTTTCATTCATTAGAAATATATATTTGAACGTCCTCTTTGAGCTCCAGGCTCTGATGTTCCCTCACTAATGTCTAACTTGGCGCTCTCCTGCCACTGCCTGGGCCTATCCCTGTGTATTCTGGCCCCCACAGTTCAGGGAGCAGCAGTGCCCTGTAACTGCTGCTCCATGTGACAAGAGGGCCAGCGGCTGCAAGATGGCCTGGCACGGGCTGTCACTGGAAAAGAACCTCACTCTCCAATGATGCTTCCCTGATGCCCTTTCCTGCAGCTGATGAAAGCCCCATAGCTGCAGTGAACGAAGCCCTAAGCATCAAGGATAACATTCTGCTCCCGGGGACACTGCTCGGCAGCCCTCTTATTGTCCCCAACTCTACATCATCCATCTGCTGCCTGCTTCTGGCACCTGCAGCCAGGCTCCCAGCCACTCTCCACCCTCCAGGCCCCTGGTCCTCTGCAGTGGGTGGGCCTGTTCAGGCCTGGCACAAACTCTTGGCACCAGGCACTGTGTGAGTGCTGTGCCAGCCTTGGAAATGATGGAACATTCCTGGATGCCACCCCGAGGGGCCTGGTTACCAGACTCACCTCCAGCCAGAATCCACCTGGCTCCCTCTACTCACTGCTAAGAGCTGGGACCAGATGGCAAATTATCGGTGCTGATTTACGGTGACAGCTAGGTCAGTGAGAATGAGGCTTGGGTGCCCATGGGCACTGAGGGATGGGCCTGCAGGGCCCAGGGCTGGGGGAGAGTAAGGGTGGGGGGGACAGAAGGCAGGAGAGAGAGGGAAGGAAAAGCACAAGGCTATGAGAAGAGAGAGGAGTGGAAAGAGAGGCTGGGAGAGCAGAAGGAAAGGACCAAATACAGACAACATTTATTGAGCCCATAATTCATGCCAGGCATGTGTTTCCCTTAGGGTAGGCTTTGGAGTGTGGCACTGTTCAATATGGTAGATGCTAGCCACATGTGTCATTTAAAATTAAAATTAATTATAATTAACTCTAACTAAAAGTTTCCTCATCTCAGAAAGTTCTATTAGAATTTTCATTCCCTGACGGGGGAAGGCAAGTGTTGAATAATATTAGATGATACTGTCATGTCGTGGTACACATATATATTCACATTTATCTGTAGGTATCCATCTACATACACAGATCAGGTATTAATGTTCTAAGAACGCTCGATGTGCGATTTCATTTATATCAATCCTTCATGACAGTTTTGTGTGTGTGTGTGTGTGTGTGTGTGTGTGCTGTATTGTTTTAATCAGAGGTCAACAAACATTTTCTGTAAAGAATCTGTGTGTGAGGGGGTATCTCCAAAAACAACAAAAATAGCTAGTACAATGAAAATCAAAGATGCACAACATAGGGACAAGCAGATGGCATAATGGTTACGTCACTGAACTCCCACGTAATTGCCCATTGTTTGAATCCTGGACCTGGCAGCTTAAAACTCATGTCGGGCATGTATGTATACGTGCCCAAAATTCACTATCTTTATAAAAAGGGAGAATGGAGAGAGAAAAAATGTTTCAGAAGAAAATTACAGTGCACTTGCCACTAGATTCTAGCTTTGTCCATACTTTTAGTTTAAGGTCTTTTGTGAATAAATAAAATGTGGAAAATAAAAAGGTTGGTATGGAAGGGAGTGAGGGGAAGCAGAAGGAAACAGGTAAAAGAATGTTTAATTGACAAAAAGTTAGAAGCTATTTGCTAATGATAATGTACATAGTAATATCCCTGTCTTGACTGACATGCGTGGTATTTGTGCTGGAAAAAGAAAGGTACACTGTAAAGATGTGTCATTAAATGTAAATAAATTTTAAAAGAAACTTAAAAAAAGAAAAAGTGTCCCGCATAGATATATAATAGTTAAAAGAAAATAAGAAATTATATAATAAAATATTTTTAAAAATTTTGTTGGACATGATATACCATGTTATCTGTCGATTTAAAATAATAATAAGAAGAACCAGTATATTAGTCTGTTACTGTGTTGCTGATATAAATACCCAAGACTGAGTAATTTATATATATATAAAAATTCATTAGCTCACAATTCTGGTGTCTGGGAAGTCCAGAGGCATCACAAAATGGCAGAAGCCAGAGCTTTGAGCAGAACAGAGCATGGCCTATTGCTATGAATTTCTGTGTCTAATTCTGACCTAATTTCCTTTGCTAATATACCCACCAGAACTCAGTCACAGAGGTTCTTCTCTAATGACCTTATCACACCCAAAGTCCCCACCATGGGACAACATGAAGAAATTAAGTTTCTATAATCAACTTCCAGCATGTGAACTCTTGGGGGCTGTCCAATCACTGACCACTAAGATCAAACTACAAAACATGAGCCTTTGGGGGGACAAAAAATTATTCAAACCATAACAATAAGATCATGAATATTTTAGAATTTAATATTTTAGATTTTGGACCATACAATCTCTGTCACCACTACTCAACTCTGCCATGGTAGTATGAAAGCAGTTGTAGATAGTATGTAGTTGAATGGGTGTAGTTGGTTTCCAATAAAACTTTTTTTGTTGTTACGGAATAGACCTTGAAATATTTAATATACTTTTCATAGATGACATAGTCTTTTGATTTTTTTTTTCAATCATTTAAAATTGTAAAGACCAAACACCTCAGGCTTGTCTTTGGAACTTGCAGCCTGGTGTTCCATACATTGTGCATAGCACAGAGTGCAACTTGAACCTTTTTACTTAAGTTATATCTCCTTAGCTCATTCCCATCAGGAGGTAATAGACTGTAGAAGAGCCAACCACCTAAAGCTACCTATATAAACGTTATCTGCTCTGATCTGGAAGACATAGCACTGTAACAGGAATACATTTGGGATTTAAGAGTGGTATTCCCTCCTCTGATACTACAGAATCTACTCCCATAAATAGGAAGAAGTGAATACTGCAGCAGATGACCAAAAACCAGTACAGAGACAGAAAAAACATGAGGAAACAAGGAAATAACTCTCTTCCTAGGGAACATAATAATCCCTCACCAACAAAGGACAACACAAAAGAATTCACAGAAATGTCAGAAAAAGAATTCCAAACATTCGTTGTGAAAAACCCAATGAGATGCAAGAGAAGACAGACAATTCTAGGAAATGAGAAAATCATTCCAGGACATTAAAGGGGAATTCTATAAAGAGACAGACACCCTAAAAAAGAATCAAACAGAACTTCTGGACATGAAGAATACACTACAAGAAATTACAGTCTCCCACAAAAGCATTAACAGCGCAATAGACCACACAGAAGAAAGAATTTTTTTACCTTGAATACAGTCTCTAACATAGACCAAATCACCAAAAAGAATGAAAAAATAACCAAAAACACATGAGGATAACATACAGGACATTCTAGACACCATGAAATGCCTAAATATCTGTATACTGGGTACTTCAGAGGGTGAAGGACCTATTAAAGGAATGGAAAACCCCTTCCATAAAATTCTATCTGAAAACTTTCCAAATCTAGAAAAACATGGAGAAATTCAGATTTAAGAAATGTAAAAAACTCCAAATAGAATCAACATAAAAAGATCCTCCTTCTGGCACATCATAACTAGATTGATAAAATCAAAGACAGGAGTCTAAAAATGACAAGAGAGAAATGTCAAGTTACTTACAAACATTTTCCTATTAGCCTAACATCAGACCTATCAACCAAAGCAATGTAGGCAAGAAAAGAATGGGAAGACATATTCAAAATGCTAAAAGAAAAATAATACTAGGATTATTTATTTGACCAAGAATACTATACCTGGCAAGATTATCCTTCAAATGGGAGGAAAAAATCATTCTCAGATAAATAAAAACTGAAAGAATTTATCATACTAGACCAACTCTTCAAGAAGAACAGAAAGGCGTACTATATCAAGAAAACTAAAGAGAGACAAACAGAAATAATAGAGTGAAAAAAAAAAAGAAAATGAGTTACAGAATGGCAGGGATAAGTCTGAAAATGTTGACAATAACATTGAATGTTGATAGATTAAATTATCTAGATTAGCTGAATGGAGGAAAAAACAGGGGCCCTCTCTATGCTGCTTACAAGAAACAGCCCTCACCGATAAAGGTATACATAGACTACAAGTGAAGGACTGGAAATAGATATTCTAAACAAATGGAAAACAAACAAACAAAAAAAGACTGAAGTTATAATACTCATATCAGACAAAATAGACTTCAGGACAAAACCTGTAAGAGAAAAAGGGCAGGGACCAACAATTGGCATAATGGCTATGTTGCTGGACTCCCATGTAGTCAACCACAGTTCAAGTCCCGAACCCTGTGGCTTAAACTCACACTGGGCGCGTGTGCGAGCATGCCCAAGATCCCGAGAGGAGAATGGAAGATAAGGGATTGAGGTGTGGCCATCCTCCTGGGGGGGGGGGGGTGATTTCTTGCTTTCTGTCTCTCTCTTTCTGGCAAGTGCATGCACCCTATAGCAAAAATCTCTTTAAAAAAATGTCAATTTCATTTTTAAGTTTTTCATAGTTTTCTTTGCAGAGGTCTTTCACTTTTTGGTTAGGTTTGTTCCTAGGTAACTTATATTTTTGTGACTATTTGAATGGAATTTGTTTCTACATTTCTACCTCAGTTTGTTCATTGTTGGTGTATAAAAATGCTATAGATTTTTGTATGTTGATTTTGTATCCTGCTTCTTTACTGTATCCACTTATCACTTCCAATAGGTTTGTGTATGTGTGTGTGTGTGTGTGTGTGTGTGTGTGTATTCTTTTGGATTTTCTATGTATTTAATTTATCTACAAATAGAGATCATTTTACTTCTTCTTTTCTTATTTGAATGTCTTTTATTTTAGTCTCTTGTCTAATTGCATTGGCTAGGAATTCCAGTACTATCTTGAAAAGGATTGGAGAAAGTGGGCGTTCTTGTCTTGTTCCAGTTTTTTCTCTATTCAGTATAATTTAGCTGTGAGTTTGTCATAGATGAATTTTATTATGTTAAGGAATGTCCTTTCTATGACAATTTTGCTGAGAGTCTTAATCATCAAAGCATATTATATTTTAGCAAATGTTTTCTGTAGATTGAGTAATATAATCATATGGTTTACTTTTTTCTTTCTGTTAATGTGGTGTATTACATTTATTGCTTTGCATATGTTGAACCACCCTTGCATCCCTGGAATAAAGTCTACCTAGTCATGGCATATAATCTCTCTCTTTTTTTTTTTTTTTTTTGGAGAGGTTTTCGCTATAGGATGCATGCGCTCGCCAGACAGACAGAGAGACAGAAAGCGAGAAATCACTCCCCAGGGGGGATGGCCATGCTGCAATCCCTTCTTCTCCATTCTCCTCTCGGGATCTTGGGCATGCACACACACGTGCCCGGCATGAGTTTAAGCCGCCGGGTCCAGGACTCGAACCACGGTTGACTACTGGGAGTCCAGCGACATAGCCATTATGCTAAATACTGGTCCCGCACATAATCTCTTTAATGTGTTGCTGGATACAATTTGCTAGTATCTTGTTGATAATTTTTGCATCTGTATTCATCAGGATAGAATGAATTTAGGAGAGTTCCTCCTTTTGGATCTTTAGAAATAGTTTGAGTCAGGGCTAGTTTTTTTAAAGTATTATAGAATTTTGAAGTGATCCTATCAGGACCTGGGCTTTTCTTTGCTGGGAGACTGTTACTAATTCAATCTAATTGCTTGTTAATGGGTCTATTCAGGCTTTCTATTTCATCCTGGTTCAAACCTGATGTTACATGTGTTCAGAAATTTGTCAGTCTCATCTAGTTTTTTTTTTTTTTTTTTTTTTTTTTTTTGTCAATATATAGTCACTTGTAGTATTCTCTCATGATTTTTTTGTGTTTCTGTTATGTCTGTTGTAATATTGTCTGTTTCACTGCTAATTTGATTTATCTAGTTCCTTTCTCTCTTCTTCTTAATTAATATGGCTAATGGTTCATCAACTTTGTTTACCTTCTCAAAGAACCAGCTTTTGGTTTCATTTATTTTCTATATAGTTTATTCTCTTTTTTATTTATTTCTGATTTAATATCTATTATTTCTTTTCTTCTGGTATTTTTTGTTATTATTGTTTTACCAGTTTTCTGAGATGTGTCATTAGTTTGTCTATTTACCATCTTTCTATTTTTTTCCTCATGAGCACTAATTGTTATACACTTCTCTCTTATGACTGCGTTTGCTGTGTCCCATAGATTACACAAACTCATTTGTTCATTATCATTGGCTTCAAAGGATCTTTTGATTTCAGTCTTAATCTCTTCAGTAGTTGTGAAGTCATTCAGGAATAGGTTGTTTAGTTTCCATTTGTTTGTGTATTTTTGAGAGTTCTTTCTGTAGTTAATTTCAAGTTTGATTTCACTATGATAAGAAAAATGCTGGATATCATTTCTATACATTTGAATCTGTAAAGGCTTGTTTTGTCCCCTATCATGTGATCAGTCTTCAAAAAATGTTCCATGTAGAGGTGAGAAAAATGTGTAATTTTTTAGTTACTGTGTTTAATGTTCTATTCTGTCAAGTCCATTTAACTTGGGGTATTATTTAGATCTTACATCTTTTTGGTTTTTGTCTAGATGATCTCTCTAGAGGAAACAGTGGGATGTTGAGATTCCCCAATAATTATTGTGTTCAGTCTACCTCTCCCTTAAAATCTAACAGTCTCTCACGTATTTGGGTGCTCTAGTGTTGGGTGAGTAGATATTTATAAGTATGATGCTTTCTTGATAAGGTAGCCATTTTAGTACTGAATAGTGTCCTTTGTCTTCTTTTTTTTTTTTTCTTTTTAAGAGGTTTTTGCCAGAAATACAGAGAGAGACAGAAAGTGAGAAATCACCCCCCAGATGGGCTAGTCACAGCACAATCCCTTCTTCTCCATTCTCCTCTCAGGATCTTGGGCACGCATGCACATGTGCCCAGAGTGAGTTTAAGTCACAGGGTCTGGGACTCGAACCATGGTTGACTACATGGGAGTCCAGCGACATAGCCATTACGCAAACTGCTGGGCCCCCAAAATGAAATTGACTTTGAGAAGAACTTGCTCCCTCCCTGCTTCATTGGGACACCCATTCCAGTGATGGGTCTTGCCTTACGTGACTGGAAGGCTGTGCTACAGAAACCCATGACTCATCTCCTCCTCCACTCACCTTTGAATTCTAGATGTGTTATTTGGGATTTTGAGAAGACCTTGTCCCCTCCCTGCTCCATTGGGACACACATTCCAGGGACTGGCCTTGCCATATGTGGCTGGGAGGCTGTGCTTTAAAGATCATGGTTCATTCTCTTTCCCACTCACTTCTCAACTCTCAAGAGCGCCAGGGAAACAGTTGCAGAAAGACTGTGGCTCATCCCCTGCCACACACCTCTGAATTCTAAGACCACAGTGTTTTCTGAAGCATACGGCTGCTTGATTCTTCTGTCTTCCTCAATTAAAGTACAGCATCTCAGTCCCAGGCACACCTGTTCTCTAGAAACTGAGAGAACTTTGAATCATCCAAGTCCAATGACAACCGTGCAGGTTGCTGGTGAGTATAAGGGAGGTAGAGCAGCAGAGAGATTGCCAGTCATCTACTCTGGCATGGCTTTGAATGCTCAGAATTAACTTGAAGTTTGGAAGAAAAGTATAAATCACCAGATGACTAGAAACCGTTGCAGAGGTACAAGAAATATGAGCAACCAACAAAATATCTCTCTCCCCAAGGGAAAACATCAATTCCTTATCTACCACAGACAACACAGTGGAACTTGTGGAAATATCACATAAACGATTCAGAATATTTATAGTGACAAAACTAAATGAGATGCAAGAGAAAAGAGACAATGAGCTCCAGGAGATGAGGAAGTCCTTTTACAATTTGTAAGAAGAAACAGTACCATAAAAAAGAATCAAACAGAATTGTTAGAGATGAGGACTGTAATGCAAGAAATTAAAACCTCCCCCAAAAGTATTAAAAGCAGATTAGATTATGCAGAAGATAAAATCTTGAATGTAGAAGACAAAACCTCTGACCTAGAAAATATAATCAAAAAGACTGAGAAAATAAGAAAAATGAGGACAATATATGAGAAATACTGGATACCATTAAGCACCCAAATATCTGGATAATTAGTATTCCAGAAGGTAAAAAAAATAATAAGGGCATTGATAACCTACTCCATGAAATCCTGAAAGAGAACTTCCCAAACCTAGAGAGACATTCAAAGATCCAGACCCAAGAAATACAAAGGACCCAGAATCAACCCAAGATATTCTCCAAGGCACATCATAGCCAGATTGGCCAAAACCACAAAGACAAGATACTAAAATTGGGAAGAGAGAAACATCAAGTTACTTACAAAGGTTATCCCATCAGATTAACATCAGACCTCTTGTTGGGAACAATGCAGACAAGGAAAGAATGGGAAGATATATTCAAAGTGTTAAATGAAAAATAATTTTAACCAAGATTACTGAACCTGGCAAGATTATCCTTTATATGGGAAACAAAGATAAAAACATTCTCAAATAAACAAAACTTAAAAGAATTTACCAACTCCAGACCAGCTCTTCAAGAAGTTCTGAAGGGAGTGCTATACAGTAAAACTAAAGTCAGACAGACAGATATAGGACAACAAAAAACAATCAAGAAAATGGCTCACTTAATAGGAACATGCCTGGAAATATCAGTAATAATGTTGACTGTTAATGGATAAAGTTCTCCGATCAAGAGACGGACTGGCGGATGGATGATAAAACAAAAACTAACTATCTGTTGCCTACAAGAAACACACTTTATGGATAAAGACATACATAGCCCAAAAATGAAGGGCTGGAAAAAGGTATTCCATGCAAATGGAAATTTAAAAAAAGGACTGGAGTTACAATACTGATTTCAGACTAAATAGACTTTAGGGCTAAAACTGTAAGTAGAGACAAGGGCATTATATAGTAGTAAAAGGGCTAATTCACCAAGAAGACATAATGCTTATAAATATCTATGCACCGGGATCAGCAGTTAGTGGAATGACTATGTCACTGGACTCCCATGTGGTCAACCGCCATTCGAGTTCCCAACCCAGTGGCTTAAACTCATGCCAGGCGCATGTGCATGCATGCCCAAGATCCCAAGAGGAGAAAGGAGGAGAAGAAGGGATCGTGGCATGGCCATCCCCCCTGGGGGCTGATTTCTCACTTTTTGTCTCTCTGTCTCTCTCTTTCTGGTGAGCACACGTGCCCTATAGCAAAAACCTCTCCAAAAAAAAAAATCTATGCACTCAAATCAGGAGCACCTATAACATGAAGGAAAGACTGCTAGAGCTAAATGAAGAGATAGGTTACAATACTATAAATGTTGGGGATCTCAACACCCAGTTATCTCCTTTAGTCAGATCTTCTAGACAAAAAATAAGCAGAGAGGTACAGGCCCTAACAATACTATAAATCAAATGGACTTGATAGACATCTATAGAACTTTCCACCCTGAGGTCACAAAATATACATTTTTCTCACCCTCACATGGAACATTTTCAAAGATTTATCATATGATAGGGCACAAATCAAGTCTTTACAATTTCAAAGGCATAGAAACTATTTCTAGCATCTTCTCTGACCATGAAGGAATTAATCTTGATATTTATTTAGGAAAAATCCTCAAAAATACACAAACACATGGAAATTTAACAACCAACTCCTGAATCATTTCTCAACTCTGAAAGGAATTAAGTCTGAAATCAAAAGATTTATGGAAACAAATGATGATGAGTACATGTGTTTCCATAATCTATGGGACACTGCAAAAACAGTCATAAGGGAGAAATCCAAAGCAATTAGTCTACATAAGAAAAATATAGAAAGGTAGCAAATAGACAACCTAACATTTTGCCTCAGGGACTTGAAAAAGCAACAACAACAAAAAAAAAATGCCAGGAGAAAATAAAGAATAAAGATTTGAGCAGAAATAGATGACATAGAAAATAAATGAACTATACAGAAAATAAATGAAATCAAAAGCTGGTTCTTGGAAAAAAGATTGACACACCATTAGCTAGACTGATTAAGAAGAAAAGAGAAAGAAACTAGATAAATCAAAAACATAATGAATCTGGACACCAGGCTACCTGCGGCTGCAGGCCCTAACAGCTGGAATCTGTCACTTATCCCCACCCCTACTCATCTCTGGACTTCAGGTTGGTTTCTTGGGACTTTAAGATGAACTTGCATGTCCCCCGCCCCAAACACACCTGGAGACCAATTCAAGCCAGCGAGCAGTTCCAGACACCAGGCTGCATGCAGCTGCAGGCCCTAATGGCTAGGACCTGTTGCTCATCCTCCGCCCTTTCTCCAATTGCCTTTGGACTCTCTGAATTTCAGTGTTTCGAATAGTGCATGGTGGGTGTTGTGCGCCGCATGATTTTTTTTTTCTTTGCTCTTGAGGTGTAGCTTATTAGGTTAGTTGGAGGCTCTCCACTCCTTAGAAACAGGGAGGACTTTGGGTCACCCAGGACCAGTGACAACAATGCATGGTACTGGTGAGCAACAGGTAGGCCAACTGTAAAAGAAATCACCAGTTTTCTAATCCTGCACACCTTTTAACATTCAGAGATACCTTGAATAAGTTAGGAAGGAACATATAGATCACCTGATGACTAGGAACAATTGCAGAGGCTCGAGAAGTATGAGCAACCAACAAAAGACCTCTACCCCAAGGGAAATCATCAAACCTACATCGCCCACAGTCAATACAACGGACGTAGTGGACATGTTGGATAAGGAATTCAGAGTATTTGTAGTGACCAAACTAACTGAGATGGAAGAGAAAAGAGACAAGGAGCTCCAGGAGATGAGGAAGTCCTTTCATAACTTGAAAGAATAAAAAGATACCTTAAACAAGAACCAGATGGAACTTCTAGGGTTGAAGAATGTGAAACAGGATATCAAAACCTCCCTTGGAAGTATTAAAAGTAGGTTAGGTCAGGCAGAAGATCGAATCTTTAATATAGAAGACAAAACATCTGACCTAGAAAAAAGTATCAAGAAGATTGAGAAAACAACCAAGAAAAATGAGGATAATATACGAGGAATACTGGATATCATCAAGTGCCCCAACATCTGAATAATTGATATCCCAGAAGAGGAAGAAAATAATAAGGGCATAGATAATTTATTCCATGAAATCCTGGAAGAAAACTTTCCAAACCTAGAAAGGCATTCAAATATCCAGATACAAGAAATACATACGACTCCAAGTAAAATCAACCCAAGAAGATCCTCTGCAAGGCACATCATAGCCAGACTGGCAAAAACAACAGACAAAGACAAGATACTGAAGTTGGAAAAGGGAAACGTCAAGTTACTTACTAAGGTCACCCCATCAGGCTAACATCGGATCTCTTGGTGGAAACAATGAAGGCAAGGAAAGAATGGGGAAATATAGTCAAAGTGTTGAATGAAAAACAATTTCAACTAAGAATACTATACCTGGCAAGATTATCTTTCATATGGGAAAATAGATAAAACATTCTAGGATAAACAAAATTTGAAGGACTTTACCAACTTCAGACCAGCTCTTCAAGAGGTTCTGAAGGGAGTACTATACCAGGAAAACTAAAAAGTCAGACAGACAAAAAGCAACTAAGAAAATGGCTCACTTAATGATAGGAACAGGTACGGAAATATCAATAATTACATTGAATGTCAATAGACTAAATTCTCCAATTAAGAGACATAGACTGGCTGAATGGATAGAAAACAGAACCCCTCTATCTGTTGCCTACAAGAAACTCACCTTATGGATAAAGACATACATAGACTAAAAGTAAAGGGCTGGAAAAAGATATTCCATGCAAATGGAAATCAAAAAAGGGCTGGAGAAGCGATAGTGATTTCAAACAAAATAGATTTCAAGTCAAAGACTGTAAGAAGGGACAAAGAAGGGCATTATATACTAGTAAAAGGGGTAATCCAGCAAGAAGACATAATGCTTATAAATATCTATGCACCCAACTCAGGTGCACCTAAATATGTGAAGGAAAGACTGCTGGAGCTAAAAGGAGAGATAGGGAGAAATACTATAATTGTTGGAGATTTCAACACCCCATTATCTCCTTTAGACAGATCTTCTAGGCAGAAAATAAATAGAGAGATACAAGACCTAAATGATACTAAAAATTGAATGGGCTTGACAGATCTATCGAACTTTCCACCCTACGTCGACAACATATACATTTTTCTCACCCCAGCATGGAACCTTTTCAAAGATTGATCATATGTTAGGACACAAATCAAACCTTTACAGATTCAAAGGCATAGAAACTATATCCAGCAGATAGATATATATATATATATATATATATATATATATATATATATATCCCCATCTTCCACCATTAACAAAAATCAACTCAAAATGGATCAAAGATCTGAACCTAAGACCTCAAACAATAAAAATACTAGTGGAAAATGCTGGAAAAAACTCTGACAGACATTGGAGTAGGCAAAGACTTCTTAAATAAGACTCCCAAAGCACAGACAATAATCCCTAAAATAGACAAGTGAGACTATATCAGACTAAGAAGTTTCTGCACAGCAAAGGACACAGTAACAAGTGTGAACCGACAACCCTCAGAATGGGAAAATATTTTTGTTAAATATGCCTCAGACAAGGGAATGATAACCAGAATACATAAGAAACTCAAGCGCCATATGCAAAAAAAAAAAAAAATGATTAACCCAATTAAAAGATAGGAAAATGAGCTGAACAATAATCTCTCTAAGGAAGACATACAAACAGCCAAAAAACATATGAGGAAATGCTCAACATCTCTCATAATAAGGGAGATGCAGTTAAAAACCACAATGAGATAACACCTAACCCCTGTCAGAATGGCAAACATTAAAAATATAAAAAGTGAATCTTCCATATTCTTCCACTTTCTGTCAAAAGCCAGGTTTTTTTATGGCTGAATAGTATTCCATAAAGTATATATGCCACAGTTTTTCAATCCATTTATCCATACGGGGGCATTTGGGTTGGTTCCATGTCTTAGCAATCATGAAAAGTGCCGCAATAAACATGGATGTGCAAGCACTTTTCTAATGAAGAATTCTTCTGTCCTTTGGGTAGATGCCAAGGAATGGGATTGCTGGATCATATGGTAGTTCTATTTGTAGGCTTTTGAGGAATCTCCAAATTGTTCTCCACAGTGGTTGGACTAATTTACATTCCCACCAGCAGTGTAAGAGAGTTCTCCTTTCACCACACTCCCGCCAACACTTATCATTTTGTTTTGTTTTGTTTTGTTTTGTTTTAAATCTTAGACATTCTGACTGGGTTAGGTGGTATCTCATTGTTGTTTTGATCTGCATTTCCCTTATGATGAGGGATGTTGAGCATTTTTTCATATGCCTTTTGGCTATTCATATGTCATCTTTAGTGAGTGATTTTTTCAACGCCTTCTCCCATCTTTTAATAGGGTTGATCATCTTTGTTCAGGACAGCTGCTTGAGTTCCTTGTGTATTCTGGTTATCAGTCCCTTATCTGATGCATAATTTACAAAAATATTTTCCCATTCTGAGGGCTGTTGATTCACACCACTTACTGTATCTTTTGCCATGCAGAAACTTCTTAGTCTGATGTAATCCCACTTGTCTATTTTGGGGATTATCGACTGTGCTTTGGGGGTCTTATGTAAGAAGTCTTTCCCTACCCCAATGTCTCCCAGAGTTTCCCCAGTGTTTTCTAGAAGCAGTTTAATAGTTTGGGGTCTTAGATTTAGATCCTTGATCCACCTTGACTTGATTTTTGTCAGAGGTGAGAGGTAGGGGTTCAGATTCATCTTTCTACAGGTGGAAATCCAGTTTTTCCAGCACCATTTGCTGAAGAGGTTTTCTTTTTCACAGTGTATTGACTGGTACCCCT
Source organism: Tupaia tana (assembly GCA_026018925.1). Taxonomy (NCBI): domain Eukaryota; kingdom Metazoa; phylum Chordata; class Mammalia; order Scandentia; family Tupaiidae; genus Tupaia; species Tupaia tana. The sequence goes on along the minus strand of JAKSZU010000002.1, from coordinate 123,236,165 downwards.
TGTCAAAATTCAGTTGACTGAATGATTGGGAATTTATTCCTGTGGACTCAATTCTGTTCCATTGGTCCACATGTCTGTTCCTGTGCCAGTACCATGCTGTTTTGATTACCACAACTTTGTAGTATATTTTTGGGTCTGGGGAGTGAGATGCCACCCACTCCACTCTTCTTGTGTAGAATTGCTTTGGCAATACAGGGTTTTTTATTATTCCAGGCGAATTTTATGATTGTCTTTCCTAGATCTGTGAAGAATGTGTCAGGTACTTTGATTGGCATTACATTAAGTAGGTAGATTAATTTGGGTAGAATTGCCATTTTGGTTATATTGATGATTTCAATCCAGGAACATGGGATGTTCTTCCACTTTTTTGTATCATTTTCAATTTCTTTTTTTTAGCTTCTCATAGTTTTCCTTGTGAAAGTCTTTAACTTCTTTGGTTATTTTTATCCCTAAGTATCTTATACTTTTGGTGGCTATGGTAAATGGAATAGCTTTTTTCAGTTCTATCTCCATCTGCCTGTTGTTTGTATATAGAAATGCTATAGACTTCTGTATATTAATTTTGTATCCTGCAACTTTACTGTATTCATGCATTACTTCCAGAATTTTTTCATGGAAATCATTGGGTCTTCTATGTACACAATCATGTCATCTGCGAATAGAGAGAGTTTCACCTCTACTTTTCCTATTTGGATGCCTTTAATTTTTTCCTCTTTTCTGATTGCATTGGTGAGGACTTCCAGTACTATATTGAAAAGGAGTAGAGAGAGTGGACATCCTTGTCTTGTACCTGTTTTTAGTGGGAAAGCTTTCAGCTTTTCTCCTTTCAGGATGATGTTCGCGATGGGTTTTTCATAGATAACTTTTATTGTGTTGATAAATGACCCTTGTATGCTGATTTTGATGAGAGTCTTGATCATAAAGGGATGTTGTATCTTATCAAATGCTTTTTCTGCATCAATTGATATGACCATATGGTTTTTTGTCTTTTTTCCTGTTAATATGGTGTATTACATGAAGGAGAGACACTGTATGTCTCCTCTTAATATATACTGAGTATCCACACTCTATAACTGAAACTGACAGGCTAAAGGATGTACAAACACAAGAGATGGGTGTGAATGCCAGATGTGGTGTGTGTGGAGGAGTGGGGTCTGGGGAAAAACATTTGGAGGAGGGATACGGAGACAGCATTGTTGAAACAGGGAGGTAATGTTGTTATATTTTGATCAACTGGACTGGGGAGAAATGTTCACATATTGAAATGATTACCTTGTAAGCTAAATAATGTGATTGAATGTATTAAAAAATATTTAAAAAATTAACTAACAAAAAAATTAAAAATTAAATAAAATGAAATTAAAAAATTTTAAAAATATATAAAAATTGATAAGTGTTGGTGGGGATGTAGTGAAAAGGGAACTCGCCTACACTGTTGGTGGAAATGTAAACTTGTTCAGCCACTGTGGAGAACAATATGGAAGTTCCTCAAAGATCTACAAATAGAACTACCATTTGATCCAGCAGTCCCACTTCTGGGCATCTACTCAAAGAACAGGAGAACGCTCAGTGGGAAAAGTGCTTGCACATCAATGTTTATTGCAGCATTATTCACAATCACCAAGACATGGAACCAACCTAACTGTCCACAAGCAGATGAATGGATTGAAAAAGTGTGGCATATATACTCTATGGAATACTACTCAGCCATAAAAAAACAACAAGACCCTGGCATTTGATAGAAAGTGGTCAGAAGTGGAGGATCTATTGCTGAGTGAAGCAAGACAGGATATGAAAGAAAGATATTGTATGTATCCACCTAATATATACTGACTATCTGCACTCTATGGTAGAAAGTGAAATATAATATAAATATGAAATATAAATAAAGGCAGTGAAAATATTTAACGAGGATAAGACAGTATGGAACGGGGGGAGGAAGAAGAGGAGAGTATAGAGAAGATAGCAAGAGAACAAATAGAGAGACATGACATTAGTAGGACACAGATATGGTTTGTTACCTGTTGATGATTATGTGTATAGAATTCTCAACTGGATTGGTCTGAGAAGTATTTCACATTGGGTAAAGCCTTTTTGCAAGCAAAATGAGAAATAGTGATGGACTGTTTAAGACAATAATTGGAATAATAATAATGATGATTGGGAAAAACAATGAAAAGATATTGGATAATGAAATGGGGATTTTAATGTCTCTGTATTGACTGATATGCATGGTATTCCTTCTGGAAAAAGAAATGTAATACACTGTAAAGTTATATGTGATTCAATGTAATATAAACAAGATTATAATGATAAATAAATTTTTAAAAATCTAAAAAATGAAAGTAAACTAGCCAATGTAAAGAAAGTAAATAAATATTTTAAAAAGTACAAAAATATTTAAAATAAAAAGAATACTATTACACATCATCATCAACAGGAAATAAACCATTTCTGTGTCCCCCCCCAAAAAAAAACAAAAAAAAAACATAATGAATCAGGCAATATTACAACAGATACGATAGAAATACAAAAGAGGATACCATGAGTATATGTCAACAAATGAGAACATGGAAGAGATGGACAATTCCTGGATGCATATAATATATACCAAGATTGAATCAGGAGGCTATAGAAAGCCTGAATAGACCCATAACAAGCCATGATATTGAATCAGTAATAAATAACCTCCCAACAAAGAAAAACCCATGTCCTGATGGCTTCACTTCTGAATTCTACAAAACTTTTAAAGAAAAGTTAACTCCATTCTACTAAAATGATTTCTAAAGACCCAAAAGGAAGGAACCCTTCCAAATACATTTTATTAAGCCTATATCATCTTCATTCCCAAAACAGATAAACACATGACAAAAATAAAGGAAAACTACAGACCAATGTCTCTGATGAATATAGATGCAAAAATTCTCAATAAGATACTTGCAAATAGTTGTTGTCATATCCAACATATAAATAAGATTATTCATCATGACCAGGGAGGCTTTATTCCATGGATGCAAAGGTGGTTTATCATATGCAAAACCATAAATTTAATACACCATATTAGCAGAAAGAAAGATAAAAAACATATGATCACCTCATCGATGCAGAAAAAGCATTTAATAAAATACAGTATCCCTTCATGATTAAGATGCATAGCAAAATTGGCATAGAAAAGTCATTTCTCAGCACAATAAAACCCATGCATGAAAACCAATAGCTAACATTATACTGAATGAGGAAAAGCTGAAAGCTTTTTCACTAAAAACTGGTACAAGACAAGGCTTCCCACTTTCTCCACCCCTTTTCAATATAGTGCTGGAAGTCCTAGCCAATGCAATTGGAAAACAGAATAATATAGAAGGCATTAAAATAGGTAAAGAAGAGTTGGGAATATCTTTATTTGCAGATGACATGATGTTATACATAGAAGACCCAAAAGTATCCATGAAAAAAACCTCTTGGAGTAATAAATGAATACAATAAATTGGCAGAATACAAAATCAACAACCAAAAATTGATAGCATTTCTATATATGAACAACAAGCTGGAGGTGGTACTGAAGAAAAGAATCCCTTTTTACCATAGCCGCAAAATCTATAAAATACCTAGGGATAAAACTTACCAAGGAAGTCAAAGACCTTTACAAAGAAAACTATGAAATATTTAAAATTATTTTGAAAAAGACACAAAAAAGTGGAAGGACATTCCATGTTCCTGGATTGGAAGAATTAATATAATCAAAATGGCAATTCTACTCAAATTAATCTACATATTTCATTTAATGCCAATCAAATTTCCAGAGACATTATTCACAGATTTTAAAGACAATCATAGAATTTGTCTGGAATCATAAACGAGCACATATTGCCAAAGCAATCTTGTGAAAGAAGAGTGGAGTGAGTGGCATCTCACTCCCTGACCCCCAAATATACTATAAAGCTGGGATAATCAAAACAGCATGGTATTGGCACAAAAACAGACTGATGGACCACTGGAATAGAATAGAGACCCCAGAATAAATCCCAAAACATACCTTTGACAAAGGATACCAGTCAATCTGGTGGGAAAAGGAAAACTTCTTTAGCAAATGGTGCTGGAAAAACTGAGTATCCATCTGAAGAAAGATGAAACTGGATACCCATCTTTCACTATTAACAAAAATCAGCTCAAAATGGATCCAAGATCTAAACCTAAGGCCTCAAACTATAAAACCACTGGTGGAAAACATGGGGAAACTCTGGGAGACACTGGGGTAGGCAAAGACTCCTGAAATAAGACTCCCAAAGAACAGGCAATAATCTCCAAAACAGACAGATGGGGTTAAGATTAAGAAGTTTCAGCACAGTCAAGAACACAGTAATTAGTGTGAATCAACACCCCTAGGAATGGAAGAAAATTTTTGTAAACTATGCTTCAGATAAGGGACTGATTACCAGAACACACAGGGAACTCGGTGGCTTACCTGAAAAAAAAATTAACCCAATTAACAGGCAGGAAAATGAATTGAACAAAAAACTCTCCAAGGAAGACATGCGAACAGCCAAAAATCATGTGAAGAGTTGCTCAACCTCCTTATCATAAGGGAGATGTAGATTAATACCACAATGAGATATCACCTAACCCCTATCAGAATGACCAAGATTAAAAATACAAATTTTTTTTTCTTTTTTTGGAGAGTTATTTTTTTTTTTTTTTGCTATAGGGTGCGTGCGCTCGCCAGAGAGACAGAGAAAGACAGAGAGACAGAGAGACAGAAAGCGAGAAATCAACCCCCAGGGAGGATGGCCATGCCACAATCCCTTCTCCTCCATTCTCCTCTTGGGATCTTGGGCATGCATGCACACGCACCTGGCGTGAGTTTAAGCCACCGGGTCCAGGACTCGAACTGCAGTTGACTACATGGGAGTCCAGCGTCATAGCCATTACGCTAATTGCTGGTCGCAAAAATACAAAAATTTTAAGTGTTGGTGGAATTGTGGTAAAGGGGAAACTCTCCTACACTGCTGTTGGGAATGTAAATTGATCCAGCCACTGTGGAAAACAATATGGAGATTTCTCAAAGACCTACAAATAGAACTACCATATGATCCAGCAATTCTGCTCCTGGGCATCTACCCAAAGGACAGGAGAATGCTGTCAGAAAAATACTTGCACATCAATGTTTATTGCAGCATTATTCGCAATTGCTAAGACATGGAACCAACCCAAATGTCCATGAACAGATGAATGGGTTGACAAAGTGTAGCACATATACTCTATGGAATACTATTCATCCATAAAAATCAGCAAGACCCTGGCATTTGATAAAAAGTGGTTGAGTATGGAAGATTTATTGCTGAGTGAAGAAGCCAGGCTATGAAAGAGAGACACTGTATGTCTCTACTTAATATATACCAAGTGTCAGCATCTACGATAGAGACTGAAAGATTGGAGAACATAAAAGCATTTAAAATAGTTATGGACACTGGAGACAGTGTGGAAGGAGGGTTGGAAAGGGGAAGAGTATAAGAAAGGAAATTAGGGAGAAAAAAAATAGAAAGGCAATACATTTGTGGGACACACCAGTTGTTTATTACCTGTTGATGGTAACATGTACAGTATTCTCAACTAGACTGGTCTGAGGTGTATTTCATGTTGGGTAGATTCTCTTTACAAGACAAATGATGTATAGCAATTGAATGTATATTAAAAAAGAATCATAAAAATAAATAAATGAAATTGAAAATGATGCCAAAACAAGGAAAGACATCCCATATTCCTGGATTGGGAGAATAAATGTAACTGAAATGTCAATCCTACCCAAATTAATCTATAAATTCAATGCAATTCAAATCAAACGGCCAGAGTTATTCCTCACAGGAATAGAAAAAAATCAGAATTTTTCTGGAATCATAAAAGGCCCTGTACTCCAAAAGCAATAGTGTGCAAAAATAATAAAGGAGGAGGTATTTCCCTCCCTACCCTCAAAATATATGACAAAGCTGTGATAATCAGAACAGTGTGGTATTGACCCAAAAACAGGCAGGTAGACCAATGGAACAGAATTGAAAACCCAGAAATAAACCCTAAAACATATAACCAACTGATTTTCAACAAAGGGCACAAGACAAGCCAGTGGAGAAAAGAAAATCTCTTCAGCAAATGGTGATGAAAAAACTGAATATCAATCTGCAATAAAATTAAACTTAACCCCTATCTCTCACTATTTACAAAAATGAACTCAAAATGGATCAAGGATTTAAACATTAAAACTTCAAACCGAAAAACTATAGGTGGAATGGGACCAGCAGGTGGTGTGATGGTAAGGCGCTAGATTCCCAAATGGCTGACTGCAGTTTGAGTCCCGGATCTGGTGGCTTGAAACTCACGCCAGGCAGGTGTTCGTGGGGATGCAAAATCCTGAGAGGAGAATTGGGAAGAAGGGATTGTAGCATGACCATTCCCCCTGGAAAGTGATTTCTTACTTTCCTTCTCTCTATCTCTGTCTGTCTGTCTTTCTCCAGCAAGCACAGGTGTCCTATAATAAAAACCTAAACAAAGTACTCATAAAAAACACAGGGCAAACTCTTGGGAGACATTGAAGTAGGCAAAGACTTCTTAAATAAGATTCCCAAAGCATAGGCAATAATCCCCAAAATAGACAAGTGGGACTATATCAGGCTAAAAAGCTTTTGCACAGTAAAAACAAACATATAAACAACAATTAGAGTGAGGAGACAACCCTCAGAGTGGGAGAATATATTTCCAAACTATGCCTCACATAAGGGATTGATAACTAGAATATACATGGAACTCAAGCAGTTTACCTGCAAAAAAAATAATAATCAATCCAATAAAAAGATGGGCAAATTAGTTGAACAGAAAACTCTCCAAGAAAGACATACAAATGACCAAAAATATGTGAAGAAATGATCAATATTTCTTATCATAAGGGAAATACAAATCAAAACAACAATGAGAATGGCTAAAATTAAAAATATAAAGAATGATAAATGCTGGTGAGGGAACCCTTTGGTTGGTGGGAATGTAAATTAGTACAACCACTGTGGAGAACAATATGGAAGTTTCTCAGAAACCTTCAACTAGAACTACCATATGACCCAGTAATTCTCCTCCTAGGTATTTACCCAAAGGATAAGAAAACACTCAGTTGGAAAAACACTTGCACATCCATGTTTATTGGAGCATTATTCACAATAACTGGGACATAGAATCAACCCAGATGCTAAAAGAACAGATAAATGGATTGAAAAAAATGTGGCACATGTAGTCCATGAAATACTTTTCAGCCATAAAAAACAGTAAGACTCTGACATTTGTTACAAAGTGTGCAAATGTGAAAGATATAATGTTAAGTGAAGCAAGCCAGACTATGAAAGACAGGTACTATATGTCCCTGCTTAATATATACCAGATGTCTGTACTCTATAGCAGAAACTGAAATATTGGAAGATATAATAGCAAGGACGGTAATGGTAGATACTAGAGACAGTACAGGTGAGTAATAGGATATGAGAGGGAGAAGATCAGGGGAAAAAACAAATAGCATTTAATAGACACAAAAGTGAAAAGTTACCTGTTGATGATATGTATGTGTAATATCTTTGGCTTAACTAATATATACTGTATTCATGCTAGGAAAAAGCCATGTTGTATATTTTAAAAATATATAGTGATTAAATGTGAATTAAACATATATATGTGTTTGTGTGTGTGTGTGTGTGTGTGTGTATATACATATATATATATATGTATATATATACATATATATATATATACACATATATATTTTTTTAAAGATAAAGTGGGAAAAAATGTAAAGATCATTCTTAATTTACAGGTTGGACAAAAATGGGTACAAGGCCTAATTTGATCCCAGACCTGTCATATGCTGACTCCTAATTTAAATCATTCAGATTTCACAGATATGGAAAGCAAACACAGGGAGACCATAAAGGTTGCCTTAGGTCACATAACCATTGCAGCAAAACTGAGATTTGCACACAGGTACTTGGGCTTTGGAAAGTGGACCCTCAACCACTCCATACATCAATGAACAAATGTAATTTCAGGTACTGGTAACTGCTATGAAGACACTGAGCATGATATGGTAGCAACCAGGGAAAGGGAGCATCTAGATCAGATGAATTAGAAAGACCTTACTAAGGAGACAGGAATAATGGAAGATCCAGCCATGAAAAGATCCAGGAAAAGAGCTTTACAGGCATAGAGTGGGCAGTAAGTACCACACTCTGCAGCAGCAGTTCAGGCCGGTGTGGCTGGAGCACAGGGTGCAGGGAGAGGGGATGACATAAAAGCAGAGAGTTAGGCATGGCATGAGGCTCGGGAACTCTGATCAAGAGTAGGCACTATTTTGGGCCTGGCAAGTGGCATGGTAGTTAAGAGTGCTGGACTCCTACATTGCCAACTGTAGTTCAAATCCCAGACCTGGCAACTTGCTTTCTCTCTCTCTCTCTCTCTCTCTCTCTCTCCCTCCCTCCTTTCTCTCTCTCTCTTACTCTGTCCCTCTCTGGTCAAATTAAAAAATAAGTAAAGTTAAATAAAATAATTTTAAAAAATAAAAAGGTTAGGCCCTATTTTAAGAGCAATGGATAGTCATTGGAGCACTTTAGCAGTAGAATGACTGATATGAGTTCTGTGTAAAACCCAAAATCAATGTAGGTGCATAAGAGAAGGCACAGGAAGCCAGTTAGGTTGCTACTGCCATCACTCACACAACACTAAAGGGGGCTTGGAGTGGGCAGAGGCTGTGGAGAGGTAGGATAGATTTGGGTTATGTTCTTTTTTTTTGATTAATTAATTTTTATATACATTCAATGACATTGTTTAGCTTAAGAAGTGAACATTCCAATATGTGAACAATTCTCCCCAGTCCCAGTGATCAAAATATCTTCAGCAGATTACATCTGTAATTGAAGACAACAGGACTTATGGTTCATATAGATGTAAAGAATAGAGAGGGACCAGCAGTTAGCGTAATGGCTATGTCGCTGGACTCTCATGTAGTCAAACGCGGTTCAAGTCCCAGACCCGGTGGCTTAAACTCACGCCAGGCGCATGTGCGTGTGTGCCCAAGATCCTGAGAGGGGAATGGAGGAGAAGGGATTGCGGCATGGCCATCCTCTCTGGGGGGTGATTTCTCGCTTTCTATCTCTCTGTCTCTCTCTGTCTGTCTGGTGAGCGCACATGCCCTATAGCCAAAACCTCTCAAAAGAAAAAGAAAAAAAGAAAAGAATAGAGGAGAGGGAAAACTTGGAATGACTTCTAGTTTTGGGGTCTTGAGCAATGAGTGGAAGTATACCATGTAGAAATTGGGAAGACAAGGAGAGGAACAGGCCAGGATAGGGAAATCTAGATTTCCACTTTGGGATATGCTATGTTTGAGATGCCATTGGACATTCAAGCAGTGATGGCAAGCAGGTAGTTCTATGTTACAGTCTGGAACCCAGTGGAGGAACAGGGTTGAAGATATACATCTGAGAAGCTGTAGTATGCAGGTGATTGTTAAAGCCATGAGACCAAAGGATGGTATAGACAAGGAAAAGTGGGTCTTGGAACTGCACTCAGCATTGGAGGGAGTCCCAAGGTGGAGACACTGGCAAATGACAGTGAAAAGGAGTAGGAACCTAGGTAGAAGGAAAATGATGAGGATGAGGTGGTGGGAGTCAAGAGAAGACAGAGCTTTAAAAAATGTCAGAGAACTTAAAAATAGGTCACAGGATGCAGAAAAGTCCAATAAGATGAGAATGGATGACTGACAATGGGATTCAGTGACCTAGAGTACAATAGTGACCTTGAAAAGGTAGCTCCTAGAGGTGATAGAACTGGAAGCTTCTGAAGCATCACCTCCAGATTAAATTGGGGCCAGCTCAGGACAGGAGTGGAAGAAGAAGCATCAGTGGAGCCCCAGGATGCCTGAGGGGCAGGAATTAGGTACAGGCTACTCAGGACAAGGCCAGTATCATGCTGTTTGTACCACTTGGAAGAGGCTCCTTGGGGAGAAGTATTCCAGGAGCTCTCAGAATGTGCTGCCAGTTGTTTGAGATTCTTCTCACCTTCTGGAAACTTCCATTGCACTTTTCATCTTCCCCTTCTACACAGGCCTCCTTCCTAAGGCCACTGTAGCTGGGCTGCCCTTGGCCACAGATGCTTGAGCTCATTGTAGACCCTGTGGCATGGCTGGCAGACACTGATGGTGAAGGGACCTTGTTGGTTTTCTCTAATCACCAGCACTGCTCCATGGTGAACTTTCCCATCTCCTAAAGGATGGGGTGGCTCCTTTGTCTGACTGAGACAGGTGTTGGTCAGCCAGGGTTGGACTTGACTGATGTTCTAGGCTGTGTGTAGTACTCAGGTGGTGGGGGAGGCTTCCTACCAGGGACCAGGTCTCTATAGAGCACACTCAAGGCTTTGGGTCACTGCAACCACCAGGAGGAAGGCACGGGTGTCACCTGAAGGAGCTACTGACTAGGTCGCAGGGGCAAGGGCAGGAGATCCACAAATGACTTCTTCCCCCTTCTGAAGGCTTTACAGTAAAAGGCCTAGAGCAGAGTCAGCAGGCATTGTTTGTATAGGCCCACATAGTAAATAGTTTAGGTTCTGTGTGCTTCAGGTCACAGCTACTCAGTCTGCCTGACCACATGAAAACAGCAAGGAATGCAAAATAACACTTTTTTTTGGTTTGTTTTTCAACAAGAAATAACCCCTGGGTAGACCCTTCCTTCCTCTCCTTCTCCTTCTCCTTCTCCTTCTCCTTCTCCTTCTCCTTCTCCTTCTCCTTCTCCTTTCTTTTTCTCCTTCCCTTTTTCTCCCCCCTTGTCCCTCCTTCCTCTTCCTCTTATTTTTTTTATTGTTTATTTGTGGAAAAACACACTTTTTGGGGGGAAGCAGAGTGCTGCATAGTGACTAGCAGATGAAAGCTGCCCAGTAAGCATCCTACCCATCATGCTCCAAAAGACACATGTGAGGTTCACGGGAGGCTCATAGTAAAAATCCATTGGAACATGGATTCCTCTGGGTACTTCTTCAGCCTCATTCTTCTCAGGGATCAGGAAATCTCCCAACCATTTTCCTGAAGGTAACTGGTTCACTTGAGATAGAGTCCCTCAGGGGTGCCTTCTTGTTTTTTATAAAGAGCATTTTCTTTAGATTTTTTTGAAGTCTTCATTTGGAACTTTCATTCTATATTATCTCAAGGCTATCTGACCAGCTTCTGAGCATAGTGCCTTGTTGGCACCAGAGAGATCATCCTTAGCCATGATCAGGTCATCCAGGGTTCCATCATTGGCCAGCATTCTACTTGGGTGAATCTGAAAGATGTGTTTCTTGGTCTATTCATCTTGCTCTTTTCAGGAGAATTTGATCTTTCTGTCAATGTGGCCTGGTCTGATAAGCACTGGATCCAAAAGATCTATTCGGTTTGTGGCTATAAAAACTTTCATGTCTCCCCTTGAATCAAATCTGTCCAGCTGGCTTAACAGTTGCATCATTGTTCACTGAGTTTCTCTCTCATCGCCAGAGTTTGACTAATATATTTTTATTCCAATGTCATCATTTCTTCAGTAAACACAATGGATGGTGCACATTCTTCAGCAACTCAGAACAAATCCTGTATGAGTTTGGGCACATCAACCAGGTACTTTTGAATAAGTTAAGAGCCTACCACTTTCAATAAAGTGGCTAAAGTCTGGTTTGCAACTGATTTGGTTAACAAGGTCTTAGCTGTGCCACATGGGCCACAGAGAATGACCCCCTTAGCAGACTTTATACCCATCTCTTCATAATATGCAGGATGAGTGAGAGGAAGTGCCACAGATTCCTTAATCTCCTAGATTTGGTTGTTCACCCCTCCACCCCCAGTATCAGCATAGGTCTCCTGTGGGGCCTTTTTCACTTTCATCGCTGTGACCAGGGGATCTGTCATTCATCAGCACTGCTATCACAGCAGTGTGGTTGAGCAGGACTGGGCATCCTGGTTCCAGCAGATCTTTGTCCACAAGTAGAAGAATGCTGACATAGTGTTCTGAGTCCATAGATGTAGATACAATGGCATGATGGTCATTAGTAATCTTTTTCAAGGTTCCTACCAACATTGGGCTCCCCCTAAGATCATCTATCTTTAATCTTTCTTCCTTTTGCCTTTCTTCAAATGGTTTTATTTGTTCCTGATGTATTTATTTATTTAATTTTATTTATTATTATTTTGCCACAGGTCATGTACATAGAGAGACAGAGAGGGAGCAATCCATTCTCCATTTTTCTCTTAGGATTTTGGGCATGCACACACACATGACCATTGTTATTTTCAGGCTGTTGGGTTCTGGACTTGAACTGTGGTTGGCCATGTGGGAGTCTAAGTACCTTAACCACCATGCCATCTACTGACCCATTCCAATTTCTAATGAACTTTTCTTCCACAAGAAGGTAGTCTTTAATTTTCTGTAATTTCTGTCATTTTAACCAGCACTGCATGTGGGGTGTCACCAGTGGCAGTTTGTTGGCAGCATCAGGTCCCTTAGTTTTCTTCTTCCTTTTCCCCACTCTAGTTGGGGTGGGAGGTTCATATTTTTTTTTCTTGTCCTTATCATCCTTCTTGCCACCTCTAGGACCATGACCACCACTTTGATCTTCACCCATCTTGCTTTAGCTGCTCCTCTTCCTTTAAAAATATATTTTTTAAAATGCTTATTTATTTATTCCATAAGTGAGAGAGACAGAAGGGCAGCATTTAACAGGATCTTGAAGCAGATCATGTGTAAGCAGGTCCCCTGTGTACTCAGGGAGGTTTCTGGAATTGAACTGGCAACTTTCCCATATTGGTCAGTCTCACAGAATGTCATGTTTTACCACTGCACCACTGCTAGCTGCATAAAATGTTACAAAATAAGATAGTGGCTAGACTTGCTCCATAATTCTCAAGGCACTGGACAGGAGGTATATCAGGAGGATTGGAAGGGGTACTGGTCCCCAGCAGAGAGGATGAAAGGGCCTGAGAAGAACTCCAAACTGAGCAGTAGTGAGAGGGAGGTCACATTGCTAACTAGGAATTGGTCAGAGGTCTCTGTAAGAGGAGGCAGTGTGGACAACCTGATGCCAACTCCTAAGCTTAGCAAGTTTCTAACAGGAGAGAGAGTGCAGTGTACTGTTTCTGGAGAGACCTAGAGAGGCAGGGTGGCAAGCCCTGGGGTATCCGGGAATGGACCATGGGAAGGGGCCAGAGGAAGAGGATGGAGGAAACACAGTCTGTCCCATCAGTCACCTCTGCTTGCCTCCTAGGGGCCTATGACATTCTGTGTGATTCATGTCACTGTAGATTTCCTGTAGGTCTTAGCATACTCATTACCTCTTCACCTTATTGGAATCCCATTGACACAGTAGTAAAGGCTTTCCAGCGAAGATATCCCAAACATGCTGAGAACAGTGGGAGCTATTGGTGGACCAGAGGTTTGAGTAGAGAGCAGGGAGTAATTAGGCCAGCTTGACTGGGAAGAGGCAGCACCCAAAAGTCACCAGTATTTCTGGAGGCAGCAGGGTCAGAGAGGATTCCTTTGCTCCTTAAAGTTTACAAATGCAAGGGAAGATACAGAAATCAGGTCAAAGTCAATGTGATTAACTGGAACACTGCCCACAGAACAACTGTGTCAGCCCCGTGCATGCAGAGTGACTGGCAGGGATGGTATCAACCCCCAGGCTGAAAGCAGAAAAGTGCTCTTCACAGAAATGGAACGATACCTGAAGGAGGCTAGGAGAGGAGGTGGATGCCAGTCTCCCCGACTCGCACCTTCCTCCCTGTGTCAGGATGCCCATCCCCCACCCCACCTACCGCACATTTCCAGGAGACCTTCCATTCAGGGAGAGGTAGGGCCATCTGCTTCTCATCTTATCCTATATACCTTCTTACTGTTAGAATTTTTTATAAATATGCATTACATTTACAACATTTTTAAAGGTAAGTAAAGAGTAAGGTAATATATTTAGGGCCAGTGGTACAACAACTGGGCCTACATGAAAGGGTCTTCAGTTCACATCCCAGGGCCTCCCTTTTCACACTAGGCATGTATGCACATATGCCTCTGATCCATGGCTAGGATTGGCCATGGGTTGCAGCTAAGGACCCTGTTGGGGGTGCCTGTTTCTCTGTCTCACTCACTTTCTCTCTCTTTCTCTCTCTCTCAACAAATAAATAAACTTAAATATGTACATATATCTTTAGGGCCAGCCCCATTGCCTAGTGGTTAAGGGGACTGATCTCATATGACCAATCACTCAGTTTGGATCCTGGACCCAATGGTTTGTAAAACACACTAGGCTCATACACCTGTGTGCCCAGGATCCCAAAAGAATGGAGAAATGGAAGAGAAGGGATTATAGCATGTTAGGGAGTGATTTTTCCCTCTCCTTCTCTCTGTCTCTGGCAAGCACATGTACCCTCTAACAAACAAACAACAAACAAATATATATGTATACATCTTTATATACCCTATTTAACGAAATATCTATAAGAATTTACATCACTGGGACACCCATGTAGTCAATCACAGTTCAAGTCCTGGACATGGTGGTTTAAAACTCATGGGGTGCATGTGGGTGTGCCCAAAATCCCAAGAGGAGAATGGAGGAGAAAAGATTGTGGCATAGCCATTCCCCCTGGGGAGTGATTTCTCACTTTCTGTCTCTCTGTCTCTCTGACGAGTGCACGTACCCTATAGCAAAAATCTCTCTATATAAAAAGAAAAAATGGGTAAAGAATGTAGTTTATTTATAGAGGAAAAAAATGGCTAGTGTCAGACAAGACCCAGATAGTATATGGGATTCACACCCAGATGGTTCAAATGGTGGCATTTAAGTACAGGGTCAGCCTATAGACAGGTGGACAGTGTTAAGGGAACAGGTAAGGGTTAGTGATGTACCCACAGCCCAGCCACCATTCTCACTCCTAGGGCTAAGGAGGCAACAGGCCGAAAGTGTCATTTAAGGTCCCTCAAGCTAGGACATGGAGGAGAGACTGCTCTGTGTGAGCTGCAGTTGGGAACAAAGCCAATCCAGAGAGGTGGGCCTGGAGCAGAGAAGGACTCTCTAGCCCCTCTCCTCTCACATTTCGCACCACTGTCCTGGCATTCCAGAAATCTGTTCCACAGACATTCACATATACACACAAAATGAAAAACATTCACTGCAGCATTGTGCATCACATATTCACGTCCACCGAGAGCAGTGATGATGATTCTGATAAAAATTGTGACAGCTATTTTGTGTGTCCATGTGTGCACCAGTATTGATTATAAGCAATCAACATGGGTAATCTCACTTTCTCTCCTAATCATCCTATGTGACAGATACTGTTATTATTTCCATTTTACAGATGAGTAAACTGAATGTCAATAGGGATGTAGGGAAACTATAGCACAGTCCTAGTATGGAACCCTGAGCAGCCATTAAAAAGGGTAGTAGGCCCAGATATATGAACCTAGAAAGAATCCATTGTTAAAAAAAAGGTCATAGAAATACTTGCATAATGCGAACCCTTTTATATTTTTAAGTAGCATGTGTATGGAGAAAAAAGGTCTGAAAGAACTCCCTGGACAAATAATGATAGTTGCCTATGTGAGGTGGAGACTGGGTCAAGGAAGAGTGTCATTTTACCTCACATATAACGAGTGTGTACTCACCTGTTACTGTGTTCAAAGCAATGAAAGGATCAACTATGTAAAAGTATGCTATAAAGATATACAGTGATTGAATATTAAAAAAAATAAGAAAGTAAAAGAAAAATTAAAAATAAAACCACATTCCAACTCTGAAAAAAAAAAAGAAAGAAAGAAGGACCAGCAATTAGCGTAATGGCTATGTCACTGGACTCCCATGTAGTCAATTGTGGTTTGAGTCCCAAATCCGGTGGCTTAAACTCATGCCAGGTGCATGTGCGTGCGTGCCCAAGATCCCAAGAGGAGAATGGAGGAGAAGGGATTGCAGCATGGCCATCCTCCCCTGGGGGGTTATTTTTCGCTTTCTATCTCTCTGTCTCTCTCTGTCTTTCTGGCGAGTGCACGTACCCTACAGCACAAATCTCTCAAAGAAAAAAAATTTTAAAAAAAAGAAAGAAAAAACACGGGAACAGAAGAACAAGCCCTAGGTTTTCAACCAAGCAGGCTTCAGTCTCAACACCACTGCATCCTGGTGTATGGTCCTGGCAGGATTCTTCTCCTCGTTCAGGCTTTTCATCTATGTCATGGTATCCCACTCCTAAAGCAGTGTCAGGAGTGAATAGCAGAAAATATGTGAAACCCAATGAGGAGCACCTGCGGGCACTCACTAGGGGCTTGCTCAAGAAACAAATGTACTTTCAGCCCCTGGCAGACATGGGGAAGGAGGGTGGGGAGAGGACTACAGGGCCACTCTGACTGTTAGACCTTCCTAGAGTACACAAAGACTTTCTTCCCTGACCAAACAGAGCTCAAAACCCAACCCTGTGACTGACTCAGCCTCCAGGCAGACAGGCATGTCCTCCCTGTTTGGTTCCTCCTTTAGGCAGGAAGTGGCCTGGAGATTCATGTCAGAGGGTCTGCAGTCACATCCCCCAACTGAAATAGAGACCACAGTCACTGAGTGGAAAATGAGTTAGAGAATCACATGGATACTGCTGTGACTTTCTAGGACTCTGTACAAATGGTTTACAAAGTGTTGCCAAGTGACGCTCTGGGGGCTTTTTTAAATAAAGCTCACCTACAATTAGCACGTTGAGGTTGGCGTGAAACTATACTGCAAGAGACAAAGAGCTGTTTATGCAAAGGGTTATCTTCACTTAACTCTCTCTGACAGCATTGAACCGTACAGCTCTCAGGACCATGCCAGTAAGACAAAAGTATATGTACACACTTTTTTTTTTGGAGAGGTTTTTTCGCTATACGGTACATGCACTCGCCAGAAAGACAGAGAGAGACATAGAGACAGAAAGAGAGAAATCTCCCCCCGGGGGGGATGGTCACGCCGCAATCCCTTCTCCTCCATTCTCCTTTCGGGATCTTGGGCACACACGCACACGCGCCCGGTGTGAGTTTTAAGCCACCGGGTCCGGGATGCGAACCGCGGTTGACTACGTGGGAGTCCAGCGACATAGCCATTACGCTAACTGGTGGTTCCCTGTATACACTTTAAGTCTAGGAAGCTAAATACCAAACTTACACAGGTAAGTTACCTCTGGGGCACATGCCGTGTGTGTGTCTGTGCATGTGTGTCTGGGGGTTGGTGCATGTTGAGGGTTGGTAAGGAAAGACATTCATATTTTGCTACACACATAAATATGTGCAGTAAAATATATGCTTGACTCAGTGATGGTGAGGATGTTTATAGCTAGTTCATGTGGAAAAAGTAATAAAATAAGAGGAAAAAGGAAACTGCAGCAAATAGGATTGCTCTGTGGAATAAATAAGATCACAGATAGGATTTGCCCGGTGCTTACTGGACATGAAAGTGGTTACCATTTATGGAGTCCTGGTCAGGTGCCAGGCGCTGGCAGAAATATTCTCTTATTGAAGTGTAGACATGACCGCGAAGGTAAGGGTTAGTTGCAGGAGAAGACAGTCAAGGCAGTGGCAGTACTATGCCTTAAGCTGGGCCAGCCATGTGGTTAGGGCAGCTGGATCCCACATGGTCGACTTCGCTGTTTGAGTCCCAGACCTGGCAACTTGAGGAAACATGTGGGTGTGGTGCTTGCACAAAATCCCCAAAAGAGAGCCAGAGAGAGGAGAGATGATTTTCAATGTGGCTATGCCCATTGGGGCTGCTTACTCCCCAGTACCTCACACCTGCAAGTGTACACACATTGTGGCAAAATTTAAACAAAGAATTACGCCTGACGCCAGCAGCCATGTATGTGCAAGTTAGTGGAATCATAAAGCCACGCGAAATGGATTTTTTTCTCCCAGAGAAAAACAAAGAACCTCACAGAAAAGGCTGTGGCCTCCATGCCTGGGAATCCTTGGAGAGAACCCTGCAGCATCTGTTCACAGGTTACTAGGGAGCAAAGTGCCACAAACGTTGGAAACCTAGTGATTCCGTCTTGCTGGAGTAAGTCAGGGAGCAAAATTTATCCTCCAGATGAGTCTGCAAAGGGGAACAGGCCAGGCCTGGCCCATTCCGGGAAGACCTCAGTCAGAGGGATGCCTAACTGTGGCCCAGAGGATTATGGGGGTGGGCCTAAGCAGTGTCCTTCACTCCAGAATTCTAGGCAAGTGGCAGGCTCACAGCTGTCCCGTCCGCTCCCAGCGCCGAGTGCACAGGAGCACCTCACAGGCATGAATCACGTGTTACTGGCCAGCCTGGCTTTGCTGAGCTGGAGCTCCGCGGTCACATGCGCTTGCCTCTCCTCGTCCTTCTTCCTCAATGGTTTTCCCCACTAGAGACTAGAGGCAGGAGGAGCTCTTAAGGTTATCCAAATCATAGAGAGAATGAGCCCAACTGAGAATTGCTCTCTTGGTGGCCACGCCACCCCCACCCCAGGACCTCTGGATCTCGCACTGGGGGCCCATCACTCCTCCCTGGCCCAGCTTTTCTGGAAGTTCCTGAGGCTCTGCTTCCCTCTCTTCTCACCCTCCAGCCTCACAGTCACTGAATGGCAGAGACCGAAGACCTCACCATACTTGCAAGTTGACAACCCAGTTACACTGGATTCCTGAGGCTGCAGACAGCTGGAGGTTAAGCTCAACCTTGATCAGATTCTAGGGTGCGGCTTTGGCTTCAGGAGTCTCCTGGATTCAAACAACTCTCAGCCCCTGGATCCAGTTAGTCACTACTACACCTTGTGGTTATTCTTGGAATCGCACCCCAACAAAGCAGGTGCTGAGAGATGCTCAGCCCAAGGGATGATGTGAAAGAAGGTTGGAGATGATGATGTTATTGTTATTGATAACAACAATGCTGATATTGATGGCTCAGTGAGTTTGTAATCACCTGCCTTTTTCCAGTTTCTGATCGCATCACCACCCCAAGGAGGCTCTCCCTGTTATTTACAATACCACTGTCACTCTCTATCCCTTACCCTGATTAGATTTTTGTAACACTATTATCTAAACTATTATAATTTGTCCATTTGTTGATAGTGCAAGCTCTATGAAGGCAGGGACTTTGCTTTGTTCACTGATGTTATCTTCTGTGGCTAAGAGCGTCTGGCGTGTAGTAAGTGCTCAATAAATATTTGTGAAATGAAGGCATTACTACATGCCTCCCTAACCTGCCCCTGTGCTCAGTAGTCATCTCGGCTCCTAGCAGGTCTGTATATCCCCCTCCAGCAGACCCAGCTTTTCTCCTGGTGCCAGGAGCAGTCCCCATGCAGGTATGAGATTTAAGTTTCCTTAGTCCTCACATCCACGGGCTCAGCCCTAGCCAGCTTCTGCTGGTCTTGCCTTTGTGGTCAAGCCCTGCTTTGCTTCTTACCTTTGGCACCTGCTTCCTCAGCCTCCCTGCATCTGTGTGCCTGCCTAAATCCCAGTATCTGCTACTTACTGTTTGGCCATTGTGTGCCTGGCCCTGAGCCAGGTGTTTTGCGTACGCTTCCTCTAATTCCGTCAGCACCCTGCAAGACCTGTGTTGGTTACCCCCATTTTTCAGCTGAGAAAAGGATTCAGGGGGATGAAGCAATTTTGCACATGGGATTTATACCACTCTAGTGTTTTCCAGAGCCTGGGCCCAATAGTGCTAGTAGGTAACACTGAGAAAGTTGGATGTCAAACAATTTTCACAATGAAAAATTTTAGAAAAACAATTGGGTTAAGTAATGCAGGATTTTTTTTTTTAATACCAGAACTTATTAGGACCTTTAAAATGTCCATGGGTGGGGCATCTCCATGGCCTGGTGGTTAAGGCAGCTGGATCCCACATGGACTATTATAGTTTGAATCCTGGCCCTAGTGGTTTGGAAAAAAAACACACCATGTGCATGTGCATGTGCATGTGCATGTGTGTGCTTCAGATTTCCACAGGATGGAGAAAAGAAGG
The DNA here is from genome assembly GCA_026018925.1 of Tupaia tana. NCBI lineage: Eukaryota > Metazoa > Chordata > Mammalia > Scandentia > Tupaiidae > Tupaia > Tupaia tana. The sequence goes on along the minus strand of JAKSZU010000002.1, from coordinate 123,216,152 downwards.
GATTGCAGTGTGACCATGCCCCATTGTGTACATGGGGGGAGTGTCTCTCTCTCTCTCTCTCTCTCTCTCCATCTCCCTGTCTCTCTCAGGCTAGTGCACATGCCCTCTGGCAAAATTTTTTTTAAAAAGTCCACGGGAATCATGCCCTCCAAATGGGCAGGAGTACATGTAGATCACAGCATGTTCAAGGAGCGTCTTACAGGTCATGGTTCTGACAACAATGCCTGCCACCCCCACAGCTTCAGGGCTGGTCCTGGTGGTTCTGTCCAGGAATGCCCAAGGGGAGGGAGGGGGTCAATGTCAGGCAGCCGCTGTGCGCATCTCACCTGATCTTCACATCACCTTTGAAGGAAGACTCCTTACCCCATTTCCAGATGGGGAAGCCGAAGTTCAGAGAACGAAGATGATTTTCTCCACACTGCCCACAAATATCTGGAGTAAGTGGGGCCTGTCTCTTCCCCAGGTGCTCTCGTGAATGGTGACAAGAGAAGACGCTTCTGACCATTCACAGGAGCTGGCAGGCAGACGTGGAGCATGCCTGGGAGGAGCTGGCGGTAGGGTTGTGCCTGGCCTCTGAGGAGCACCCCACCATAACAGATAAATGGCTGCCCCCACAACCCTCCACACTCCTTGGGCCCATAATCTTAGGATGCTCCTGCAGTTTTAATTAAATGCTGCGTATGGCGGCTCATTAAGGAGAAAGCAGTTGTTCTCCATCTAAGTAGCCTCAGGACTCCTCACTATTTTTACTACTTGAACAACATTGCAGAGAATTTTATAGTGTTTGGACTCGGTATTGCCTCTGTGCCAATACTAAGAGAGACCGTTCATTTACCCCCAGAATGCTGTCCTTGCTTCACCAAGGTTCTCCCATCAGACCTTGCTTCTTCCTGCCCTCTGTGGCCCTCCTACCCAAGGAGGGGCTCAGTCTGCTCAGACTGCCCTGCCACGCTGACAGGAGGTGGGAGGGCTTTGAGAGCATTAGGCTGTGTGCCCTAGTGCTCAGTACTGAGAGGTTACTTCACTTTTTTTTTCTTTTTTTTTTTTAAATTCAAATTTATTTATTTACATTCATTTACTATACATCATTATAGCATACAAAATGGGATTTTCTAAACAGAATACACTGTATATTGGCTCAATAAACACATCAACAAAGTGTTATCGTCAACAAATAATTTTCCATATCTTGTTTCCTGTATATTTTGCTTTTTTTCCCATCCTTGATTCCCTGTCTCTCACCCTCTGCCATCTCCTGCCCTCCTCCCCACACTGTCTCTGGTATCCATGGTTGCTTTCTATGCCTTCCCCACCACACACACACACATTTTATTGATTCACTAGAGATCTTAATCTAAATATTTTCAATAACAAGAGCAGCTGACACATATCCATGAACACAAGTCTGACTTTAGGCATAAACCTCAGGGAGTAGAATGAACATACTATAAAGTAGCAACTAGCTGGGGCTAACAACTATAGATACCAGAGATAGTATGAGAAGAGGGAGGTTACCTCACTACTAAGCTTCAATACACCCCATTTGGCAACATGGCTCCCTGTTTGGTCCCTAGTCCTTTTCTGTGCAACAACCTAGTAATAATATTAGCTTATTCTTACATAGCTCTTGCCATGAGCCACGCTCTCTTCTAAACTTTTCTACATTAATTGCTCAATCAGCAAAGCAGTCCTATGAGATACGTACTATTGCCATCCCATTTAATAGATGGGGAAATTCAGGCAAAGAGGGGTTAAGATTCTTGCCTGAGCTTATAAACTAATAATTGGCAAAGTCAGGATTCAAACACAAGGGGTCTGGCTCCAGAATTTCTGCATTTAACCACACCGTCTGCTAATAACTTGACTCCTAGATTTTGTCAACTGCCCCACTCAGTCAACACGGGATCCCAGCCTAGTGGTGACAACTTGATTGACCACCTCCCCAGGTCTCCATGGATCACCTGATCCTGCATTGGTATCTTTTGGATTGGCACCACCTGTAGCAGACTGTATTTTCCAAAGATGGTACAACTATATCTCCCAAAGTCCACTCTTCCTCCTCTTTGAATCCAAGCAAATTTTTGTCACTGCGTCTATCCACAGAGTATAGCTGGGGTAGACACACCCTGTAGCTTCTAAAGCTAGCTAATAGAAGTGCCATACATTCCACCTTCCTCCCTGGAAAAGCAGCCACCATGTTTTGCACATGCCCACTAGGGCCTGGAGAGACCCATGTGGAGAGGAACTGAGGGACTGTCAAGCTCCTAGCTGACAGCCAGCATCACTTGCCAGCCAGGGGAGCTGTGAAGCTTATCTTCCTGACCCTGCTCACGTTATTCTAGTTAATGCTGTGTGGACAGAGGAAAGCCATCTCCACCATGTCCTGCCCAGATTGCAGACCCCTGAGCACAATTAGTAATCACTGTTGTTTTAAGCCTCTAAGTTTAGGGGTTTCTCACCACATAGCAATAGATAACCAGAATGACTGTGTCTGCCTTTTAGAACATTTGTGGCTCTAGGTGGCCTTCCTTGATGCAGCCTGTTTTCCTGTTGGGTTCTGTCTCCAGGCCAGACTTCCCCCAACTTCTCTGTCCACACAACTCCTGCCCCTCTCTATAGAGAAAGTAGAATTGCTGATGTTTTCCCATCCTCCCATCTTACTGTAGGTAATAGCGTGGTGCTGGACTGAGTCCAGCTGCTGCCCGTCCTCCCAGCAACACCCAACCTCTCAAGGGCCCCATTTCCTTGGCGCTGAGACAATTCTAATCTACTCATTCACCAAATCTTGCTTCAGCACTTCCAAAATCTTCCATTTCCTTCTTCTATTTAAATTTTTACTTTTAATTTTTTTCATTTATGAATGTCGTATTTAATTTTTTTACTAAGTATCCAGTTAATATGTATTTGTATTTCATAGATTTGCCACATTTTCAATCTCTTTTAAATTATTTAAACGTACTACTTTGGTACAGGGTACAATGGCTAATTTTACGACTGGGTGAAGAAATGCCCAGGTATCCTGTAAAACATTTGTTTCTTTTTGACAGAGCTTTGCTATAGGGTGTGTGTGCTCGCTGGAGAGACAGAGAGAGACAGAAAGCAAGAAATCACCCCCCAGAGGGCATGGCCATGCCACAATCCCCTCTCCTCCATTCTCCTCTCTGGATTTTGGGCATGCACGCACTTGTGCCTGGCATGAGTTTTAGTCACTGGGTGCAGGACTCAAACTGTGGTCTACTACATAGGAGTCCAGCAACATAACCATTACACCATCTACTGGTCCTAGTGAAACATTTTTTTTCTAGGTATGTTTGTGAGAGTATTTCTGGAGGAGGTTAACATTTGAATCAAGAGACTTTAAAGAAGATCTGTTCCTCATGAAGGGAGTAGGCATCAACCAATTCATACAGGGTTTAAATAGAAAAAAAGGCTGAAGAAGGGCAAATATTCCCTCGTTGAGCTGGGACAGCTATCTTCTCCTGTTCTCTTCACTGGAGTTCCTGGTTCTTGGGCCTTTAGGCTCCTCTAAATTCTTCAACTTTAGGAAGAAATACACCACCAACTTCCCTGACTCTCCAGCTTGCAGACATTTTCATGATACGTCTTGGCATCAATAAACATGAGTCAATTCCCTAAAAAAAAAAAAATAAAAAGTATATATTTTCTATTGGTTCTGATTCTCTAGAGAACCCTAATGTATGGAGTAACTAATAATTACAGTGCTTCCTATTTTTCATGATTTAATCCTGAAATATTTATTATTTAAAAAAATCATTTTATTAATTTTTACTACCACCCATAAATGGTGGACTAAGGCTGTGAGTAAACATTTTTATGTTTATCATAAACACAAAATCATGTTCAGATTCATGTTGGTACAAAATTAAGTCATTGTTGGAATGTCTCAAAACAACAACATTGACAAGAGGACTGTTTGAGCTCTATGTATGACCTATTTCCAATGATTGTTCTATCCACATAGTATTAGTGACTGCTCTTAGGTTAATCCAAAACAGTCCATGTTTGCTATTCTTCTTAAGCCGTTACATATTGGGGCCACCATGCTGGTGTTGGCTGTTACTACAACCTTCCTCTGCCTCTATCTGATCAGCCATGGTATCTCAGGATATGTCAGTACACCCAGATCTGATACAGGGCTAGGAACAGACCCTTAGAGAAGAATTTCAAAGAAGAGACAGCATGGAGGTGAAGCAGTAAAACATGAAGCTATTCAAGTCTTACCAATCTGAGAAGGTTATGGGTTCATGACCAGAGACCTCCCTGAGTATGATGGGCATACACATGCCCACGATTCAGGGCTGGCTGAAGCTGAGGTGAATCATAGCACCAGTACCCTGTTGGGGGTGCTATTTCTTTCTCTCTGTCTCTGTCTTTGGCAAGTGTGCTTTCTGTCTGGCTCACTCATGAAAGAAATCAACTTGAGAAAAAAAAAAGGACTCCAAAGAAAGCTCCAGTTCCATGCTTTTATTTCATATAGTGAGCAAAATTCCACCTAGGTGAAGAGTGAATTACTACCAAGCCCTTAAAAAAAGTTATTTAAATGGGTGTAAATACCAGATATAGTGTATGTGAAAGAGTAGGGTCTGAGAAAGAACATTTAGAAGAAAAATAGGAAGGCAAAGCATTAATGTGACAAAGAAATGTGGTATTATCTGTTGAAGATATTTTATAGTTTTATCAACTGGACTAGGGAGAAATGTTCACATGTTGAAATATTCACTTTGTAAGCTAAATAATGTGATTGAATGTATAAAAGAAAATGAAACAAAAAATGTAAGTAAATAAAAAAATGTTATTTCTTATAACTTACCTGTTTTCTTATAGGTCTGGGGATTTTAAATTGTGACCTGTCCTTCACTGTTCTATGGGAATTCTTTGAGATCTGTGTTTAAACTGCGTACCTCAGTAAACATTTGTGTTTGCTTCTGCAAGGCTTCTGGTGACTTCACAATATAGTATCTCTGAAAACTTTTCCATAGATTTATTAGCTTAAATATGGATTTTTAAAGACACGTCACTGTGACCACATTAGGCTCCTCTCAGGCACCCTGAGACCCACTCTTCTGCTCTTCTATTATTAGAACTCTTTTGGAAGAAGTTTGTTTCAAATTCAGTTCCAGTGTCCCAGTGTGTAACAGTTGACCACATTTTAACCTGAGTTAGTTTTCTTAATTGCTTCTTTCTCATCAGAGGTATCCAAAGCAGTAGTCTTAGGACTAGGTATCTGTGGAGAATAAGGGGACACTACAAATGGGAGAGCAAGTATTAGAAAGATGAATATAGCAAAGAAAATAAAAAATAAGTATTTTTATAAAAAAGAAAAATAATGCCTGGTTTTGTACCTATTGCAAGAAAAAAATATTTCACCAAGAATAACAACTAAAATACTTTCCCGAACTATTTAGTAACTCTCAATGCCATATCAATAAGCAAATTACACCTTAATCTTATTTTTTAAGAATTATTTTATTTAACTTAATTAATTAATTTATTTGTTTTAATTTTATTTCAAGTTCTTATATACATTTAATCACATTGTTTAGCTTGCAAAGTAAATATTCCAACATGTGTGCATTTCTCCCCAGTCCAGTTGATAATACTTTAAAGTTATCTTCAACAGATAATACCCCCTTTCTTTGTCCCATTAATGCTTTGCCTCTCTATTTTTCTCCTTAATGTCCTTCCTCAGACTCTATTCCTTCACCCACTTGCTTACCACCCTATATCTGGTATTCACAACCATTTCCTGTGTTTCCATATCCTTTAGTCATTCCGTTTCGGTCATAGAGTGCAGACACTTGGTATATATTAAGTGGAGACGTGCAATATCTCTCCAATGCCTTGCTTCACTCAGCAGTAAATCTTCCATATTCATCCACTTTCTGTCAAAAACCAGGGTCTTGCTGTTTTTTTTTTTTTTTTTTTTTTTTTTATTTTTTTTTATTTTTTTTATAGCTGAGTAGTATTCCATAGGGTATATGTGCCACAGTGTTTTAATCCATTCATCTGTTCATGGGCATTTGGATTGGTTCCATGTCTTAGCAATTGTGAATAATGCCGCAATAAATATCAGTGTGCAAGCACTTTTCCAATTAAGAATTTTTCTGTCCTTTGCATGGATAGCAAGGATTGGGATTGTTGGATAATATGGAAGTTCTTTTCTTTTATTTTTTTTTGGAGAGGATTTTGCTATAGGGCGCGTGCGCTTGCCAGACAGACAGAGACAGAGAGATAGAAAGCGAGAAATCACCCCCCAGGGGGGATGGCCACGCCACAATCCCTTCTCCTCCATTCTCCTCTCGGGATCTTGGGCACGCACGCACACGCACCCGGCGTGAGTTTAAGCCACCGGGTCCGGGACTCGAACCGTGGTCGACTACGTGGGAGTCCAGCGACATAGCCATTACTCTAACTGCTGGTCCCTGGAAATTCTATTTGTAGATTTTTGGGGAATCTCCAAACTGTTCTCCACAGTGGCTGGACCAGTTGACATTCCCACCAGCAGTGTAAGAGAGTTCACTGTTCACCACATCCCCACCAGTACTTATCATTATTATTATTGTTTTAATCTTAGTCATTCTGACTTGGGTTAGGTGGTATCTCCATTGTTGTTTTGATCTGCATTTCCCTTACAATGAGGGATGTTGAGCATTTTTTCCTATGTCCTTTGGCTATTCCTATGTCATCCTTAGAGAGTGATTTCTTCGACTCATTCTCTCGTCTTTTAATAGGGTTGATCATCTTTGTTCAGGACAGCTGCTTGAGTTCCTTGTGTATTCTAGTTATCTGCCCCTTATCTGACGCGTAGTTTACAAAAATATTTTCCATTCTGAGGGCTGTGGATTCACACTAATTACCATGTCTTTTGACATGCAAAAGCTTCTTAGTTTGATGTAATCCCACTAGTCTATTTTGGGAATTATTGACTGTGCTTTGGGGAGTCTTATTTAGGAAGTCTTTGCCTACCCCACTGTCTCCCAGAGTTTCCCCAGTGTTTTCTAGGAGCAGTTTTATAGTTTGACGTCTTAGGTTTAGATCTTTGGTTCACCTTGACTTGATTTTTGTCAGAGGTGAGAGGTAGGGTTTCAGATTCATCTTTCTGCAAGTGGATATCCAGTTTTTCCAGCACCATTTGCTAAAGAAGTTTTCCTTTTCCCACTGGATTGACTGGTACCCCTTGTCAAAAATCAGTTGACAGTATGTTTGGGAATTTATTTCTGGGGACTCTATTCTGCTCCATTGGTCTACCTGTCTGTTTCTGTGCCAGTCCCATGCTGTTTTGATTACCACAGCTTTGTAGTATATTTTTGGGTCTGGGAGTGAGATGCCACCCACTCCACTCTTCTTGTGCAGAATTGCTTTGGCAATATGGGGTCTTTTATGATTCCAGACAAATTTTATCATTGTCTTTTCTAAATCTGTGAATAATGTGTCTGGTACTTTGATTGGGATTGCATTAAATATGTAGATTAATTTGGGTAGAATTGTCATTTTGATTATATTAATTCTTCCAATCCAGGAACATTGGATGTCCTTCCACTTTTTTGTGTCATTTTCAATTTTTTTTTTTTTTTTTTTTTTAGCTTCTCATAGTTTTCCTTGTGGAGGTCTTTAACTTCTTTTGTTAGATTTATTCCTAGTATATTATACTTTTTGTGTCTATTGTAAATGGAACTATTTTTTTTTCAGTTCTATCTCAATCTGCCTGTTGTTTGTATATAGAAATGCTATAGATTTCTATATGTTAATTTTGTATCCTGCAACTTTATTGTTTTCATGTATTACTTCCAGGAATTTTTTCATGGATACCATTGGGCCTTCTATTTATATAATCATGTCATCTGCACATAGAGTTTCACCTTTTCTTTTCCTATTTGAATGCCTTTTATTTTATTCTTTTTTCCAATTGCATTGGCGAGGACTTCCAGTACTATACTGAAAAGGAGTGGAGAAAGTGGGCATCTTTGTCTTGTACCAGTTTTTAGTGGAAAACCTTTCAGCTTTTCTCCATTCAGGATGATGTTCACTGTGGGTTTTTCATAGATAGCTTTTATTGTGTTGAGAAATGACCCTTCTATGCCAATATTGCTGAGAGTCTTGGTCATGAAGGGATGTTGTTTCTTATCAAATGCTTTTTCTTCATCAGTTTATATGATCATATGGTTTTTTAATGTTTCTATTAATATGGTGTATTACATTTATGGTTTTGTGTATGTTGAACCAACTTTGCATTCCTGGAATAAACCCTACCTGATTATGACATATAATCTCTTTTATAAGTGGTTGGATACGATTTGCTAGTATCTTATTGATAATACTTGTGTCTGTATTCATCAGAGATATTGGTCTATAATTTTCCTTTTCCTGTCTTTATCTGTTTTAAGGATAAGGGTGATAGAGGCTTCATATAATGAATTAGGGAGAGATTCACCCTTTTAGATCTTTAGAAATAACTTGAACAGTATGGGTGTTACCTCTTTTTTGAAAGTTTTGTAGAATTCAGAAGTGAGACCATCAGGACCAGGGGTTTTCTTTGTTGGGAGGTTATTTAGTACTGATTCAATTTCCTGGCCTGTTATGGGCCTATTCAGACTTTCTACATCTTCCTGGCTCAATCTTGGTAGATTATATGTGTTCAGGAATTTGTCCATCTCATTCAATTTTCTTGTTTCTTGGCATATATTTGATAGTACCCTATAATGATGTTTTATATTTCTACTATGTCTGTTGTTATATTGCCTGCTTCATTGCAGATTTGATTTACCTGGTTCCTTTTTCTCTTAATAAGTCTCGCTAGAGGTGTATTGATTTTGTTTATCTTTTCAAAGAACCAGCTTTTACTTTCATTTATTTTCTGTATAGTTCATTTATTTTCTATTTCATTTATTTCTGCTCATATCTTTATTATTCTTTATTATTTCCTTTCTCTTAGATTTTTTTTTCCTGTTGCTTTTACAGTTCTCTGAGGCACAATGTTAGGTGATCCATTTGCCTTCTTTCTGTCTTCTTCTTATGTGCACTCATTGCTATGAACTTCCCTCTTATGACTGCTTTAGCAGTGTCCCAAAGATTATGGAAACTCATGTCCTTATTGTCATTGGCTTCCATGAATCTTTTTATTTCAGCCTTTATTTCTTCAAAAGTTGTGAAGTAACTCAGGAGTAGGTTATTTAGTTTCCAAGTATTTGTGTATTTTTGAGGGTTTCTCTTGAAATTAAAATCAAGTCTAATTTCATCATGGTCGGAGAAGATGCTGGATATAGTTTCTATGTCTTTGAATCTGTAGAGGCTTGCCTTGTACCCTATTATATGGTCAATCTTTGAAAAATTTCATGTGGGGGTGAGAAAAAAGTGTTTCTTGGGGTTTTTGGATGGCAAGTTCTATAGATATCTGTTAAGTCCATTTGATTTATGGTATCATTTAGATCCTTTATCACTTTACCTATTTTTTTGTCTAGATGATCTGTCTAGAGGGAATAGTGGGGTGTTGAGGTCTCCAACAATTAGTGTGCTGCAGTCTATCTCTCCTTTTAGATCTACCAGTCTTTCCTTCATGTATTTGGGTGTTCCTGTGTTAGGTGCATAGATATTTATAAGCATTGTATCTTCTTCATTGACTGACCCTTTTACTACAATATAGTGCTCTTCTTTGTCTCTTCGAACAGTTTTTGTTTTAAAGGCTATTTTTTTGGAGAGGTTTTTGCCATAGGGCATGTGCACTCGCCAGACAGACAGAGACAGACATAGAGACAGAAAGTGAGAAATCACCCCCCCAGGGGGGATGGCCACACTGCAATCCCTTCTCCTCCATTCTCCTCTCGGGATCTTGGGCACACACGCACATGCGCCCGGTGTGAGTTTTAAGCCACCAGGTCTGGGACATGAACCGCAGTCAACTACATGGGAGTCCAGTGACATAGCCATTACGCTAACTGCTGGTCCCTTTAAAGGTATTTTGTCAGAAATTAGTATCTTGACTCCAGCTCTTTTTTGGCTCCCATTTGCATGGAAAATCTTTTTCTAGTCCTTCACTTTTAGTCTATGTATGTCTTTATCCATGAGGTGGGTTTCCTGTAGGCAACAGACAGAGGGTTTATGTTTTTTTAACCCATTCAGCCAGTCTGTATCTCTTGATCAGAGAATTTAATCCATTAACATTCAATATTATTATCGATATTTCCAGACTTGTCCCAACGTTTAAGTTGGCCATTGTCTTGGTTGCCTCTTATTCCTTTCTTTCTGACTGTTCATTCTTTAGTTTTCTTAGAATAGTACTCTCCTCAGTGTTTCTTTCTTTTTTTTTTTTTTTTTTTTTTTTGAGAGGTTTTCCGCTATAGGGCGCATGCGCTCGCCAGACAGACAGAGAGAGACATAGAGACAGAAAGCGAGAAATCACCCCCCAGGGGGGATGGTCACGCCGCAATCCCTTCTCCTCCATTCTCCTCTCGGGATCTTGGGCACGCACGCACACGCGCCCAGCGTGAGTTGTAAGCCACCGGGTCCGAGACGCGAACCACGGTCGACTACGTGGGAGTCCAGAGACATAGCCATTACGCTAACTGCTGGTTCCCATCCTCAGTGTTTCTTGAAGAGCTGGTCTGGTGTTGGCAAATTCTTTCAGGTTTTGTTTGTCTGAAAATATTTTAATCTTTTTTTCCTATATGAAGGATAATCTTGCAGGATATAATAATTTTGGTTGAAATTGTTTCTCTCTTAACACTTTCAATACGTCTTCCCATTCTTTCCATGCTTGCATTGTTTCTGTTGAGTGGCCCGGTGTTAACCTGATGGAGTGACCTTTGTAAGTCACTTGTTGTTTCTCTCTTGCCAGTTTTAGTATCTTGCCTTTATCTGTGATCTTGGCCAGTCTCTGGCTAAGATGTGCCTTGGGGAAGATCTTCTTGGGTTGATTCTATTTGGGGTCCTTTGTATTTCTTGGGTCTGGATGTTTGAGTGCCTCTCTAGACTTGGGAAGTTTTCTTTTAGGATTTCATGGAATAGATTTTCCATGGCCTTATTAGTTTCTTCACCTTCTGGGATACCAATTATTCAGATGTTTGGGGATCTAATGGAATCTAGTATTTCTCGTATATTATCGTCATGTTTCTTTTTCTTGTTATTTTCTCTTTTTGGTGTTTTTTTCTAGGTCGGAGGTTTTATCTTCTACATCAGAGATTTGATCTTCAGCATGGTCTAATTGACTTTTAATACTTTCAAGAGAGTTTTTGATTTCCTGTATTACAGACTTCATCTCTAATAGTTCCATCTAATTCTTTCTCACAGTGTCCATTTCTTCATTCATAATGTGGAAGGACTTCCTAATATCCTATAGTTCATCGTCCCTTTTCTGTTCCAACTCATAGAATTTTGTCACCATGAATGTTCTAGATTCTTTCTCTGATATTTTGGCAACTTCCTCTGTTGTTTTAAAAGATGGAGGGGAGTTACTGTGTTCTTTTGATAGAGACATATTTCCTGGTTTATTTAGACCTGAGGCTCTTCTTCTACTTCTAGCCATTGGGAGATGTATTCACTTTCGAATATCTCTTAGGAGAACGTTTCTTCAATTAGGAGCAAGTGCGTTTTCCTTTTGCTGTGGACTGATGTATGCTGAAGTCTCTCTTCTGTTGTGTTTAGCAATGTGGTCTCAAGGGGTGTACTCTATTCAGGTGTCTGAAGAGCAATGTCTCCTTTTTCACAGGTGGTTCAGTCCAAGGGAGGATCCCAGGGAAACTTACAATACCAGGGAATTTCAGAAGTGTGATTCTAGATCTGTCTAGTCCCTTTGTCATGGTAAAGGATGAGGAGGAGAGGATAATTTAAGGGGGAAGATAAGAGTACAAAGGAGAATAAAGGAAAAGTCATGGGTCATGCAATGGTGTGGCGTTTGATTTTGCCAGGGGCCTTGAAATGGAACTGGAGCTCTACTGCAGAGTGGAGGCCAGTCTGTGGGGCAAGGAGGAGTGGGAAATTAACAAAAGAAAGAAGAGGAGGAAAAAGACAAACAAACAAACAAAAACAAACAAACAAAAAAACCTGCCTACCTTTCTAGGGGGGAGGGTCCTGGGCTTGGGAGAGCTGGAGCTGTGGCAGAGGGCAGTGGTGCCCCTTCCTCAACATCCCTTGCTGGCCAGGGGTCTGGAGATGGAACTGGAGCTCTGTTGCAGAGCAGAGGCCCTATTTATTTATTTTAATTTGACCAGAGAGGGAGGGAGAGAGAGAGAGAGAAAGTGAAAAAGCCAGACACCAGGTTTGGGCCTTAAATTGTGATCTGCCATGTGGGAATCAGTGCCCTTAACCACCATGCCACTTGCCAGCCCCAATTTTATTATTTTATTTATTTATTTATTTATTTTTGGAGAGGTTTTTGCTATAGGGTGCTTGCCAGAAAGACAGAGAGAGACAGAAAGTGAGAAATCACCCCCCGGAGGGTATGACTATGCCACAATCCCTTCTCTTCCACTCTCCTTTTGGGATCTTGGGCATGCCTGCACACGCGGCCAGCATGAGTTTAAGCCACCAGGTCTAGGATTCAAACTGCCATCGACTACGTGATAGTCCAGCGACATAGCCATTACACCAACTACTGGTCCCTTATTTTATTCTTAAAGTATGTTCTTCAACCTGATGATTGCTTGACATCCACCTTAATTACTGTAGACCCTTTAAAGTGATTCTCAAAAGACTTTTCAAATGTTTTAACTAGCTCAAATCTCTTGGTAGTTCAACACTTATTTCAATTTTCTTAGTTTGCATATGTGTAGTTTGTTAATCTCTGCATTAGAGCTGGTGTATTTTCTACCTATTGTCTCAATAATGCTACCTAATAAATCACCCCCAAAATTCAGTGACTTTAAACCATAAAAATTTAAATAGAAGCTCAGTGATTTAGATGGGGCTCAGCTGTGCAGTTCTTCTGGGGTCAGCTGAATTTACTCGTATGCCTAGAGATGGGTTGGCTATTGGCTTCTATAGGCTATCCTTGGCCTGGAGGACTGGGAATTAAACTCTCACATATCTCATCTTTCAATAGGCTGGCGTGGGCATATTTTCATGGCAAAGGCAGAGGTTCAAGAGACTACTTTTCAAACCTTGATTGTGTCTTATCTATGAATATCTCATTGGTCAAAGCCAATCAAGAGATGGTGGGAACACATAACAAAATTACAGGGGAAAAAAAAGAAAGAAAGAAAGAAAGAAAGAAAGAAAGAAAGAAAGAAAGAAAGAAAGAAAGAAAGAAAGAAAGAAAGAAAGAAGAAAGAAGAAAGAAAGAAAGAAAGAAGAAAGAAAGAAAGAAAGAAAGAAAGAAAGAAAGAAAAAAAAGGAAGGAAGGAAGGAAGGAAGGGAAAGAAAGAAAGAAAGAAAGAAAGAAAGAAAGAAAGAGAGAGAGAGAGAGAGAGAGAGAGAGAGAGAGAGAGAAAGAAAGAGAGAGAGAGAGAGAGAGAGGAGGGAGGGAGGGAGGGAGGGAGGGAGGGAGGGAGGGAAGGAAGGAAGGAAGGAAGGAAGGAAGGAAGGAAGAAAGAAAGAAAGAAAGAAAGAAAGAAAGAAAGAAAGAAAGAAAGAAGAAAGAAAGAAAGAAAGAAAGAAAGAAAGAAAGAAAGAAAGAAAGAAAGAAAAGAAGGAAAGAGAAAAAGAAGGAAAGAAAGAGGTAAAAGATTGGGGCAAAATGATGTGATCTATCATATGTCGTGTCTAGGTAGCCCTCTTGCAGAAAGCAAATATATTTTCTATTAAGGAAGCTGGTTTAATGGACCATGAGTGTGCCCCTCAAGGATCAGAGCAAGGATGGGCAGAACCATTCTCCCTCCTTCCTCAAACTTATTTGAGCCTTAACATCAGAGTCAAGGTGTCTGACTTACTCTCTGCTGTCTGCCTGCCCATGGTTAAAACTGCTCAAACAAAATGTTAGAGAATCAGACACCACTCAGGAAGGTAACAGCTGAGCAGGACTGACCTTTGTGTAGCCAGCAGTCCACTCTTCCAGCTCAGGCCAGGGTGGATGCTTAGATCTCTGCGCATGCTGCTGAAAATAAAATGTGGCTGGAGTTCAATCACTTAAAAACCAAACATGGTTTCTTTTTTGCATTAACATGAGGACATGTTAAATAGACGACTTGTAGAGAATCTATCAAATCTTCCGTTTGTCAATACCATGCCAAGAAAAGGAGCATATATCAGAGAGCAATTATGAGAAAGGGTCTAGGAGGCTGCAAAGCTCAAGGTCAGGGGCCAGGCTATCTATTTGCCTTCCATACCCAGAAACTACAGCAGGGCTAGATGCACATCAGGTGTGTGCTTAGTAAGTGACCGCTGGGCTTGCCTTCACAGTAAGGCAGTATGCTTGAGAAGTTTGGGTGCAAAGGGAAGAACCATGTAGGTGCACACTGAGAAAGATAAGGGGAAGACCCACAAGCACTTTGGTTTGAATCCTTGGGTATATTTGTCAGAATTATCATGTGAACAAGTGGTAGAAATCTAGCCCAAGGTGCATAAACACATTGGGAGCTTTATTGTTTCATGAAACCAAGTACCAGTGAAGTATGGGAAAGAAGCTGGCTTAAGAATATCTGGAACCAGAGACAAAGCTGTTGGTGCCTCTTTTCCTCTCTCTTCTCTACTTCCCATTTTCTTTCACACTGTAGGTAGAGGAACTGATCAAAGATCAGCTCTGGACTCATATCCCTCTAGGAACTTTGTGATTGGAGGCAAAGGGTTCTCTCTTCTGAACTCATGATTGAAAATTCCTAAGGAAAGATTCTGATTGGCCAGGCCTGCATCATGTGATCAATCCTAGGCTGATGGCTGTGGCTGGAATTGAGGGCATGGGACAGGAATAGGTCACCATGACTAGCAGCCTTCATTAACACATGGTTCACAGGAGAATTTCAGAAGATAAATACCATTTGGTATTTGGGCAGAATGAATTATACATGTCTACCACAGAGGGCAGATAATTCTAGGACAAGGGACAGCTTTGAAGATAGTGCCTTACCAGCTTAAGAGTGATGAAAGCAGATACAGATTTTAAGCCACTGTCATCCTGAGAAGAGGCCAGGCTGAGATGAATACAATGTGAATTGAGAAGGAATGTAGATAGGAACTGTCATTTTGTTAAGTGTTCCAGGCCATGTACAGAGTACTCAGACATATTGTCTCTCATATTGGCCACCCAATGGATTTATGCCTAGCCCCATTTACCAATAAAGAAAACTGAGACTTAGAAAGGGCAAGCAGGTTACTCAAGGTCACACAGTGGTGAGGTGAGCTCTTGAAACAAGTCTCTCAGATTACTCCACATCACCCTGTCCAAAAACCTAACCTAACCTAACCACACCATGTAACCCTCTCTAAACTTCAGCAATTCCATTTTGAGGAGTTTACTATAGACAAAAGAGGGCTTATTCCCATGAAACAAGAATGTTCACATCAACTTTACTCATAATGGTCCCAAATCGGAAATGTCTGTCCACAGTAGAATGGATAAATAATGTGTGGCATATTCACATGTGGAATTCTCAACAGCAAAGAAAATAAACTATTTGACATGAACAGCATGGGTAAATCTCACAGATATTTGGTTGAATGAAATAAGCCAAGAACAAAAAAAGGTGTGTACATCTTATATGAAGCTGAAGAACAGGGAAAGCTAATCATGGGAGAGAGATCAGGTAATCATGGGACAGGGATTACCTCCGGGTTAGGATAGAGACAGAAGAGACTGAGAGAAGCCTGGGGTGCTCAAAAACTGTATTAATAGTTTTGATGGTTATACAGATGGGTACATAGATAAGAACTCATCAAGCAGTACATTTAAGATTTATATACTTGGGACCAGCAGTTAGCATAATGGCCATGTCGCTGGACTCCCATGTAGTCAACCACGGTTCGCGTCCCAGATCCAGTGGCTTAAACTCATGCTGGGCGCGTGTGTGTGCGTGCCCAAGGTCCCGAGAGGAGAATGGAGGAGAAGGGATTGCGGCGTGGCCATCCCCCATGGGGGGTGATTGCTTGCTTTTTATCTCTCTGTCTCTCTCTGTCTGTCTGGCGAGCGCACACGCCCTATAGCAAAAACCTCTCCCCCCAAAAAAAAAAAATTTATATACTTTATTGTGTATATATCACACCTCAGTTTTTTTTTTTTTTAAATAAAAAAGAACTGGGGTCAGCAGGTTGCATGAAGTTAAGCTGGCTAGATCCCACATGGCCACCTTTGTGATTCAAGTACTGGATCTGGTGGCTTGAAAACCATACTGAGTATGTGTACATACATGCCCAAAGTCCCAAGAGGAGAATGAAAGAGAAGGGACTGCAGTGTAGCCATTGCCCTGGGTGTGATTTCTCCTTTCTCTCTCTCTCTCTCTCTCTCTCTCTCTCTCTCTGTCTCTCTTCAGTGAGGTGTGCATATGCCCTATAGCAAAACTACAACACAAACACAGAAAAAAATGATTTATTCATAATTTTTGTTGAGGGAAGTTCTAAACCCTCCAAATATGTATATTGTTCTATTTTATAAATTGATAAATGCTCAAAGAGAACCTGAGAGTGCTCATCTAGATGTGAGGTAGAAGCTCCTATTCATTGGTCAGTGTGTGCCCATCCAGGTGCTTTAGTGAGACCTCATCTGGTGTTTTAGTCATTTTTTTGTTTGTTTTTTACCCCTTTTTTCTATTTATTTATTTATTTATTTATTTATTTATTTATTTATTTATTTTGGAGAGGTTTTTGCTATAGGGTGTGTGCGCTCGCCAGGCAGAGAGAGACAGAGAGACAGAAAGCGAGAAATCGCCCCCCAGGGGGTTGGCCACACCGAAATCCCTTCTCCTCCATTCTCCTCTTAAGATCTTGGGCATGTGGGACCAGCAGTTAGCGTAATGGCTATGTCGCTGGACTCCCACATAGTCGACCACGGTTCAAGTCCCGGACCCGGCGGCTTAAACTCACACCGGGCACGTGTGCGTGCGTGCCCGAGATCCCGAGAGGAGAATGGAGGAGAAGGGATTGCGGCGTGGCCATCCCCCCTGGGGGGTGATTTTTCGCTTTCTATCTCTCTGTCTCTCTCTGTCTGTCTGGCGAGCGCACGCGCCCTATAGCAAAAACCTCTCCAAAAAAAGAAAAAAAGATCTTGGGCATGCACGCACACGCTCCCGGCGTGCGTTTAAGCCACCGGGTCTGAGACTCGAACCACGGTCGACTACATGGGAGTCCAGCAACATAGCCATTATGCTAACTGCTGGTCCCCCTTTCTTTTCTGTTGCTGAATACCACAGACTGGGTAACTTATAAGAAGAAAGGTTTATTCAGCTCATGGTTTTGGAGAGCTAAGGTTTAGGAGCTATACTTGGTGGGGGTTTCATTGGTGGGGACTCCCGGCAAAGTCTCAAGATGCAGGGCATCACTTGGTGAGAGGGCAAGAACTGTGTGTCTGCACCCATGTCTAGTCTCATTCTCTCTCCTTATAAACTCACTAGGATCCAATCATGGGAACCCCACTCTGATGACCTTATCTAATCCTACTCACCTTCTAAAGGTTCTACCTTTTAATCCCATAGCTGGATTAAGTTGCTACCCTCTTCATTCCATCACAACCAAATTTCAGCACATGAATTTTGGGGGGAACATTCGAGTCATAGCACTAGAGTTCCTTCCTCTCCCTGATCCTACCTTCCAAATTCCAACAGAGCAACAAACTACTAAGTGCCAAAGGGGCTTTTACCTTTTCTGGGCTCAACCATCACAGTGAGTTGGGGCTAGGGATGGCACTCTTAGCATACCATCCAGGTGAGCCAGGCAGCTCTTGAGTGGCCAAAAGACAGGGAGCTCCTGGGAGCTGGGCTAGGGTGGAGTAGGGGTAGATGCCTGGCAGAGCACCATTAGAAGAAATGACTTCATAGAAGGTAAAGGACCAGGCACAGGACCCATACCTGCAGGGGCCAGAACACAGGGGGAAAGTGGCTGCAGCCTCAGTTGCAAGTTACTTACTTACCCACTGAGTTACCTTGATTTACCCATCTCAGTTTCCTCACAGTCAAATAGGCCCAGAACACCAAATTGTAGCATTATCTTGAGGTAGAATATCAAAAGGTGAGTTTGCAGAAGAGCTCATCTAGTTCATATAGTACTTTTGTGTGGTTGAGAAAAGAAAACTTTCCTCAAGACATTTTATTGCTATCCTTTGGACAGTTATCCTCATGTAGCAACTGGTGAGAACAGAGTGTCCTTACCTGACTTTCCTAGAATAAGACACATGATGGCTACCACTAGGGTTGTGCAATGCACATTCTGAACAGCCTTGCACATATCCCTGTCTGCAGACTATGAGGCACTAAGCAAACACTGGGCATTTACTTCATTGTTCTGACCAGGATCCATAGGCTGCCTCCTTCATTCATGCAGAGTATTGTTGTTGCTGTGGGCTGAATGGTGTCTGCCCACACACACCCTGCACCACCACCTAAAATCCATAAGTTGCAGCCCTGACCCACAGAGTGATGATATCTGGAAATGGGGCCTTAGGAAATTAGATTTACCTAGATTATGAGGGTGAGGCCTTCATGATGGAATGAGTGCTCTTAAAATAGGAAGAGCCACCGAGCTCTGTGCTCCATGTGAGGGCCCTGTGAGACGGCTTCAAAACTGTAAGTCAGGAAGAGAGTCCCACCTGGTTCTGACCATGCTGGTAGCCTATTCTCAGACTTCCAGCTTCACCACTGTGA